>JAVDOI010000012.1:9155134-9755134 GCA_032191485.1 Leptoclinus maculatus
CATATTTGCAAGATGATTCAGAAAGTATGAAATCAAACCGCGAAGTACGACTATAAAATCAGCCATTCAACCTCTTTGGTCATTGCAGCCTTTTTCAGTACAGGAAACCGGCCTTGATGTGTGCGCAACATGCTGCAGTGTGCCACGCTGTGACGAGGCTTTCCTCACCAGAAAATACACATCGCTGTTTTTTCTACGCCGTCTTGACTAGCGACTTTCTGCAGCAGAGCAAATACATTCCTGTGTCGTCTGTGTTGTTATACCAACAGTTGAGTTTACAAAGTGTGTGACACCTGAGATGTGACCTGCAGGTGGTACTTTATCTGAATATCTCTCACCTTCTCTCTCACACCTACACACACACACACAAATAAACACACACATCATGGTGCCTCGTGTGTGGGGTGCTAGTTTCTTTAAAGTAGGTCATGAGGACAGTGTTGACCATTACAGCCTCTGACTCTGGCAAGCAGCTTACCTCACTCACTCCCTATTAATAGACACACACACACGCAAACACACACACACACACACACACACACATATGTCAAGCAGGCAGGAGATCATAAAGGATGCATAACTTAACACAACATTCGTGTTGACATATTTACTGTATGTTTGCATCAGTTTGCATCAGCTGGTCATCAAATAATTGGGGAGGACAGGAGGAGAACCAACCCACAGTGTCATAATATTTTATTTAGCTTAGTTTACAAGATCTTTTAAAAACAATCACTGCGGCTTCTGGGTGGAAATGGACCTTGTGTGTGTGTGTGTGTGTGTGTGTAATGTATCACTAGAAACCTGTCCGTGAACTGCTGCCAGTGCAGCAGTCTGTCGGCCAAAATGGGATCCATTCCCGGGTGAGCGGAGTGCAGCCGCAGGTTGGACTGCCGCATCCCTTGTAGTCCTGCCGTAGTCCTGCTGTAGTCCTGTCGTAGTCCTCCCATGGGTCCAACCCGGTCAGCTGAGCCCAACATGCCACTGCACTACGCTCACCTGGGACTGGATTACAGCAGGACTGCTACATTAAGTTTTGGCGTGGGCTAACTGAAGAAGCTAGCTACTGCTCAATAACAGGGACTCTGTTGTAAAGGCCTTACTAGAGTCCAATTAACATAAGTAATTCAAATGTTGATGGTATGTATGGTACGTTACAATTTATTTTCTTTTATGGTACTATCGCTTTATTGACAGTTTGTCTTGTACAATCTGGTAGAGGTTTAAAGATGACATTTGGAAATCATCATTTTACATTCAATTTACAATATTGTATTCTGAATGTGGATTGGTAACGACACCAAGGAAGTACGTCCTCCCTTGGAGAATCATTTTACATGTTTTGGCCAATCACAGATTAGCATGAAAAAAAGAGTGGATCCGGTCTGCTCTGCCGGTATTAGTAGATGGTGCAGCCCATCAGAAGCATTGTTCCAAAAGAAATATTGACCTGTGATTAATCGCTGAAAAAAGGAAAATGCCCCTGGTGTAAAAAGGTTTTCTCACACAGAGCCTGTTCCTCTGCTGTCTAAGTGGCTAGAATATTCATGTTTTGTCCGGCACAAGTTAGAGGATGGGAATGAGTGCACGTGTTTGCAGTTTACTCATTGTGGAAGAGCGTTTCAACACAAAAGCATTCAGCTTCATCCATCCATCCCTCCCTCTCCATCTATAATCCATTTTCTTCAAGGTTGCACAGGTGCAGAAGAAGAAGAGTGAGAGGAGAGAGAAAATGAGGAGGATGGGCGAGAGAGGAAATTGGGTGAGAAAAGAGCAGAGCTGAAGGGAAGCCAAAATAAAAATGATGAGAGAGATGCAGCGGGAAGAGGGGATGTGGGAAATGAGAATGAAACAGATGGAGTGCAGAGCTGGAGTCAGAAATAAGGAGAGGGAAGAGGAGAGGCAGTAAAAAAGAAGGAGGGGTAGAGAAAGGAAGAGCATGAGGAAGGGCGAGGCAGAGCAAAGAAGAGGGAGAGCAAATGAGAAGGGAGAGCAAATGAGAAGGGAGAGTGTGGGTGAAAGAGAGGAAGAAAATGAAGAGCAGAGCCAGAGGGCAGAGGAAACACAAACAGGAGAAGCATAACAAATGGGAATGTTTGCAGGAGGAAAGGGAGTTTTACACACGTGCTCCTACCCTAAGTATATCTGGAAAAACCGTGAACTGCTCCGTTACCTTCACATTCATTCTGCATAATGCATTATTATCTTGAACATTAGTGTAGCAGTGTTTTAATAACGAAAAGAAGAATTATTTATATGTGTTACATCTGCAGGCGAAGAGACATGGGCTGCACTGATTGTCTTCCAGATTGTGGGTTTGAGTCTATATCTGTTTCTCTTTGCCATCTCTCATCCAACTAAAAGAGACACTAATCCGGGTCCAATTAAGAACCTTTGAAGAGAACAGCAGCAATTGACACCCCTCCCCTACAAATACTTTTGTTATATTTGTGTCTGTATGCTGCTAAATGTGTTTGTGTCCCTCCCACTCAGACATAATGGTGTGTGTGTGTGTGTGTGTTGAGTGCCAGTGGAGAATAGGCAGTATGTTTCCATGTGCACAACAACCAGTCAAGGCTTTTAGCTGGGAAAAAAGAAAACGTATACCTCCACACACATAGACACACTGAGCCTGCATCACTTCATACATCGCTTCATCCCCTCCAACCATCCCCCCTCTCTCTTTCCTGCATGCTTTCATTTTGTCAGTTCCTCCTTTGTCCAGCCTCTATCTCTTTCACCCACACACTCACATTCATGCTCTCTCTCTTTCTCTCCCCCATCTCTCATACGTCTTGTTTCTTTTTCTTTGTCTTCTGCTTCTGTTCTTTCACTTCTGCAGCGAGGGAATCAGAGATGATTCTCTCTCTCTCTCTCGTGTCGTGGCACATTGTTGTTCCCTTCCTCTCCCCCTCTTATCCCTGAGCTCAGCTTCATGTCACAATACGTGTTTATGTGTGTTAGTAGATGGTGCAGCCCATCAGAAGCATTGTTAATTTATTGTGGTTCCAAAAGTTGTTTCTGTCTGTGCTGTATGTGCTGGAGTAGTATAACATGTTACCAAACACTTAACTGGTGGTAGTATCTCCTGCAAAATATGAAGTACACAGTATTGTTATTTAAAGGATAAGTCATGTGATATTCTATATTTTCAACAAATCCCATTAATTAAAGGACCTCCAAGAGCTCCATTGTCCAAAAACTATTAAACAGTAACTTTTTTTTTTACATATATATATATATATATATATATATATATATATATATATATTTAGTAGTGTTGTTGATGGATTCAGGTACTAATCTTGATATTTTAGTGCAAAGTATTGCAATTTAACTTAATTTGTGTTATAATTATGCGTAGAAACTGCCCTCTACTGGTTGAGACCGGCTATTGCAATTGAATTTAGCTATTTGCTGATCTGGAGGCAGGTGATGTAGATGGAGGCAGCTTTCCCACGAACCCTCCCCCCCCCCCCCCCCCTCTTATAAACCCAACGTCTCCCGACTCTGCAGACTGCAAGACAGTAGTATTAATTAGCCGTTAACCTTACAATTAGCCTGTGAATCGCTTATGTTAATTGCTAGCATACACATAGCTATCGCTAATGCTAATCACTAGCATACACATATCCCAGCAATGGATGTATGAAAAGAACTGGATACAGTGTTGGGGGCGCCACACCATACATTACTACCAAAAGTTGCTCTGTGGCACATGAACCATTCGGATGAAAACATCCAGATCTTCTAGCGATCTCTTCGGGGAGGGCCCGAGCCTGGAGCTCCTATACATCTTAGCCTCTCCTATCCCTTCAGGCTAATACAGATTTTAATTTTTGTGCCATATTTCCACATTTCTACCACAAACATATGTGTGACAGCTGAAGGAGCCGTAGCTGGTGATTTACAGTATATTCAATACATAACGATAAGAGCCTTCAGGTGAAAAGCCAGCTGCTGTATTGCTGTGTTGGCTGAGATTATTTCCCACACTATCTTCTCCCCTCTCCTGCCCACAGGATGCAATATTAATTGAGGAGGGAAAGTGGCGTGTGTGTGTGTGTGTGTGTGTGTGTGTGTGTGTGTGTGTGTGTGTGTGTGTGTGTGTGTGTGTGTGTGTGTGTGTGTGTGTGTGTGTGTGTGTGTGTGTGTGTGTGTTACAAAGAAAGAGACTACTCATATCCAATTCATCATCTATTCTTTCTTTTACTTCCCTCCTCTTCCTACTGTCCTGGGAGACAGAATGATGATCTTTTGTAGTTTTTTGCTGTATCTTGTATGCGTGTAATTTATTCAATTAGATGCACTGTATTAAGATTAGTTCAGTCATACTCATGTGGTCATTAAACTCGTTTATTACGTTATTTCCTCAGCTATCTTATAACAATTAACGAACATCGTTTGTATCCTTTTTTATTTTAAAGGGTTAGTTCGGATTCACAAAAGTCACACGAAAACACAAACAAAGTAACCGATCGACCAGCAGTTCCCATGGTCTGCCAGGTAAAATGACTGTTGTTGTCAAAGGAGTATGCCGGCTTTGAAGAGAGCATAGATAATGACTTCAGTTCCCCATCGGAAAGGGCTGTCTGACAACAAGGTAAAGTGGTGGAAATATTCTACATATAGCCTACACTTTAATTGATATGGATTTATTTAGGTGTCTAGAATATGTTTTACAGCAGAACATTGCTTTAAATAAATCAGTATGTCTCGGCTCTCAGGATCTCTCTCTCTCTAACTGAGGATCATTTAGATTTAGACCAGGATCGTATGCCTCAGCAACACTTTGAGCCTTTATGATCTAAATCTGACTGAGGTTGTTTCAAACTCCAAACTATGTAGATTTAGATTTTTTTAATTTCACCTTAAAAGTTGTGGAAAAGCTGAATATTATGTTGAATGTAAATAAATCTTAAATATAGATGTCTCCTTGTCTGGGAAAATTTGTGCACGGTTGCAAAGTTTTCCTCCGCTGGCAGTGTGTGTGTGTGTGTGTGTGTGTGTGTGTGTGTGTTACAGGATTTTTGTGTGTGTGGTCTTGCTTTCAGTTTCTCTGATTGACAGGAGGGAATTGGTGGAGAGGATTACATATCATTAAGCAATGAGATTGATCTGTTCAGCTTGAGATTGCCATCAGCAAGATTAATTCTGCTGCTGATAATGAGTGACGATGAATCCGTCCCTGCGGCTCAACTCGACTCATATTTGGTACCAGGTCCTTTTCTCTATGCAGTGTTTCGAATGTGGATAGTACCTCCTCAGTGCAGGCGAATTTCTCAAATCCGGGTTGAGTGAATTATAAATTGCGGCCGCTATTGACGATAGCTTGGCTATTTAAAAATGGCGGGATTGTGCAGGATGTCCCATGCTAGTGATGATTGACTAAACAGTGGTCTGCAGTGTTTTAACTCCACCTTCTTGAATCGGCTTGGAGCCTCTACCGAGAGAGAGTAAACAGAACGGTGAAGTTTTGGGCCGAACGGCTTAACAATGAGCTGAAACTCACGATGAAGCTCTGTGAAGCCGAGAGGAGCTGCAGATTCAACTGATAATTCTCTCAAGGTTCATCACTACCAGAGGCACCTCTCATATTATTATCACATTGGTTTTTTTCATTGCAATTTCATATATTGTTGTTAAACAAGTATCAAGTCAGGTCAATTTCATTTTTCTAATAGAACAGTAAATTAAAGCTAATAGCACAGTTTAAAGGCATCCTGTGGAGTTTACTTGTGTTAACAGTGCGTCAGAACTCATTGTACTATCCTTATATCTGATGGATTTCCATCCTGACTCCACAGCAGTGAATGATATGGAGAAAACAGTGTTGAGTACCGCAGGCCTACATTTAAATAACAAATGGAGCTCGGAATGTGTATGCTAATCATTATCATAATTGCTGAAAATGTATGCTGTTAATATAGATAATTACAGTCTTTGCACTTTCCACATTTGCATATGTGTTTTGTTGACGAGGCTGAAATCAGTAGAATGATTTTAGAGCAATTGAGAGTAAACAAGCCATTCAAGTCATTCAGTTCAGTTTATTATGTCTCTCTCTCTCTCCGTCCTTTTCCTCGTTCCCTTTTCTTCTCTTTCTCCTACTGCTGTCGTCCCTTCCCTCGCAGTGTGATGGAGGCATGGGGCTTTACAGCTTGTGATTCTCTCCTCCATTCCTCTTGTTTACTGTTCCTCCTCTCTATGACTCTATATTTGTCTCCTCTCCTCTCTCCCTTCTATCCATTATTCTTCTCATCAGACCATTAAATAGGCTTTTGTCTCTGCCTATTAAACCTTAAACAATAATGTCCATTCAAGAAGGGTAAAGCTCTTTTCTTTTGTCCTTACTCATCCACTCCCCTTTCTTTTCTGTTGCTCTATAATAAATGATGATAATAAATGAATAAATTTGTAGGAAATTTGAATAGCACTCTTTGTCTGCATAGTAATTTCACTCTGTAATTCAGCCCATAAACCGGTCTGAAGGGACTGATTTTTGGCATGTCAGAACTGGTTGTGTATTTGATATTGACTGTATATTAGTATATAGAAGTGCTTCAAATTTTAAATTTGGGTGGTGACAGACTGTGACCTCCAGCATGCACTGAGTGTGAAAGCGGTCGATATGAGAGTCGGTACCTCCAAGTCCCGAGGCCATGGTTCTCCGAGTTGGGAGTGAGTTACCGCCCTCAGCGAGGGAGTTCTTGTATCTGGGGGGTCTTGTTCATGGGTGAGGGTAAAGTGGAGCGTGAGATGGACAGGCGGTTTGGTGCGGCGTTAGCAATGATGCAGGCATTGTACCGGACCGTTTTAAGGAAGAGGAAGCTGAACCGGGAAACAAAGCTCTCCATTTACCAGTCTGTTTCCAGTTCTGACCCCCAGATATGGTCAGGAGCTTTGGGTAGTGACTGAAAGAATGAGAATGCAGATACAGGTGGCAGGCTGGGCTCAGCCTTAGTGATGGAGAGGGACAGGAGCTCAGACGGGGTAGACCCAGCACACGCTGGAGGGATGATATCTCGTCTGGGAACGCCTCGGGGTCTCACAGGAAAACGTTGCTGGGGAGAGGGACGTCTAGAATACTTCACTTAGCCTGCTGCCTACATGACCTGGCCCCGGATAAGCGGATGAATAGGATCAAAAGTTCTCTACCCCTTTACAATCCAACCAGGGCATGTAAGACTTATACAAAGAGGGTTGGCAAATTAAATGAAAAATCACCTTAAAAGTATCCTACTAAAGGTGTTTTTGTCTTATTTGAAGCAATTCAGACTCTCAGCGCTATGATGTAAAAGGAAAAAAAAAAAGTTGTCACCAGTAGAGACGTGTTATCTCGCATCATCCGTCTGTGTCGCTCACATGTTTTGAATACAGAGACATTGCTCTGTAGGACACAGGCAGTGTCTGATTTTTGCACTGGGCTTTTCAACTAACTCCGATGTAAACCATCAATGTCATTATTAGAGGGATGTTTAGGGAAGTGGTCAGGGTGGATGGATGGGTCAACAACCACTGACTGTCACAGAGGAGACCGCCGTTCATGTCCCATGTGAAACCAAGTCAATGTTGACCTATACAACCTGATTTTTGTTAGGTAAAATACACACCTCACTAACGCTGCATATGTAAGTTACTTAACAAGCCTACTTATTTCGTGTGACAAACGCACTTATTTTTACCCAAACAACAAGCTTTTCCTAAGCCTAACTAAGTCATTTTTTTGCACACATACGTAAATCTAAAATCTAAGCAAACTCATGTTGGAAGTTTTTTTTTTTTCTTCTTTTAGAAGACCCTGAATGCTTGCAGAAATTGTACAGTTTCCATGAACACAGAACTTTATTTTGAAAAGAAACTATACATGTAATGAGTGGAGAATGACACACCATCCCTGAAACATCTATATCTGACTCTAGAGTTTTACCCAGAGCGTCATAGTTTGAAGCGTAGGGCCATTGACCAAGCGATGTTATTTGACGAGCTGGAAGTGAGCATGTGTACTACCAGTATTTCACCAGCACATGGCTGGTGGTAGTTTCCCAGCCTGAAGATGAGGTCAGCTGTCCATTAGGGTCACGAAAAAAACAACACAGTTGAAGATATTTTAGATTACAGGGAAACACTGTCCCCTCTGTCCAGGGAGAGAGGCATCCTTCCCTCCAGGCCTGCTCGCCATCTGACCCACGAGCTGCTGCATCGTCCATCAGCCTCTTAGAGCTGCATCAGCCCGCTCGCCCAGAGCCACCAAGGATGATGGACAGCAGTGAATTAGAGAGAGAAGTCGGTGAAAGGGCATGCAGGGATGGAGAGAGAGAGAGAGAGGAATTGAGAGTGTGGTTTCTGAGAGAGGGATGACAGAGGAGAAAACAAGTGTGTGTGTGTTTGTGTTCCCTGTGGGGGCAGCCTGTGTGCGCTGCATTGTGTCACGTTGGCATCGTGGCTGGCTGGCGTTGTGCTCATCCCATCCTATTAGCTGGTTGACTGACTGCCCGGATCCTGCATTACTCTGCTGCACAGAGCGCTGACTCTGGATTACAGCATGACAGCTATTATCTCACCTCATTATCCTCCTCACCTGAGATGATGAATTTCATCATCGCGTAAAAAACTGACGCGGGCTTCCCCTGCAAGTTGCGCAGCGTAGCACTTGGCTCATTGGGTTTGTGTAATTGACTCGGTGCAGTGGTCGCACAGCCACGTGTTTTTAATGTCACTTTGGATACCTGCCAAGAGTTTGAATACTAGATACTGTGTTCACAGAACAATGTTTCTTAAAGTGAGTGGTCGTCTCACTTTAAGAAGCTTTACACAGAAGAAAACATTCTAATTCAAACGTACTTAACACCAGGCATACGTCAGCTACTTCAATACAGAATGTAAATTCTTAAACTTTTTAGTTTCAGTTCTTAAAAACGCTGAAGCAGAATCTGGCTGACTTCTGGGAACTGCATCTGAACCGATGCTTCTTGGCTGCAACTTTCTTCTGTTAGCATGCTAATTAATTCCTGTGTCTATGTTCGTTTAAGGAGGGGTTGGGTTGAAGTTTAAGTGTGCGTGCGTGCATATGCATGCAGTACCAGGCTGTGACAACAGTGTCTTTGTTGCTCCTCTGCTGACTGTACCATCCTCGTATTCTGCCCTGTATACTGAGGAGCCCTCCTACACACACACACACACACACACACACACACACACACAAGCACCAAGCCAATGTTTAGTTCACCCCAGATTATCAAAAAGGAGAATTTCTGACTTTTTCTGCAGTAAGTTTCTGGCAGCAAAGTGTTGACTCACTCCGTCTGCTGAAATACGGTAAAGTGTGATATTTCTTCACCTATCATATTGCTTTTAGACAGATTGGTAAATAATGCTGCAGGACATTTTATGCTTTAAAAGGGGTCAGTGACGGGCAGAGAAACACGTTGGGCAACTCGGTTAAGAAATACCCAGGCAGGTCAAGCAGAAAGTAGTTCAGTCAATGTTAGCTCTTCTGTCAAACTGCCTCAGCATCATTTAACTGCAGTAACACTGGCTTATTTCTGTGTAAATGACAAGCTGAGAAACTTCAGGAAACAGTGGAGTTGCAGAATATTTGGTTTGTGCCAGTGGCAGATGGTAACAACCAGGTGTGAACCCCTCCACCCTGTCCCTCCTCCTCGCCAGTGTTAGCTCCAGCTGTAACAGACACACACACACAGTACCAGGCTCTACCAGACAGAGTCATGGATGGTCATCTGTAGTGCTCGCCTCCTTCCTGCCTTCTCCATTCTTTATGTGATCCTCATCTTACCTTCTGTGATGTCTTGATAATAATCAAATAATCTGTTGTTATAAAAAATGGGGGGGGGTTTCAGAAAATGTATTCCTCGTCTTCTTGTAATAATGCCTTTACTTCTCTTTTTTACTTGGGTTATATATCCGGTGGTGCCTAAAAAATATAGTTATTCAAAAATAAATTAATAAAATAGAGGACATTATACATATATAGAAGTTAAATTGAGGGAACTCATGTTCTCATTTTTATTGTTCTTGCTGTTTTATTTCTCTCATATTTTAGCACCTATTGTTTTTTATTGTCTGATTTTATTGTCTATTTGTTTAAATGTGTTGCTTTTTTTGTAAAGCACTTTGTGCTACATCTCTTATATAAAACGTGCCCTACAAAAAAAGTGTATTATTATCAAATACAGAACGGAGGGACAACAGATGGAGCGTATTTCTCTCTGTTACTGTTGTTTTTATATTAGAACCTGTAAACGTTCGTTTGCCTTTGCATTTTCCTCCGCAACCTTTCTAATGCATACATCTATGCTCCAGGGGCAAAGGAGACGGTGTCACTTCCTGTAATTAACCACATGAGCTACACGAGGCGCAGCATTGGCTGACTTACTGCCCTCACTTTAGGATATGTTTTCACATCTGGTTCTCTGCTGCAGTTTACAGCTGCCTTGAAAACAGCAATCAGAGCGGGCCTCTGTCTTTATCTCTCACTATCTATCTTGCTCTCTCAAATTGATCAGGCTTTTAGCTATCACTTTGCAAACTTGCCCTCTCTGCAGAGATATCATCGATCTGCTACAGAGCCGGGGTTTCTAATGCCGGGGCTTCTAGAGAAAGAGATATTTTGTGTCTGTGGTTGTGTCTGTTCTTCACGACCCGACTTTATACCAAGGAATGATTATCTGTCGGATTTACCGACGCTTCAAATGTGTGTCCGGTGAAATCTGGTGGTTGGTTCGGGTGTGTGTAGGTCATATGATTAAATGAATGTGCTTTTGAGTGTGTGTGTGTGTGTGTGTGTGTGTGTGTGTGTGGGTGTGGGTGTGGGTGTGGGTGTGGGTGTGGGTGTGGGTGGGTGGGGGGTGTCCAGATGGCCCTCTGTAGGCTCCATGCTGGTGGACTATCAACACAGAGACTCATTGGAGATGGCAGGACACCTCAAAGACATTAGAGGACACACACACACTGCAGGAGGCAGCTTTACTCTCCCTCTCTTCTCTCCCCCCCTCCCCCTTTAAAATAATTCTGTTTAGGGGATTTATACAGCTTGTCAGTATATTGTAAAGCTCCAGTAGGAATATGCATATAATGCTTATAGATCAACTTAACACCTCTTCCTCCTGCTCTTCATGTCCCTCCTCTTTTTCTCCCCAGTTGTATTTCTTGAATACGTTTTAATGCGTTTGAGGGCTGAAAATGTTCGCTCGGCAGAGGCAGCAGATATTGGGATTGTCACCGCCCAATATGTCAGGCTAGCCCACTGACCAATCACTTACTTGTAGGCCAGCTAGAAGGCTCTGGCACATCAAAGAATACGCCCAACATGTCAAACTAAAGATCTGATTGGTTGAACACTATGACAATCAACAATATCGTCCCCATTCACTTAAACTGCAAAGAGATTCACTTGTGAGTCTGCAGGCCTGGGGCCTCTCTTCTTACCTAGAGACACAGAGGTGAAATCTGATTGGATAAATAAAAGCTCTACTTAAAACAAGCAACTGAGGAAGACAGTAGCTGTGCAATGAGAAAATAAGCTAATGGGGAAAAAAATCATAATACATGTAGTGTATTTATGAAAAATTATTAAATTATAAAATAGCTATAACTTTGTGATTCTGTTTAGGCCAGCAGAGAAGGCTTTGCAGGCCCTAACGGCCCACCACTGGTCTATAGAGATGCTCAGCACAACACAAGCATCTTCATGCATGTGTGTTGTTCTTTCTTCCTATTCTCGTAAATACGATATCTCAGGAAAGTCTGGAGGGAATTCTCAAAATTTGACACCAGCGACTACCTGGACTCATGGAGGAACTGATGAATATTTGTTGGTCAAAAGGTTAAGGTCACTGTGACCTCACAAAACACAATTTGGGCCTTAACTCAATAATGCATATGCTCATTATGACCATTCCACACAAATGCTTAATAGGATAAAATGATGAAGTGATGACTGGTTGGAGGAGGCATACAATCGGCGGTGGTAATATTAGTTTTTATAATGCAAGGCTGTTTTCAGTCTAAACTTCCTCTAACAGTCCAAAACTCAAAGATATTTTTAAGTTTACTATCATAAAGTTACAAAAAAAAATCCAATAATCATATTAAGATGCTTCAGAGAATATTTGGTGCTTGAATGAATAATCGATGATCAAAATTGGTTGTTCTGAGAGTGGGTAAAGTCACTTTATGTATTTAAGATACAATACAGATTCATAAAACAAATCTTGGAAAGGAATACTTTGGATCAGAGTTTTGTGACAATGAACCAGGTTGTGTGTCTGTGTTCATGTGAGTACCAGCTGGTCCCGTCAGTGAGGGAGTCGCCACCATGTGGAGGAGGGAGACAAAAAGAGCTCAGAGTGGCCTTTTTCGGAGGAAAGGTGTGTGTGTGTGTGTGTGTGTGTGTGTGTGTGTGTGTGTGTGTGTGTGTGTGTGTGTGTGTGTGTGTGTGTGTGAGAGGTGGGTCGTTGCTATGACGATGCCAGGCAGGACAGGACCATGCGGTGCGACATGCAGGCACTGAGAGCTAGCAAGCAGCTCGTGCCGCGTCTTAGCGGGATAATCCATTATAATCCCACACGGGGGAGTCACCGGCTTGTTTCTCCTCCCCACCACCACCAACTCCCCTCCTTCTTCCCTCTTTCTCTGCCACAACCTCCCCTTGGCTCTCCATCCTTTGGGATAGGGGGCTAGGGAGGAGGTGGAGTGAAGGAATTAGCATCTGTTACCACTCTCGCTCAGGTTAGCTCCTTTGAGGAGAGGGGTGGGGGAGCCTCTAGCTGTCACTGCGTAGTGAAGCCACAAATGAAAAACGACAGGGGATGACCCATTAGAGCCTCAACCCTCCCTCTATATCCCTCCATCCATCCTTCCATCTCTCCCTCTCCACTCCTCCCTGCTCCTTTGTACTTCCCTCTAAACCTTCTCTGACTCGTCTTCTCTCTCTGAATCAATGTTTCTCTCCCTTCTCTTTCTCTGTTGATACTTTTTTTTGGCTTTCCCCTCTTACTGTCCTCTCTGCCATCGTCATCTCATTTATTTGTATTTCTCCTCTTCCTTTCTTTTATCCCTCCTCAGGTTTCCACTCTCCTCTTCTCCTATTTACTTCTCTTCAGTCCCTGATCCATCCGCTTCTTTCCCCTGCAGCCCTTCTCTACTCATCCTCTTAGTTTTACTTGTCTCTTTCCTCTTCCTCTCATTCCTGCTTCTCCTCTACCTTCTCCTCCTCTTCCTCTTTTTCTTCCTCTGCAGTCTACTCAGCAATGCCCAGCCTGTGCTAATGACACAGAAATCGATTCAGTGCTCTTAATAGCTGACAGATAATTGTAGAAATGTAAAAAGCACCACAGGTCTGTTGTTGCTGTTGTTTTTTTCTCGATATCAGGCATGTGGTGAGTTGTATGTATGTTTTGGTATCCTGTTGCCTTCAGATAACAGAACAATTTTTTCTCTGATTTCCAAGAGATGATGTGTGTAGTTGAGAGGTGTTTCTGTTTTTGTGAGCATACACGTATAATTACCAGTCTGCTTACTTATAGATACAAGTGCAGTGCCCGTTGGAATTTCAGAACGGGCCAAATGTATTTTGCCTCTGGGGCTTTGTCGATAATCGCTCATAAAACCATATTCCAACTCAACACTGTGCTTCCTTTGGTCCTCAGCAATATACCGGTGACATACAGAAGTTGCGTTACACACACAAGTCGTGGCGTTTCACGATCAGAAACACATGTGAAATACACTCTGGTTCATGGGATAAAACACCAGGGGTAGACTTAAGGCAAGGTAGGCAACCTGGTCCTGGGAGCCCAACTAAAAGGGCTCCAAACGGCAACAGATTTTTTAATATGTGAAGATATGAAAATGATTGAGTTCTGTTATACGCTATCTCTGCTGCCACAACGCTCACTTGAAACCTATCCGTATGTGTTCACTTGTTTCTGTTCATACAACATTTTAAATGCCACAGAATCCATCCACCTGTATGCATAAAGGTGGTATTAAAAACATTGTAAACTCTTGAATGTGGCTCCCTGAGAGCTGTAGATGCCCGGTGTGACCTTATCAATACACAGTCAAATGAAAAACTTCAAATTTCAGCCACATGTTTAGACTTATTTGTGTGAATAGTTAGTTTGACACTTATCATTGAACACCGTAAAACCTTAAATAGATAGTTCTCCAGTGCAGTAATGGTATCGGAGAGAAATTTGATTAAAAACATATTTCACATTGTAAAGACTGGGGGTTCATCCAGGACACAAGTCCAGTACACAGCTCACGAAGGTCAGGGTGATCTCTTCCCCCTGAGGTCATTGCTACATCCTATACCATTCGTCCATGTGACTGTGTGACGCACAGATTGCATACAGACACCCACACAAACACACATACCCACAGAGCAAACGGCAGGGTCATAAAATGTGGCCCTGTGTGTGACGGACGCAGAATCAGACAAACCTTTCTATTCACATGCACAATAGGAGCACACACACACACACACACACACACACACACACACACGGTCATGTTGTGTATTGAGGGCAACAATTTTTACATTTGCAATAATAAATCAAGTGCACACAAAGCTAGTGTATGAAATGTTCGCTCCAGGCAACCTGCTGTCTACTGAGTCAAGGAGGGTCTGTGTCCTTCAGTTATTATTTACGATTTAAAACCTGTCTCGTGCTGATTGAAAACATATTTGCTCCCATGTGATTTCTTGGGTTGACTTTAGAAAGTCGATGAGTGAAGAAGAGGAGTCTGAGCGTAAAAAAGAAGTGAAAGAACTCAGATAGAGAAGTGACGAGGAGAAATAAATGCAGAGCCCCCTCCCCCCCCCGCCTCCCCCCCGGGCTTCTGTTTACACGGCCAGCGCATTAAAGAAACAATCTGCTTAATTAATGCCAAGGTTTTTAATCTGCCCTATGTAAATCAATGCACAAGTGCCCCCATCACTACAATAGAGACATTGATTTGTTGCTATCCCCCCTGTGTATGGCTGAAATGTAAAATATCTTGTGACGATTATTAAATCACATCGATCGAAATGTGCTACTTTGCTCCCATTCAGAGCTACACTCAGGTGATATATGTCTCCTTTTTTAATTAAAGGGCCGTTGCTCTCAAGTTCACAAGGACGTATATCTTCTGTCTGATTAGAAATGACTGCGAGTTGACATTACATGTGCCATTTGGTGGATGCTTTGCTCCAAAGGACAAAGTATCATCAGTGCATATTGGATATTTTCTAATATTTAGGCCGCAGACAGGACATTTTACAAACTATCATTATCGGTGGAACTGGGCTCAGATAGTGTCCGATGGCTGCGCAGCCGCCACCAGTCACACAGGGACGCACATCGGCGTTTTACAAAGATGCTGCATACACAGAATGAGGTCGATCAGCAGATCAGCTCTTTGGTTGTTTTAACTCTGACCTTTTTTAAATTTATATCTGAAATAATAATCCACTTAAATTAATGAAATGCTGTTTTTTCCAATTTTAGTTTTTGCCAGTGCATGGTAAAGTGAGAGAGAGTGACCGTGGATGCGCTCAGAGCAGACAGCTGTTGGTGATCTGAGCAGAAGAGGAATTAGCAGTAAAGTTTTTAAGTGGTAGTGAATATAAAGTGTACGTTTTAAGACCCAACCCAAAGGTTCCTTTGTCTTGGTACCCAACTGCTGGCATGTTAATAATTGTCATGGGGTGCAGCCTCAGTCAGCACACGGACCAAACACGGTCCAGCTATATACTAGGTTGCAGCCTGGTCTTCATCCTCACGTTCACATAATTAACTAAATGCCAGCAGGCTGATGACTTTTGTACCTTTTCAACCTTGATGTGTTTTTTTTTTTCACCCTTCGTATGAGTGACAAAGCAAGAGGGAAGTGAATTGAAAAGGCAGAGACACGCGTGATTTACAACATGTGAAGGGCCCCGCACAGTTACACACACACCCTGCGCCGCTTTGAGCTAACAGCTTGACAGTTAATACAACAGTTCGCACACGCCGTAAACACAGAAACGCACAACATGCAGAGACACACCTGCTCTTGGACACACACTCATCTTCCACATTCAATGACTTATACACACACATTGATGGAGATGTGTGTTGCCAAGTTAGCTGATGCAGCATCCTCCTCCCAGTGGATTGTGGATTGAACAATGACTGACTGTCAAAGTCGTGGTCCACTTGTCCTGCTTCTCTTTGGGGACACACAGTCTTTTAGCCCTACGTGTGTGTGTGTGTGTGTGTGTGTGTGTGTGTGTGTGTGTGTGTGTGTGTGTGTGTGTGTGTGTGTGTGTGTGTCCTTGACGCAAGAAGACATTTGACCTCTTAAACACACCTGGTGTCCCTCAAGGCTGCAGGGAAAACACAAAACACTGCCATGCATCACAGTCACTGCACTCCTAGAGACCTGGACATGAGGGAGTGGTGAGAGAGGGAGTGAAGGAAGGGTGTGACAAGGAGGTGGAGAAGGACAGAGATGAACACGCTGGAAAAGAAACAGTAAAGGAGGAGGGAGAGAAGGGGAAGGAAAGATAGCAGCAGGTGAAGAGGGACAGGTGGTCATGTCGGTAGAGAGTGAAAGGTCCCACTTTAGCTTTGCTCCGGTGTGTCCTTGACAAATGATCCTTGTCATCAAGTGCTGAGTCATGAAAGACTGAAAGTAAAAGCTTCACACTAAAAGGAACACTCCACCAAGTATTATCAAATACTCTGAAGGCTTGAAAGGCTGCTATGACAATGATGTAGTTTGTTCCTTTTGAGGAGGACAGCAGCTGTAGTCAATTAAAGGAGAATTACAACATAGACGTGTCAAAATGTCCATAAAAAAAAAATATTCAGGGCATTCCAGCAGCTAAATCCACTTTACCACTCTCGATCCATATGATCAGAATGTATTAAATAAAATAAATAAACAGCAATCATTTTTTTAATCATCAAATCACATAGCTAGAACTGAAACGATTATTCATTATTAATTAGCAAATGTTTTGGGAATCGGTTGTCATTAAGTTATGTTTTAAGCATAAATCCCAAACATTTTCAGGTTCCAGCTTCTACAATGTGAGGATCTGCAGCTTTTCTACTTTTGTATCAAACTAAACTGAATTTGTTTAGTTTTGGATTTGGATTTGATGGTCACAAGACAAGACATAGTAGGACAGTTTATGGACCTTTTCACAATTAAAGCGGTTCATTAAAGAAATTGCTACGCATACTTATAATGACAATTAGCATTGGTTGTAACCTTAGTAACACAAGAAATCAATTTTGCCCACCATAGGTGGCTCACAACAGCTAACTGGCTATGAAGATAGCTAACAAAGCTAAATTCATGCATCAGTAGTTGTTTTCTAGATTGCTAATTTAATAACTATTAACTCTGAATTGGAAATCTTTAACGATATCCAGAGTTAACTGTATTATGAAAGGCACGGGAGGAGGACACAATACTGCTGTTAGTGAGATGACGGTAAAAGAGGAGAGGAAGGGGACAGCAGGTGATAAAAGTAGAAAGAATGAGAAAAGTATTACATTTTTGTCTCCAATATCAGATAAAGAAGATGTGGAGTGGAGGAGAACGTAGACTGCAAGAATCTAACTATGACATTCGGAAGTTAACGCGTGTTGAACCGCATCATGCTTGTGGTTTTTCAGAATTATCATGACGTCCGGAGGAATAACAGGCAGACTTTCAGGATCTCATTTCTCGTCTTTCCCTGTGCAGTTTCCTTCTGCTCATTTAATCCAATTTCTAAATCTACACGGACTGATATGGTGATGAAAATGAAACTCCCAACCTGTCCTTAGATATTATTCCATGTTAAAAAGCTCTCTGTCGACAGGCTCTTTTCCAGAATTTTTTTAAAGTCTTCTTGTTAAACCACTTTTAGAAAGAGCATCTCTTGATTCCTCTGATCTTAATACATTTAGACCTATTTCTTAGCTCCCTCCTTTAGCAAAGGTTTTAAGAAGGGTTGTCGCGGGAAAAACTGCTAAATTGAACTCGTGCAAACTGTATTTTTTAGAAATTCCAATCTGGTTTTCGATAATTCCATCGTACTGAAAGTGCTCTTCTTAAGGTCTTAAATGACTTATTGATGTCAGCTGATGCTGGTCGTAACTCTATTCATTCACCTGGATTTAAGCGCAGCATTTGATACCATTGATCAAAATATCCTCTTGGACCGTCCTGTGACCTGGGTGAGTATCAGTGGCACTGCTCTGCAATGGTTTAGCTCCTCCCTGAAAGACAGTTGTTTCTGCGTTTGTATCGCTGATTCCATGTCAGCTGCAACAGGTGTTCACTGCGGGGTGCCCCAAGGATCGGTGCTAGGTCCAGTTCTTGTTTCCATTGACATGCTCCCTCTTGACCACTTTCTACTCAGTATTAGCATCAACGCAGACTACACTGAACCTGCAACCAACCATTAGAATACTGTCAACCTGCTAAACAAATCCACAAATGCATGTCACAAAATCTCCTTCAGCTAAATGCTGATAGGACAGAGATTATGTTCATAGGTCAAGATTGTGCAGTAACCAAAATATAGGTACATAAAGGGACATACAGGTGCAGGATTTACTGGTCCTCCACTAACACACACTGCACAGGATTAAACAACAAATTGTTGTGCCTTTCGTTGTCAACACCCCGCTTCTGTCTAATCAGACTGTTGTGTCTCTGCTATCATGTAGTGTGATAGCGGCAGAATAGGTGAGAGTAGAAAAGAAAGAGAGGCAGGAAACAATACCATGGGGAATAGAGGTAAAGGATGAGGAAGGCTGCAAGAGAGAATATGAAGAGAGAGAGAGAGAGGCTGCTCCCTGTTTAGCAGGTGTGTACAGAGAGAGGAGGAAAACAGAAAGACTAGACGGTGAGAGAAGCTGAGGAGGAGAGCAGGGATCCCTCACGGTTCTGTCATGGAGGGATTGAGGGATGCAGAAGCAGTGACAGCGGTCTTGCTGCTGAGGGGGGGATTTGTGTCAACGCGGCAGGAATTAGGTTGGCCTTCGCCACCACGCATGAATAGTCCTTACACACTCATAAATACAAGCCATGCTTCGCTACCTCCAGGTCCCATGGCTCACTACCTCTCATTTCCCTTTTTGTTCGTACTCCCTATCTCTCAATTTCAAATTCATGCCTTATTGGCACGACCATGATTGATCATTAATACAGCCAAATCAGGCCGGGTTGACGATGTAAGTGTAATATTAAAGAATAGAAGACAACAAATCTAGTCTGCACGTTACAACACGAATGGAAATACTCTTTGCTAGACAACATAGTACTATATACTAATCCAAATAGATAAATGATAAAGTCAGATATATTCTAACAATATCATGATAATGATCAGAGCCAAAAAAGAAAAGATACAATAAAAAATTGTACATGTGCCTATCCCTTTGACTTAATCTCTCTTCACCCTTCCCCGTCCCATCCCCCATCTCAATCCTCCCTCATCCTTTCCTCTCTCTCTCCTCCTGCTGCCCCCACCCCCGAGCCATGACCCTCTCCCTCGCCTCTCCTCCACCTCCTCCTACCACCCCCCTCCTGACCTCTTTCCTTCTGCCTGGCTATGCCTCCCTCGATAGTGTAATGCCCTCTCTCTCACTCTCTCTCTCTCTCTCTCTACCCTGGTGCCTCTCTACCCATCTCTCCCTCTCTCCATGCAGCGGTATGGGCTCCACCCCTCCCTCCCCCGATGAACGAATGACACAGTCGATACCATCCACAGCCCCCACTCTCTTTCTCCATCTCTTCTGCATTTTTCTTGTGCTGTTGACTCATTCAAATTTCCTCCTCTTCCTCTGTTGCCTTTCATTTCCTTTCTCTATCCTCCAATCATCCTCAATTGCAGCCTGCGTTCATTGTTTCTATTTCAACTCGTTCACTCATTCTGCACTGTCTCATTCAGCTTCTCTCTATGTTCTGTCGAAATCTCCCCATGTATCCTTTTCCATCTGTTTGTACGTTTGTGATGCTGCTTCACTCTAATGAAACAGTAAACCACAAATCGGGTAAAATTGGAAGTTGCATGCAGTCTCCATCATTCCTCTCTGTGTCTTTGTGAAGGAAGGAAAGTGTCATGTGTTCCAGGACTACAGACCAGAAGTCTATTCAGATCACAAAACACAACAGTCAGTTGGACAGGCATCCATCCTGCCTGCCAGCTAGTTTGGCATAGACCATTTATTCCATGATCACTTATTTAGTAGCCTGTCTGTCTTAAAAGAGATACAGAGAGAGATAGAGAGGAAAAAGATCATGAACCTGCACCAGCAATAAATGCTGAAGCATTTAATACTTTCATGGATCATCGATCCTCAAAAACATTGTATCCATTCTTAGGTAATAGTTCACATGCAAAGGTTTTTAGCAGACAGTGGCTCAGATTGCACATTTAACTTGCATTACATAGAAAAGTGTTTTACCAAGATGTAATGCATATTGCTGTGTGTTCTTTATACTGAGACAATTTTCCTAAAATTAGATGTAAAAAATTCACCATATGTTCTTTGCTACAGTATTGCCATATATGAATCATAACCCCTGTATCATGATGTGTATCGTATTCTTGCAAATATACAACCCTATTACTTATTGATGCGCAAGCAGTATCAACAATTTATTAATGTGATATTTCACGATATAGTCAAGTGCTTCTACTTTTGATAGTTAAATACACATTTTTGAATTGTTGTTTTGTTACTTTTCCTTGAGCAAATTATGTGAAATACGTCTTCCACCTCTGCCGACTCCCCAGATAGGGAACTACTGGTCGAGAATTTAAATATCGGCGGAGGAACTTGCCTAACAAAATGTGCAGGAGGGACGAAGCTAACTGCACAGTTTAAGTTAGTTTTGTTCTGGTTGTAGCTTTGAATTGAAATGGATGCTCTCACACTGTCCATGGTAAAACAAAAATGGCATTAATAACGATGACGAGGTTAAGGGGATGTTACTGTGATTCAGAGAAAGTGGGAGGAAGACGAGCTTGGTAATGATGATGATGATGATGAGGCGGTGGTGGTGGTGTGTTGAGGTGGGGGAGGTGCGTCTGTCATAATGCAGGAGGGTTGACTGTGTTATTGTCTGGTCAGGCTGCAGACTGGATGGGTTTAATCAAATAAACAGACACTGCTGCACTCGACCCGTAACTATTGCCTCCACAGCAGCTGCATGCAGTCTCTGTGTCTCTAAGGACTCGCACTGCATTTCCCTCATAACACAAAAAAAACACATCTCTGGTGCGTTGGAGGAACAACCCAAGCTGAACCGACCATTTGTTAGCCACAATGTTATCTTGTACACCCTCATTGTAATTGCTGGTATCCGTGAAGGCGTAAGCAGTCCTTGGCTTCAGAATGCTTTAATAATTTGAGGACTCATTATTTTCCTCCCACCAACAGACAGAGATTATTTTCCTCTTGTCAGACTCATTGCTGTCACAGCACCACTGGTTACAGGAAGACAATAACTGTCCCCCAATTTCATTCCAGCTGTGAGAGAGATGTGTCTGTTATGAAGACATTTCCTATCTTACTGATGAATGATCCTTTTCATAATTCCCTTGCATGAAAAATACAGGGATGTACACAATAACATGAACACTTAAGCAATGTCGAATAGAGTGTGTTGTGCACATAATATCACTGTGAAGTCAGAGTCAAGTCTGGTGGTGTATGATGATTTATGAGTCTGTAGCTTGTGTTGTTGTCATAATGGATTGCATTACACTATAGGTTAATTATGTTTTTTGTCTCCCCTCTATACAAATACAGCATAATGCGATCTAACAGTAAAGCATGGAGAAATAATATTTTTTTGAACGCTCGAACAGAAGCAGAGAAGTTTTTAAGAATGTCATACACAGATGTGGCTGCTTCATGAAGGAAGCCTGCCATCTGCTGGGCCCTTTAAAATAGCCATGAAACTATAGTATGAATGTGTCTATTCAGGGCACACCTACACGCATAACAGCGATCATATGACATAATTATAGGTCTTTGAAATTGGTTTCTACATTTGCTGTGTATGTTGTCGTTCCATGCGCCAAATGCACAAAACATACAAACGTGATAATAGTACCATGATGTACATAATGCATGCAGCTTGTTGTCTGTGTTAGATGTCAAAGCTAACTATAATTGCTTGGCTAGTAATTTATTGAGAGCATTATCTTTTGAAGTTTGATTTTTTTTCTTATGTTCATGTAACGTTAAGGTCATCCAGTTATTATGACCTATATCTGGCCTGAGGGAGTGCAGAATTACAAGCTTGTTCGGGTGGCTCTATGCTTGTGGAAAGCCTGGAAAGCCCTAAATTTCCATGTTGACGGATTTACTTTCATGTGTAGATTTATGTATGACCTACACCGACGTTATAAATATGAGCATATTTGTCCCTTATTGTTGTTAGTGTCTTCATCAGTTGATAATGTGAGGAAATGTCCGTCATTCTCTTATCACATCCCACTAAACACACGGCTCCAGCTGTGTGCTCATCAGCTGCTGGAAATAAACACCACAAATATGAAGCAACAACAGTTTAGCAACAGAAATACGCATTTGTCAATCTGTGAAATTGAACCTCTCCCTCTCCTTTCAGAGGATTCCTCATCAGAGAGCGGCAGTGGAAATGGCCTGCCTGCCATGACCCCTCCCTCCTCCGCTGTAACGGACGGCACCATAGTCGGGGAAACAGAGGTCATCAATGGGATCGGTGGCACAGCCCCACTGGACTTCAGCACGCCTACTTCCTCCTCCTCTTCGTCCGAGGACCAGCAGCCGATGAACCTCAGTGACCCTCCCCCCCAGCGCCTTCCCCTGTCCACCTCACATCTGCCCGTCACTGTGTCGGCCGCGGCTGCAGCGCTGCTCGGAGCTCTGCATCCCAGCGCACCCGAGGAGCTCCGCAGGAAGTACCCACTGGCTGCCAAACCTCCCCTGGTTCCACACCCTGCCCTGCCTCTGGCGCTGCCGCACACACACACCCCTCACACACATAATGCACACACTCCCAACACACACTCCCAGTCCCACACACACACTGCCGAGCTGCGATTGGACCAAGATGGCAGGGACTACGGGGGCAAGGTGAGACCACACAGCAGACATACACATACTGTACATACAGACTGTGCACACATATACACGTACAGGTGATTAGCTCTAATACTAAGGGATATTAAAATAATAATAATAATAATTAAAAATGATTGCAAAGCACTTCGAAGCATCATTCACGAGGTTGGCATTAATATTCTAAATCAACATTTGAATGCTTCACAGCTTTTTTTTTTGCACGTCCATTTATTAAAGATTAGGCTACACTAATGTTATTAGTGTTATACTATTTGTATAACTAGTGGTGACTGTGTAGGATTGTTCCACCTTGTGTGATCCAAACATTTCCATTAACTCCAGAGCGTTAAGTCCAAAAGTCAACAGTAATGGAAAAAAAGGTATTATAGATGTAATCATTTCCAAAAAATCACAACATGTTTCTATTTAACAAAACATTTAGTTTCAATCCAAATTTGCTGGCGTTTAGCCTTTCAAAAACGTTCACAGAGGTGGAAGGTTTGCTCTTAAGCTTCTTAAAAACCTCAATAGAAGCTTTGAATGTAAAAATAAAATCCATTCTGTACAGCCCACAACAAAACAAAACAAGCCAGTCTACAGGGCATAGTTGCAAAGACTTAACTGATGGCTTATGTGTGTGTTCAGTCCCCACAGTACAGTTCGGGTGGCAGTTACGACAGCGTGAAGATGGACTTGGGTGCCGAGGACCTGACCACAGGGCGCCAGGGCGGCCCTGACGATGATGACGATGACCATGATGACCACGATGACAACGACAAGATCAACGACACAGAGGGAGTCGACCCAGAGAGACTAAAGGCCTTTAATGTGAGTCAGATACAGTGTGTTCCCACTGGGATCAAGTAGGTGTCTCATTATATTCATAAAGAAAAAATATTGAAGACCTGACAATTCCTCTTTTAAAACCTGTCGGTGTCATTGAGCACACAGACAAATAAGACACTTAAAATACACATAACTTACAATATGGCACAAATTCTTAATGTTTTATATTATCAATTAACCCAGTGGTTCTCAAACTGTGGGGCGCGCCCCTCTAGTGGGGCGCAGTGGTATTACAGGTGGGGCGCAGGGGGAAATGCAGAATTCTTTTATTTCAAGAACTTTATTGAGAACTTCACATATTACAAAAGTACAAAGTACACGGACATACAACGAAGTCATTAATAAATAAATGGCGAAATGCCTGTACTTTCGTGTAAATGTTTATGTTTTACGCCGTTAACAGGTTACGCTTGCGCGATGGCCAAGATCCTTGGCGACTCACATGTGTAGCTTAGTGTGCTTCCCTTCGCCACATCCTACCTCTGTGAGATCGGCTTTTCTGCTGTTGCCCCTTCAAAACTAAATACAGATCTAAGCTCAACATTGAGCATGAACTGAGAGTGGCCGTATCAAGTCTGCAACCCCGTTTTAAAAAGATTTGTAGTGGAAAGCAGCTCATTGCAGCCACTAATACTGATACAACTTGATGGCTCACACATATCTGCACTACTTTTGTTTTGTTTTGTTTTGCACAGGTTGCACATTATTGTTGTTTTGAAAAGATATGCAGTATAAAACTCAGTAAAACTCAGTAAAATTGCCAAATATTTGAACTTGTTTAGTTTTTCACAGGTTGCACTTTATTGTTATTGTCTTGAAAAGATATTCAGTGCAAAATAGGTTAATTGCAGCCACAATAAGCAATTTTTTTGCCAAATATTAGTTATTTTTTGCACAGATATAACTTTATTTGCATTGTTCTAACAAAGTGGTTGCACATTGTATTTGTTTTTGTCTGATGGAGCAATCTGGTTTACTTGAAAGCGATTGCAATTTTCTTTATTCTATTATTTGAAAAAGCACAGATGGAGGAGTCACAAAATGTTGTTATTTCAATAAAAGTTCAACATGGACCATTTAGTTACAATTTTGTTGGGGCGGTGGGGCATGAACATTTTTCTTCCTCCAAAGTGGGGCGTGACAGAAAAAGTTTGAGAACCACTGAATTAACCAAATGACTTGTGTGTAATGGGTGGTCAGAGCTCTAAAGCGCTAATAACCGTATAATAACTTTATAAGGCTTTAATCTGTCAGAGCTGTGTTTTTGTCAGCTTCCCTGTGTACTTAAGTGGCCAAGACAACAATGAATGCAGCTTTAACACACATACACATATAAACTGTGGTGAAGGAAGTAGCAGTGCCACAGTAGAAATACTCTATTACAAGTAAGAGGTGGAGCTAATTTTGATTACTTTATATACTGGTATTCCCTCTTTATCTTATCTTATTTATCCTTTAATAATACATAATAATAATGCATCATGTCTAAATAAGTGTTCTGGATGTTAGTATAAAATGGAAATATTCAGATAAAGTACAAGTACTTCAAAGTCATACTTAAGTTCAGTACTTGAGGAAATCTACCTCGTTACTTTCCTGCAGATGTTTGTGCGTCTGTTTGTGGACGAGAACTTGGATCGGATGGTTCCCATCTCTAAACAGCCCAAGGAAAAGATCCAGGCCATCATCGAGTCCTGCAGCAGACAGTTCCCAGAATTCCAGGAACGCGCCCGCAAGCGCATCCGCACCTACCTCAAATCCTGCCGACGCATGAAGAAGAGCGGCATGGAGGTAATGAGCCTGTTAGTTTGTCTGTTAGCGGGGTGTCATCTCAATATTTTCTGTTAGTGTCATCTCAATATTTTCTCGGAGTCGGAGTTAATTCAGTTTGCAGAATATCGAGACAAAGTATCAAGTGACAAACTGACTTGCAGGGACAGATCTGTGCTGTTAATACGTTTCAGGAACCAGCAGGGTGTGTGCAGTGAGACAGATGATTAATACGCTGCAATCTTTACTAGTAATTGAAAAATAATAATCTCTTTGACAAAGACCCTCATGCTGTCTGCGAGGTCGAAATGGCTCAACTTGACCCCGAATGTTCCTCAGTTAAATGCTGAGTATCTGAATCAACCAATATACTTCATGTAGAGGTTAAAGGTCTATCACTGTCTCCTCTTCTACTTGGAGCAATTAACTTAATACTATCTCAGTACATTTACTCAAGTACTGAACTTAAAGCTGGAGTGTGGAACTTTTGTCTCTCTCCTCTGGCAGTGAGAGTCATTACCATACGGGAGAGAATGGTATATGGAGTATGGCGAAAGCGATGGCGGAAAATCCTGAGAAGCATCCAGGAAAAGTTTCTGGAGTGAAAAAGAAACTTGGAAGGATTAATACTCAGAGGAGTGGCTTGTCACTGAAATGAGAATAGCCGGTCCGCCTTAAAGGTCAGGCCACCTGAAGTGAGCCTGGGCCGAAGATGACCGTGACTTCGGGGATACTAACCCTGTGAACACATACTGCACTGCTACGGTCACCGTTTTAACGTTGCTGCTAACTTCATATCCCCCCCCCTCCCCTCTGAAATTGTGTGACAGGCAACATTCACACTGACTATAAAGATGAGCCAGTCATTGAAATGTCTCTGCTGCCCCCCAGTGGTGAAGCATCATGCTACACATGTATTTATACAAAGTACTGTAGTCATCAGCGAGGTGTACTTCACTGTAAACTGTAAAGACACAATGTGCCTTTAGATATAATTTGCATTATTCTCTATAATCATAGTAAAGGATGCCCTCTGGTATATTATAGTGTTAATACATTGGATACCTCAGCATATGTACCGGTACTAACTAAAAGAATGTGTCTATCTAATGTAAAAATAGAAAACAACATGAAGCTCATTAGCTCTCTTATTACCTCCATTATCATTTCAGAAGGCAGAGCTCTTTGCGTGGCTGAAAGTAGTGATAATATTAATAACGATAGCTTTATTAATACAGCACGTTTTAAAACATTTTACATGGTTGAACCTGGAACACAAATATTGTATAACTGCAACAATAAAATAAAACAAACAAAACGATACCATGAAACGGATAAGATATTCAAATAAAATGGTGTGCTCGCATTAATAAAAAGCTTTGATAAAGCTGTTCGTGTACTGTTCAGTAAATAATCACATTCATTCCCGTCTAATGTAATCGTTATTTAACTACAACATAAGAAGCACAGTCAGTATCCTTCTGTATGTAAATCCACTTGTATTAGTTGATGGCATAACCACCTGTCGCTCTAATTCACTCAATAATTTAAGTCCATGATATCATTGTGTTGTCTGCAGACCCGTCCTACTCCACCTCACCTTACCTCAGCCTTGGCTGAGAACATCCTGGCTGCCGCCTGCGAGAGCGAATCACGCAACGCCGCAAAGAGGATGCGCCTCGATGCCTATCATGTAAGTGTGTGTGTGTGTGTGTGTGTGTGTGTGTGTGTGTGTGTGTGTGTGTGTATAGTCTAATTCAAATGTGAAAAGGAAAAAAACATTACTTGATGTTTTGTATTTGACTAATTAAATCTACATAGAAGCCTCGCAGGCTCTCTTCTGTCCGACCAGTTCAGTAATGAGCTGTTGATTGAGAATCACTGTAATACTGAGAGAAATATGTGTGTCGCCTGCAGACCTGAGTTGTAGTTAAACAAACAGAGTTAATGATCAGTGGGTGAAGCCAAAGAATTGCAGTTAATCTGGTTAAATGAGCATTGTTAGTTGTTAGTATGTTACAAACTGCAAAACACAATCCAGCCACGCTGACACATCTACGTGATCCAGTAAGTTATTATTCTACAGAAGAAATACTGGTTTATTTTACATTTTGTGTCCACAAAAGATGACTTTTTTAAAATCACCATGATCACTAGAGGAGCACTCGGAGAGCGCAGACCTCAACCAAGGCCGTTTCCAGAACTGAAAAATAATGTGTGTATCCGCCAGGTGATTGGATCTGCTCCAAAGTGTAATGTTTTCCTCCTTGGCCCCAAACTCAACAGTTCCACTAAGTTTCATGAAAATCGGGCCATTGGTTTTTCCGTAATCCTGCTGACGAACGGACAAACAAACGAACCAAAGCCTAATGCCTCACATGCGGATTTGCAAAATTGTAATTCTTGTGCTGCAGGTTTCTTTTAGAAAAGTAGGGACATTACCCTGAGTTCTTTCCACCAGTTGTATGTTAATACACCCAGCTTTCTGTACAGTATTCTGAAAAGAAAACCCTCTAATCCCCCCCCGTTCCCTCTTCCAGGATGATCAGATCTCTCTGGACAAGCCGTCCAGTGGTGGAGGAGGTCTGAGGGAGCCGGCGTCCTTGGCTCACTCCGCCTACTCCTTGGCCGCATCCGCCTTCTCCTCCCAGGACTCCCAGCTCTACATCAACGGGGCTGGCCTCAGCTATGGTTACCGTGGATACCCGGGCCTGGGCGCTGCCATGCAACACCCCGTTTCCCTGACGACCGGCGCTGCTGCCCAGAGCAACGGTGAGGATGGGACCGAGATACAGATAAAGAGGGTCTTCATGCAGACAGGGAGGGGATGGACAAGACGTCGCGGTTCGAAGGAAGCAGGCAGTGAGGAGGGAGAGTGATAGAGTGGTAATTTGGGGATGAATTAGGAGGAGAAGGAGCAGCAGATGTAGCAGCTAACGCACATACATGATACTGATGTATGTCGGCCTTGCTAAAGCTTTATTTTTGACTAATTGGGAAAAACCTCCATAATAACCTTTCAGCAAATTGTAATTCAAGTGTCTGAGAGAAAACTAGACTTCTGCGTCTCCTCTTGGCCGTGTTTTAGTGCTTCAGAAAATCTAGTCTTTAACGGAGACTTTGGCCAATCAGATCAATGAAACTACCCCCCCAGCTTTAAAGGTGCAATATATTGGATTCAGAGCATTAATATAACATCAAACAACTATTGTCTAAGTAAAGATATAGTGGATTAGTGTCTACCTGAGCTGAGAAGTCGCTCTCCTCTCTGTGTGTCTTGTAATCCAGGCTCCTCAGTTTGTTCCTGCTACCTAATGAGTTGTAGATCTTGGTGAAATACATTTTCAGTTTAAAGAGTAACTTGCAGGCTGCGTTAAGGAGTGTTTCACTGTCATCTCTGGTTGAAAGTTTCACCCACCCAGTATCACCGATGGGTGTTTTGTTGCCCCTGTAACCACAGTCAACAGTGATGCCGAGGTTACTGCCTCACAATCGCAGTGTTACTGTTCTTTTATTAACTGAGAGAGAGAGAGAGCGCTGATCGGCGTGAGACGCAGGTTTGCAGTGGAAACATCTTAGCTAGATTAACTGACTAGAGTGTTTCCATGACCACAGTATTTAGTTCACAAGGTTCTTTGTTCTCGTCACCTTGGAGCTTACGGTTTAATGATCAACACAAGTGATAAAAGACACATTACAGCAGTCCTCTCTCATTTTGAACTGACTGATCTTTTGCTCCTTCGCCTCCTCTCCCTGTCTCCTTCTCTTCATTTCACCTTTTACTTATGTATCCTTTCTCTCCTCCGTTCTTTTCTCCATTCATCAATCCCTTCCTCCTCTTCTTCATCAACCCCCCCCTCTCACCGTTTCTCCCTCCTCTCTCCATCCACCTTCAGGCCCCACAGACCTCAGCATGAAATCTGTCTCCTCTGCCAACATCAGTAACTCCACCTCCTCAGCCTCCACCAACAACCGCCTGGGTGGGCTGGGCAGCGGGGGTGGAGGAGGGGGCGGGGCGTCGACCCAGCTCAGCCAACCGGAGATCACGGCCGTGCGTCAGCTGATTGCCGGCTACAGGGAGTCAGCCGCCTTCCTGCTGCGCTCGGCAGACGAGTTGGAGAACCTCATCCTGCAGCAGAACTGATTCAGGGGAAACGTGGGAGAACACACACGCACACACACACAAACACACACACACATTTTCCATTATGTTTGTTTTGTGTCCGTCTGCGCCCCCCGTCTCTCCTTAACAAAGTTGAGCCCCAGACCTCTTGTTTTTGCTATTCCCTCCTTCAGAAACTGTCGGCACTTTTGTGGAAAAAAAGTGGGAAACTGGGATAGAGGGAGGGAGACTATTCCCACCCCGCCGTCCCCAAAACAATCCCCCACAACCTCAATCCATTGATTTGATTGAGAGAAAAAATTTGAAAAAAAAGGAGCATATGGTCTCTGAAGGAATCGCTTCCTCTCCTCTCTGGAAGAACCTCACAATCAGCACTAAACTCTGAGCGAAGGAGTGTGGAGGAGAGAAAGAGAGGAGGAGGAGGATAAAAGAGGAGCGTAGCTTGGACGAAGAGTGAAGATGACTGTAAGGCTGTTGATTCTGCTGCTGTGGTTTCAGAAGAAAGAGACTTTGCCTCGTTGTGGATGGAGAAGTGACGTTTTTGAGTTTTGTTTGACGGGAGCCCCAGCCATCGATCATAACAATTAAAATAATTAAAAACTTGGACTCCCTGAATTAGTACTACTGAAGCTTATTGTTAAATGACCAGTGTTTTTGATTTTTCCTTTTTTTTTTTGGAGTCCAGTGAGCATTTTTTTGTTTATTGTTGTTTTTGTTTATTACTCTTCCCAAGTGACTGAAAGAAAGCAAAGCGGTTTGACTTCTCTTGACAGATAGCACTAAATACGGAAAAGACTTTGAGTCCGGTAGGCGACAGGATGGAAACTGGAAAAGAAAAAAAGTTGATGTTTTGTTTGAAAAAGAAAAAAAAGGAGGAGAGAAACTTTTTGTTCTCGCTTGTATATAAGCTCTCTTTGTCCTATAGCACTTTTTCCTCACCTGAAACCTCACCCTAAACCCCCCCATCCTCCTCACCCCTTTTACCCAGGGAGCAACTTGCTACTTATGCATCCAAGACGCCATGTGGACTACCAGGAAATACCTCAGATCAGACCTGCCAATTCCATTTTCAGTTCCTCACACACGCATACACAAACACATATACGCGCACACACTCTGCAAATGAATGGTAACATTCCCACCAGAAGCCAGTATACTTCTACTTTACCACCTGATGTCTTCAAGGATTATATATTTTGGGGCGAGAATCAAACTATATTGCTCAAAAGACCTGCAATATTGAAATATGATGAAGCATTTCAAGAACTGATGTAAAGAAACACTGAAATCTTTCAACTTTATTATTTTCATCTGTGCAGGTTCATTCGTGTGCTGCTGTAAATAATCAGTTCATCTTGAAAACTTGAGAAGAATCAGAGTTGACAGGAGTGTGTTACTCCGGGAGGCGACTTTATCCTTAAAGGGGAGGGGTGGGAGGGGTTTTCTTAAATGTAAGGGGGGTTAAATGTTGACCACTGGTGGCAATTTGACTTCCTGCTTCTACTTTTTTTTTTTTTTTTTTTTTACAAATGTAGATGTAACGCCAACGAAACCTCAGCATCATTCTGTTTAGAACTCCCTCTCTTCTTCTTCTTCTTCTGCTTCTTCTTCGGCTTCTTCTTCTCTCCATTGGACCTACTCTTCACCTCTTCTTCGTGGACCTAAACACTTCCTCCTCCCCTCCCTGGTCTGGTCCAGGTTTCAGAGGAAGAGGACTGTTCTGTCTTACTGTGTTTGTCTGTTAAACTCTGAGATGGCCATTGTTATTATTATTATTGTTATTATGATTATAAAGATGAACTTTCATGTTGCTGCTGCTATATACAAAAACCGGACCTTCTGCCATAGACCTGAAACCTCAACAAAGCCGGGCGTTAGCTAGCCGCAGTGCCCCGTGAAAACCCGACCGACCTCCTGCGACCTCGACTGCAACTCGATCACAACAAAGCAAAAACAACACAAAGACTTACAGGAGGACTCAGTGAAAACACTCTACCTTCATCCGCTCACCGTCCTGTGTCTCTCAGACTGGTTGGTTGGTTTCTTTGCTTTTGCTTCATAGGGCTTGATTCATGTTGTTTTGTGACTTTCTAACTGTGAAAACTTGTTTCTTTCAGTTTCTTCCCATATTTTCACCCTGTGGAGGAAACAGGGAGGGACGTATTAGTGGAGCCTTGCACCTTCACTGTGGTACTCTATATCAGGCCAATAATTACACACTTAGACCACTCAACGGACAAAATAGTCCAGTTTGAAACACTGATCATTATTATTTTGATTCGGAAGGAAAGAGAGAGGAGATGGCACTGAATTTCTGCACATATAAAGAGAAAGTAAATCCTTCATCTTATGGCTTTCAGCTGTGTTGATATCACACCTTATGAAGGTTGTTTTTGTTGTAAGTGAACATTATAGTTATCTGATATTCCAGTGAACCTGTTGACCTGCTTAGAGTTCAGCCACAGCCTCTTTGTTGAAGGAATAGTTTTACATTTTGGGAAACGTGCTTATTTGCTTTCTAAGAGTTAGATGAGCGATTGATACCACCCTCTTACGTGAATGTTACATTTTAAGCTTGAGAAAGCAGTCGATTAACTTAGCATCACGAGAAAAATGAGGGAAACGGCTAGCCTGTCTCTGTGCAAATATTTAAAAATTCCACCTATTAGCACCCATAAAGCTCACTGATTAACACCTTATTTCTCGTCTTTTTAGTTCAATTTGAATACAAAAAAAGTTGATTTACAGTTATTTGCAGGACTACTTTTTAACTGTGAGGAGTGACTTCCTGGAGTCACTTTGAGGTTGTTGAAGCACATAACCCCCCATAAAACTACAACGTGTTACTTTTAGGAATTAAACAAGCAATATATGATTTGTTAATAAGTGAGTGTTAAAGGTGCTGGTAGGCCGATTTTGTTACATTTGGACACAGCCAGGCTAGTTGTTTCCCCCTGTTTCCAGTCTGTATGCTAAGCTACGCTAACCATCTCCTGGCTCCAGCTCTATGTACCGTCCTACATGAGTGAGAAAACAATCTTCTCTCTGCAAAAAAAGCAAAATGTAGAGCTATTTCTTTTTCTCCACATGATAAGGAGCAACTCTTGTTTTTGTTAACCACTCCTTAGTTTTGTCTCTTGGTGCAGTTGCTAACAAAAAAGCCAAATTGTCTGTTCTGGCTTATCCATTAACACCTGTAGGACAGAACAGGTAGGAAAATGAACAAAGAGACAAACGTGACTTATATCCTTTTGAGGCATTGCTCTGTGTTCTGTGCTTCTACTGTGGTTTCTTCTCAGTTCGACCGTCATGTCGCCGAGATTTGCTCCTTTTTTTGCACACTGAGTGAAACAACAGTCATCTGTGATTTGAAGGGGGGAGGTTCTCTGTGCATGTATGCATGTTTGCCAGCCCCCCCCCCCCCCCACCACCCCCCCTGGACTTGCACTGCTGAAGTCAGACGAGAGCAGTGAAAGAGATGTGGTGTGTGTGTGTTTTTTTGCAATGCAGTTGATAATCATAGCATTCACTGGTGATGGTTTGTGTTGGCGGCCCACAGCGACGGTCAGACGGTAAAATCTGTATCACATGCACTGGATGACGAGCGCTGCCGGGGCCACAGAGCGGAGGACACGTGAAAGCCTTTCACTAACACAAAACCTCCGTCCAAGCTTTCAACGATTTACATTTGCGTGCAATGTCAGAACCACCACGTCAATTTCAGATTAGTTTGAAATGTTTAAAATGTAAATTATTTAATTTATGTCAGATTAGATGTAGAATTTAAAACGTTTTTTGTTTTGTACTTTTTCACAAAACTGGTATTTTCGTTTAAAGTGTACAGATCGCTAAATGACACGAGAGAAATATGCAAAAAGAAAAAAGACCCAACTAGAGGAGAAGGAAGCGAATATTATCTCCACAACCTTCAACGAATGCTCCTAGAGGTGAAGTCACATTTAATAAGAACAGTTACAAATGTATGACTTATTCGCCTTTTGATATAGAGGAAATCACACAATATCACATGTTGTGAGATTCACTGAGGTACAATCAATTTTTCCTCAAATTTCCACCGTTTTTTTTGTGTGTCTTTATTCAATTGAATAACGGAGGGCAGATTAAACATTTAGTTTGAGTGTGGTGTGATTGCCTTCTACGACCCCCAACATGAGACTGTGTTGATGACACCAGTGGCCCGTCCTGTTCTCCTGATTCATCCTTTCTGTGCTCTCAGATACCGCCAGTGTTTTCAGTTGAGTCTTTCAGATTTTCATTATCGGGGAGATTCGGCACTTTTTGGACACCTGGATAGTCCAGACGTACTCAATTGGTCTCAGAAAGAACTTTTTAAAGAGAGGCTGATCCACATGCTGTCTGAGGGACCTGAGTCACGTACAGTAAACTGTTAATGCATCATTCTGATTTCTGTCCTCTTATCAGATATTATTATCCTGTATCATTTATGTTTTAACATGGAGGCTGATCACAGCTGCACAAAAACGCTTCGTAACACCTACTCAGATCATTTTTTCTTCTGTGCTTATTTCTCTTTTAGTCTGTTTTAATTTGAAGTCAGCGATGTGTCTTAGAGTTTCTTAACTAGTGAATGAGTCTGCTTGGTTTTGGAAACACTGAATCATCATCAGTTTTTTTGTCAAACAACAAACAAGACGTGGTGCAAACTGTCTTTTGGAGCAGGTGATGTGACGCTAGTCCCTCAGATTAAAGCACGATCGAGTGGTTTTCAGTTTTATTTTCAATTCAGTTGATTTCAGGTAGAATTTCAATCCCAACATTCTGACTCACAGATGGATTCAGTCTCAATTTATCCCTTTTCCACTGCTGCTGCCATTCTGAAAACAAAATGTGTTTTTAAGAAATGAAGGAGATCCTACCATAATTTACCATGTATAATACGTTGTATGTCACATTTTCAGCTGAAGTTTAATATTCAACAAAACTTGACCCCAACAGTCCTTGTTAGTTAGTTAGTCAGGAGACTTTGTTATCCTTAAACTGTGTTTCTTGAACTGCAGCGTGGAACCTAAAATTAGTCCAAAAGTTCTAATGAAGTTGGAAAAAAGGTCGTTTTATTCAGTTTACTCTCCCTAAAGTCACTGTGGGTGGCCAGGTGGGTCGGCATTTGGGACTTTTACCTCCCAGGCTCCTAAGTGTCAAAGTTCTCCATCAGCCTCAGAAAAGACGTTCTTACGGTTTTCTACGAGTACCAGTTTACTTCAAAGCCAGACAGCTTGCAGAACAGCACCACAACAAACTATACAAAATAAAAATTTGAAATAAAAAAAGGCAAATGACAATCTTTAGAAAGGTGTAATTTGCTCACTGTGTGATTTCCGTTCCCTCTGTCAGTCTGCTGCATCCAGTGGGACAGACGGATTAACCTTTAACCATAATCAGAGCATTCATACTCCAAAGCTCCTCTTGTTTTAACGTCACTGGTTGAGCAAATGGCCCACACATTTCTATCTGATTTTTATTTTTTAGTATTACATTATTATTATTATTATTATCAATGTCCTGATTCTTCTTACTATTATTTTATACATATATTTTGTAGTGCAAGTACAGCGGTCTTTTATGAAAAGAGATTTTGTACAATATTCCATCCACTTCACTTCTGTTTGCCTATACTGCACATTCCAAACATGGATGTCAACCAACACGGGACCTGACCGCCGTCACCACAAACAATTATTTGTTCAGCTATCAAGTCTGACTCTGCAACAGCTTTTATCAAAGATTTAAGAATTCAAGCTGCATGTTCACCTCTACTGTCCCAACAACTGCACTCCTCAGTGAGCGTAATGTCCCGACAAGATTATGTTTACACTCCGACGTGGTTTAAAGATTGCGATCCGTCATCGATCTTCCGTATAAAGGACAAAGTCAGACTTCACATGGATCCTCCAGCTGACAAAGAGCAGCTGAGAAGAGAGCAAATGTCACCTTTCTTACAACGGCACTACATTTAAGGCCCAGGTTGCTGTGGTATGCTGTGATATTACGCTTCTGTAAAACCTGCAGCTTGTTGACTGTTGGTTTCATTTTCTTAGATTCCTTCTTCCTACATGATGGAACTCCTGAAGGGACGGGGAAATATGCTTATTCGCACATACTTGCCGAGCATTAGATGAGAAGAACAATAGTTGATCATCTCGTCTCAATTTTCGTAGAAAGCAAATAAGCACATTTCTGAGAATGTCAAACTGTTCTTTTAAAACAAATATAACCTCAGTGTTCTCTATGGTAGCAACATCTTTTGGTTTAGTGTCCGATGACATAGTTGTGGATCTCAGTTTCAGACTAATTCTGATGCAGCAGAGTTTTTAAAGCCATTGAGAGGAATCCGAAAGTGCTGCAGGGAAGCTTCTAGATTCAAACCTGAAACCATCCGATGAGCTGTGATGCCAGTCAGGTCCCGAAAGTTCACACTCAGTTCTTGAGCCAGTCTGCTCAGATGTCAAGCTCAACACACACACACGCATTTAAAAAAGAAAAGTAATGGACCTTTTTTTATTTTTCTATCAGTGCAGGAAGTACAGCGCCTGTCAAAAACAGAAAATGGCTGACTGGGCCGTTTTGTTTTACTGTTTTATTTTCTGTTCCTTTTCAGTGGTGCTTTAGATTCCTTATTTTTTTATTTTTGATAGATATTTGATTCCTTCCTTTTCTCTTTCTGTCTTCACCGGACTTTGTACTGGACTCTTGATTGTCTTGATTTCCTCTGCCGGGGCTTTGTACCTCCAGTAATACCAATGTGAAACCTGTATTCTCCTCATGATTTGACTCAGTGGAAGTGTGATGTTTACATGTACAGATTTTTGCGATTCTTTCTGGTTTTGTTTCTGTTTTGTTTTCCTCTCAACCCTCTATTACCCCCCCCCCCCCCCCCCTGTTTTCAGTTAATCTGACTCGTACCTTACACACTGAAGGGAAATGGGACTGCGTCTAAACACAATTATCACCATTTAACACACAAGCCTATCACATGAGGGGACACGTTGATGTTTTGAATTTCAGTCGTCGCTTTTCTTCACCAGACTCGTGCTTAGATTTCTTGTTTGTTAGCATCCTTTTAGAAATGCCTTGTCAGCATTCAGTTAACATTTGTGCTAAAGCTGCACCTATGTCTCATTGACAAATGCAACAGCTAGTTTGTGTGTGATTATCAGTTCACTGAGTGGCAACAGTGGGGAATTATTTTTTGTGTGTGTTTTGGTGAAGAAATGTCACACGGCTGAAATTAAAAAGCAAGCTTCCCCCATAAAGAAACCGATTGTTTGGGGGTCTCGGGAGGGGGGGTCGAGCTGTGTGTTTGTTTGGCTCAGAGGAGGATGACCTTTGACCTCTCAGCTGACTCCACAGCACACAAAATCCCAGTGGGGCCACAATGACCCTCCACTGGTGTGACCAGGATCCGGTGGAGATGATTCCTCAGTGAATGATAAGCCATTACAGACCCAGTGTGTCGGGTCTCTTAGTCTATTAGTATATTTAGCAAAACTTTAAACTGCAGATGACAAAACTCAACCTCAGGAAGAAAAAAAAAAAGGACATCACTTTTGTAAAAACACGTCCAACTGAAGGCCCATTTCCCTCTCTCTTTGATACCATATAAATTATATCAAATTCTTTTTATATTTATTGTGTTTATTATTATATATAACAGTGGATACCTTTTTTCCAGTACCTGTGGCTAAATATTTTGATTCTTTAGAAAAGTGTTGATAATATATGTGAAGCAACTTAAACGATCGCGGGAAAATAATTGATAAAAGAAATGTAGGGTTATTATTTTTGTTTGTTTACTACGTTGGAGCGGTACAGGCGTGTTTGTTTAGCCCAACAACGAGAACATATCACTCCGGTCCATGACAAAGAAACCAATGATCGAAAAACTGAGCTTTCTTTTGTGTGATGTCACTGCTAAGGCTGAAATGTTTCTGGACTTGAAAAAAATTGTGACCGTTTAGTTTTTTTTGTTTGTTTTCTCCCAAGCTGTATGTCACAAAGCTAAATATACTAATAAAACGGTGTGCTATCTATCTGACAGAGCAACGCTTTTTCTTTTCTATTCCAGACTAAAGGTGCACTGATCACGTTAGTCCTTGATGAATGGAAAGTAACTCGGTACATTCACACAAGTACAAGTAAAAAGGTACTTGAGTACTTTTATTTACTGTTACTTTCTACTTTACTCCAGTGTATTTCAGAGGGAAACATTGCACTCTTTACTCTACTACATGTATTCAACAGCTGGAGTTACTTTTCATTAAGGGGTAATTTAGGTATTTTTTCAACCTGGATCATGTTTTTGTGTCTCAGTGAATAATGGAGAATCGGTCCAGTGTTGAGTGACTCCTCGCCGTCAATATACGTCCACTAAAACTGTTTGTTTCTGCCACTGACAGGCTCAGATTGTTATTATAAGTGTCTGACAACATTATGGATTCTCAGAGAAATGTTATCATACGCTACAAACAAACCCTTTATGATTTTACATTAAAAAAACCACATGAGCTTAGAAAATACAATCCATTGTTGAAGAGCATTGTTAAAACAGTAATTCTTAACTTTTTGAGCTTGTGAGCTTTAGCAAAATAAGCCTCTTGTCATGTTTCACATGTGAGCGTTTACCCTCTATACTTCTCACATGGTTTCATTTAAATAAGAGTTTGAGGCCCAAAGAGGTCAATTTATTCAACATTTTACCAAAAAGCAAAGATTAGAGGGGCCCAAATAATTCACAATACGATATTATTGTGATACAGAAATTAAATAATTATTATTCTATCTGGCAAATTTATCTTTAACTTTGATTATTATGCATTTTGTCTTTTTTTGGCAAATGAAGGTGGAAAGAGAGTTTGTAACCATAACTATAACATCAAATGATTGAAGAGGCGCTGGATTATTACACAATATTATCATATATGTAATATTAACATGATATCAATATTTTGTTTTTTATATATCATGGCTATAGTCAATACTGACATATTGCGATAGCCCTTAGTTTCTTCTTCCTTCACATTAATCCGAGCAGACCCCACAGATTTATCTGGTTACCCGTTGGAGGTCCCGACCCCAAAGTTGTGAACCACTCGACTGAACTACCAACAGTGTATACTGTGGTTAAAACCAGCAGTGATCAGCAACAACAGTAACATACTGCTCTAACATAGATGCATCAGTATCAACAAGTACTTTTGCTTTTGATATTTAAGTACATTTTGGTGATAGTACTTTTGTACTTTTAGCTCGGTAAACAATCTTATTACTGCTTACATCCCCATCAGGAGGCTCACACAAGAGTTAAAATCTTACTCTTTCTCATTCCTTCTGCCCTTTTTCACTTTTTTACTACAGTATCGTACTGATTTATCCAGAAAATCTTGATTCTTTGAGCTTCTAACTTTGTGAACGGAAACTGAACAACAGCCTGTGATATAGAGACTTTATTAGACTCCTCTGATGTAACTTACAGAATCAACGTGTACGCTGAGAAACTGAGCCTTTCACGAATTTAAAGCAGCCGTTCCAACTGAAAGATTAGGATTAGAGCTCAAACTGAAAAGCTTTCATATTGGATTAGAACCAGTTTTAGTGTTCAAACTTTTCTGCTACCTCAAGATGGTAAAAGCTAACTGCCTGATTACTGTACAAGGAAGTACTTTTACTTCATGACTTTATTTATTTTATTTTTTTAATCAAATGTTACTAAAACAGTAGGAAATAGTGTTTTGTTGGGCGGATTAATTCACATTTGGTGCTATAGTGAGTATTTGTGGCAGCAGGAAGGTGAATGTGGGATTGAGTCAAAATAAAATAGCTCCTCTTTTACTGTGTTTTTCTCTGATGGTCCTCACATTTTAATGCTGTGCTCAATTCAGAGCAACACAACTAAACCTCTCTTCCAAGAGTCAGTAACATCATTTACGGCAGGGGTGTCCAACCGAGCATCATGGAAAGCCTTGGTGCCCTTTTAAAGAAGGGGAAAACTCATAATGCAAAATCACCTGAGGTCATCAGTTGGACTGAAAACCTGCTGACAGCATGTGTCCCCAAAATTAACCTGCTCCAAAAAGTACCCCACATTAAGTCTGTGATTGACTAAATTGACTAGTGTAGCTCATGTTAAATGGTCCCTTCCTTAAGTACAGGTCATAATTTAATCGCACTCTAGGTTTGCATAGAGCTGCACCGCCACCTGAAATTCATTAAAGTGGAATGATGCCTGAAGAAAATGTGATGATTTTGATTCTTGTTGCAGAAAGTCATGATGATTTAGATTGTATACGCGGTACTCGGTTCATCCTACTTTGTGTTGAACGGCTGTAATTTATTTGTATCTCGCTGTAATGTTGCAGAATGGATACAGGGTTAAAAGGCACAGAGGACCGAATGATACAAAGGCTGCAGGCATTAGACTCCACAGTTTCTAAACTACAATTACTGACTCACAGTTGTATGCCTCCGCCAACCAGTCAAACGGTAGTTTCTTCCATGTCTGTCCAAAATTTGTTTGAAATTGTCATAATTAACATATCTGGAGATAATATCTTGAGTTATGGCAAAAAAAAGGTGTTTGGTGAGGTCTCAGTGACCTTTGACCACGAAATTCTCCTCAGTTCTGGTTCTCCTCCCTGAGTGCAGGTGGACGTTTGTAGCAAATTTGAAGAAATTAGCTTAAGGCGACGTACGGTGGAAAACCCGAAAGCATAATTCCCACGGCTGTCGCCGACACAGAGGCATGATGAAAAGCTAGAGGAAGATGAGATTACAATATTACATAACTGTAAGACTCTACAGTCATTTAGTTTTAATGATCCTGATCATACAGGCTTGGATTGCTACTAATGATTATTTTCACTACTGAATAATCTGCAGGTGATCTCAATTCATCATTTAGGCTATAAAATGTCAAACCGTAGTTAGAAAATGCCAACAACAAGCCCCAAGTACCCGAGCTGTCCGACCAACAGTCCAAAACCAAAATATGTTTAATTTACAATCATGTAAATCAACATTTGTTGTGTTATGGTTTCAAAATGATGAAGACAGTTGGAGAACATTTAGATACCTAATTGGATGTAGGCTCTACAGGATGATGTTGTCCTTGGGAACTATCATGTTGTTCCCAAATGACGTACAGATTTTTAGGCATTCAATTATCAAATGTCTTGAAAATAGTCTTGTAGCTGCCATAAATGGGAAAACGGATGAATCCGGATCCTCTTGGGTTTGAGCTTAGTTTAGAATGTTTACGTCCTGATGTTTAGGAAGCCAGCATTATTTTCTCCCATGATGAGATCAAGTTCAAGATAAACACTTTTGAAGTATAATCAACTTTTTATTACATACAGTGATTATAGGCCAATACGAAGATTTAAATAAAAGATGAGTTGTGTTCACGATGTAACAAAGATAAATAATACAACAGAGTGGAACTTGACATACTATGATGGTGGAAACTACTGTTTAGCAAACACAGACTCCATCGTTGACTCAACCAAAATGACCTTCAGGGGAAACAGTCTACGAGCCAAACAGACACACCCACACACACGCACTCACACACTAGTGCCCTCCCCTCTGTCAATACGCAGGTGTGTCAGCAGCAGGAGCTGTGCAGAGCGCCAAACCCAAACTTTTTACGCACCGTGCCGCCGCTTCACCTTCACCTTCCTCTTCCTCACCTGAGCATCAACTGCTGCAACGATTTTTCCCATTCATACCAGATTACAATGGATTAAAATATCCTCGGGTTCCATGCTCACGTTCCCGGTACGCATTGAGTCACACCGCCGAGTCCTCGCAGGGAACCGATCCGTCTTGGATGCCCTCCATTGCCGTTTCCGCATTCCCGCAGCCGCCGTGAACACCGCAGACGCGGAGCTCAGATCCATGATCTCAACAGAAAAAACCGGTTCCTCCGGCTAATCTACCCAAGCACTGCTGTCGGTGCAGTATGTTTCCAGCCACGGGAATAGAGGGAACCCGGCGGACTGGACGGCTGATCACTGCGGGCTGTAAAAGGCCGTTTTCAGCGGACTGAGGAAGTCTGAACCGCGTCCTATTGATCGGTGTCACGGTAAAACCTGGAATAACGCCGCCACCGCGCTCCTTCATGTCCCGGGATGGAGAGTTGCTGTCGCTCCTGTATGCCGTGTTTAAACCGGCTCTGGGAATGCATATGGCCGGACGTCCGCTACCCAAACGTCCCCAACAACACCCATGTCATAGCCAATCCGGCCGCGCACACGGCGGAGATCCGCACCGTGTCCGGCGACATCCGCGTCCCTTCTCCCAAGAAGCGGACGGTGCAGCTCTACGCGGCGCTCTTCGACTTTGAGGCCCGCAGCGACGACGAGCTGACGGTGAAGGAGGGGGACAAGCTGTCGGTGATCGAGAAGCGGGGGGAGTATGTGCTGGCCAAGAAGCTGACCGGGTCCCTGGAGTCCGGACTGATCCCGGCGAACTACGTGGCTCTGCTGCAGGACGAGTTCGCCAAACACAAGTCAGTGCTGAAAATGCAACCTCTGCTCTTCTTTTGTCTCCACAGCTGTTCTCTGTTCCTTCATTCCTCAAACGACTACTGATTATACGGTGTTCAGTCTGTTGTTTCACATGCTGTGAGTCAGTGAGGATGTGTCAAAACGTCCCTTAATCCCCCAAATGTTGCCAGAATATATTCACAGGACACATTTGAAAACACAGAGGGGCGTTTAAAGGGACAGAAGGTTTGACTATATTTGACAGAGTATAAGAACATCAGCATGAAACGTGTTTCCATTCTGATAACCGTGACATCCTGAAAATAGGAGCTGCCCGGGGTTTGACTTCTCTGCTGTTAAAGACTTGTTGTATCTTGTGTTGATACAACAATATCAAACGGGTTCAGTCACCACTGTAAACCGCTAAAAGGGCTAAATGTAACCTCAGTCTGAAATTATGTAATTTGATCTGATGTGACTTGTAAAGGGATTCCTGATAGATTTCTACAGTTGAAATTATATATATATATTTATTTAGAGCTGAAACAATAGTTAATTTTTGGCAGCTGTTTTGGAGTCTTTATTTGGCTGTTTGTTTTTAATTGATTTACTGTTTCTATGTCATTTTAAATTTAATATTTATTGAGTTAGATGAGTAAATGATCCATAGAAATATTGTATGCAACTACTTTTGATAGTTGATTAATAATTGAAGTAGTTTCTCAAAGCAAAAATGGTAAAAACAAATCCACTGGTTCCACCTTCTCAAATGTGGATCTTTTGGGGGTATTTCTTAGTCTTTCGTGATATTAAGTTAAATATCTTTAAGTTTTGATCTGTTGGTTGGACAAAAAAAGTGTTGTGATGCACATGGCTGATACTAAGTACCGATCCAATACCATTGTTTAATCAATACGCTTGTATGCCTCCCTGTGTGGAGCAAACTGGGATTGTCTTTTATGTGCACACATTTTAAGATGTTTTACAAAGTTGCTGGTGTACGATTTATGTCTATAATAACAATTACAGTTATATCTATGTATTTATTTGTAATATTTTATTTGACAAAGTTAGGAAAGTGATGTTCAAATCGAGCCTGATGTTTGCTCTTTTAAATGCAGCATCAAATTTGTCAAAACTTAAACGGGAAACTACAGTATGTATGTATATATAATATATAAACATAGAATTAATTTGAAGAGATTGGCCTCATTGTCACCGATACCCGATCCAGCTATTTGAGTTAGTGTCACGCTGCTATTGAGTATTTTCACTATGGATTATTTTCTTGATTAATGATTAATACAATTTTTTTTTTAAATAAGAAGAAAATAATATCAATCACAATTTCCGAAAAACCCAAATTGACATAATAACATTATTTTTTTCTTGTCGGACCGAGATTCCAAAACCCAAAGATTTTTAATTTACCGTCAAAGAAGACTAAGAAACAAAAATATTCACATTGGAGAAGGTGGAACCAGGGAATATATTTGCCATTTTGGATATAAGATTAATAGTTGCATAGTATTCGTCTGTTGCCTAATAAGTTAAAAAACTGCACTTGAAGCCTACTGGCATCGCCCTGTCGTCCAAAGCAAACACGAACACAAATGTTTGGAGGTGAAACGGCAACCTCTGCTGCTGTTGAACCAGACTGGAGCTAAAAGTAGCCCAGAAGCTGCGGCTGCAGGTCCTCCATTATTCATTCAGCCTGCAGGGAGTCTTCATGTTTCACAACCGAGCTCTGCCTCTTTCGGTTGACTTCTCTGTCTACGTTCATGCTGCCGATTGAACACTAATTCCACATGTCCCACTGTCCTCAAACACAACACTGAAACTGAGGATATAGGCCTCAAAACAATAATGGCATCACTGATTCCCTTTTGATAATGTTGAAGCTTTATTCTTTGTTCCAATGATGAACGTCTACCAATGACAGAAACTATTTTTAGCCTAAGAATGAGCAAACAAAAAGATCAAAGCACCAGTGTTATGAGTTCATGCTGAGCTCACTGTGCTATTTATTATCTCCTGCAGCATCACTGTAACATTCCCATAAGGAGATAAGTCACACCCCCCAAAAATGTGTCATTTTAAATGTATCACTACAGTACAATATTTCTAGGTTCTGTTATTCAGAGATCTCTGCTGTTTCTTGAGTACCAGGATGTTGTTACTGTAAGTGAAACCTGAATGTCAGGCAGAGCAGACACGCCCTCCCTGATAACTTAAAGTAAATAAAGGTTTCTGTATGTGAACAAGCAGGCAGGACTCAATGACACTTTAGCTCTTAAAGCTTCTGAATAACAAATCCCTCCAAAGTATTCAATGTTCCATATCAGTGGTGGAGGAAGTAGTAGTAAATACTTTAGTAAAAGTACTAATACCACACTGAAAATACTACGGTACGGGGAATCGGACCCGATGACAATCATTAAGATTAATAATATAGAAATAGCCAATCTTCTCACTGTAGCATGAATTGTAAAATACAGATACCCCAAATGTGTACCTTTGTGTATTCTATTAATGGCTGACATCATGCACACAATGGGGCTTCAGATTGTGGCTGAACATGCTGCTGCTGTTATAACCGATATCTGTGTGTGTGTGTGTATTTACCTACATACATGTTCTGCTTTAGTGTGTGCAGGCTTCTGCATGTCCGCATTCACAAGTACCACATTCTTGTCTTTGTTCACTCTTTTTATTCATTCGTCCATTTACTCCCATCTTTCTCTGTTTTCATTCATCATGATTGTGGTTTTTCTTTGTGTTAAATGTCTGATCATCCATTTATCCCACAATCTATATTATCTGTCCGCTTTGCAGATGGTACTATGGGAATATAAACCGTGTGAAAGCTGAGAAGCTGCTGCTGGCTTCCCAAAACAAAGATGGCTCCTTCTTGGTTCGCATCAGTGAGAGTCACAGTGATGAGTACACAATCTCTGGTAAGTGGCACCGCCCATCCATTCACAACAGTGACCTCGTTCCTCTCTTATTTTCTTTCTCTTTCATCTTTCTCTGTTTCTCATCCTGTCTTTGTATTTATTACACGTCCTTCTTCAAACTATTCTTCACGCTACGACTTTAATTCCTTCTTGTTTTGTTTGTTGTTATAACTTGTAGCTGAATCTTGCTGTGAACCTAATGCAGTGAATTAAACCAGTTGTAAAAATACATTCTGATAATTTACTAAAGAAAGTCTGTGATCAAGGTAATATTAATCTTTAAGGGGCGAATTCACAAAAGGATTGCACGGCTTTTGCGGCCACTAAACCTGCACAAATGAGACAAAAATAAATCGTGTTACCCTCAAAGCACCCGTAAAAGAGTGAAAAGCACCCCGAGCTGTGTCTCTGTACTCCTGTGCTATCTGCACATATTTAAATGAATTAATATGCAAATGTTTAGCTCAAAATATGACCCTTTCTATGCAGATGAGCCTTATTGGAGTCCAATTCTCAAAATCAGCACACAGTCACAGTGAAACTATTGTCGTCTTCAGAGAATTGGTGGTCACTGAAGCGGATTTAAAAAGGGTGTCTGCTCAAACTCATTTATTGTGGGATCTAGTGCAAAGAAAAATACATGAATAAAGCTTCCCTACATGTCATTTCTGATATACATGAGAACAAAATGAATGAAAGTTAAAGTTATTATATAAATGAGTAATTAAATAATATTCTCCTTCTCCCTCTTGCAAAAAAAGGTGAAATTTGCACTAAGCTGAAAACGTAACTTGTTTGCGCAGTAATATCATCTGTGAATGGGACCTTGAGACGTGGCAGATAGCGGTTGCAAGTGGTGCACAATTTATGGTACTATCAGTGGCCGCAATCTCTTCTTTGTGAATTCTCCCCTCTGACTTTCACGATATGGAAATTCAAGATATTCCAGAAACTCCATGTTACAGTGGCCGGGAGAGCTGGTTAATGGTAAAGAGTAGCACGTGTATCCAAGAGCCATACATATCCTCAGTTACCGAGTAAGTCTGCAGCAGCAAAACCTTTGTGTATAGATTTGAGTGAGGGTGCATATTTATTTCTGATGAATTCAACTTTTTATTTGCAGAGGTGGTAGAAGTACTTATGACGTTTTGTAGTGTCGTCGTTTTGTAGTATCATCTAGCAGCCACATTTTCTAAGACACATAAAAGCTTCAGAATTCACGTATTCATATTAACTGACCTATTTTATGTCGTAGAAAAAAAACGACTTAAGTTTGTGTTCACCACAGACCTTATTTCAGGCATCTAACGAAAAACCCATTAAATAAACAGTTTACTTCGAGATGATGAAACGGCAAACGTGCTGACTAATTTCCAGGTTTTAGGACTCATTCCTGCAGCACACTATAGCTAATTTCTGTAATAATAGAAACACAATCAGAAATTAAACTCAAACTCATGTTTGAACAGCTTTGATGAGCGATCAAACAGATATTCTTTATTTAATTTTTTTCCGTATTTTCAGCATGGTTCTTCTTGGATTTAATTGTGATTTATTAGTTATAGGGTTTCTTTCTAAATGCATCAAAGTGTATGTATTTGCATGTATTTTCTGAAATTGCAGTGCTTTTGTTTCGGTGGCAATCCTGATGTCACTTGCTGCATTTCTTCTTCCCCTCCTCTCCGTTTCTCTTCATCCATCCTGTTCTCCATCCATCACCCCCTCCAGCCACTGTCAACCTTAATCTCCCTGCCTTCGATTTTCTCTCTCTGCTCCCACTATAGAGGGCAGGAGGTGACACAACATGCCCTCAGGCAGCCATGTTGGAGGTTGACGGTGGCAAAAAACGACTGATTGCAGTTTTTTGAACTGCTACGACTTCAATTGGTGTTGAATAGGAATAATCTCTCGTTTGATTTTTGGATTTTGGAGCTGGTAATTTTTGCGACAGACTGACCAGTTTTGTGTTTGGACGATGTGACGCTGTCTCATAACGGCATCTGGTCTGCTCACTGTTATAGTCCAGTGTTACCAATGTTGTAGATATAGTTACGGATGTGTCCGTGCATGCTTCTGTGTATGTTAACAGGAGAGAAATTGAAAAAGATCAATCACTGGCACTGAATTGGACAAGACGTTTGGCATTGCAGTTTATTCCTTCACCTAGATACCATCTTGATTCAACAAATATCATTGACACGTGATGTTGTGGTTTTGTTTTCGTTGTTTAAGATGTAGAAGCAGTATTTAACTCTTACTTAACTGTGTTAATAAGTGAGCTTTTGAGGCGTTTGTAGTAGGGATGTCAGGAGAACCGATTCTCAGGCTAGCTGTCCGCCCCCCCCCCTGGAAAGCTAAGTTAAAAACCTCCTGCTCTGTACTTGATACACAGACATGAGATTGACATTGAGATTCTTATCTTACTCTCAACTAATAATGTCCAAACATTTCTGGTTTATTTTTTTTTCTGAAATTAAAATAGAGATTGAAAAAAGAAGGACTCCATAAACCAAAGTGTTAACTGGAGTGGTTTGTAGACGAGAGAGTTTAATGTCTTGTCTTTAGCCACAGTAACCTACTTATGGAAGCCAGTTGTTGTCATCAAACTACACTTTTATGAATGAGCCCACAGTCCATTCTCTAATGGGCCTCCTGAGATCTGTGACTTTAAAGCCTCTGTTATTTCTCCCTCTCCTCTGCATCACCTCCAGCTCATTTCTCTCTCTGCTCCATTCTTTTCTTTTCGCCCTCTGGCTTCACCATCTTCTGCGTCTGCATTTTTTCCTCTTCACCCCTTCGTCCACTTCCTCCCTCTATACAGTCCTCCCTCTCTCCCTCTCCTGCCCCTCTTCAATGTCCTTTAGGTCCCAGGGGAAAATGCTGCCGTTGGATGTTCAATTTTCACTGTGCTGGTCCTTTTTGAATTATGCATCATCAGTACTCTGTGTGTGCATACGTGCCTGAGAGTGACGGCAGAACAGACCACACATTCAATTACTCGGTTTTATGGCACAATTACACACATTCATGTCAGATTTACTGTCTTTCCTTAGACCGTATAAACACGACCATCTTCTTGTTCATACTCTTACACAAGTCTTCTTATCTTCCAAGCAAACATAACTCTTTTTCTGGTTGTGACAAAGACTGAAATGATACATTCTGAGTTTGATAGTGAAATAATCAGATTTGTCCCTCTTACAGCCCGAAGTGAGGGAAAAGTGTACCACTTCAGGATTCAGCGCTCAACCATCGGGGCGTACTTTGTCTCAGATAAGATCTCCTTCGCTACACTGGGAGAGCTGATCTCCTACTACCAGAAGAACCCTCGCAGTCTGGGAGTGTTGCTGGAGGAGCCCTGCGCCCAGCAGGTAGGACACTAAGAGATGCTCACAGAAACACACTGTTATTAGTTATATCAATTGCCCTTAACCTTAAAGGGATGACTGTGTAATATGGAATGTGCTCGGGGTAGCTCGTAGTGATGAACCTATATAGACCATTATCACAACACTCAACAGTGTCTTAGCGTCTTGTTGTTTTGGTTTTATGGCTAACAACTGTCCCTGTTACCTTCAATCCCAGTCCTCTTATGAACCTTGCTTCAGCTTTTTTTTTTTCACAGAACAGACTAGCTGGCTAATATAGTGGAACATTTAGCAAAACATTTCCCCTCGGGGATAATAAGGTTGAGGAGTCAGACATTTCCCTCAGGACTTGTGTGGGGCACAAAACAGAGCTAAAAGGAGAGTTAAATACGTGAACGTTTGTGTATGTTTACTTACTTTCATGTATACAATATGACCTATTCTTTTATGACATGCTTTATTATGAGTCTCAACTAAGACTATGACATGCAATACTATGATATCATATACTATGACCAATGATACTACCTCGTTCTGTACTTCCACCAATTATTAAGTAATACTATGACTTTGTTCAACAAACTATACTTTGACATTTTGTGAGTTTTTTTTTACATAACTATAAAATTACTTTTTATTATTTTTTCAATACTATATTATGACTTTTTTCGACAAGGAAAACAAATTAAAGTAAAGGATTCCGTAAAAAGTCATAATACAGTATGTAAATAAAAGTCGTATTAATATATGTCAAAAATAGTTGTAGTATAGTATGTCAAAAAATAATCGATACAATTTTATAGTATACTATAGTATGTCAAAAAAACGTCATAGTATAATGTGTCGAAAAAAGTCATGAATAGGTCATATTATAGTATGTTGAATGAAGTCGAAAATAAAACAGTATAGGCTGTCGAAAAAAAGTAATTGTATAGTATGTTGAAAAAATGCATAAAAAAGTCAAAGTATAGACCAGTAGTCACTAATAGGCGGACGGCGGTCCGGAGCCGGACCCAGACGACGTATCCGGACCCTGGACCTAAACCCAATAGATAATTAAGAATTATTTTATTTTGACGGCGCGCTTCTATTTTAACCGGTGCAGCTTTTCCATCCTTTACGGCACTCGTTCAGCGGTCCAGGAAACACAACGACCAATTATATGCGTTGTAAATCATCTCACATGATGCTACTCAGCCAATCAAATATGTGTATTCTGATAAACTTCCTGACTCGAGTGAGATTCACACACACAGGGGAGACGGGGAGAGAGACTGAGTAGTCAGAGAAATAGTGTTACGTGAGTCAGAGAAGTTATTTCATATGGTATTCTCCAAAAAGAGGAATGTGGACAGCAAGACCAGAAAGACCAGAGCCTTGAACCAAGAATAGAAAGACTCGTATAGGTTCATTCTTCCCCACGGGCAGTTCAAAACCAGTGTGTCTCATATGTTCAGAGACCGTGCCGATTAATACAAGCAGCAATGTGACGCTACGTGACAAAGAACAACTCTTTTGAGGAAACGTAACCGCTCAAAATGATCAGAATCCTAAAACACATGAAGTCACTGTCCAACAATGCTTGCTGGACTTGTTGGGCGCGCTAAAGCCTTCTTCACAGCAATTGAACCTCTCTCCTTGAAGTTCTTGGTGAACCGATAAATGGTTGATTTTAGGTGCAATCTTACTAGCAATTCATCTGATCGCTCTTCATAACATTCTGGAGTATATGCAAATTGCCATCGTAAAAACTGAGGCAGCAGACTTTGTGAAAAATAATATTTGTATAGTAGTCGAAGTTTTTTAAAAAGTCAAGGTATGTTTAGAAAAGTATTGTATGTCTAAAAATGTCACAGTATAGTATGTTGAAAAAATGTATAGGATAGTATGTCTACAAAAGTCAGTCGAAAAAGTCATAGTATAGTATGTTGAGAAAGTTCATTAAGTCATAGCGTCAAGTCATTTCCTCACTTGAACCGGAAGTTGTTCTGCGCCGCCATTCTGACGGCCGTCGGAAAGCTCTTATTTCTGCTCTGAGGAGCGAGGATCAAGGAGGGATCTTTGAGGAGCCATGAGCGAGGATGTACGAGAGTACTTCCAGGAAGTGTTTTAGCAGCCGACATGCCCCCTCATTGTTTATCAGTTATTTAATTGGACGCTGCAGCTGTTTGGACTGATCTGATTATTCTCAACATTACCCAGAGTGGAGACAGATCACAAAATAAACTCTAGTGTTCTACTTGATTAGTTTTGTGATTCACCATCTGGTTTGAATATATGTTAATTGTAGGTCCGAACAACAAAAAAGACGACAAACAACTTTCTTCATTTATTAGAAAGATTGGTCTTTTCATGATCTGATATTTTCCTCAATAACTTTTATTATTGATACAATTAAAGTCAGAAAGAGCTGGAGAGCTGTTTTTGTAGTATTTCACAGTGACAACCAGCAGCCAATAATGACTAATAACAGTTCCCACTGATGCTGATAATTCAAGAGGTAAAAGTCTACTTCAGGCAGCAAATGCTCTAGTTTTTAATCATCATCTTTTGTCTCTGCAGTAGGAATCTATAACAAAGACCCTGAATTCATCTTTCTATTGTTGCTCTGCAGCGGGAATTTAACGAGTGCTGTCCTGTGCTCTATATGCATGAATTAATAAGAGGCAAACATATTTTGGAGTGTAATTAACCAGAGAATAAAATCATGCAGCATTACTGAAGCTATCTCTGCACTGCAGCTTACATTAAACCCCCAGAGAATATTCTTTATTCATGGCTCATCAGTTTGAGCCTGGCGGGAGACGACTTTCACTACAGACTGAGAAACCACCTATTCAAAACAGCCACTCTTTACATTTAGGAGAGAATCAGATTACAAATACAAAACGTTGATTTTAGATAAGGCAATATGACGTACCATTTACAGATATTAAAGACGTCGATGGTGTGGTTTTCCTACATGGACAAAAAAGTGTGTTAGAACATAAAATCAATTTTACTCCTGGGTCAGAGCCCACTCAGTGATTCCTCCTCTTCTCTCTTCCCTTCCAGAAGAAGAGGCTGTGAGTCTGAGGCCACGGACACACTGAGGCAGAAACACACACATCATATGCATTCTTGAGCACATTCAAATACAGCACACATGATCAACACAAACACAAACTACATAAAACATGTAGGTATTTTCTTATATGAGAAGCAAACGGGCAGTAAATAAGAGGACAGATGGAAAATGTACACACCACTTTCACATTTATTGGCTTTACTTTTCATTTTCTTTAATTATCTTTTTTTACTTTAATATTTAAAAACAGTAAACATCATTATCTCTTTATTGCATGTCATCATTTCCTGACTCTTGGACCTGGTAATGGTACATTTTAAAGGTCCACTCGATTTGTTGTAGCACCATGAAATGCCCAAATATCATTACAGCAGCTAACTTTTGTTATTTGGAATGAAACGCATTTATATTTGGGTTTCAAACCGTGAGCAGTGAGCTGGAAATACATCAAGCGCTAAACCACAATTGTCAAGAAACACAACTATTCATAACTTAAAGTGTATGAAGAGTAGTACACCTCCAGGCTGCCAAAACATGTTTGTTTTCGGTTTTGAATCCAAAATGTTGTATTTTTAAATAGGCTCACTTTTCTTCTTGAACGTTCTTGAAGTGTTTTCACAGCCGCCCTTCGGCAGCATCACTGGACTTAAACACAGTCTAGTGGATCAATCAGTCCTTCAAACACAATAATAAATCTGCTTTTAGAAAAGAAACACTCAGATTTAGATTTAAATGCTCCATCAGTTAAATGTTTTACCAGTAAAACGAGTCACGAACGATGCTTTCAATCACTTTTTATTGACTTGGCGGTGCACAAGATCTTGTTTTCTGTAATTATGTAGCCAGGGAACATGGTCAATAACAACTGATTAAGCATGGCATTGAGGAAATGTCTGATTCCTCTGTTAGCTTTTAGTTTCTAAAAGCAGATTTATCCTGCCGTTTAAATGCCCAATAAACTGCCCAACTGACTGTAAAGCCCAAGTGGTTACATTTGTCACTTTAGAGGCCATTAGTGAGATTATGTCATGCATAATTATAAATGGAGACATTTTAATTTAACGGATTAACAACACAATCTGCCTAACCTTTTTTTTTTATATAATTATTATGACGTGGAAACAAATGATAGATATCATTTTCATGGTCTTTAAAACAACAAAAAAACTCTTTTGCTGTATAAAGTAAAATATGTATCCGCAGAATGAACCGGAATGTTGTTTATTTCAATTTAAATGTCCTTCTTCATTTCTGTTTGTTTTGCACTATGTAGACCAGGCATTACACGAGGCAACTGAATGTGTGTAAACGTGCACATTAAAGCAACAATGCTGAAGAAACAAGTTGCTTTGTATATCCCCTGATTAACATTTAAATGTATTTTTTAATATAAACTCAAGTTGATTTATAGTGTCTTATTTATATGTTAACGATGACCATTTGTCATTTAATTTATTATTCATGTGTTTTTAACCAATCATTTGATCTGTTTTTATGTTCATCAAAGCACTTGATCATTTGAACAATATGTTCTTCGTCACCTGATTGTTACTTACAATAAATGTGTCATAAAATCTTTGAATTCACTTGCCATTTATTAAGCCTATTGTTCATACATTTTTTCATTCTTTCAATCATAATTTGTTTTTCACTTACCTTTCACAATGCTGTAGATTTCCACTGCGACTCATCTATCTGTTTTTATTGTCAGACCACTCAGTGTTTTGGCCCTTTTTGTCTTGTGAGATCAAACTTTTATTTTTTTAGGAACCCCAGTTTTAAACGAGGTTAGTGAATGTCAGACATGGTCGGTGAGGGTCCTCTCAGGTTGAGTAATACTGCCTGTGTGTCTTAATCAGGGGCATGATATTGTCAGCTTAGATAAGGGACTGAATGGGGATGCAATCAGTGGACCATTCAATGGTTAATCACTGAATGGTCACTGTTGTCCAGATGTCCTAGTGGTGACTCCTCCTACCTCACCATGTGCTCAAGTCCTTTATAAGTCGTACACAACCAACACTCTGGGTTCCTTCCTCCTTCAGACCGCATTGCATCCTGTATGATCTGTATTGAACCTTCTCTGCGCAGAGAATAACTACTTTAAAGACGAGCTTCGTTTCTTAATTTAGGACTCACTCTGTACTATTAAATAGTTTTTTTCCACCACACCATCCAAACTGAAAAAAGGGAACACTAATCTGGAATCATGGTACAGTCTCTTTTTTTTTCCATTGTTAAATTAGAAAATATTCATACGAGTAGAACATTTTGAATCACATCAGAACCTGTTTGCATCAGGAGGGAATTAAACTCCGGCTGATGTTCTTATGTAGCCCTGTTTGGTTGTGTCTCCTGTCACCTTGATTTTCTCTCCAAGAGATCTGTGAACAGAAAACAGTCACAGTCAGACAACCACACAACCAGCATTAAAGATAAAAAGCAAAAATCAGTGTGAAGGGAAAGAGCCCAGAATATGTAATTTAATGAGTCTACAATCAAAGACGTGTTGTAATCAACACCTACTTTCTCTTTCCTTCGTTTAGTAGATTTCAACAAATACTGGCTTCCGGCTTCGCACGATTCCTTCATGTTACAGCTCATACAGGGATCATGTACATTCTGCATGGTCCTGTGTGTCAACACCTCGTACTGCAGAGTGTGGAGTTATATTATTTAAAATGCATAATCCCTCTGTGTTGGAGAAAATTTGTAATAACAATTGAGTTGCACATTTGGTTTGCAATTGTTTGTGCCTCTGCGGCATCATCTGCACACTTATTTTAAACTGTTTTGATTTTAAAGTTTGGACTCACCCTGTTGTCTCTGTGCAGCGGGAGCTGTTTGACATGGAGCCATGGGAGAGACCGCGAGAGGAGTTCAGACTCCACAAGAAACTGGGAGAGGGACACTTTGGAGAGGTGTGGGAGGCTCTGTGGACCACAGAGAACAAGAAAGTGGCCATAAAGACGCTGAAACAAGGTACAAATGCAGGATACTGTTCAGAGTATAAAGCATGTGATTGAAGCTCATGTTAGAAATATCTCTGGAGTTTAAAGGGTTTTAAAAAAGCATTTTCTTCCTCATAAAACAATTACATTACAGCACCTGCAGATCATTGGAAAAGTGTGAAATCATGTGCAGGAATGTGTATCGTGTCATCGCCGTTCAAAAGATAGAAACCAAAACATCGCTCCATAGCTAGAGGTCAAAAACTCTACAGGGTACCTTTTTAATTGAAGCAGTAAAAACCCATTAAATAGTAATTTAACACCTTGAAAACCTATATAAAAAAAACACAAGGGACTGTGATCATTTGGAACCAGACACGGACCAATGCTGAAACACTTCAAGGTAGTTTCTATTTAATGAATTGGTTTTACAGCAGTGGGTTAGGGTTTCATGGCAGCAATATTTAGCTTTTCTGTAATGATACTTGCAAGGAAACCGAAGAAGTAGCCCAATGTAATCCAATCCATATGATGTAAAGTATCTAATCTGGAATATTTGCTTGCCTGTTTTTTGTTGGCCAACGCAGGAAGGTACCAACAACCCTGGTGGAGGAGGGCAAAAAAAAGTTGTTCATTCAGGAGGCCCAAATTAAATATGGAGAGATGAAGGGATACACAGGATGGACATAAACATGATGATTGTGACAGAAAGCTGTGATGATAAGTGTAATGAAGGATGGATTAAGTTATACATGAAGCATAGAGAAGTGAAGGTTATTAAAAGCAGAAAAGCTTCTTTAATTGTATTTATGGAAATGGGGATCATTTGGAGAAATGTGGGAAGATGTGTGGAGAAGACATGGTTGTTAAGATGGCTATGAATGTAAAGCCAAATTAATGACGTGAAAGAAGCATAAACGACAGTGAACAAAAGGACAACCAAGATAATCAAATAAAGTATCAATTTCTCAACATTTATGTTTCTACTCCTCCAGAGGACACAAAGCAGGACGAGTTTGTGAAGGAGGTTCAGGCGTTGAAGAGCCTCCATCACCCCAAGCTGATCCAGCTGTTGGCCATGTGCTCCAGAGGAGAGCCGGTCTACATCGTGACCGAACTCATGAGAAAGGGAAGCCTCAAGTCCTACCTCGCCTGTGAGTGCTCAAACAAACACACACACACACACACACACACACACACACACACATACACGGGCTCGGGTTGCACAGGTAACCTGAGCCGGAGTCATAAAATGAAAGATGTACAAGAGACGATACAACGTTTGGTGCATATTTAACTATCTCCATAACAAACATAATTTAAAAAAAAGTTGATAAAATGTCTAATATTTTAAATATGTCAGCGCTTCTACACAAATCTGATGGTGAATCAGTTCATCAATTCCTCAACAAGGTGGTTCATTTCCTGTTTCTAAACGCCACACGACTGCTTCCTGAGACTCCACTGTTGCTTTAATATGCAAAGAGGTTTAGAACAGGGAGTTACTTTATCTTTTCTTGGGGTTTAAGAAATTCAACCCTTAACTCAGACTTTTGAAAGCCCTCTGAAGCAGTATTTAGGCCAAGTGACTGTTAAATCTCTCCCCCTTAAAATCCAAAGCAAATGGAATTATAATCTGGCAGCTCTGCTCGGCATAGAAATGTTGTTCTGACGTTTTACAAAAGGCTTTAATCAGAGAGTCTTAGCGAGCAGAATGAAGGATTTGACTCTGATATGCCTCATTCCAGTGGGGACAATTTGGAGAAATGTGGGAAGAGATGTGGAGAAGAGGTTGAGAAGACATGGTTGTTAAGATGGCTATGAATGTAAAGCCAAATTAATGATGTGAAAGAAGCATAAACGACAGTGAACAAAAGGACAACAAGAGGAAAACGTGCACTACTCATTTACAGTGCAGATTCTTACATCTAGCTCCTAAACTGTTTGCCACATGAAATGTAATACCACTAAATAAAATAATGCAAATGCCTCTTTACTGTGGCACTTGATTCTTTCGATATTTTTGCTCACCAGTTGGGATATCGTACTTTAAAAGGTGCAATGTGTCAGCTCTGGCCACATGCTCCGAACAAATAGGGGTCTGCATTTGACTTCTACTACTGGGTCAATACAATCTAAATCTACGGTCATCATTTGTGGCAGAAATGAGAAAGCAACTCGTATTTTTGTTTCGTCCTCTCGCCAACTGGAGAGTAATTTGCCGTGAGGAGGTGGTTCGTTTCCCGGAGCTGTCACACGCCCCTCCTCCTGGCAAAGTCGTCTTCTGGAGGTTTGGAGGTCAAAACTAAAATACGAAAACTAGTTTTCTCCTTTCTTCCACTTTGGATTAAATCCAATAAACAAACAATCAAAACCCACACAGACCATGGATGGACTTTGGTTGAGTTTTGTTTGGGGAGATGAGGGTGACATTGCCTTGTAGTAACGTCAGAGATTTACAAGGCAGAATAACAACTACTGTTGTAAACTTGGGCCAGGATCAATAGATAATACAAAAAAGAGACTGTACATACAATTTACTAGCTCCAAAAGGTGGATTTAGTGTAATGTTTGATGTAAAAAATGTGTTTTTTAAATACTGCTTCAGTGCCTCTGTCAGAACTCATTGATTGTTTGGGTTATCGGAAACAAATCCATGCTTTTCACTAGTTTAGCTGACAGTTTGTGTTTGTGTGCGTTTTCAGCTGCTGAAGGCCAGGTGCTGACATCAGCTCATCTGATCTACATGGGCAGTCAGATCGCAGAGGGCATGGCCTACCTGGAGGACAGAAACATCGTCCACAGGGACCTAGCTGCCAGAAACGTCCTGGTGGGAGAGGATCTGGTCTGCAAGGTGGCCGACTTCGGACTGGCTCGAATTATTAAGGTAAGTAAGGTTGCATGTCTGAAAAGAGAGACAACATTAACTCATAGTAGGAAGCACAGGGTTTATGTTTGTTGTCTCTTGAGCATCAGTCAAGAACCATTTTCTTATTTTAGAGTAAAACTAATTCTTTAACCGTATTCTCTTTAAATATGTATAGTGTGCCTTGTTGTTCCAGTGTAAACTCATGTAAACTTAATGTGCGCCTCCATCCTCCAACCATCTGTCCAGTATAATGGAGCAGCACTCAAATTTGCATAATTGACTTGGTTTGTGTGTTATAATAACAGAATGTTTTATTCATAGAGAGCTTCCGAGACATGGAAAGATTTTATATCAGCTCAGAAAGTTGTGTGTGTAATATTTAAACAGTAGTACATCATTACCACATTACTTGAGAGACTAAGATATTTACTGTAAATAAATAGATTCTCCAGGAAGAAAGTCTCTGCTGGTCTGGTCTTTTACCTTGTTTTTTTGTGGCTAAAATAGAGCAATTTGATGTCATCTGCAGGGAGAAGTGTTAGACATCAAGAGAGACACATTTACCATGGATGGATTTTTCATCTGCGTCACTACATAATCTATGTACTGCTATAACACGACACTATTAGAGCAGTCGCCAAGATATTTTTACTCAGCTAATGAGCTGTTTATGAACAATAGAGTGACACGAAGTTCAAAGTGTGCTCTTGAACGCCACCTTTGTGGTAGTATGAATAGTTTAGTGATCAAATATGGAACATGTGGATCTTAGGCATTTGTGGGGCCTCATAGAGCAAACGCACTAGCGTTCCCTTTAACCCCTCGTCTAAACCGCTTGTCTCGGGCTTGCTCACATAAATGACAGCACGAATTAAGGAAGAAAAAAAAAGATTTGGCGATAAGTATATTTTACAACTTTTAGGACAAAGATTCATATTAGGGATATTTAAGAGTTCCTACTCGACAGTTGATACCCTTGATTTACAGATGTCTATTTCCCAATGTAAGTCAATGGGAAATGTGATGGACACGGAAGTTAATTACACAGTGTGGCCTTTATGTCAAATTGGCTTCAAAGCCCGGTGCTTTTCCTGGGGGCTTGGTTTAGAAGGGATCATTTAAAATAACACTGTCTGTTGGGGATTCAAGGGAAATGTAGTAATGAATCTGAGGAACACAAAGGCTACATAATGTCTAAGTAAAAGCATGTGTATATATATATATTTGTTAACTCTTTACTATTTTTCTCTACAGGACAGTGTGTATACAGCCAGTAGAAACACAAAGATCCCAGTGAGATGGACAGCTCCAGAAGCGGCAATTTACCAGAAGTTCTCCGTAAAATCCGATGTCTGGTCATTCGGGGTCCTACTGTATGAGATGATGTCACGTGGCAAGATGCCTTATGATGGTATAGTGTTGACTGCTTTCTACTTTGTTATGGAGAATTAGAGCTATATTAACTACAGGGCTTTTTAGCAATTTAATTCTAGTGTTTTAACCTGTTTATTAATCATTGGAAACGTGTTTTATGTATACACCACTCCCAGTTACACAATGGACTTACGGTTCTAAAATACTAGGAGGTACTGGGTGTTTCCCATGTGTGGTTACACCCTTCTGAGCTTCTTAGGTAATTTAACCGTGAAGATGTTTGTATTGTGACGTTAGTTAATACAGTAGAATAATGAAAATTACTGTTTTAATCGGTTATATTTGTTGTTATCCAAAAAGCTAGTCCTTTTTTAAATGCCAGGCTGGCGATATTCTGTATTTTACTCATTGTCAACAAATCTCATAAAAAGCACAGTAAGAATGGATAAGCTGAAGATAACAATTTGGAGAGTATATAGAGAAGGATCAGCACAACGTTGTTGTAAATTTGTAAGAATTTCGATTTTTAAAAAGGCAAAAAAAAGATTCTATAAACTGCTGGCAGTGTAGTCTTTTCATCTAACGTTACACAAAAAGAAGGAAATAGTGCATTTGTTTGTGACTAATTTTTAGTAGCTCCATTGCCATTAAAAACGCATCAATGATGCACTGTTGCATTGGGTGACATGTTCGTATATATTTTGACTCAATCCCACACACACAGTCCTGCTGCCCCAAATACTCACTAGAGCGTCAAATACGGATTAATCCGCAGCTGAAAATAGTCCCCAACAAATGCACCGTTTCCTCATGTTTGTTTGATAAAAACTCCAGTGACCATTATTTAGCCTTTTTAAAATCTAAATTATATATTTGATTCAATATGCTGAGTCATGTTGACTTTACCTTTCAAAGATGAGGTGTTGCAGCGATTCCCGATGTTATCATAGCTGCGGTTACTGGATATCGGCACAGTGGAATATTCCTGCCTGCAAAATAAACCGTGAAGGAATTAGTGAACTCCTTCAACTCTAATGCTTTGATGTCACTCCCCCTTTAGGAAAAAGTAACAAGGAAGTGTTGGATCTGCTGTCATCTGGGTTTCGGCTGCCCTGCCCAACCCGCTGTCCTCAGAATATTTATCGCATCATGATGGACTGCTGGGCCGCTGAGCCCTCCAAGAGACCCTCCTTCCATGCCCTGCACAGCCAGTTGGATACAATATATGCCAGGATATACTTTAAGACTATAGAGGTATAGAAAGAGCAAGTCGTGGGGGAAGAAGAGGACGGTAGGAGCAGATTATCTGCAGCTGATCATCGGCAGCAGGATGGACATCAAATATGGAAGGAGAGGGGGATGAAAGTAGTAGTTCTCCTCCCCCATGCAACGCACTTCCACAACAGGGTATATGTACTTTAAAAACACAAAGGTCCGAACGAGGGAGAAGAGCATCAAAAGCGGAAAAACAGAAGTGAAATGTTCAAGATAGAGAAGATGCTCGCCAAATCAAAGAAGAAAAATTAGGAACACTTCCATTTCTTAGGCTAAAAGAAAGCAAGGCGGACAAACGAAAGACTGACAATAGCCACAGAAATGTGTAAATACACTCCGACCTAAAAATAAAACTGAACACTAAAACCCTCAGCACATTCACAGAACACACTGTTTTTAATTTTATACCCTTTTGTGTTTTATAAATAATATTTTATTACCTCTGTATGTGCCATGTCTGTGTGTGCACACTTAAAAATGTTATGAAATCACAGGTCAGGACTTTAATCACCTGTCTTTTGACTGCAAGCCAGTGCTAAATATTGGGGTTATGTGCAATAATTACAGCTGGCTTGGTTTTTAGCCACGCTAGGGACACTGATGTGTATCGCTCTGTTAGTCCAACACTTTTGTCTGAAGGGAAATATCTCACCACTCCTTGCCATGATAATTGGTTCACACCTTTGCATTTCCCAACAGATGAACAATTTTGTTGATCACGTGACTTATTTATTTAGCGCCATAATCAAGTCACAATTTCCTTTTGTCCAACGTTCTATCTTATTTTGAACTAATTACCAGACTTCCATCAGCTTCAGCTGAACTTTAAGATTAAAGGATAGGATAGGTATTTCTGAATGATTACAGCCACCAATAACTCTTTCATTGTACATATGGCATGGGAGTAAAAATCCAAATATAGTGGTCTTGATCTTTTTATCTGAGTCCTAAGAAAGTATAAAGGGAATGAGCGTATTTCCCCAATTTTTTAGATATAAAGTGCTGCAGGAATGAGTCCTAAAACCGGGAAATTAGTTAACATTTTTGCACTTACGGTTTCTCAAAGTCGGTGTTTTTTTTTTAATGGGTTTTTGGTTAGATCCTTGAAATAAATAAGTACATTTCATAATTTTGAAGCTTTTACGTGTCTCAAACGGCGGTTGCCAACGTGAAATCAAATATCAAGTTGGAATCTTAGTGGTGGTGTAGTTAAAGTCATGCTATGGTGGTGGAGCTTGTTAATTGATAGCTTTTACTTCTGTGGATTGCATTTTTGCTTCAAAAATCACAAGAGTGATATTCATTTTTGAAGGTTACCTTGCTGACAAAACGTGTAAGTATTAAAAACTTTGTTAGCCACAGAGCTAACAAAGTTTTTGCATTAATTCAAAATCTACTGGAAATATCCCATTGGCCTTTTGTTGAGGGAACCAGAACGATTCTAACTTCCGGGAAAACCTAAGAAAAATGCGTCATCCCTGCAGCAGTCTATGTTTAGAATGCAAAGATGTTTCCACCGTAACTTGCTAATGTGCGCACGTTAGCTTGTCAATTAACATATATGCAAAACTTAGTAACAAGTAACACACTACACAAAAACATTGCCAATCATTTGCACGTTAAGAATATCAGGATTGAGCTCAAGACAGATGAGCACAGTACAGCTGAGGCTGATAAAAGCCAGTCAAGTTGAGTCCGACAGGATCGCAAGTTTGAGATGTTCTGAAAAGGCCACAGAGGATAGCCCGTTTGATTTATGTGACAAAATGGCCCAGGACAAAGTTAACATTTTATACCCCGTTAAACGTAAGCATCTAGTCTTTTCACGCCATTTTTAATACATCCACCAGTTTTTCTGGCCTCGTGGGGCCTCTAGCATGGCTAAACACTGTCAGTCTTAACCACAAGAATAAAGTATTTTATTCAGCCTACCTTCCTTTGCAGGCATTTCAGAAGTTTTTGGCGACATTTTGCATATCTAACGAACCTGAATACAAGTTTCTCTAGAATAGCATGGGGATTATCTTTATCGTCCTATGACAATTTTTTGCCAGCTGACCCGATGCTTGAAAAGCCAGTGGGCCATCGGAAAAAAGACCTGCACAGTGAATCAGCCATATACAGAAGGCCCTTTTTTTGGGGGGGGGGGGGGGGTTTCTACACTACAAAATTGTACAACATTTTGAGAACAATGCAACTTTTGTCTTTTATGCATGACCATATACAGCACACAAAGCCAAGTTCAGGAAACTTTAGCCATAATCACAAGATTGAGTTGTATGTTTTAGGCTGACTGCCATCAGGTACCAAACACCAGTAGTGCAAAGAATAAAATATTTTAACTATTGTTTTGAGATGTCTGTTTCTATCATAACATCTGGTGTCTTTGTCATGTGCTTGCAAATGCATCCAGGAAGAAGTACAGTACAGATATTAAGAATTAAGAATAAATTAATACGTCACACTAACACATTTCAACAGTAAGTGTACGTGGGGAAATTAAACCCCTTAAAAGGTGGCGACTACAGTGCAAAGGTCAGTCCACTGAATGACAAAAAAAACTTTTATAGTGCGCTGTTGAGGGAAATAGGCTTAATTCTCTATTTTCGTAAAGTAGCGTTGATACTAGAGAAGAAGACATAAACGGTCAAACAAGAAGACGGGTTAGCTGAGAATACGGGTCGAAACAAGACGTACTTCTAAAAATGCTTAAGATTGTCTTTAAAGGCCCATATCGGTGGTTTAGTAGGTTTTATATTTTGCATTAGACATAAATTATTTTTAAAGCATACTGTACATTTTGGTTTGCTATAAACTAAACAACCGTGGCTTTAACTGTAAGCACAGACCAGTGTTCTGTTTGGGATTTGTTGGAGCTATTACTATAACAAAGTTAAATAGTCAACCTTTAACCTAAAAAATGATGGAATTTATGTGTCAGGTCAGCCAGACAGGTTACAGATCTTGGCAGCAGATGCTGTCAAAACTTTCAGAATCAGATCAAATGAAGAGGAAATAAATGCATAATAAATTAGGTATTCCAAGAACATCTTAGTGGTTATTAGTTCCGCCAAGATTTTACTGGCAGTGATCTCTGAATTAAGGGGGGCAACAGAAGTATGCAAAGCTCTGTTGTCTGCCAATGAGGTGTCTGAATGTGTCATCACTCCCTCCTCCCATTGTTGCAACATCTTGTCTGAACTAACACAGAGAGAAGATAAAGTAGGCTTTATGTGGGCTGCTGGCTTCTCATTTCAGAAAAATCTGATTCTAGTGGTGGTAAGGATGAACCAATACCTCTTTTTTCAGACCAAGTACAAGTATTTACATTTGAGTACATGCCGATTCCAAAGACCCATATGACTAATATTACAAATATTGATATATTATCAAAATTTCTATATTTCTGCCGTTTCTAACGTCTCCATGCCACCCTCTGAATATATATCTCTAGATCCACCCCTGTTAATCCAAATGTACTAAATAACTAGAAAGTAAATTAGTTTGGGTACGGTTTAAGAAAAAAAGTAATACTTAATGAACTGACTGCAACTTCCTTATGCCAGGCAATAATAAAACGCAGGAGAACCCCGCCCACATTATCTAAAAAACGCGTCGTAAATCTTACTGCTTGTTATCGAGGGTCCAGAAAGATACCGGTGTTATGGTTTAACCAGGGACCATGTTAACTGGCGACCTTCAGCCGAATGAGTCTCATGTTGTCGTAGTTACGGCAGCTGTTGAAAATGGGAAGATAACACGTAGCTGTCCTTGTGAATGCCGCATTGTTTAATTTTGCAGTACAGTGTCAAACCTTCTAATTTAGAGTATATGGTCAAAACATACCGGATTACACGTCGGAGAGTCTTTTGATGAAACGAGTCCACTAGAGTTTGAAACGTCGCTTGTTGTTTATGTGTTGAAACAGGAAGAGAGCACGTTGCAATAAAGTTGGTAAAAAACACATAATCGTCTTTGGAGCCTGTTTTGTGCAAACATGTGTCACGTAGAAGAACTCGGTAGCACAGTTAAAATAATAAGACAAATGCATATAAATATAAAAAAATCCTATTTACGGGATTCGAACTCATGTCATTGTGTGGAAAAAAAGTGGATAATCGACTACTACGCCACGATCAGAATACTTTGTTGGCTCGTAGGGTACATTTAAACAACGTACAACACAGTCAGCAGTCGCTCCTAAGAGCAGAGGGCCACCAGATCAACTTGTGACCACACTGTGCGTTTACCATGGAGCACTCTGCCAAGTAATACGAGCAGTTTAGAATACAACTGGTTTCCGAAACAAACGGACACCTTTTTTAAATTCAAAACGTCTTTGCGTCTATGCAAATGAATTAGGCAATTCACATTTAATTTGACTCATATAGCATCCCAATATATAAAACATGATGGCACTATTTGTGTCCAGCTTGCTATTGACCAGGTTGAATGGTCGTCCTTAAAACTGCATATTGTGTGGAAAGCCGATGGCCTCTCTTTAAACCATGAATCGGTTTCTTCTTGAGTGTGCCCACCATGTATTACATATTGTGATGCTATATGAGTCAAATTAAATGTGATTGTCTTTTACTCAAATTAACTGTTTGACATCTCTGTGTTGTTGGCTGGTTAAATTCTTCATTTTGCTTTTCTTGTTTGCTCTGATGCGTTATGTCCACATTGTGTATTTTCACCTCATGACAACATCACAAACATTTGCCTAATTCATTTGCTAGATGCAAAGACGTTTTGAATTTAAAAAAGGTGTCCGTTTGTTTCGGAAACCAGTTGTATTCTAAACTGCTCGTATTACTTGGCAGAGTGCTCCATGGTAAACGCACAGTGTGGTCACAAGTTGATCTGGTGGCCCTCTGCTCTTAGGAGCCACTGCTGACTGTGCTGTACGTTGTTTAAATTTACCCTACGAGCCAACAAAGTATTCTGATGGTGGCGTAGTGGTAGTGCTTCCGATTATCCACATTTTTTCCACACAATGACATGAGTTCGAATCCCGTAAATAGGATTTTTTTATATTTATATGCATTTGTCTTATTATTTTAACTGTGCTACAGAGTTCTTCTACGTGACACATGTTTTGCACAAAACAGGCTCCAAAGACGATTATGTGTTTTTTACCAACTTTATTATTTCAAAGGAAGAGCAACGTGCTCTCTTCCTGTTTCAACACATAAACAACAAGCGACGTTTCAAACTCTAGTGGACTCGTTTCATCAAAAGACTCTCCGACTCTAAATTAGAAGGTTTGACACTGTACTGCAAAATTAAACAATGTGGCATTTTCAAGGACAGCTACGTGTTATCTTCCCATTTTCAACAGCTGCCGTAATTACGACAACATGAGACTCATTCGGCTGAAGGTCGCCAGTTAACATGGTCCCTGGTTAAACCATAACACCGGTATCTTTCTGGACCCTCGATAACAAGCAGTAAGATTTACGACGCGTTTTTTAGATAATGTGGGCGGGGTTCTCCTGCGTTTTATTATTGCCTGGCATAAGGAAGTTGCAGTCAGTTCATTAAGTGCAGTTAGTCACGCTCTCAACAGGACAACTCCAGAAGCAGAAGTTTTCCCTGTAAAGGCATTCCGAGGATTCCTTGCGCTCCGTCCTCTCTACCTGTCCAACAGGTGTAGCCGGCTGACACGCTTTGAGGCGCTCTGAGGCACAAGGAGCCTGTAAGGCGGCTGTAAGAGAGAGAGAGCTATTCAAGGTCATCAATGGGTGAGTGTCTGCGAAAAGCTTGCCCATGTCTGGACGCGCTATGGCAGAGGATTTTCAACGATAAAAAGCCTCCTCCTGGGGCAGAAGATGGAGGACGTGGTGGTGGAGGAGGAGGTGGAGGTGGAGGTGTTGAAGTAGACAGCAGCTATGACGGCTCCGGTGTGGAGAGACAACCGAGTGCAATCGCCCCGTCGGACACAGTGCCCCAGGGAGGCTCCGTCTACAAGGCGCTCTGGCCGTTTGAATCCCGGCACCCGGATGAGCTGTCGTTCCAGGAGGGAGATCTGTTCAGCGTTATCAACCACAGCGGAGACTGGTGGACCGCGCGCAAGATCGAGAAGAACGGGCGCGTCCTGGAGACCGGGATCGTGCCCCAAAACTACCTGGAGCGGGCCGAGTCCCTAGAGATGCAACGGTGAGTGGTTAATTTCTTCTGAATACTTTCGGAAACAGACTGCTCTTTAACTTTTAGCACATTACATTTCTGATTCAGCAGACCTTCCTAATTCGTAATTGACTGTACATTTGACTTGCTATGCACGTTCAGTTCGGCGCATATAACGGGAATCAATCCCAACAATGAAAATCATGGGTTTAACAATCGGGCAATATGTTTACATTCTAACAAAAATAATGGGGCGAAGGTCATGAAACAAGATATAAATTACAAGCCTCCCAGCATGTAAGAAATTCTTGTCAACAGGAAGCATTGTGAAGTATGGCCATACACAGAACACATATTCTGTCAGACAGTTTAAAATGATACACTTAACAAATGTATGATTTACTGCAGCTCTTTGGTAATGGATTGCATTACATGAGTGTTATGTTTAAACATAATCTCTATCTTATTTTATCTGAAAGAAGCCTACAACATTTCAAGCTGAGGTCAATACCTCTATACCTGAGGAAGAGTCAATTGTGGGCCTGAAACACATATTTTCTATGAAATAATGTGTATGCAAATTATATTCTAGCAAAACGGTATTTTTATGCTATTTATTCATCTACAGAAGACCTAAAACAAGCAAAAACTTCCTATAAAACTTGAACATTCAACAAATAAATGTCAGTCATCACTCTTCCTCACAAATGTAATATTTTCATCTAGTGTGTTTGGAGTACACTTTTCCATAACCTGCCACCTTTTGATGCCACTCATCTATTTCCTTTAGTCTAAGTGGGAATTCATACAGCCGCAACTTTATATCATGAAGAATTACATCTTCACTTCTTTCTTTTTTACTTTTCTGGATTGCATAAACCCTTTCAAACCTCTGTTTTGAGTTAACACTGTGAGAAATGTCAATAACACCTTTCATAATGTCAGTGCCATGTCTGTGTCTTCTAGCGGTGAAGCAAACTGTGACGTAAACACTTCGGCAGTCAGCCTCACCACTTCTTGTTTTCTTTCTCTCTCTCTCTCTCTGTTTATTGCTTCAACAGAATGGGAAGTGTGTAATGTGAAGTTTTTCCCACATGTCAACACCTGCTGGAAGGCTGAAATTAAACATAGATACTGAGTTACTTGAATTATATTATTATTTTATTACTGTCACAATAACTCCTTTGGTTGGATGATGTATCGTCCCAGAAATTAATGCGATGAACAATATTATTGACACTTTAAGACCATTTTACAGATGATAAGATGATTACACCAGGCAGAAAGCTCAGTGTGAGCAGCAAATGCTTTATTTGTTTTGTGTACTGTACTGCGTACTGTTGCACCTGCTTCTATAAAGACTTTTGACATGTTTAGATACTCTGACCACTAAAGGTATACCATGAAAAATGAAAACCAGATCCCCGGATGTTTAAAAGGGATATGTTGTTGTCATATCAGATACTGTTTTGTTAACAAACACTGTTGCCAGTTATCGTAAACAGACTGATTATCAAAGGGTTTCCTAATAATTACTTTCATTTTGGGCTTTCTGTCTTGATCTAGGTGGTATTTTGGGAAAATGAACCGCTTCGAGGCCCAAGGCCACCTGCTGGGATCAGGAAATGCCCACGGAGCTTTCCTCATCCGGCAAAGTGAGAAAGACGACGTTGGACACGTTCTTTCGGGTAAGATAAGAAGGAGAGGGGTGATGGAGGAAGCCCAAAAAAGAAAACGAGAGCTATGTGGTGGCAATGGTTTGAAATAGAGTCAGGGAGTTGGGAAGGGGGGAAGGGGGGAGTTCCACTTCAGTTAAAAAAACAGTGCAGGGTGTGTTTGTTATGAGAATGACATGTGTGGGAAGTATTGAGTAAAATAAAGGGGAAACAGTTGGCCTTATGGGGTTGTAGTTTGTTGGAAGGAAGGAATGGAAGCCGTTCACATGCACACAAGTTATGAAGTCAGGATTATAAAATTGCTTCACCACTCTCAAAGCAGAAGGTAGCTTCGTTCCAGACAAAGACTGAAAACAGGGAAACAGCTAGTCGGGTCAATTTCAAACCGGCATATCTAAAGCTCACTCATTACCACGTTATATCTCATTTGTTTAATCTGTAGAAAAAACAAAGTGTAATAATGTCAATTAACTTATTTTCCCTTGGTATTTTACATTTCTTTGAAAATCTATTGGGGCTGTTTTTTTAGAAGCTCAAACTACAATGCTTTGGTAACAAATATTAAGAGAACTCAAAAATGCTATTACGGGCTTGATTTTGACTTTGTTTGTGTGTGTGAATCTCTCCGCAGTGAGGTCAAGCACTCAGGTGAAGCATTTCAAGGTGCTCAAAACAGACGACGGTTCTTTTCACGTGTTGTGCCACCAGCAATTTAGCTCTCTGATCGACTTGGTGGAGTTCTACTGCGCCAACAGCCTGAACAACACCGTCACACTGGGAAACCCGTGCAAGAGGGTAGGACAGGCTCTGTTGGTTTTGTTTCCATCTTTTTGCTTGTTTGTTTGTCAACCTTATTTCTCGTCATGTGAAAACAAATCCTGTGGACAAAGAATTCACTCAAATATAGTTGTTGCTAGAGCGTTGCACATCGATGTGTTTGTAGATGTTTTAAATCGTTTTCCTGCAACTAAGCCTGAACGTAAAATTCACAGAAAAAAATCATGCAACAAAAATTCACAAGTTTGCAAGGAGCTAAATGGATTGAAACTACAATGCTGGAAAGAAAAATGCGCCACTAAGTCCCAGATGCCTGTCAAAACACCTACATCAGCATTTAGAAGAAATTGGTATTTTTTTCCAATTTCCTTTAAAGCTACGAGAAAAACGTTGTCTTTGGCGGTTCTGTGGTGAAAAACAAAGTTAATGTTCCTATCAGCCACTACAACAGCTTCTGAGTGGTCTTAAAGTTATGTCGCTTGGGCAAAACTAAAGACAACAAAATCAGGGAACATAATGTCAGGCTCAATCATTCCTCCTGTTCACATGCTCCCAATGATGTGATGACATGAGTCATTTTTAGTGCAGAATTTTAATTAAGACAGAATAAAAAAATCCTTAAAGCCAGGACGGTGCCCCGTTATAACAAGATTTTTTCAACTAGAGCAGAATCCATTAGTCGATCAACAGAAAAATAATCCGCAACTATATTGACAATCGACCATTTAGGTCGTTTTTCAAGTAAAATGCCTAAATATTCCCCAGTTTCAGCTTCTGAATGTCTAAATTGCTCATGTTTTGGATAGACAGATAGATAGTTTTGATAGATAGATAGTTTTGGATAGACCGTGCAACCACTAGTAGTGGCTGCACGGACTCTACACGGTCACAACAGATTGGCGTACATGGATGTCCACACAAAGCCTACACGTACACCCTCTGATGACGTCATTTACGTCACACAGACACTAGCGGAAACTTGCGTACTCGCTGAAAGTATAACTTCGGCTTATAACTACGCAATTTGTCATGGGCATTTCCCACTATTTTCTGACATTTTACAGACTAAACAATTCATCAAGAAAATAATAGTCAAACACTTGAAAATGAAAAAAATGATTCGTTGCGGCATCAAACCGTACAGCTATATGTTACATATATCACATTTCCAAATTTTGCAGTGATGGAAAAAAAACAACCAAAGATTGTTCATAAGATACTAATTTAACCGAAGCCCATATGTATGGATGAGAATGTATGTACTGTATCTGTGTCCCTTTATTAGATACAAGTATGTCCACGTGTGCTTCCTCCTTCAGAAAAAGCCAGCCACCCGAGATTTGAATCACTTTACAGTGTCTGAGTGGGAGCTCCCGAAAGATGAGTTCACCCTGGAGGAGAAGCTGGGCACTGGATGCTTCGCTGATGTCTACCGGGGACGCTGGAAGAATCACATTAATGTCGCCATCAAGATCATCAAAAGTGGTATTTCATCATCTTTGTTGATCTAAATGAAGCTTTATTTAATAGATGGATTTTTGATCATGAGGTGCTGTTTGGCAAAAGCTCCACCAAAAACAGAGGAGATGGGTGTGAAGTGTTTCATAAAAATTTAAAAAGGAAACATACAGCATGTAGAGTAATTTGCTGTTTTCATCTTGTGATCTAGTCGGAGTCAAGATTGTATTGTTGCGGCTGCTCAAGGTTTGTACTGCTATATATTATTTATAGTACGATACTGGGGAACCAGTGGTCTCCAGTTTGGGGTCAGGTACCTCCAAAAGCTCACGAGATAAATCTGAAGGGCTGTGAGGTTTTTAAGAAAAAAAACTAATTTGGTTTACATTTTATCGACTTTTTCTCCAATCATACACATCTGAAACATGACAAGAGGCCTGGAATAGACATTGATTTTGGTTATCGTGTGTAATCTTTAACGATGTGTTGTATGAGTTTATCATGTTTAAAAATCTTCATCTGAAAAGTAACTATACCTGTCAGATAAATGTAATAAAGTAAAAAGAAAAATATTTCCCTCTGAAAGGTATGAAGTAGCATGAAATTGAAATACTCAAGTACCTCAAAATTGTACTTAAGTAAATTAACTTATTTACTTTCCACTACTGCTAGTAAAGAGCGCCTGTTTTCCTCCCTGCGTTGTCTAAGAATACAAATATGCATTTTCGATAACATGTCAGACCACATTTCAGTAAAACTGATGAGAGACAGAACAAGAATAACGAGAGATCAATCATGGTAATCCCCACGATGCTTCTCTTTGCTGACACATAATTGGCTATTCAAGCAGCGTTGTTATGTGTGGAACTGAAGTGACACACAGTTATACTATTCATTAAAAACTGATGCCGTGTTGTGCAACAATCAGTATATTTATTTCCTGGTTGAGTAGACATTCATCATGTTAATCTTTGTCTATTGTTAAAATAATCACAATACATGTTGTTTTTTATCAATTGTGTGTAACAAACAACTTCAAAAAGTAAAATGGGAATAGTCAGGTGAGCTATTGTAGAAGCATGAAGCAAAGTGCAGTCTGTCAAGTAGCTCTGATGACTCATTGTACAGTAATATAGTATAAAACAGGAAGTAAATAGCTCATATTTCCAGGTATCACTGTTCACAATGTATCTGTAGACTGAAACTCAGGGCAGTTTGTTGTGGATGATTCTAGATATTTATGATTAATAGTTTGTAACACAGGTAAACATTGACTATACTGTTCAAAAGTAATAAAACACAGGATTTAATTGTCGTCAGTTTCCTTCTATTAGTTTATAAATCATGCTCATAAGCCAAGTAATGAGTGTAGTGACCATACGTCCTATTTAGTAGCTACTGGCTGCTAATTATTCTGAATTGTTTAGACTTGTGCTAAGAAAAAACAATACACATCGTTACCAATAGTTTAAATCATGGCATTCATTTTTCCCTCTAGTGTCCATAAGTGTCCGTCACTTCCAAAAAGTTTGGTCACAAAGTTAAAACAAATAACGCCACACGTTGACCGAGCACAATCAAAAACACCACCTAGTGCTTAAAAGGCCTATTACACTTTAACTGAAATCAAAAACATGGGTCCTACAATGAGTTATTAGGTCATTGAAACAAATATGTTGAAGAGGAACTCGGTTGAGATACTGCTTTATGAATTAATTATCAATTAAACATAATAATAAATGTTAGACATGTATTAATCCAATTCAAGGTAATCCAGAGACAAAATTAAGATTACACAAGATATTAGGGGTGTAATAAAATATCGATAAAATTGAGTATCTCAATTATGTTTTCTGATAGATTCTCAAAATCACTATCGACGTTTAATTAAAAGTTTGCATGCAAAGATTTGTGGCAGACAGTGGTTCAAATTGCACAAAAACTAGTTTTATGATGTTGGATGTTACAGGGACTGTGACATATGCAAATGCAGATCCCACTCTCCTTGTGACTTAAAAAAATGTACTTTTTTCTACTCAGATTTGATTCATATGGCACTGTTGTACTTTGAGTTTTCTTAAAATTAGATAATATATCACCTTGCTTACAGTATTGAATCGTAACCCCTGTATGATGTAATGTATTTTATTGCCAGATTCTTGCTAATACACAGCCCTACTAGATATACCCCAAGGTATCTCCTACCTGTAATAAATGTGACATTTGTTGCCCTCATGGTGCCCTTCTTCTGAGGAAACGCCCCAGTTTTGTTATAAGTATGTCATATTTGTCAAATGGACACGATTTCAATGTGGCTTCCTTGGTTTCCATCTCTTGTGTCTTGCTTTTTTCCCTCCTCTGTTCCTCTTTTTCATCCGTTTTTGTTTTCTCCCCCCATTCTCTCTCTCCGTCTGTCTCTTTCTCTTCCCAGACTCGGAGTTGAACCACTCTGAATTTCAGAGGGAAGTTCAGATCCTGAAGAGTCTACGCCATCGTCACCTCATCTCTCTGTTTGCTATCTGCACGGCCTCATCCCCTTACTACATCATCACTGAGCTGATGGAGAAAGGCAGCCTGCTGAGTTTCCTCAGAGGTAGAAAACCTCCTCTCCTTCTGTAGCGTGAGCGGCTCCTGCCCCGTTTCTAGGCGGGGAAGTCTTTCGCACCTAACACGGTGGTCACTCCGTCGGCTGTCCCACCTGCGAGGTTATGCGTTCCTCTTTGAGGTGTCGGAACAATACCTTCGGCCTTTTATCGCACCCCGTAGCTAAATAGTTAGCCTAGGTGCTCTCAATAGGATGTAACCCTAACACCCAGTATGTAATAGTTATGTACATCGTCTATACTTTACTATTGCCTATTTTGAACATTCTCACCATTTATGACTAACACTGCAATGTCTTCACCCAGGGAACTTACCTTAAGCTCCAAATGGTAGCTTCTGTCGTCACGTCTGGATCGCACGGTTAATGGACAGGGGAAGAGGGTTAAATTGTTTTAAAGGACCCGAATACTTGTTTGGTTTCAGTCACTTACTAAATGTAAGGCTGTGTTTTTATTTCAGGTTTTCTCACAAGATTCACGTACAACAATTTCAATTCAATGAAACAGTTACAGTGGCTACCAGAACTATTCTATCATTCCTCTTTATCAGTCTTCACTGATTTTGTAATGAGGTATTCTCCAGTCACTCTCTGGCTATTCTCCCCCTCCTCTCGTCTTTCTGCTCTGCTCTGCTGTCTTTATTCTACTCTCAGGCTGGAACCTCCTTCAGGCTCATGAGTCACTCACACATGAGTCCTCCTTCTTCTTGGGCTGGGTCAGAATGTAACTGGTTTGATGCTGTTAAAACCAGAAGCACTGTATAAGGCTCGAGTGACTAGGTTACACAAAGTGTCTAACTCTAAACAGTTTATATGTTAAATCACAGCTATCACAAAATAAAAGAAGTTATAATATGATGGTTATAAAAAGTGTAAACAAGCTATAGGTTCTGCTGGTTATACTTTGAAATCAAAAGGGTTACAGTTTATACTACCGGTAGCTATACTTTTATGCTTTCATACTTTTCTACAATCTTTCTACACTTCCTTTCCTAAATCCTGGGCTTACATTTTTCCCTTTCCTTCCCTTGAGGAGGTTTGGATGTTAGTGGCACTAAGGCAAACCCTCCAGGCCAGACTTCTGGCTCAGGCTGACTCTCACCCCTCACAACCAACACATTGGCCTCAAAGCGCATTCATACTTTGCCACATGGTTAAATACAATCAGACGCAGAAAAGAGCAAAAATGCACTCCGCTGCAAAACTTTGTGGGCATGTTCGCGTCGTAAGATCATGAGCACAATATCTTTTCTGAATGGGACCTTGAGATGGGCCAGATGCACAATTCAGTTTTTGTTCACTGTGACCGCCAAAATCACCACAAAACCAAGATACCTCGCAGCTGCTTTGAAGTTAAGCCTTTCCGTTTTGAACGTTAAATTTAGACAATAGATGCACTTTGGTCTAATTCTCAGTGCGAATCTATTTCTGTCGTTTTGTAGGTCCAGAGGGGAACAATCAAGAGATTGCATCACTCATTGACATGGGTGCCCAGGTGGCTGATGGGATGTCATACCTGGAGGACCAGAACAGCATCCACAGAGATTTGGCGGCTCGAAATGTCCTGGTGGGGGAGCACTATGTCTGTAAGGTAGCTGACTTTGGACTGGCCAGAGTGATCAAGGTAGGAAGGAAGTGAAATGTGTTTTTGAAGTCAAATCAAGGCTGCAGGGTTTTAAGACAAAGATTTGTCATCCAGGAGCCGTTCTACATCACAGACGAGAAAAAGATTCCCTACAAGTGGAGCGCTCCTGAGGCCATCAGCCACGGGAAGTTCTCCAACAAGTCAGATGTCTGGTCTTTTGGTGTCTTGCTCTTTGAGATTTTTACCTATGGAGGCGCTCCTTACCCAGGTTGGTGGAATTAAATGTTTTTTGGATAAGAGGTTTTAAAAAATATAATTTATAGCAGTTTCAATCAATTATATATGGTGATTACGAAATGAAATATCAAGCCGAAGTCCTTGTGGAAAATATTTTCCCATGTTGTCCTACAGATAGTGTTCAATTCTTATTTCCAATTTTATCTGCTCATCTAAAGTGATTGAATATATTTATTGAATGTGAGTTTTCAGAAGATGATGAAATAAATAACCAATTTCCCTATAAAGGGTGATTTCACAACTATATAGTCACTGTTAGAAGTGACGCTTAACTCCATGTAGTTGAGACACCCAATGCTGACCAATCACAGCAAACTTGGCTTTATCGGGAGGGAGGCTTAAAGAAACCGGTGCTAAATAGAAGCATTGTAGGTTGTGTATATGTATATTGAGACAGACGAAAAAGGTGGTTATTGAACATTAAAGCATGTAAACATGTTCTAATAGAAACTCAAAATACAAGCATGGACCTGAAAAAGCATATTATGTCTCCTTTAAGCTCTGTTTGAACAGGACTAGCATTAATTACTAATATTTGCGGAGGTCGTCTGTGATCAGAATTCCATGTAAATCAGCAATTTCCATAATTTGTCAAAAGAAAATTGTACAGCAAATACCCTACCATATTTCACCAAACACAGAGGTCATGTGACAATATTAGTCCCGTGCAAAACCACATCACTGTGATTTGAGGTCGTCGTCTTTTTTCAGATGTTAAGGCATCATAACTGGAGAATAATGTCAGTAGGCCTAAATTCTATAAACAGGCTTTGCTTATCCCATGAGAATGCGCCGCACGAAACACAGACGTAGGGGTTAACTTACTAAATCACATGAGGTCCCCTGGTAATATTAGTCCCGTGCAAACAGGGCTTCAGATAATTCTTCAAGATCACCTCCATCACAACTAAAGCTTGCACAGGAGTACATTGAGAAAGCCTCCATGTGTATCTACAGGTAAAAATAAATGTTTAACCTCTCGTCACCACTTCTGCACTCCATCCCTTGCTCTCCCTCAGCATATAGCAACCAGGAAACATACCAGCAGGTTACCAAAGGGTACAGGATGCCAGCTCCGCCCAATTGTCCAGACTCTCTCTACAAAATGATGCTGCAATGTTGGAGCGCCGAGGCTGACGACAGGCCAGACTTTAAGTCCCTCAAGGTGAAACTGGACAGAGTACAAGATGGAATGACCGCCAGCTTCCACAACCTGCCGTACAACCTCGGCACCACATAGAGGCACACGGAGCCGGGATCATGACAGTTTTTCACTGAGGACTCTTGCTTGAATGGAAACTAAACTGATTTTACAGGCTCTTGCGTAGAAAGACTTTGATTGTGTGTTTGCAATGTGCAAAACTGCAACGCCTGATGTACTTTATTCAGTCCACTAGGCCTATTGATTATTTTCATTATCGATTAATCTGATGATTTTCTAGAGATTAAACCAAAAATGTAAATATTTCTCTGCTTGTGGCTTGTACAATGTCAGAATTTGCCAATTTGTTTAGTCTTCTGTGATAAACTAAACTCTATTGGGGTTTTGGTCCCTTGGTAGAACAAAAAAAGACATTTAAATTTGGTAATTTGGGTTTTTAACGCTTGAAAAGCAGCAAAAAGTCTGGAACCAGAGATTGAAGTCATTCTTTCTTGTACTGATGCCAAAGATTAAGCAGTTAATAAAACAGCTGCTAATGAATTTTATCTTTTCGATCGAATAGTGAGAAATATAGAATAGAATATAGAACCATGAGAAGCCATGTGTGTTGAGATTTAGTATCAACTGAATGTTTGAGATTAATGTGAATTTTAAATGTTAAACCTTTAAAACAACGCTTGACAAAACAATCTCACCTAAAGATCCATTTAGTAGCTGCTATGGAGCTTCTTATCACTTCACATGATCTTCACCATCAGAGAGAGTTTGATAGAGGCAAAAGATAAACATTGAAAATGGAAATGTCAACCAGGCTGACACGCAACATCTGCTGATGAGGATCACGTGATCAAAAGCTACGCAGAGGCAAACTAAAGTGTCTCCATTTCATTTGTGCCGAGTGAAATCAAAGTAAAGCAAATGTGATAAACAGCTCCAACTAATAATGTTGAGTCACGACAACCTCAACACATTTAGAGAGAAATACACCAGCAGCCTTGTACAAATTGATTTGTAAAGCTTTTAACAAACTCATTTTACTTTAATAAATGTCTTACTTGTCGATAAAGTCAATACTATAAGCTGCAATGTTAGGCTTTGGCCAGAGAGGGGCAGCACACTCACACTCATTATATAAAGATCTTCTTCACAGCTCATACATACACCAGCAGTATTTCAACAGTTTCTCTCAAAGTCCAGTCTTCTCTAAGCTGCTATAAATGGTTTCCATGATTCTTCCCTTGCTGTCTCTTGCATCTGTGCCATAGATCATCAGGACACAAACAATGTGATCCACTGTCACTCCATTTCTCTAGTCCTGAGGAAATACATTTATTCAGATTAGAGGAAGGTCTAAAAAATAAATAGTATAACTTAGTTAAACGTAAATGTTTTTTCTGCTTTCCTTATCTGTTAATCATCTTGTAAACCCTAACATATAGTGACAGCTTGTGGAGGTCTCAATCCTCAGGTTAAGAACAAGTGCTATAGATATAAAATCAGAGATGCACCGATAGTGATATCGAATTGGATCCGATACTGACTCAAATAACTGGATCGGGGATCAGTGACAATGGGCTGATCATGTATTGGATATCATTATTTAAATAAAATAACAATTCAGTACATTTATGTTCATGGTTTATATTTTGTTTTACAGAGTTACGAAAGCAATGTTTAAGTCAAGCCTGATGTTGCCTTATACATTAAAGAATAATCTCAGTCACTTCCACACAGTCAGGCATACAGGTATCGGATCGGTACTCAATATCGATACCCAAATCCCAGGTATCGGGACTGAAAAAGTAAGATCGGTAAGTCACTAATATAGAAAATATAAGAAATGTGAAATGTGATATGTGGATTATAAGGAACAGACCAACAGTTTGGGAATAAAGAGGCACAATGCACATCATCAGCAATGATGTTATGAATCTATAAATAATATGATTATGACAAGTGCTAAAGAACACTTTTGATAACATGTGCATTTATGTACATCAAGGAAACTGCTTCCCAGACATAATCAATGTGTGTGTGTGTGTGTGTTTGTGTGTCCCTCTGGGTGTTACATTCCCTCCTGTCTGCTTTCGGAGTGAACAGGGTAAATACAACTTGACGTTTTACCCACAGTCTCTGTCTCTCTGCTGTTGGAGTTCAAATTTAAAAAGCTTTATTGGCCAAAATATGGTATTGTCAAACCCTTTATGAATACTGACATAAACGGTTGGTCATTTTTATGACATTTATGAATAAAATAATATAGATATTCAATGTGTATTGATGTCATGGATGTTCTGCTGGCTGATTGGTGTTTTTTTAGGGATGGGGGAGGAAGGAGGGAATGCAGGAAGAAAAGAAAGGAAAGAAGGAATGAATAAATTATTGAAGGAAAGAAGGAAGAAAGGGAAGGGATGAAGGAGATAATGAATAAAGAAGGAAGGAAGAAATAAAAAGTAAGGAATAAAGAAAGATTACAAGTCAACCTGTAAAGGTCATGAATAAAAATATGTTTACAGTTGTAGCAAAATAAAAATTGGAACAGCAGAAAGACAAAAACTAATTTATTTTGTGTGTCGTCTCATGTACTGATTCCAGTAGAATCTAAATCTAAATTCTTCTTTATCTGGCCAATTTTTGTAAGGCCTCAATTTAAGATTAATTACATAATCGATCAATTTATCACTTTCATATTTGAATTCATTATTTTACTACCTACCTACTACTACCTACCTTACAGACGGTGAAGTCTGCACCGGGTGTTTTTTTCCCGTAAATCAGAATTTAAGTCACCGGTGTTTCTGACCGCGATTAGCTGCGACTTGGGTGTGTGACGCAACTATGCCATGGCAGGTGTATTGTTCAGGACCATAGACCGTATATAATAAGTGGACGTAGTCGTTGTGACGTCACCCATTGGTTTGTGGACTGTGATTTTGAAGCCTTGAGTTCACCATTTTGTCCGTAGACATCTTGGATTTTGGCCATCACCATCTTGGATTTTTACAACCGGTGAACTCAAGCGACCATATTTGGACTGCAGAGAGTGACGTAGAGACGCTGTGTATGGCTCTAGTAGAGATAGTGACTTGTCAATCACAAGGTTGCTACACCCTAAAGCATACCCTGTTTTATAGTTTACTCTAAATGGGACCATCATTTCTGTCCAACCTGTGGCCAGCGCTGATCTGACGACTCGCCGCTCCGCCACCGGGAAGGACCGCCGTACGTTTCTGAAGGAGGCTGTGGTCAGACGCTCAGGAGGATCCCCCCAGGCTTCCTCTACCCTTCGCACCTGCTCGTTGGCGCAGACGGAGGTTCCCATGGATCGTGGTTTCATCTGGACTCTGGTCCTTCCACCCGCCATGGCCCTGCAGATACCTACTACTACTATGGTTGATAATGTTAATAATAAAATAGGTAGTAGTACTACCTATTTTATTATTAACATTATCAACCATATTACCGTTACCACTAAATGCACATTACTGACTTTGTTTCTTCCCCGGAGTCTTTGTGCTTTCTCTCCTCACAGGTTTCCATGTATCGTGGTTTCATCTGGACCCTGGTCCTTCCACCCGCCTTAACCCTGCTGACTCCCACTAATAAATAACACTCTTATTATTACTTACATTACTATTTCATATTACCGGTCCCATTAATGCACATTATTGACCAGCTTTTTCACCAGAGTATCTGTGCTTTATCGCCTCGCAGGTACCTCTGGATCCGGGTTGTACCTGGACCTGGTCTTTCCACCTGCCGTAGTTCTGTCATACATTGAATGTGTTGAAATTACATTGCATGTGTTGTAATTTTGTTATGCTGTTCAACACTTGACATCTATTGCACTTCTGTCCATCCTGGGAGAGGGATCCCTCCTCTGTTGCTCTCCCTAAGGTCTCTTCCTCTTTTCTCCCCGTTGAAGGGTTTTTTTGGGGGAGTTTTTCCTGTTCCGATGTGAGGGTTCCGGGACAAGAGGATGTCATGTGTACATATTGTAAAGCCCTCTGAGGCAAATTTGTAATTTGTGATTTTGGGCTATACAAAATAAATTTGAATTGAATTGAATCATTTACACAATGAACATCATTCTGTATTGAAGACAACTTGAAACTAGTGATTGAGACCATAAACTCATGTTGTCAATGTTGATTGAGGTAGTAAATCAAGTGAGAGGCAGAGAAGGCAGAAATATCTATTTGTCATTGTTTCATGCAATCCAACTCTGTTTCTTAACTAACCGGGTCAGCAGCAAGTTTGGTTTCAAGTCAAGTGTTGTCAATAACAACAGGTTTGTCTCCTCAAGCTTATTTATTTTCCGAGTGATTCACACACACCACCCAGCTTCTAAAGAAAGAGTGCTGATGTGGGGTAATTCAGCAGAATGCAACACTTTTTGAATGTTCAATCAACATTTTTCAGTTAATTCTTACAATATAGTATGTATGTGGCCAGTAGAGAAAAGATCTGCATTTATGTTTAGGCAGTTGAGGAAGAAGTGTTCAGATTCATAGAAAAAACAAATGCAGAGTAACCAGTAACACAAGGAACTACCTCACTTTACTTTGTAAGGTTGGATCAACGTCATCATACTGCAAGTCTGCCGTCACTCGTATCTCTGTTTTTGAGGCTGCTGCTACAGACCTGGATGGGCTCACTGACACTGTGACATCATACATCAGTTTTTGTGAGGACATGTGTGTGCCGAAAAAAAACGTCTGCACATTCTACAACAATAAACCCTGGTTCACTGAAAAACTCAGGCAGCTTCGTCGAGCCAAGGAGGAGGCCTACAGAAGTGGGGACAGGATCCTGTACAACCAGGCCAGGAACACACTGACGAAGGAGATCAGGGTAGCTAAGAGGAGCTACACTGAAAAGCTGGAGGAAAAGTTTTCAGTCAACGACCCCTCGTCAGTTTGGAGAGGCCTGCAAGTACTCACCAACTACAGGAGACCATCCCCCCCCACTGAGGACAATCACCAACTGGCTGATGACCTGAATGTGTTTTACTGCAGGTTTGATAAGCCTACATGACCGTCGCCCTGACGTCTGTGGTCATGAAATCCTTTGAGAAACTGGTATTGACCCATCTGAAGAACATCACAGGACCCCTGCTGGACCCCCTGCAGTTTGCCCAGTTTTTTATTCTTTATATATTTTTTCTTGTTTATTGTAAAATAGTGTATGTACATTGAGAGCGGAGTGGAAACCGGAGACAAATTCCAATAAAGCTGATTCTGACACTTTCAGTGCACCCATATACGGACATTTCATGCATTCAATTTATGGAAAATGCATTGAAACTGCCAATATCGCGCTGACAAGGATTAATAAATGTAAGTAAGTTTTAACTTACAGGATCTCAAGATATATGAGATATATGCGCAGATGGTAAAAAAATAAATAAAAAAAAGGGAGTGACCAACATTAGTAAGAAGGAAAAAAGTGCAACAAGTAGATCAAGTATTACTTGCCATGTTTACTCTGCAGAGGAGTGGCTGCACAGGGGAGCATATAAGGTCTTGATGATTATGTGTGCGGAGATACTGTTTGATGTAATCCAGTAGTAGGTAACGTGACCTCAGGTAACCTGAGGTCAGGTGATTAAAGCTTGTTTTTGTACTCCCTCACATCTAAGACCTTATTGCTCAACCGTCTGCTGGATTAGTCAGGATTAATAGACTTGTTGTTTCACAGGGTGCAGGGCAAAGTCTGCTCTTGTATAACAAAGGAGTGAAACAACCGTTCACAGCTGCAGGTCATGCTGCTCTTTTATATATAGTGGTCTTGTGTTCACAACCAGACCCCGTCTGCCATTTTCCACTGAAAACCAGCCGAGTAGAAATCTCATCAAAATATTCTAGTCAGATTAACTGTTCTGTGTGAATCATGCAGCTTTCTTCACACTGGTCAGAGGTTGAGCTCTGCTGATAGGCAGAAAGAGCTTTTGTTCAACAGCCAAGACCAGAAGCAAGTGTTGTGAGATGTTAGTTCACTCTTAGGTAGCTTTCAAATCACTGTTTGGTTTGTTCCCTGTGCAGAAAAATAACGATATGACTTTAGCACAACAACTGATATCATCAATACTTCAGTCAGTGACACGTCAAGGAAATGACCATTAAAAGCAAATAGTTATGCATTTGGATTTGTTGGAAAAGAGCAGTGATGGAAGAAGTATGAAGTACAAATCATGGCACTTTTTTTTCTTGAGTTGTATAAAGAGCAACAACACAGGATTACATCATGGCAGGCTGTTATGAAATGGGTTCTCAAGATTACAGAACTCCTTTACTGCCGTGAGCTAGCATTTAATAACTATAACGAAGTAACTATTTTTTATTACGTAGTGTGTCTCCAGTTTTCACATCGTGACGTGGAAGCTGTTGTAGGAGGTGGCTGATACAGCTGGACTGCACTTAAACCGGGCAGAGGCTGTGAATAATATATTACTGATAATCCTGGGATAATAGAAAAGTCTGCACTGTCCCGCCGATGGAAGGGGACCCTCAACTTCCATCAATGTGACCTTTGATCTACATCCAGCTCAAATGTAGGTCACACTGGAGCTAAAAGAAGAAGCTGTGTGTTTGTGAGCTGCTGACCTTTTGACTTGGATGCCACTTGACTCTTTGGCAGAAACACAAGCCACTCCTACACATGAAATGGCCGTTCCCCTCAGAGGGGAACCTGCAGATGTTGAGTTAATTTACTGCACGATATCTATCTGAAACTTTAAGGATTCTGCAGAGCGTCAGTTTGTGTTTTGTAGCCGGTTAGCTGAGGGTGAAGAGCAGATTTCAGGTGGGTCTCTGCATGAGAATAGTCTGTTTGTCACCAGTGGACCATTCAGTGTGATTCAATAAGGTTAAGGTACAACTACATGTGCATGTTGACTTCTTTTATTTCCTTTCTTTCTTTAATTCCATCTCTTTCCATCCTTTCCTCTGTCATTTCTTTCCTTGTTTCCTTATTCTTTCCTTCGTCTTTTTCTTGTTTCCTTCCTTCTTTATTTCCTTCCCTCTTTGTCTTCCCTTCCTTTCTTTCCTAGGTCGTCCTTCTTCCTTTCCATGCTTCCTTCATTCTTTCCCTTTTCATCTCCTTGTTTTCTTCCTTTTGTCTTTCTTCTCTTCCCTTCCTTACTCGCTTCCCTCCTTCGTTCTTTATTTCTATATCTATGGATACGATCGATAGATAGAAAAACATGCAGAGAGAAAGAGAGGGGGGTTTCAGGTTTGAGGGAAGAAAAGGAGAGGCAGACTCTATAGGACTCTACAGCAGTGGGCGGTCGAGACCTTTCCCCTACATCTTACTGACAGACCCGCCTTATGTACGCTGTGTTTAGGTTCCCCTTACACAACAGAGAAAATGAAAGGTAGTCACATAAGAGTTGTCCTGGTTTTTCCTGGATTGTGGAATTTATACTGGTATATCCTAACACTGTATGTTTAAGTTCAGCAAGTCAGATTTCTTTCACAACTTTTTTTGTCATCTTTGACCAAAAGATCAGACCACAGAGTTTGTGATCCACATTTGACAGTTGTTTACAGTTGCATGATCATAATGTCATCATTAAACTCAGGTGTAATTGACCCTTCACTAAAGTCAGTCATAGCGTACTTGAACGTACCAATAACTTTACTGAAAAACCTTTCATCACAAAGGTCTTTAGATAGAAGTTGGTGGGGTTACACCTCGAGGAGAAGTTCATTCAAGTTCAGCGCCTGGAAATTGTCAAAAATACACTTGACGTGACTTCCTGTTGGGTTTACGGCCCCAAGAGACTTTTTTTTATGCCTACATGTGTTACATGTAACTACAAAATGATGTACATCGAGGTAAAACATACTGAGATGGCTGCTTCAGCTCACAAGAACATATTTCAACATCAACATTGAAACGAGATATCAACTACAGTATGTGGAAACTGGGGGATTCAACAGGGAGACTCATGTTTCTCATTTTATCTCCCCTCGTTGTTCCCTTGTGATAAGATCAGCACAAAAAACAGAAAAGTGATGGTCACACACACACACACACACACACACACACACACACACACACACACACACACAGTATCTAATAATAGCAGCATCGGGTGACAGTATGAAGAAACTGTCCTTGGGTTTATTGGAATAATCGTTTCTTTTGTTTGCTTATTTGGACATTCAACTCAGCTCAGTATTTACCTTCTTTCTTTCCTCCATGTCTCCCTCTGACAATATTATTTTAGACTCTCTGTTGGTGCAGTTTTTAGTTTCTGTAGGTGGCGCTCTCTTCTCTCTATGATCACGCTAACTGACCGGTGCATCTTCTGTTTTCTATACCAACACTTTATTTCTACCATAGTATCTCCAGGCACCCAGGTTGTTTCCCAATTCAACACTATGTACTGATACTGTTGAGTATAAACTACTGTGGCCTACAAGATTGAGCTTTGTTGTCATTATACAATACAGGACGGCACAATGAAATGTATTCCCTCTCTATTATCTATTTTGTATTGCTGTGAAAGCGTCTCCTTCAAACAACTGTATTTAAAATGTAAATCAATGGAGCCTCCTCAACAGTTTGCTCTGGATTTTATTTGTTGTTCACAATGTAGTTCACCGTACCATAAACCTGATGTCCAGCTGATTAAAAGCTATAAACACCTGGTGCCTGAGTCATCTGCTGAACTTCAGCTTAGACCTGAGTCATGATCTTCCTCTCTCTCTCGTTTACCCTGTAGGTGAGTGACTCCGCACATCTGACACACCATGACCAGCGTCAACTCTCCAGCCTGTCTGCTCGCCCGCAACCACTTCTACAAAAGTAGGCCCGCACGCATGAACACACGCAGAGTAAACACTATTTTTAAAGCCTGAGGTGTGTGTTTCCTTCATGCAGGGTAAAGGTAGCAATATAAGGATATGCATGGGTTATTTTGGAAAACAACACTGCCTTCTAAACCCTTTTTTACCTTTGACCCTGCTGGCTGAACTCTGAAAATAACACCCTGTTTGTCTTAACTGGGATGTTATCTGGTTGAATACTTAGAACATGTTCGTTCCAGCCCATGAAATGTATAATAGTAGTGATCTTACTGTTCAATTTGAAGAACTTATGATGGCAAGATTTCACTTTTTTCAAAATGTATTAACCAAAAAAATGAGCAAATAAATGTAAAAAAAAAAAAAGATTGACAAAATGAATATAATGATAATTATCATTAGTTGTTGCATCAAATCATTATTGATTTCAACCATAATTGCAAAGCAAGCAATTTGAAGACGTCACAATGGCTCTAGGACATTTCTTTAACTATTTTCTGACATCTTATGGATCAAATGATTAATTGGAAAATTCTTAAAATAATTGGCACATTAATAAATTACAAAAACAAAAGTAGCTATAGTATGCTATAGTTTATTCTGAGGCTGCTGTTTCCATATCAGGACTGTTTTCATATTTAAATACTCTCAACACCACAAGAAGATAAATAGAAATATTTTGCCTCCATTGTATCTGGAGTGGAGGCAGTAATGGAGTTCAAAAGAAAACAAGAACGTAAATTGAGTCCGATAGATATCTGTGAGCCGAGATGTGCTGATATCAACACAATCTGACACTGTCGGATCTTTAAACATCTTTACAACAGCTCAAACTTGAGGAAAACGTTCCCTTTCAGCGCGTTTCTGAAACATGTGGTGGGTCTGCGTGAGCGCCCAGAACACTCAGGTAGGTAGGTAACACTCCTACAGCAAGTCAAGACTCGCCTCGAAAAAAGGCAAAACACATTATGCAAATCATGCTGATGTTTAAGTATGATAAGATTAACTTAGTTCCTCGGGAGGTTAAGTCAATGACAGCATAGATGTGATGAATACTACATTCAAAGTCAAATGCATTGATTAATGAGTATTCTTTTAAATTTGTAATGATTAATAAGATACGCCTTTATTGATCCCCAGAATAAAATAAATAAGATTAATATAAACTAAAATAAGAATAAGTGAAAATAGAAACTATACAAGTGCAATTAAAGACACAAACACATGTTAAGTATGACATAGTGGTGTGATTAGAAGCAGCAAAATCAGCAAGGTGTGGTGTATGTAAACGGCGTAGAGTAGAATAATAATATGACTCAGTACTGAGTACATGCGTCTGTCTCTCTCGTTCTCAGACTTGCCCCCCGGCCCGGAGCAGATGAAGCCTGTTGATGAAATGTTCAGCTGTCAGAACGACTCCATCAGACACAATCAGAGACAGGTCACCCTCTGGGTCAACATGGCAACGCCTCCAGGTAAAACTCGACAAACAGACACATACATAGTACACTTCTTTTGAAGGAAGGCCTTCTAACTTTTATGGAGTTGGCTTTGTGCACGAGTTCATGGTCACGTTGAAACAACGGGCCAAAAGCAAAGCTAGAAGCACACAATTGTCTAAAATGTCATTGTATGTTGTAGCATAAAGATTTCCCTTCAGTGTAACTAGAGGCTCAAAGCATGAAGAACATCCCAAAAGTCAGTAGAGATGGGTCCTCACGTTTTTTCCGAAAAAGAAAATATTCCTACTAAGCTGTCTACATGCCTTATGAAAATGAATATTCCTGTTTACATGCTGCCGTGCATTCTCTGATTAACATAAAAAAGACTCCTATGGAGTTGTGATATTTGCGCATTTCCAAAAACCTGTTGATAGCCAAGGTTTAAAAGGAGGTGTGTTTCTCCTTCCAACCAGAAAAGTGAGCTTTTCTTTTGTGGATGCATCTCTACTCCAGCCTTGTAAACTGTTGGCTGGTTGGTTTGAGTAAAACCCACAGACCGAGCTGAAAACAGGCAAGAGGCTGTGTGTCGCAAACAACGGTAAAATCCTGATTGAGGCGCGTATTCTGAATGTGCTGCGTACAAGTCCAAAGAATACCAGAATAATTTAGTCCTGAAAGCAGAATAATATCAGATAATACCCACGTCTTAATTGGAAAATGCAACATTCAGAATATCCAAATGGAATATTGTGTTAATATGACCCGTATCAAATTCAGAATAATAGTGGAATATTAGTGTGTGTGTGTAAACGTAGTAAATGCTTTGCTGTTACACACAGTAACATTAATATGAGATTAGGGGTTGAAAGGAAATAATGGAAACTTAAAATTATTCCCGTTTCTCTTTTTGGAAATTCTCTTGAATTGTACGCAACATTGATGAAATACAAAAATAATAAGTACATTTATTATCTGTTCGTAGCGTGTTCCGTTTGAAACGAGCACGTCTAATTGATTGGCCCCCAGAAGTTCTGCTTGCAGCGTTGTTAAGAACCGCGGTATGTCTTCTTGCACCTGCGGCTCTCGAGATATGCAAAGGTCAGCAAAGGTCAGTCATACATACATACACAAACCGCAATAAATTCTTTCCTTTATAGTTAGATGCTGCGACAGCGTTCAGGATATAAGACATTGTTTGTAATGTAAGCCCTGCTGCCAGCATTTGAGCAACCTTTGAGGACCAACAATATAAAAAACTGTATGATACGTCAAAAATCTGAAAAATAAACTTTTTTCATCTTGTTCCAGAGATGTTCTGTACCAAATTTGGGGATGATTGAGTAGTGAAAAAAAGTATTAGGACATAACTCAAGATGGCGAAAAATCGATCTAGTTGCAAATGGACAAAATCCAGAATCCAGAAAAAAAAATAATTTAGATTTTGAGACTTATTGTCACAATTAGGCTTTGCCTCCTGTGTTCTTTGTGTAGCTCACACCCTCCTCACTCACCTAATCAGTTTATTCAGTGCACCTGCCAGTCACAACCACCTCGTCAGCTCAACTCCCCTCACCTGTTCTAGCCACTCTTTATAAACCCCTGCCTCTCATTCACTCACTGCCAGATCATTGTGCTTTCTACCTGCCCGTGTTTGCTCGTCCTGTTCCCGGTTTCCCCGTCCTGTTCCCGGTTTCCCCGTCCTGTTCCCGGTTTCCCCGTCCTGTTCCCGGTTTCCCCGTCCTGTTCCCGGTTTCCCCGTCCTGTTCCCGGTTTCCCCGTCCTGTTCCCGGTTTCCCCGTCTGCCTGCCCCCGGTTTCCCCGTCTGCCTGCCCCGTCTCGTTCCTGCTGGATTTTCCCCCTCGTCTCTTGTCTTGTGCTTGGACTCCCTGTTGTGTGCTGGTAACAATTCCTATGTTTGTTTATTAAATACCTGTTTTCACGCTACTCTGCCTGGTCTGCGTTTGAGTCCTCCACCATGCCCCGTGACACTTAAGGTTCAAAAGTTACAGGCCAAAAGTTCCTTGTTATAGCGCTACCATCTGGTTTTGACTTCAACACTGCAGATCCTTGGGTCCTCAGCAATAAACAGGCCAAGTATGAAGTAGATCAGATGGACGCTTCTTGAGATTTGAGAAGGACATACCAACCGGCAGACAGACATTCCTTGCTTTATAGTTAGATTACCAGTGAGGGTTTGACCTCTTTTAAAACACATTTCCTGAACTTTTAAAGGACTTTTCTGGCCCTGGTGTGTAAATGAGTAAGTAGGTCTACAAGCAAATAGACTAAATACAAGCACTCCTGCTATATGTACGAAGACATGGCTGTACACTCAGTAAGTAGGTCGATATGCAGTAAATTCAATCAAGTGGTAGTATGTCTCTCTCATCACTTTCAGACTTCCTTACTGCGTCTGTAGCTCTCGGCGCCAAGCTCGCTCTCTTTTACTGAAGACATAAATCAATCAAAAAGGGGCCACAAATAGAACTTTTCCTCTCTAAAAAGAGATTCCTAAAATTGGGGACTGTAGTTTTTATTAAATGCGAGAGATCAAGAGTGTATTTGTCAGCCGGGGATGACTATACTTATTTGGTTGCTTGCTCTGGGGTTCATTTATAGCAGCAGGACGTTTGCATGTGGGATTCACTCAAAATAAACTACAGTGATCGATGTCAGCGGTATCGGTCTCAAAAATAATCAGGGACCGGAAAGCAGAACAGATATTTAAAAAGAGAAGGATGGTTAGGGATGTGAGAACGAGACCGAAGGAGAGAATCTGATACTTCCCCAGTTTGCAACCAGTGCACCCAGTGACCTGTAAAAACGTTTACTACTATAAAACAGAACGGTAGATTCCTACATAATAGTTTTTTTTAAACCCATTAATGATATATCTTACAGGAGGATTCCCTTCCAAAAATATATTTCTAAATTGTTTTACGATTCAACTCTTTGGTTTCTCTCTTCCCAGGATTCCCAGGTGGCATCGGCACCAAAGGATTATGGGTCAACATTGTCCTGGGCTCTTCTCTTCACTTCTCCACCTCCAAACCAACCAGTCCTGCTGACCGGGGCGTCAAGTAGAAGGAAACGAGCGCACCTCATAGACTGAAAGGAAGTTTAAAAAAGCAGGTCCCCTTAACGTCCCCATTTCTGAGGCCTCTTGGCTGCTCAGGATTTGACAGCCTGAGTCGAACAGACAAGCTCAGACAAGGGGACGATTTCCAAGTAAAAAGGCACTTAAATTCAACATTTACTATCAAAGGATGAAGTGGAAATTGGAGGCCTCAAGTGGAGTCAAAAGTTTGTATCGTCACAAAGTTGGATTTGGGCAAAGACAACTTACTTGCAGCTCTATAATGAAGCAAAGTGGTTCAAATGGTGAGCAATGTAAATGTAATGAGGAAACTAGTCCTAAAACGGAGCCTCACAAAGGATCATTTCAGTGGACGGGTACTGTGAAAATTCACAGTTTGTTTTGTAAGATTGTTTGCAGCGGGTCAATTTAACTCCAGTCGTTACATAAATGAACTGAAGATAATGAAATGTATATTATGATTCCCTGCCCCAATTCACAGACGTGTATTTCAATTTGGCTTTAAGTGGTGTTGTTTTTTTTAATATGGGAGAAGGAAGCCAGCTGCTCAGCAGCTGTTGACACTGATGACAGTGACAGGGAATATCTCATCATGTACAGCTGCACCAATAGGTCTTCCAAGGTCTTGCAAATAAAAATTAGTAAACAGCAGAATGTGGAAAAACAAGAGGCTCAAACTGTTGAAGAATCCAAGAGTTAAAACAGACATATTTAAGTTGCTGCAGAGTCAGGTGTAGAAAACCTTTTCACATAGAAGTAGTAATGTGATTAATATGAAACATATTGATTATAGCCACTGTAGGATCAGAATTTGTTCCTTAAACAACTAAAATGTCCCTAAATATCAAATCCACATCAGACTTCAACCACCAAATTCTCAACATTCTCGAGTCCTGTATTCAGGAAACTGAGAAAACTGGATACACAGAATTATCATTTATGAACTTTCAGGATGTGCTGCTTTTCTGTTTTGTATGATTGGAATTTGAATGGGTTTGGTTTTGCACTGTTGGTTGGAAACAATTACATCACCTTGGTCCCACTGAACTTTTTTTTACATTTTACAGACTAATCAATAAAAAACAAAAAAAAACTAGGCTATCTAAAGGGACCCTCTGAGGGCACAAACCTCCGCTAAAGGCCGTTTGGCTAATGAAAAATAATGCGTGAGTCTGATCCGCTCCAAAATGTTGTGAGTTTTTCCTTGGCCCATGCTACACCCTTACATTAAGCTTCATTGAAATCTGGCCAGTAGTTTTTTCCCTAATCCTGACAAACAAAACAAACAAAACAAACAAACCCAATTTAAAACATAACTTCCTTATTAATTGATATTCTTAATACTATCATGATACAGTTTTCAACCATCGCCCAGCACTACAACCAGGGAGTCAAAGGGTTCTAAAGTTATGTTTCTTTACTCTCTCTAGATATAAAATTATTTTGAAAGTAAATTTAGTATCAAGGCAAACTCCTAAAGTGTGAGAAATGTTTGAAAGCATCCAAAGAATGTTGCAATTTCAAATTTGATTGAAACTTCAGAAGCAAAAAACAGAGGTTGAAACTATCTGGTGGGGGGGAGTTTAGTATGGAAGCCCATTACCGCCAGCAAAAAAATAAATAAATAAGATTAAAAAAAAAAAAAAAAGAATTATATATGTATATATTTTTTTTTTACTTTTTCTGTCAGCAAAAAAGAAAAAAAAAAAGATGTTTCCAGTTGCTGTTTATTGGTCGCCACCTCAGCCACATTGGTTTCATTCTTTATACTCCAGAGCTGCTTCTTGCTTAACATTCTATTCAAGGGTGCGTTTGCTCAGTACAATCCATGTGAAACATCATCTGTATTTCATCTGTTGTAAAGCCACGTTTTAAAGAAGTCTTCAATGTACTCACAATCCATGTATATGTCAAATGTAGAGTAACCTATGAAGAGCTGCTTCTATGACTTGTGTTAAAGTATCTCATAATTTCGACTTTCTATAGCAACTGGAAAAATCTGGTCAGTGTTATGGTTACAGATGGATGCACCAAAAGTTATTTTTTTTTTTTGCGTTTTTTTTTGCTGGTGGAAAAAAAGTAAAACAAAAAACAATTTAAATTATTAGAATTATTATTTATTTTGTGATCTCTTTTTTTTTTTTTGTGAATTACATTTTCTTTTCTTTTTTTAAGTTACTATTTTTTTTTTGTGATCTCATTTTTTCTTTTTTTTTTAAGTTACTATTTTTTTTTTTGTGATCTTTTTTTTTTTTTGCTGGCGGGAATGGGCTTCCATAGTTTAGCCCAGTTTGTGCAGGAATGTTTTTTGTTTTTTTAATCCTTAGAGACAACTGGACTCAGTTTCCAGATGTAGTGGGTGTTTAGACAATGAGCAAACAGTTACACAACTCCAGACTCTGGGTTCACCAGCAGCAGTTGGAGGACATGAAGTGCTGCTCTCGTGGTGTTTACTCTGTTCCTGGAATAGCCCTGTACAAAACAAATGAACCGCTGCTGGCAAACACCGACTCCTTCACCTCCTGGTCCTTATAGGGCTATGTCAACCAACTGCTATGGACAGTCACTTGTTTTAATAAAGTATAAAAAAAAAAAAAAAAGAGTTAAAATCATGTTCTTTAAACTTCAGAGAAAGTGTTCAAACTATACTTCTATTGTAGCATTTTTTTTAAAACAACTTCTTTTTAAGTTGTATGTTGAAGGCACTTTTCTGCTCTATATGTTGTGTGTGTGTGAGAAGAGCAAAGACGTGAACCCGACACAGAACATTAGGCTGCAAGAGTCTACTTTATTGCATTTGCAATCACAAGGTGACAAAAGTGAAAAATGTTTAACAAAGGCATGTTGATGTGTATGCACCACAGAGTGTTTATGCAACAGAGTATTACAAACACAGTACAAATGTTAAAAAACAAACACAAAGGAGTTTATCAGTTGCATCATATTCTTGTTTTTTGTATTTATTTTAAATTATTCATTTTTCTTGGTTGTCAATAAAAAAAACACACACAAGGTTACAGAAACAAAAACAAATAAGGCAGCCCTATAACTACAACAAATAATGTAAAAAATAATAATAAGGTAAACGGGACATCCTCCCGTCACCTAGCGTTGGTCATTGGTTCAACTTCCCCCCATCTGAGGAGCGACGTGGATCAGAGTGAGGATCAGGATCAGGAGGAGGCGGGGCTCCCCGCGTCGCTGCTCTCACTCACCTGGCGTTGCATCACCATCTCTCGGGCAACGCAGGTGATCTGACCATTAGTCACTGCACCTTGGACTTGGACCCCCGCCCTGAGACAGAGAGAAAAGCTATTCTTGATACTGTATAATAGAAAGGGTGTGACCAGTGTGATTGGTTTACACAGGGACATGTCATAGCCTGCAGCCGTATCATACAACCAAACCAGGACTGATTGAATAATCTACATTATGGATGGAGTGAGAGTGTTGTGATTATTTTAGGTTTTATAAAAAATGTTCCCACAGCTTAGAAAAGCATTTTTAATTCCAGAACCTGTCTGACACTAATGGCTCTTTTAGTGATTTCAAAAACAAACATACTATTATGTTAAACATATTGTCATATTGCTTATTACTAATGTAATAAGTTAGATGTAGCACATTGTGACGCATGTCTGCCCAGGTTGCTGATGTAGGCTGCTACTGTCATAATGACAAATGCCAGTTCAACCAGTTTTGCACAAAATGTAACTTGTTTAAGGTCGGACACCGGACAAACCGGAAATCAACCCAAGAGCACACAATGTGGATAGTAGGAGAAAGAGAGAGAACTGACACCCTTGTGGTTAAAGGACAACACGCTCTACACATCGAGCCACTAACTCTGACCCTAGTCAGGTTGGATCAGTGGCAGCTTTATTTAACAAAATGTACAACGCTGACTTATACTTACTTCTGCTGTGCCTCCTCAGTCAGTGGGGTCATCCCCTGCTGCTTCGCAAAGAAGAAACTGGACCACCAATGTCCTGAGTCCTGCTTGGGGAGTCCTGTGGAGGCAGATAATGAAGACATGGGTTTATATAGGTAACACAGCGCCTACTGTCCATTTAATTAAACTTTCTCACTGTGGAGTTTGTGTAATTTTGTGTACTTATTTGACATTTTAACACCCCGGGACAGAGTGGATGACAGCAGACTGAACATTACAGCGACCCAATGCGAGTGTGTAGAGTGTGTGTGTTTGAGTTGAGTGTGTGTTTCATCAGCTACACTCCAAAGGGGAGACATGACTCAGGTTTCCCCCTTCAGGACTCTGCCTCACTGTGTCACCACTTGAGTGGTCAGGACAAAAATATGATGTCCTGACGTGTTTATCAAAGTGTTATTTACTGCTTTTTTTCGTGTTGGAATAAATGTTAAATATTTAACTGCAAAGTAGTAATGCGTGTTTGATACTTTAATTTTTTTTGCATTAAATCATACTGGGATGTTTGCTGAAATTGATTGGATGGCCCTACCTAGAAAATGTTCCACCAGCCGCCACTGTTAATGACTAATTGCTTACTTTGTTATAACACCCAGCAAACAATGTCAACCCTGTAATTAAGTACTACAATGTACAGTCTATCTGTGTAAAGATGTCAGCGCCCTGACACCATTAAAAAGCTGACCCAGTGGTTTTCACAGTCACGCTGCACTGAAACGCTGATCCAGGATTACTGGTGAAGTCAGCAGATTTTAACCGGACCTAAGGAATATAGTGGTGTACCAGGGGCTGAATGATTTTTCTGTTAATACTGACATCTGAATTCTAACCAGAGAACTGAATGGGAGTAAAGAAATCCCTTAATCTTGGGAGGAAAAGTGAAAATACAAGACTGAAAAGCACGTTTCTGCTGGATAAGAAAAAGCGAGATCAGACAGGGGGGTTTTCCAGGATGACTCAACTATAGTAGCTCTGAGGAAACAGTGGTTATGACTTCACCACAGCGATCCTCGAGGTGACTGAAACTGAAGCTCTGCCTGCGCTATTATTGAGTAATGTCACCATCTTTTGAAACTGTTGCACAAAATGCACACAGGACGTTGACCAGTTGCTCTAAGGTGTTGAACACAGTGTTCTCTCAAAATGTCCTGACTCAATTTCTGTAAACAGAGTTTTAACTTCCTATGGAGGCTTTTCCACACTGACACAGATTTAATCTTGAAGGGAAACAGTGAATATCTGAGGTTCTCTTTAGCATGTTTTGTTTCTGTTTCATGGATACAAACACACACCTGGATGGTGAGGGATGACCTCTCCACTGTACTCCGAACTGCCACACGAGCTGCTACTGGATGTAGAACCGATGCGCCCTGCAGGAGGAGAGAATCAGCAGAAAGAGCGCTGAGCAAATGGTTGATTAAGTCATAGTCAACCAAACTGAAAAGGTGAAAGGTAACAAGTAAAGATAGTGCTTTGACCCACAAGAAGACCTTGATGTAATACCTATCTGTTCCCTTAAAATGAGAGGGGCGGCGGAGGGATTCAAATCAATTTTTGTCTTGTTATCAGTCTGAGGGGCGACTCTGTCTATTTTACTTATAAATCTAATATTTGTGATACGCAGGAAATGACTGGTCAGCATTAAAACTCAGTAGTACTCGATTAATAACAAACAAGGAATAGGTTACTTATGCTACAAGTATTAAACAAATGATTCAGCCTGAGACATGAATATTTTACCCTGAGCACAGCCCATACATACTAGTCATCTTTTAAATCAGAACAAAAACAACAAGATGACTCTTTACATCTAAATGTCAAGCCATTTAATGATGCCTCATCTCCAGTATCGTATTGTGTAAAGGGACAAGAAGTCAGTTTGGCTCTGTGCACTGGTGTGACAAGAGAATAAAAAGGAGAGAGACTCACTTCGGTAGTAGTCAGTGGTCGCCACAAGAGAACCGCCCGCTGGAATGGATGCCATTCTACTGTAGTTGGTCGCTGTATGCTGTGCTTGATGGAAACCTGGAGAGGAAAAACAACAGTATGATCACAACTGGCTGGGATACATTACTCAGCAAAGGATTTGAGACATTCTTCAATACTCCTTTCAAGACAAATGCCCACAAAGGGATCCAAGACAGAAATTATGAAGATTTCATAACAGGGGCTTCAAATAGTATTTATTATTACCAAAAGCTATCTGTCATTTCATTATAGATGTATGTGCCAATAACTTCCTCAATTAATCAAGTAGTTGTAGAATAGTGAAAAATGGCTGTTGACTTATTCAAATATTTTGTCCAACCAACAATGGTTCCTAAATCGTTCATATAGTGTACTATATAACATGTAAGAACCCACTAAAAACAGGCATGTTTTACACAGTTTTCAACACTGAATATATACCAGAAAAACGTGACAAAAGAAATCAGAGAGAAACATCCTGGACTCCATCTGTTATGCAGAAAAACAAACAAAACACGGAAGATTCGAACAGGAACATATACACAAACAAAGTGTATATCAAAACTGCTCCTGTCTCACGTGCAAAATACATAATGTATAAAACCAGAAGGTTGTTGTTGTTTTTCGCTGGTTCACATCCTTCATGTAATGACGTCACCCCATGATTTGCAGGAGTCTTGTTTACATGAGATGGTCACTGCACCAAGCCGACATTTTGACGTTATTCTGTACTATGAAAAATAAATAAACAATATAATAAAAACTGAAATAAAACCATAATTTAAGAAGGACGGGTTGCTAAATAAAAGGCTGTCTTAAGATAACACATCGTAAAGCTGGACCCTTTATCTCTGGTAACGGGGACATTTTGTCTCCAACGAAGACAAAAACAAAATCTCAACAGTCTGTTCACTTTAACGATGTCAGTTACAACAGTTTATGAGTCAACACCACCGGTAACATGACCGTTGGTATTCTGTGAGTGAAACAACATATATAACGACAAAAAGGAAGACATACATAACGTTTATTATTCTAGGTTATAGAAATAAACATAACAAAGACAAGCTAGCATTAGCTCGCCCCACCAGCCAGAAAGGGTATATTTTAACCCAAAACACGACATTTTCTTTAGACTATGCAAGCAGGTTTGTTACCGAAACCAAAGGAGATTTCTGCCATTAATGGCTTTCAGGAATGCAAACTTCTCTCCTCCTCACCGGCACCAGAATACTGTGTTACCACCATTTTATAACCCGGGGGTTACCCTCAACGTACCTCTTTAGGGACCCAAACGTGCTCGATGTTCCGTAGCACCCAATTCAACTCAGTCTGGCGAGGCTGGGGCAGTAAACGCTAGGAGACGGGGCCCATTGGAACATAAGAGTTGGGTGAGTGTAACCCTCCAAGGTCCGACAGGATGTCAGCGAGGATTCTTTTTGACTGCAACGGTCAGCTCGCGACTTTATAGAGCAGGGGGTTGGTGAATCAGCAGTCAAGGGGGCGGGGCGTATAAAACAGTGACGACAAAATAATGAACAACAAAAATAAGTAGTACCAAAGGTCAGAGCTTAAAAATCATTCTTTTAAATGTTTCCAAAAGAGATGGAAGGGTAATAAATTAAACTGCTGGAGGCTATGATTTATAAAATTAAATGTATTTCCCGTCATCAGGATTGTAGGTGCCGCTTTATTTCATTTAACATTTAATAACTTTTTTTAAAGATCTTTTTACAACCCCCGTCAATTAATGTGATTAAGTATTGTGTATTGTGTGTGTCTGTGTAAGTATTGTGTCGCACACAATTTTCAATGATATATATTCATCATGTTTTATCAGTGTAATAAGAGTGTTTCAAATTATAGTGCAACACAAAACAATTTTGTGATTCAAACTTCCGTTTTAGTTTCCATGTTTCCCTGAAATTCACCACATTTCAGTGACTGTATTACAGTTGACTAACCAGAGACATGAGCACTAAGCACCGTACGAGGAGCTCTCCCTTGTGGTGAAATACATAAATTGCGCCAAACTGAAAATTCAATATAGTAGGCTTAGATAGAGGGTTACATACATGTGAAGTTTGTCTTTGTTGTTTGCAGATACGTGTTGAAAATCATCTTTTGCCATCACAGTTTCAAGTTATTTATTGTTACATGCACAACAACAAGCCGACAGAGAAGCAGTCGTGTGGCAATCAAAATGTAAGATCTCAGTCTCCTTACTCCCTACATTATCTTCAAAACAGTAAAACATATAAATAAATACTCATACTGTGTAGTTTGTAGGTAAACCTATATGTGATTTACAGTCCACCGACCTGGTTATTGACTCTACTTTGTTACTATAATGGTGGACAAAACTTCTTGACGTTGTCGGCAGGATTCGAACCTGCGCGGGGAGACCCCAATTGATTTCTAGTCAATCGCCTTAACCACTCGGCCACGACAACCGTACCGCCTGTTACTTCCTAGAACTATATTACGTCACGTGATGGTTAAGTAGTTACAACTTCCGTTGACGAGAGAGAGAGAGAGAGAGAGAGAGAGCGAGCGAGCGCGAGAGAGTCAGATTTCTACGTAAAGTAGCAATATAATCTAAATACTGTTACAAGTAAATCATGTACTACACAATGTACAAACGTATTGTTAAACCAAAACTGAAAATGCTCATTATGCAGAATAATGTTATTTTATAGATTATAATCATTGATACATTAATTGGTGTTCATCACTTTAATGTTTCAGGTAAAGATGAAGCTAATTTTATTGACCAACTAAGAAATATTTAACTAGAACTACTTACAATCTTCTCGATGATGTTGTGTATGACTTACATAAATGTGGATAATAAAGACGTCAGTATTGTGTTGAGAGTGTTTACTTCCTGCTATGATGCATGGCGCATGTGTGTCCCTGGTGGTCTAGTGGTTAGGATTCGGCGCTCTCACCGCCGCGGCCCGGGTTCGATTCCCGGTCAGGGAACTACTGTTTTCCTGTTGGAGCCAAAGTATGAATTTAATAGGTTTATACGACTAAGAAATGTACTCAATTCGCATATAATACAGTCATTTACTTACCGGATATCTTACAGTGTGTTACCCCATTTATTAATCCCTTGTTATGGTACACACCAATTGCAACATGATGAACAAACTTTTAAAAAGGTACCACAGATGCTGACATAAAAACATAATGGTGTTTTTTGTTGTCATCATAGATGAAGACTGAACTCAATGACAAGTCATAAGGCATCAAAAGATATTATTTAAGTAACTCAAGACTATGCTTTTCTTTAAAAAGTTCCCAAATTATTGAATGTTACTTTGTGCCATTCAATTAGTAAGAAATGCTGTTTCCAATTAGTCTCATTAGTTTCAGAGCGGTCTGTTTGACGCCTCTAAAAACGACCATAAGCTAATTAAACAACTAAAATTAAAAGACAAACGTTCTGGTTAGAGTAAAAAAAAAGAAAAAAAAAAAAGATATTGACCAAACACTACTCATTCATTTAAAGGAATGCTTTATTGATATCCAAACATATACAAGAAAACCAAATAATTAATTCACCATAACCGTCCAAATCTGATCCCTTTTGATATTCTACATCAGTTAGGCCCAGGACCTAAATAAAGCTTACAAGTACTCTACTGTCCTCCAGCCTCTGCAGCAGCTGGCACTGATGTGCTGCACTTCCCATTGGCACCCAAATCAAAAGAGCATCCTCCTTTTTCTATCCAGCACGTCTACAAAACTGATAGCAGCTTTAAACAGGCGTCATATGCACTGCAAGGGAGGGGGGGGGGGGGGGCGGGTCATGTCATTCACTACTTAAAACCACATTTTTCTAGTACATTGAGATCATTGCCCTACAAAAAGCATTGAGTATGTGGGAATGTCTCCGCTTTGCGTCAGAAAAATATGATTTTGGAGTAAATTCTGAACTACATGACTTGAGATTCATATCTCTTGTAGTGTGCATCTGCGTTTTCCATCTTGGCGAAGCAGAAAGTCAAGATACTCCATGAGATTCAGAGGCAGGAAGAGATGTAACAGATATTTAGGTATTGGCAACTTGTTTTTTAAAGTGATGGCAAATTATTTGTACAAATACCAAAATGTCCACCGCTCCTAACAAAAGGAAAAGAAAAAGAAAAACAGAACAATTCACCTAACAGGAATATATTAACTAGAATAATGACCAACACAAACAAAAACAAGAAAGTACACTTATGATACACTGGCAGTTATGAAGCCAGGGGGGTTTGTTTATAAGCGGTGTGGATTTTCATTCAATGGATGTAAGTTTTGGCGGAAATCATTTAATGTCGTCTAAATATAACAATTCATATTCATCCTTTTCTATTGCCTCAATAAAACACATTGGCATTTGGAGACATTGTACTGAAGCTGAGCCAGGAAACAAGAGCAACATTTTGTAGTTGGCAATGCAAGAGGCAACATTGAAACACCGTCAGTGCAAAGTCGACCACGATCAGCATCAATAGTATTCAACCTTCTTGTTTCTGACGTTCAGGAGAAAAGTGCAGCGCTGCACAACTCTCAGGTTTACGGTCGTTGTTTCTGAGGCTGTGTAGTTTGTAAGAGCTTCTGTTTTATCACTACAGGTGCACGACAATAAGAGCAACAGTGATCTTGTACAAAAGGTGTGCGTTAGTTTGGCCTCATGCAGAGTGTGCGAGTAGGGCATTTAGTAGCAACGGATGTGTGTTAACAGGAGTGCATTAAGGGGTCGTTAGCAAAGTCTCCTCTAAATGGCAGCGAGACGGTTTTATGACACATTTTGTGGCCGGTCAGACTCTAAATATTTAAACGCCAACTCTCCTTCCTTCAATCAAACCAGTCTGTACAACAAAAACAAAAGGAAAAAAAGGAAAAACAAACTAAAGCTAAATTATAACAAGTGAACCATTTAAAGTGAGTAAGGCTGATAGAGAAGCGTTGACATTCACCGGGTAGTGTACAAAGCAAAGCATCGTCTCACATAGAGTTCTGAATGTTAAAAGGATCATTTACATTTTTTGAAGTAGTGTTGTATGAGGTACTTATACACAGTCAGAGGTATCAGTAGACCGGCAACTCCCGTGTTTTGAGAGGTAAAATGATGGTCTGTGTGACGGAAAGGTAAAGCAGTGAAAATATTCAAAATATATCGTACATCTAAACCCATATTGATTTTTTCTAAGTGTCTAAAATACATCCACAAGTACATTACTTTGCTCCCGTGCTGATACTCCGGCCTGTTTCTCCAAACCGGGTGCCGACCGCCGTCTACTGTAGTAATACACCGACTTATCTGAAGAACCTCATACAACCACACTTCAAAACACCCAAACTATCCCTTCAACAACGGGAAGGGAACTACAGTCAAACCAGGGGACAAAGAAGCAAAGTCAAAGTGGTTTCAAAACATTTCAAAGCGTTGAGAGGTTTCAGTCTCACTTGGCAAATGGCGGCGTGAACACGCTGCAGAGATCAAACCATCACGGTACACTTCCGTCACATTAAACCATTTTGATTATGTTCTTTCTCGTCCGATTAAAACCCAGACGGGTGCAAAACGACTGCAGCTCATTAATGAGTCAGTTTCACAAACATTTGAAATTTTTTTCAGATCACAAATGTACTTAAAAGAGAAACAAAAACTCCTGACAGAAGAACCCCCTCATGTCTATGAAACTGACCCATAGTTTCTCTTTTTAAGTTTGTTTAGCCTTCCCCTGATTCGTCCTTAAACCTCCTAACCTGATCACTACCGTTTGGCAGCATCAGAGACAATATATTTACTCATCTATATTTATACATATTGATAAAAGTTATGTAAAAACATTTTTGCAAAGCAGTGTAAAATAGTTTGTAATACAAAATGGTTTACGGTTGTTGTTTTTTTCTTCTTCCTGTTTTTACATCCTGTGGGCGTTCTTAGGGTGTTACGCGAGACCTCAGTCTTCTTTGCGTGGTTCGTGTGGTACAACTGAGATGAGATATGCACATGCATGTAGCAGTAGAAGGTCTAAGAGGAGTGAGAATGTGCTGGATCCCCCCCTCCACACGAGTAAAACCACTAACCTCCAACCATCCGCGGAGCTGTGACGAGAACTCCGTACAAGTTAGAGAGACAACGTATGGGGACACTGTGGGGACACTAGCATGTGCTCACAGTGTGAACGTAGGATTTCAAGTACATGAGAGTACTCAGAAACAAGAAGACAGAAATAGTAGCAGTATAAACCACCGTCTTGCTCCTTCACCTTCAGTCTGTAGACACCCAAACCCAAAGATAAATGTGAAGTTCCTCATTTAGTTTAAGAGCCCGACATCTTAATAATGCCTTTTTCCCTTGTTTTTTTTAGCCAGGTGATTTGCGGAAACAGGTGAAAGAAGGTGTCTGAAAAGTGCAGGAGACAACAGTTTTGACTTATTTGGACTAACGAAGGAGTGTGGGTCTAACTGGGGAGGAAGTAGAGGCGGGGGGGGGAGGGGTGGTGATGTAACAAAGCACAGTCTGTAAATCATTCAGGTTTAGACATCAACAAAACATTTTCCTTTTCCTCAGCATCAAGGCAGAAGAATGGAAGCCGTGGGACCAGCATCCCACCTCAAACCAAACGAGTTCTTCACCCCCCGCCCGTCTGCTTCTACAGACCCCGAGGCAAAGTGTGAGCGGTGGCGAGCTGGTGAGCTGGAGGGTCAACGGTCAGGGCTGACTCTGCGATGTGAGGTGATTAACAGTACAGTCTCAGGTCGTGAGGAAGGTGGCAGCGAGGAGGAGGAGGAGGAGGAGGAGCAGGGATGCATTCAGAAGGACGGGTTCTCCTGAGTGGGGGTGGTGTCAGTGGGGGAGACGGCCTCCCCGTTATCTCTGGGGCCAACAACCTTGTACTGAGGAGACGAGAGAGAGGAAGGAGACCAGAGTGTTATTGATCGTCTGCATTAATACACCGACTCGGTTTCTCTTTCCTGTCGGGAAAACACACTTTGACTACATTTAAAATCCATCAGCGCGTCATGAAATCCATAATATACACTGCAGTTAAAAAAACAACAACAACAACGGGAGGCACATTTCCATGTAAAAGGGTGCAGTCTAGCAGCAGTCTAACAGTACCATAAATTACAGTTATTTTACCACAATAACCCAACATCTGTTTTGTTCTGCAATTTTTGTTAGGGTGATGACGACAGACATTCAAAGCTTCATTCAAAAACCTCAATGAAAACTTATTTTTATGTACAGTAAGGTAACATGATGCGAGGGGAGGGCTGTGGCACTAAAAAGTGATTTGAATCTGACAATGACATCGAGAAAGAAACAGTAACGTGATGGTCTGCTCACCTTCAGGTTCCCCATTTTATCCTCAAATGACTTGAAGGTTGCAGAGTTCCTGCAAAACAGAAATACGAGGTCATATAGAAAAAAGTAAACACATAAGTTAACATTACATGCACTAAAAAAATAATTCATGGTTAATAATCTGTAAAGAAAGCAGAACCATAACAAGCATCAACAGATGAACAGCACAGAGACCAACAGCAGCTGTGTTACAGAGAACTGCAGGTAAAGAAAACTGCAGGTACACAGTACTGCAGGTAAAGAGTACTGCAGTATTGCAGGTACAGAGGACGGCAGGTAAAGAGTATTGCAGGTACAGAGTATTGCAGGTACAGAGTATTGCAGTTAAAGACAGTAATGTGTGTCACACTGACAGTTAGACGGAAGCAGTACAGTGAGCAGGTTTGTGTGTTACTTTACCTCATGGCTGGCATACTTATAGAGTGGCGAATGGAATAGTTGCTACTTTGTAAGCATTAAAGAGAGGAGACAGAAGTGCAAGTGTTATAAAGCAAGTAGTGGCACGCACACACACACACGCACACACACACACACACACACACACACACACACACACACACACACACACTAACTAACAAACATAATGCAGATTTAAGAATTCCTTCAAAGAACTACAGTTTTTGTTTAAGTAACAGCAAAGGATAACGTGCTTCTTTAAGCATCTATGCGCTGGGGACTACATTAATTGAGCCAATCTAAAGTAAGAAAATAATAGAGCAGGTTGGAAAAAAAACAAGTCAAAGTATAAATAGCAAAAATGGCTTTAAGCTTTAAGTTAAAAACAATTTCTGTAACAAATTTCCTTTTGTGTGATCAAACTCTTAGTTGCTCTAAGCGGGCGTGTTAGTCTTACCTAAAGGAATTAGAGAAAGGTAGAGCTCTGCAGGTCAAACCAAGGCAGCAATTAAAAACAGGGAGGGGAGAGAGAGCGTGAGCCAAAAGCAGCATCAAGACACAAACCAACAGCAGTAAACAGGGACCACACACACACACAGCAGGGGAATCAGGAATGTTAAGAGACTCTGCTTCTGCTTTCTTATCTCCATACTAATGTGATTTTGTGGTTACTCTGAGTCATTGACTACGCGTCTTGAAAAGGTCGGCGTTGCAATATTTGCGCATATCCCAAAACCTGTTGATATCCAAGTCCTTGTGTTTCTCCCTCCGATCAGAAATGTGTGCTTTTTCTTTTGGGTATGCATCTCTACTCCAGCTTCACAAACTATTGGATAGTTGGTCTAGTTGCCATATCAAATTAGGAATATTGTCCTAGTCGGAATAATAGTGGAATACGAGTGTGCATGTAAACGTAGTCACTGGTGGAGGCCTAACAAGCTGAAATAACATTTTCCCCATCCAGCTGTGAGATCAAATTAAATGAGCAAAATGGGGACATTTAGAAAAAGGAAATAAGACAACATCAGAGTACAACTTCTGAAGATGGAGAGGAAACACGGTGGATGACTGAATGAAAAAACATGCAACATGCAGGGACGGACACATTGCAGACACAGAGTAAACCAGGTAACAACTGCTGAAATATGCTGTTAGTGGGACATACTCTATGAGAAGTCAATGAATGAAAAACACACACACACACACACACACACACACACACACACACACACACACACACACACACACACACACACACACACACACACACACACACACACACACACACACACACACACACACACACACACACACACACACACACACACACACACACACACACACACACACACACACAGCAAATATGAATGTTGAAATGGAAACATGAACGTTAGTACAGACAGTTGTGCGAGTCAACAAGGAGATGTTAGATGTGAAGGAGTCAGTGGTCAGTGGTTAGTGCACGTGTTTGTTTTTCCATTGACAATGTTTTCTCATGCACGTGTGACCTGGTCTGTACAGTTGGAAGTAAAAACCCGACACAAGTGTGATTTCAGGGTGAAAAAGTTAACATTACAGGGATGGTCCAACTATTTTAAAAGAAGCCATCAAAGATGCAGTTTTACATTCAAGTGGCTCAAATTAAAATTTAGCATCCGGGACTTTACTTCCAAGACGTACCAGTGGATCTGTATTTCAAAAGAAACAGTTCCCGTGTAGATGGAAAACGATCATTTGATCATGTTGAACCTCCCCTTCAAATAGTAAAATGACAATTCAGGCTACAAAGCTGTGAAATTAAATACAACAAGTTCTGCAGATTATCTACAGCTACTGGTTAAGGTTAGTGGACATGAGAAGCTGACAACTAGTCTGTACAATGAGACAAATTCAGAGCTACAAGAAAAAAAGAGCGGAGTGTCACTGTCACCAACTTTTCAGCAGGTTTCAAACTGTTTGCTACGTTTCTCATCCTGGTTTTGTAGCAAAGCAACGTACTGCTGTGGACGGGGCAGCAACGAAACGTATTTAGGCCATTTAAAATAGACAATATCAGTGCAAGTGCACTCTATATTTTTTACATTTTCACTGCTTTACCTTACAGTCAGACAGACTATAAAACGTTATAAATACAGCATACACTTACACCGATATAGATTTTTTTCTTTGACTAAAATATGTTTTGCTTCTGCCCTCAGCATATTCTATATTTTAATCTTGCCACGTTTTCAAACGTTCTAATCTCTTTTTTTCCACCTTGTTGATCCAGAATTAATATAGACCTATTGTATGATATCCAGGTTTGAGATCTTTCCGTTTCAACACGGTCCACTCGGCTCATTTGTTCTTGTATCTTAGCCAGAGAGGCACAGTGGCTGTGCAGCGTCATACCTCATGTCGCCCAGTCTCTTGCTGAGCACAGTGCCCACTGTGGTCAAAGCTGCACTGGTCTTCTGTCCCGCCTGGGAGAGAGTCTCTTGAGTCTTTTTGTATCTGCAGAAGAGAGAGGAGGATGGATGGATGGATGGAACAGGAGAATGGAAAGAGAACAATGGAGAAAATAAAAAGGAGAACAGATGGTTGGAGTGGAATGAAGAGAAGATGTGGGATGGCAAAAAAAAAGAAAAGAGGACAGAAAAGAAAGAAGAAAAAACATGGCGGGGAGAAAGAAGAGATGGAGAGAGGAAAGAAAAGATGACAGACAGCGAGCAGAAAGAAACAAAATGGAGAAAAACAAAGTAGATGAATGAGAGAGGGGAGGAATGGTAAAAAAGAGAGTGGCACATTAGACCAAACCAATAGAGCACAGAAAACACAAACCCACTTAAGTTAGTGCTTCATCCCTCAAAACAAGTCCAGTATTCACCACCCCGATGGTTAATGTTCACACAGAAATACAGTCGCAGGGATTTAAAGGCTGGTGTATCAAAAAGAAGAACCGCCAGCCTCCGGTTTACATGTTCTACTTACTTTTTAAGAATATCAGCCCTATGGATATGATTTGCATTGTGATATTAAAGATAAGATCATGTTAAATGGAACATGTCGCTGTGATATAGTCGCACTAAAGCACAGACACTTTTAATGTTTAAACATTTGAAACAGAAATGTTCTCCCTTTCATGTATGTTTATTCACAGACTTTAACTGTATTGTAGAAAGCTGGAAAGGTTCCATTATTCCAAAGCTCCAGTAATTTTGAGTAACCACGATTGGGCAACATGAAAACAGAAAAGATGGCCCAACCCTTGTGCATGATTAGTTTACACAACATCTTCCACCAAACACACTGAAAGACTAAAGTGTTTAAAGCTGTCAAGTCTGCCGTCATAGAGAGGGTCGGCTCCAAACAAGTTGAAGAACAGCCTTGCGTGTGGTCTCTGCAACCATCAAGTTACATTTTTTTTTTTTTTTTTAAAGTTAAACTTTGGCCTCAGTGGGTTTTTTTGGGCCACATCTCTCAGCCCTAACTTGAGGTCTGGTGAGAAGCCTTCACACCGACACCACTACTGGTGGTCACAGCTGCAGATGTGTTTTTCAACTTTGTGTTAAGTTGCTCTTTAAATTCAAACCGACCGCGAGTAACCTTAAATCTAAGATTGATTTACATATTATATAATCTCTGTTCAAAGAAAAAGTTAATTCAATCGTTTAAAAAAAAATACACCCACAGAGGAGAAACAGTTAGCATTGGCTCTCTCCGGTCCTTATGCTATGCCCAGTTAAGATAAGTTAGCTGCTTCACAGCTCCACTTTCATAATTAATACACAGGCATGGTGTGACAAACCGTAGTGGATCAGTGAGCCATGAAAATACATTTAAAAAAAATGAAATAGTAGAGTCAAATACATCCAAACTGGCAAAAGCTACCAACAGGCTGAAACACCGTCTGTATGGACACACAACAAACATAAACACACATCTTGGGTAAAAGCCAACATCATGATCAGCTGATCCACTCAAACACACACATCAAGGCTCAGCAGCAGATGGTTCAGAGAGGCTGAGCAAACACAATTTTGGAGATAAGCTGGTGAGGCTGAATACCAACACTCACCACTGTGTCACTCAACATGGCTGACCTTCCACACTAAAGGAACACTTACTGAGGTACATGCTCTTTCAGCATTTTAGCAGAACTCATTTAAACTAATTTAACAGCCACTAACACAACCAGCACCCTCACTATCGCAACAGCAAAACAGAAGAAAAAAGGATGGATAGGCAATAAATAAAAAAAAAAAAAAAAATGGGGAAAAAACTCCCTGAAAAGCAAAGAAAACTTAAAAGAAACTTTAGCTCATCTACGAAGATAAAAGGAGAACACAAAAAAGAAAGGGGTCAACTCACGCTTCAGAGCGGGAAATGTCATCCAAAGTGGCTGAGGCAGACAGATATCTGAAGACACAACGGCAGGATAATGACACAGGGGGAGAGGCACACACTCGCAATACAGTACAGTAGATCACAATAGAGTTCAGTAGAATAGTAGAGGTACAGTGTCAGCTTCAACAGACTCCTAACAAAGGTTTACTGATTGGATTTGAAGGTTTTGGTGGATGTCTTTTAACATTTAAAACCAACTTCGTTGGTGAAAGTTTTTCTTTTAAAGGAGTGTAGAGGAGGAATAACAGCATTAGACACACAACACAATGTGAAATCAGAGAGGTAACGTGAACAAACATTCTTCATCTGCCCCATACAGCTAATAATACAAATATTAAATAAAATACCATTTCATATCTAATATTTTGCCACAGAATGGAGAGAACTAGGTGGATTTAAGCTTGAAGAGGACAGTAAAAGAAAATTCACATGGAGGATACAAATATTGTAGCCTTCTGTGGGCACCCAGCGTATCACCGTTGATGCCGCATTTATGTCTAGATGACATCATTTTGACTGCCAATAGAGCAGCTACAATGTTGCATAGCATCATTTAAAAAAAAACAACAACAAGATGTTTACTTGTTGTGTTGCGGACAGACGCAACAAAGTAGGAATTCAGACTTAACACATTTTTTTATATTTTGGCATCCTTTTTATCCGTTCATTGCAATTAAAGCACAGAAAAACCAGTTTATTTTGGGATCCTACTACTGTAGTAAACCAGCCTCCAGATGATGTTATTAACAGACAGGACGGCGTTTAGGTTTCCAACGTATCTGAGAAATCCACAACATGTACATAACAAATCAAAAACGTATTAGCACCAAAAGGGTTAATAGACCAAAACACCAGGCAGAACTATTCATGACTAGTAACAAAGCCTCATCACACACATGCACAGAGTCCGGCCTGTACGCTGTCTAGAAAAAGAGAGGAAGTGTGTTTGTGCCGACTTCTCTTGAAAACAATAGAGCAGATACGGAAGCACAGCCAACACGACACAAGAATGACAGGAAGTCGAACTGTGCACTCATCTGGTGGAGGCTTTGAAACACAAGACTCCTGATCCACACACCGTCTCACTCAACACAGCCAGCAGTGTAAACGTAAACAAACATATATATATATATCTTGTCTTCCGTTTTACAGTGACATTTTAACATTATTTAGGTGGAGGCTTCAAATTCGTTCAGGGGGTTTTCTGCCTCTTCCTTCATTTGAAATCATTTGTCTTCGTATGTGTATATATTGTTTTATATTGTGCAAGTAAACTAAACTAACACTGAACTAAACGATAGTGCATCAGTGTTTCTATTGAGCAGAAACACCACACCAACCACTGCTCAACGTTAACATCAAACGTCAAATAAGAAAAGAAAAGATACAAAACTACATGAACAGGAGACGGCTCTCCTTGTAGATGGCTCTGTTCCAAACAAGGCCAGCCTCTATATCCTGACTTACATCAGCACAATGCTGCTTACACAGCACAGCCAGAGTGACTTCATACACCCCGTCTGTCAATACACCAGCACTGTTTAACTGCTGTATTGGTTTTACAGCAGAAAACACAACACTTTGAATAGAAAAGAGGGGGTTTGTCTCCTTTACATTTGGATGTTTCTTTGTCTCCAAAGGATTTATTTTGAGAAAGAGAAGTTCTACGAGCTGTTGCACTAAAATGTTCCCAACGATGTAGAAAGAGAAGTCAGAGTTATGGATGTCAATGGTCAGTTATTAACCACCGGGAATATTTTTGACCGGTTAGGCTTTTCGGTTTATAGATTAGTTTACGGCCTATAGGTTACCTATTAATGCGGCAATAAACTTCAGCAAAGCAAACAGAAAATAAAATAAAAGGCAAAACATTTACAACGTACAAACTTTCAGCACCTCTGAATGGACAGAGCTACGGAATGCTACAATCCTTTCAGTCAGAGTTTTGCCAGATCTCTCATTTGACAATAAAAGCAGAGTAAAACACAATACAAGTAAATAATGACCGTTAGTTTGAGAGCTTGTGTTGTATTGACTGAAACAGACATCCCAGTGTGACATTAGTGGAAAATACTGGTTACATACTGAGGGAACTACAATTCTAGGTGAAATACACATATGGCTAAAGGGAAGGTGGCGAGGGTTACGTTCTCCTTCTATTGACATTCTGTGGCATAAATTGTTGTTTGATTTCGACTGTGATGCTAATAAAGCACACTTAACGGACTTGAAAATCGAGTACAACAGCTGACTGACTCCACCCAGTCTAGAGTTCATGGCAACCTACTCTGTGTCTTTGCATCTTCAACGTATAATTCATAACCCATTTGTTTAGCTCATCTCTCTGGATATCAGATATCATGTTACAGAGCAAAACACCATCTCCTTCTCTTCACCTCCCTCCCTCCCTCCATCACATTCCTTTCCTCCCACTTGTTCCTGCAGCAGCAGTTCTGAGCTGCCCGTCTGGTCTCCAGGCACGACCGGGCTGCCTTCATGTGTGTGTGTTCGTGTCGTGGGTGAGAGACACAAACGCACACTTTTCCTGTGCTGTACTTGGCATCGTGTGTGAAGGCCTGAACCAAGAATGATGCGTCTGCCTGCTCGCATTTCTGCTACTCTAGGCACATATGTAATAATCCACAATTCCTCTGGCTCTGTGAGCAAACGCATGACGGAAAACCCAAGACAGAGACAGAGAGAGAGAGAGACAGAGAGACAGAGAGAAGTGTGTGAGCGGACATGCAAATCTATTTCTGTGTGTAGAACAAACACGCCATCCCAAGATCAGTGCACCTGCTGCTGTTTGTGGAGGCGTGTAGATGTGTGTAAAAGTCAAGAATAGTTTCAGCAGTCAGTTTAGGCTAACTAGCCGAGTGAGCTTGCCAATCCAGTTCATATCTGGAGGCAGCCACATGGAAAATTCCATCTCGCAGCAACAGAAGCAGAAAAGATAATTGAATGCGTTTCTCGCCGACGGTCTGGATTCTTTAAGCAGCCGTACAGAAACATGGTAAGAATAAATCTCCACCTCAAACCAACTCCCAGGGAGACTTTATCTACTCAAGAGAGTTTATTAAAAGGTGAGACAGACACGGAAGCAACGGTCCCCCTTCAGATTGAGTTCCTATTCATATTTAACTCTAAGTCCATACCAAGTTTGATTTCATTTTATGAATCTGTATTTTAGATTTCTACCCACATAATATAGCTGAATACCCAAGCTAAAGGAAAGACATTTTCTATTATATTTCATATAAATATTCAACATTATTATGACACTATATATGAGTGTCAGTGTGGCTCTGTGTTGGCAGGAGGTTCTAATACAATAATACTGAAGCTCAGGAAAAGTTTTCAACCAACAACAAGGCGCTTTAGAGCGGCTTTAACATGTTGTGCCCAGGGGCCCATCGTCTCATAATCCCTCAAATCTAGGTAATTACCAACGAGCATCAGCTGAACACTGAGTATTATATCATTACATAATTGCTGCTTGTGCCAATTGATTGTATTTAGCTAATCAGCCCTCAGGCTCAAATCATGATGCAACTATTACCAAAGTGTGGCTTAATGAGTCTGATTTTCAACACACAAATGGTCAATTTCTGCAATCTAGGTAAACAGACACAACAGAATAAAACCGTTTGACGGTTGTTGTTGTTGTTGTTGCTCCGCTAAATAACCATCAGTGGCCAGCAAAGACTTTTAATTCTAAACCTTTATCTACACACAACTCCTTAGCGCCACCCTTCATCTTACAGCTAAGAAAACATCCCTGGGATTGTCTCTAAACGTCAGAAAAGAAGCGTCTGAGAAAATGTTAAATACAGAAGAATGTTGATTTGGAGAGGAAGTAGAGAGGAGGACGCGTGTCGGCACTTCTGGGTGGAAGAAGAGAGGACACCTGACCTCTGGGAGAGGAAGTAAAAACAGACAAATGATACCGATAAGAGGAGGTGGAGACAGACAACTGAAGCGAAAGACAGAAAAATAACACGGGGGAAATAAAAAGGCAGAGAATGATAGATAACAGATAATAAAGGTGATAGACAGCAGGTCGTAGTTCTACTTATCAGCTCTGACTTCCGTTAAAGAAACCCTGCCACGTCTCAGCAAACAGCAACACTTCGAAAAAAAATCTGATTAGCAAACACTAAAAAGGTGAGTCACAGGCCAAACACAGATTCAGGTGAATGAGTTATGCAACTGAAGTGGTTAGAACAGAGACACACCAAATCCCAGTGGAGCCACATGTGCAACAGTCTGACAAAGTAGGTTCATCAGACCTGGAAAACGCTCCTAAACAGGGTCAAAGAAGACCTGCTGAACTATATGAAAATGCACCCAAGACCGTGTTACAGTCAGAAGAAATACTACTTTAAATGTTGACCTCAATCACATATGAAATATAAAACTAATAACTTGAGCATATTAACGTACGCTCGTAAAGCATTCCTTTACAGCGTCTCATTCAGCGCGAGCAAAATGAATGAACAGACTACAGATAGACGTTTGTCCTGCGAGCACACACGAAGTTAAACACCAACTGTTGAAATGCAAGAGTTCTCAAACACGGTTAGAAGGTGAGAACGGACGAGGACCGAGGGTTTGAGTAACAGTCAAGAGCGTGAGAGAGCAAACAGCGCGGGGAGCCCAGACATCCGCGGCAAACAGAGACTCACAGATCCAAGCTGGTAACTCTCTCATTCCACTCGCCCAGTTTGTCAGTGGTTCTCACATAGCTAGGAAACAGAAACACGAGGGTGTTACACTGCTGAGGTAAACATCCAGGACTTAAAGCAAGCTGGCTCCAAGAGGAAGCCAGGGTTAGAAGAAAAAAAAAAACAGAATCTCAAAGCACTGTGGTTGTTATAAACTAAGTTCCACCTGACTAAATATGGTCTTAATAATGTAAATAATTATGTGATTATCCTTTAAAAGAACCCTCTTTTGTTCTTGTTTTTTAAGGCTCTGAGAGCAAGAAGAAGCAACATCTTCTTCACCAAGAATTTAGGACAAAAATAAAGTTCTTCTTCCCTCACAATGTTAAAATAACTGTGCTCAAGACAGCAAACTTTCAGAGTTTATGTTGAATTAGTTTTATGAAATCTGCTATACAAATAACGTTTATTATTATTACTATACAATTCATATTATTGCCATTATTATCATTATATTGAGGATGTCAAAGTGATGCTTATGCCTACAGATCACAGTGTAGAAGTTAACCACCACATCACCTGGTGATCCAGACAGAAGACAATGAAATTAAGGAAGAACACTGTTCCTCATTCATTAAAAAGCAGTTTTGCAGCATATGTATATATTCAGTATGCCTTTAGTAGCTAGAGTAGCATAGAAGTGCTAACGCTAGTTAATGATGTACATGTTCTGCTAATGTTCAAACCTCTCCGGGTATAAATCCACAAAACCAGCCTGAAAGTCGTGAAGAGTCTACGGAGCCGAGCGGGACAGTTGTCAGACTCGGGTGGAACCCGTCTGATGCTACGCTGTGATTGGGCGGTCTGAGTTCGGGGGTTTTCTGACTTTGCCTTCAGCTAAAGTCAGAAAACAGCCGGATGAGTCACCACATGGTGAAACACTCGGTTATCTCTGTTATCAGAGAAAGAATGCAGGGAGTGCTGATCTCACTGGACGGTGCTCAAAGTCAGTTCTCCTACTTTATTCTGCCATCTTGCTAGAATACTTTTTAATGTGGGCATTAGATGCGATTCACGCTTTGTTTCTACAAGCGCTTGGCACCGTAGCGCGATACTCCGCTGATGGCGCAAGCTCCGAGCATGCCCAAAGACTGTTATGCTCAAAGCGCTGTTTGTTGCATTATTATCGCCAGAGGGCGTAGAAACCAAATGAACAGTGAAAAATCTAAAAGACGAGTGTAACGGCTAAAAATACATTTTTAAGACCTCCCATTTTTGTAATCGAAGAGTCAAAAACAAACTTTAGGAGTCGTGATAAGTTGGTGGTGTATATTTATATGCATAGTGTATATATTCAGAACGTTTTAAGAGCTACTGAAGGACTTGACCAGAAAAATCGAAAATCAAAACCTCTCCAAGAACAGCATCATATCTGAGGGACCACTTCATGTGTTGAGATAATGCGGTGGGATGAATACGTACGCGTTGGAGGTCTGGACGTCTTGCCAGCCCTTGGAGAAGTTCTGCCTGAGTTCGTTGAGCGGGCTGAGGCCGAGTTTCCTCTTCAGCTCAGCTGCGTGTCTCTCTTTGGCCGACAAAACCTGACGCAGGGTGTTGATCTCCTCCTCCACCTGAAACACACAACAGAGACGTCAGAAAAAGTGATGTATGGGGTTTTCCCTCTTCATTCACAGCGCTCTACACGGCTACAGATTCATATACCACGACGGTGCATGCATTTGTTTTTTTTTATATTTGGGTGGGCATCTGTGGCAGGTGATCCCAAACTTTTGAATGGCAGTCATTTCATGGGTATTTCCCCGACAGTATCCACAAAACACAAGACTATTCTTGCCTATAGTGACATGTAAACACTGGTGATGTTGGAACATCTGGGCCCTACCTTGATGAGCTCTGTGCGGAGCTCCTCAGCCTCCTCCTCCGTCAGGCCGGGTGGAAGAGGGTTGGCTGCTGGGTTCGCCACCGCCCCCCCCTCCACCACCACTCCCACCACTCCCTCCACCGGCACGTCGGAGAGGCTGTCTGAATGATCCACAACAAGGCCCTTGTTAGGAGAGTTCAGGTTGATATCTGGAAAGAGAGGGAGGGAGAGAGAGAGAGGGAGGTGATGGGATAAAGGGAGGGAGAAGACAAGGTGAAGAATAGGAGAAGTTAATGGGACAGTGATATGGAGGAGCAGCAGAGGGCTGAACACTTAGATCAGTGTTAAAAGCTCAGAGTGCTTTACTAAGATGCTTCTTCTGTCAGTATCTATTTCACACACACAGAAAGCGAGGCCAGGGAAAGGCCAGTGTTGCCAGCAGGAGATATCCGGCAGGAAGAGAAAGTGTCAATTAGCGGCGCCGGGAGTTGAACTGCACTCTGGGAAAGTAACTTCAGACCCTTCTGTCTGAGGCCCATTAAACCTTTTCGCTTTCTGAAAACAGGAACGCTACAATACAGTAGACCAAAAGAGGAGGACAATAAACTTCCCAAAAAGAACAAAAGACGACCATAATCTATTCTGGTGTAAACTGTAAGTTCTCAAATATAAGTTGACAGCACAGAAATGTTAATTTTTTTAGACTGAAATCTGCCACAGTCAGCATTACTTTGCCAATGAGTACAGCTTTCATCATTCACCCGAGGACACAGTCAAAACTTTGGCAAAAACAGAAGCTTGGCACAGTCGACATGGAAGACACAAACAAACTGGAGCTTCAGCCTGAAACAAAAAAAAAAATAAACTCTTTGCATTTATAGTGCAACATTTAATTGGCAATTGTTACACACATATTTGTGAGTGCTGACGCCTTAATCTGCCAATTTTGTGATTTTTGGGTTGGCACCCAACATACTCTAGAGCCGGCTGAGTTGAGGACTCCCATTCTGTTTGTAGTCCAACATTCAAAACATCCATCAGCCAACAATATTGGTTCTAAATTGTTTGATCGGTGGTCTCTATAAATGCTGATCAGATGGCAGAAAACCCACCGCTAAAATGGCTTCACCGGAGTCGTGTCTCTAAGAGAAAATAAATAAAGCTACACAATAAATAGATGGCTTCCGGAAGAGTTAGCGGCCACTTTTCCCAGCAAGTCTCCACCACATCAGTTAGTTTAGCTGAGAGGTGGTCAGCTGTGTGTCGGTCCGGCATACTCCGGGTCAGGGTTGTACGACAGTGTGGTGTAACGATGGCAAGAGTGTGTGTGTGTGTGTGTGTGTGTGTGTGTGTGTGTGTGTGTGTGTGTGTGTGAGACAATGAGTATGAAATTAGCAGTAACGTTGTAGCTGTGAACATAGCAGTGCAGTGCGTGTACAGTTTACTTGTCAGTGGATATATGCTACACACAGCAGACAAACACACAACAGCGTTGCAAAAGACAGATTATTAACCTCTGCAGGTAGCGCTGGTGACGCCATGTGATCCAGAGTCTCAACAATTACATCCGCATTACAAGTTGCTCCACCCTCTAAGTGTATTGATTCAGCGTGGTCCACAGAAACAAGGCTCATATGAGAACAGAAAAAAAAAAAAACACATTTCTTCCTGGGATTTGGAGGTCAATCTCAGATACTCTTCTGTGTGTGGGACATGCCATCAATTAGGGATCAAGAATCAAGTTCTGTTGCATATAGGGAATGATTTGCCTGATATCCGCTTTGTTTTCCTTCTTTTCCTGCTGATATGGATGTAAAAAAAATGGGACTCTGTGGTGCATCTCTCTTTGATTTAGACTGCACCCAAATCTGACATCTATTGTTGGCGTTTCTTAAAGTTTGGCAAATTATTCACAAGAAAACAAAATGATTATCGCCACACATTAAAATGGACCCACGAAAGTAAGTCAAGGCACATCTCAGATACCTGGTAAGGTTACGTCAGTGTCATGTGAGAATGCATCAGTTGGGTAAACCCCCACCCCCCGCCCCTCACAGCATCATTTAGGGAACAGGAGTGGCAGGATTTGATTTGCCCTTTTTCACTCTAGTTTGTCATGCTTCAAGGAGACCATAATCATTTCCTACAAACGCTCATCCTAAGGCACAGCCTGATGAAACAGGACATGTCTATGACGGCCAGCCACTCACTATTACAAACTATGGGATACAAGAAGTCTCAAGAGGACAACTCTGCAGACATGATGACCTGAAGATACTGAATTAAATCATATCCTCAATGCATGGTTATTGTAGTATTGTCACACAGCACAGGCTGCCCTTTATTGCTAGCAGTAGTTAAACGTGAAAAGCAGCGTAAACAGTAATGCATTGAATATCACACAGACAGTCTGCTGCCTAATGAGTACTTTTACTTTGATACTTCAGTAAGATTTTTAACAAAACACTTTTACTTGTATTAGAGTGATTTCACCCTGAGGTAGCCTGTTACTACTTTTAATTAAAGTAACTATCTGAGTATTTCTACCACCACTGGCTAAAGATGGAAGTGAAGATCTGTCAAAAGAGTGAATAGTGACAGTGATAAAGCAGCAGCTAGCGTGCTAGCAACACCGAGGATGGACGCTCAGTTAGTCAGCAAATCTGACTGAGAAATAAAGTGTGATTTAAATAGACTAGACTGACAAACATGTATTCAAATAAACACGAAGCAGAGGGTAGTTAGTGTTTGAAAAGCCACCAATACAAAACTAACTTTAGCTAACGTTTTAGCATTAATGATCGTCCTTTTGTTTACAACGATTTAAGCTCAGCTCGTTTGCATTTAAACGCCTGTCAGTCTCTCAGAAGATATGACGACATTGTTCACTTGTACGCTGAATCAATGTCAGTCGACCCGATGAAATTGTGAAGAGAAGTTTGTGACATTAGCGTTAGTAACACGATACGCCTTCACTTACTCCTATCAGTTGTAGCAGCGGGCCCGTCCTCACGACATCATGGTTTGTGATCTCTAAACATATAGAATCGTCCAACCACACAAACTAGCAACATGATTAAATTAATAGCTACGTGTTGGTCGATTCATTTATAATAACCGTATTCTGTATGCCTAACAAACATTTTACGAATGTCTGAAGCTAAGCTATACACTTGCTAGCTTTTAGCTTGTACGTTACCTTGACTGGCGGGGTCCATTTCGGCGTCGATTTCACAGACCTAGAACAACTTTTTTTGTTCAAAGTTAACCTCGACAGGTGTGGAATGTGGACAGCAGGCTAGTTAAGTGGGCTTTCCACTCGGCGTGTGTTAATCTTCCTGGTTTTAGAGACAGACTCCCACTCAAATAAAGTCGTCAACAGGAACTCAAAACAGCCCAACAGCCAGCTCAGCTTAAACGGCTCTTTGTAATGCTAACGACAATAAGCACAGAGGTACGTCCGGTACGGAATTTCAAAATAAGATAAAATAAACTTTTATTTTTTTTATCCCCAAAATGGAAATTCACGTATTGCTGCACAATGGACAGATAAATAGGCAAGTAAATATATATATAAGTAAATATATAAAGCGAAAAAAATAAAAAATATTGTTTACAAGACTGAAATTATAACGATAAAACAATACAATTTAAAAAAAATGAACTAAACTTAATTTTAAAAGTTAAAAAAACAATCAAACAAGTCAAATGTTCAAAATCAACAAATAAAAGTCAATGAGTGAAAAAATATTAGACTAAACACCAGGGATAAAAAATAATTAAGGCTATAACATTACTCCAAATTAATAGAGTTCGCCATTTTAATATCCAGAGGTAGTTCCACAGTTTAGGGGCATAAAAACAAAGGGCATGTAGGGAGCATTCAAAAGAAGACCATGTGGAGGACCTTTGTGATCTGGCTGCAACATAAAATGAAAGAAAATCTCTGATTTAGGGAGTAGCAAGCTAATTTGCAGCTTTATAAACTAGTAAAATAACTTTAAAATCAATTCTTAAATATACAAGTAGCCATTGCGGTGGGGTAATGTGATCAATTTACCTTGTTTTGGTTAAGATTCTATCAGATGAAATATTGCACAAACAGGTATATGCATTTCTATATGCAATCCAACCGATCTTTACCGTTAACTTTATATTTCATGATCCATACTGTTATTAACCTTATTGTGGCATTGTATACTGAAAATGATGTTGGGCAAAACAATGTTTTCATCATAACATACTGAGCTATTATAGTTTTAGGTGAATGTGGCACAAAATTACAACAGTGGTCACAGAAAAAAATTAGCATACACTTGCTCATATTTAATGCTATTCTGATTTATTATGAAATATATGGCAAGACGTTTTGCTGCCTTGTATAACATTGAATAATTAGGGAACTTATAATTAATGTAATTATTATGATTAATGGTTGGAAGATTGTTTTTAGAGTACCTGGGAAACAATAATTTGTATATGGAGTGACTATATATTGAACTTTAAACTTGGTAGTAAAAAAAAATATATGTTTGAATGTTCATCTTCAAGTGTGCATTGACCTGAATGTTTAGTAAATAAACGTGATCTTCGTTTTCGTGCTTTTATTTTAAAGGCGTGTCCTCCAGACAGGAAGTTCTCCACTACTTACATTACAGATATTGGAGTTGTGAGTTTCTTTTCCGGGGTAGTCAAAGGACGTCACACAAATATTTTGGTTTATGTCCCAAACCAAATTATTTAACAAGAGCTGTAAACTAACTATTTATTGTGTATTTATGCAAAGCATCCTCTATACACAAACACATAAAACACTTTGAGTGCGTAAAAGTGATTTATTTCATCTATGCACGTATCAAACAAAACCAATACCTCACCTGAACCACTCTGTCCTGCATTTGACACCAGCTTACATACACAAAACACTCAAAAAGAAAGTGCTCAGACACACTCACAAATACACATAAAACGCTGCTGCAGCTGCTGAAGCTGCATAAAAAATCATAAATGTTTTCGATACCAAACCACACTGAATCACATGTGAGTGTGGCTCAAACTGGTTAACAACTGCTACAACTTCTTACACATATCACCTGTAAAATGCTGTTAAAAACTCTCAAGTTACCAAAATCTGCCACAGCATGAGACTTTAAATATTTAAGAGTTCAACTGTTTCATTAGATAGAACACTAAAATGCAGTAAAAGGTATTGCATCATTTGAGTTCATATCCTGAGGCTGTACCGTAACAGGCTAATAGAGTAAACATCCTACTATAGGACTAGTTCTGCTATAGCTACTAAAAGCCACACTTCCTCTTCTACTGCAACTACCTGAGCTAATAATACTCGTGCTTCTTCATTTATAAAAACAGGTCCTATTTTCCCGATTACTACAACTGCTACTCCTAGCTGTGGTGGGAAAAGTACTCGAAATACCATAAACTAAAAATACTCCATTACAAGTAAAAGTCCTGCATTCCGAATGTTACCTCAGTAAAGTATTATCAGAAAAATATATTTCAAGTATCAAAAGTAAAAGTACTCATTATGCAGAATGGCTCCTTTCACAGTGTTATATTATAATCGATTATTATATTTGTATCACTTATGAATACATGTCAGGCATTTCATGTTTTAGTTCTTCCACATGGAGACACATTTAGATACTTTGTAAACCATTAGTAGTATAGTACTACACCATTTGAAATGTTTTTATGTAAAGAATAACTAGTAACCAAAACTGCCAGATAAATGTAGTGGAATAAAAAGTAAAACATTTACTTCTGAGTGGTGTAGAAGTATAAAGTATTATGAAATGGAAGTACTCAAGTGAAGTACAAGTAAATCAAAATTGTACTTAAGTAAAGTAAAGTAAAGTACAGTTAATGTACTTAGTTACATTCCATCACTGACTACCGGTACTAGTTGTACCACAACGAAAGCTGTTACAATACTGACTACTACTCCTCCTCCAAATACTACTTCTTCTACGCTGCAGGTATGACTACTACTGCAACTTGAAACAACAAACTTGACAGTTGTAAATACCTTTAGTGTGAAGGGCAACAGCTTCTTCCTCTCAATACGTTTTCAAAATAAAAGCCCAACAGAGTCTTTCTGTTTTTCCCTTTAAGAACACAGATCCAGCACAGATCTATTCCTGTTTTTTATTTTTTTGCTTTAAACTGGATGCATAGTTAGAACAAAACAGAGACTGAGTGTAACTTTGGAGTACAAGTATAACTTCAAGCATGTTTTAAGTCTCAGGGCAGCGCTGAGCTGATGAAACTGACTCTGGAGTGAATCTTTCTTTCTTTATATCCTCAGCAAAGCATCATCTCCGAAACGCTTCTCTCTGTCCTCTACTTCCACTTGTGGGGGGAGTTTAGCCAGGAGCTGCAGTACCTGGGTCGACGAGGAGCTTCGCTAAGTTTAAAAGACGAGGAAGACGAGGATTTGAGGAGGACTTGTCTGAGCAGGACTCCTCGTCTCAGTCTCCATCTGGAGCAAAGGGGGACAGCAGAAGACTTTATATGAAGACTCAGTATCACATAGGAACTTCAAATAGAAATATACTCTTTAATGACTTAATGTAACTACATATTTCTACCACAAGGTGCCAGCAGAGGCAAGAGTAGAAACACAGATAGATAGATGGATAGATGGATAGATGGATAGATGGATAGATGGATAGATGGATAGATATACATACATTTATTAGATTAATTAGATAGATCTATTGAAATATTGTACTTTTTATTCCTCTACATGTGTCTGACAGCTTTAGTTACGTTGCAGATTAAGATAAATACCTGAGCGGTGCAGCAGTGAGGATGGCTGTGTCTCCTGCTGGTGTCATGTGCAAATGAAGCAGCCGATGTAAGCCCACACCTTCTGCAGGAAGACCAGGAAGGCCAACAGGTAGAAGATCAGAATGACAGCCTGGAGGAAGACGGAGGGATGGGCAACAGAGAGAAAGTGGTGGATGAAGGAGGAGGTAAAAGATGACATACATACAGGAGGAACGAGAGAAGTGGGCAAAGTGAGGAGATGAGAGAGAGATGGAGAGATGGTGCTGCAACAAAAAGACTGTAATGTGGAGAAGGAAGGAGGAAGGAAAGAGGACTCATAACTGTATCCAGTGGTGCAGTATAACTACTTTTACTACTTCTAGTACTTAAGTACTTCATTGAGTATTTTCTTCTCATTTCATACTTCTACTTCAACATAATTCAGAGGGAGATATTGTACTTTTTACTTCACTACATTTTTCTGACAGCTTTAGTTACTTCACAAATTAAAGCGAGATAAAGAATATCAACAGGCAACTATTTTGATATTTGTTTTATCATTTTTCATGTAAAAACATTTCACTTCTCAAATGCCAAGATTCGCTGGTTTTCATCTGAATAATTTTATTAATTCAAATTTATTTTTAATATATATATTTTTATTCTAACACTGTTGGTCGGACAAAATAAGAATTGTGAAGGCAACACTTTGGGCTCTGTGTATTGTGACGGCATTTCTCACAATTTTTCGATTTTTACAAACCAAACAATCAATCAATTAATCAAGAAAATCATCAGTAGATTAATCCATAATGAAAATAATAATTAGTTGAAGTCTGATACAAAATGGTTCTATTTGTGCCAAATGACTATATTTAGTATGATGAGAAAAAAATCATTACTATATTGACTGTGGAGCGACCTGCTGGAGGAGATTAGGGAAGTCTGTGTCTTTGTTTAAATCAAAATTGTTTTTAAATTGCATTCTCTTAAATTTTTTTTTTTTAGTGCAATTGTGTTTGAGCATATTGTTTTCATAGTATTCAATTCTTTTAATTCCACTTTGATCTGGTATTTCTTGATTTTACTTCTAACCAGTAATCAAAAATGCTTCTTTGCGATGTCGTCTTTTTATTGGTTTTAATTTTTATATTGCTATTATTGCTTTTTTATTTATATTTGCATTCATTGTATTGTATTGTATGTTTTTTGTTATTGTTTTATCTATTGTACTGTTTTATCTATGTTTAAATGTCATGTTTGTCTTGCTTTTATAATGATAATAATAATAATTATTATTAATATTATTCAACACTGTTTCAGAATGCTAACAAAGGTGTTTGCTGAATAAAATATTCCTTTCAGTATTAGACAAAGGTCAAAAAAGTTTGTTTGCTCGTCATTGAAATGAGGTTAACTGTTCTTCCTGTTTTCCCTTCAATTCCCAACATAAGAACAAGACAGAGACCTAAGTTGTGTATGAAGGCAAATCACTGTCAAAATCCGAGAGCGCAAATGAGATCCATGCGCGCGCGAAAATCGAAAAGCCGCGGGCGTATTTTACTTTGACGAGCGCTTTTACATCACTCCGCGAGCAAAATTCCGTCTCGCGGGAGCAAAATTCACTCTCGCGCGAGCGAAAGTCGCGAGTCTTTTTCCTGCTCGCGCTCGAGTTGGTTTTCTTTTTGACAGTAAGTGGGCGGACCCAGTCTCCATTGTATCTCGACATCTAATTGGTTACAATCCTCGTTTTTTTATTTGTCTGTAATAGAATAATGGAGTGAATTTAAACCAATCTGAGCAACTTGACTTTAACACATTTTTTATTATTGTATACGACAACAAAAAAAAATCAATAAAATGTAATTCACAAAAAAAAAATAAATAAATGTAATTCACAAAAAATAAAAAAATAAATCCACCCACAAAATAAATAATAATAATTCTAATAATTTTTATTTTTTTTTTATTTTCCTTTTTTTCCACCAGCAAAAAAAGAAAAAAAAAAAACTTTTGGTGCATCCATCTGTAACCATAACACTGACCAGATTTTTCCAGTTGCTATAGAAAGTCGAAATTATGAGATACTTTAACACAACAGTCATAGAAGCAGCTATGGCATATGAATGGATTGTGAGTACATTGAAGACTTCTTTAAAACGTGGCTTTACAACACATGAAATACAGATGATGTTTCACATGGATTGTACTGAGCAAACGCACCCTTGAATAGAATGTTAAGCAAGAAGCAGCTCTGGAGTATAAAGAATGAAACCAATGTGGCTGAGGTGGCGACCAATAAACTATGGAAGCCCATTCACGCCAGCAAAAAATAAATAAAATAAGATCACCAAAAAAAATAATAATAATTAATTCACAAAAAAAAAAAAATAATAATAATTAATTCACAAAAAAATTAAATATATATATATATTTTTTTTACTTTTTCTCTGTCAGCAAAAAAAAAATAAATAATAATTAATTCACAAAAAAATAAAATATATATATATTTTTTTGAAAAAAAAGATGTTTCCAGTTGCTGTTTATTGGTCGCCACCTCAGCCACATTGATTTCATTCTTTATACTCCAGAGCTGCTTCTTGCTTAACATTCTATTCAAGGGTGCGTTTGCTCAGTACAATCCATGTGAAACATCATATGTCATAGCTGCTTCTATGACTGTTGTGTTAAAGTATCTCATAATTTCGACTTTCTATAGCAACTGGAAAAATCTGGTCAGTGTTATGGTTACAGATAGATGCACCAAAAGTTTTTTGTTTTTTTTTGCTGGTGGAAAAAAAGTAAAATAAAAAAAAAATAAAAATTATTAGAATTATTATTATTTATTTTGTGGGTGGATTTATTTTTTTTATTTTTTGTGAATTACATTTTTTTTTTTTTTTTTTGTGAATTACATTTTATTGATTTTTTTTTAAGTTACTAGTTTTTCTTTTTTTTTTTTTTTTAGTGATCTTATTTTTACGCGACTTTCGCTCGCGCGAGAGTGAATTTTGCTCGCGGAGTGATGTAAAAGCGCTCGCCAAAGTAAAATGCGCGCGCGCATGGATCTCATTTGCGCTCTCGGATTTTGACATTGATTTGCCTTCATAGTTGTGAAGCAATTTCAACCAAGTTGCAAAAGTGACTCTGCAGAACATGAACAGCAAGACAATACAAAAGAAGAGAGAAGAAGAAGAAGACAATGTGGAGATGTGGCCACAGGAGCAGGTGGGTGAAGAGTGCAATAGCCCGGTTGATGATGACGATGATGAAGGTAAAACCAGACGACACTGACCTGGAGAGAGACAGGGGAGGTTATTTTCTCTCCACATTCAGTCTTCAAGTCTTCAGGCTGCTTGCTGTTCTCTCCATCCTCCTCTTTCTTTTCTGCAAACTCTGAACTAACGGCCTCAATCTCAGTGTCACCGTCTCCCTGTACCGAGCTATTTGTGGCCTCCACACCGTGATCTCCTGCATCCAAGCTGACATTTTGGGGTTCAGAGCTATCCTCCCTTATTGATAAAGCATCCGTTTTTTCTTTCCCTTCATCAGACCACACGCTTCCTTCTTCCAGCTCTTCATTCATTGTCTCAGCGTCTCCCAACCCTTTATCTTTCAGCCCTGAAGCACATTTTAGATCTAAATGATCCTCATCATGTTGCTCTCTCTCTTCTGCTTCCTCTACCCTCCTATCACTGACATCAAAGTCGTCTTTGTCCACCACTGAGCTTCCTCTCTCTACCCCTGAACGAGCCTGCTGCGGTGGTACAGACGATGGACTATCAATATTATCAGACACACCGTCGCCAAGATCGAAACCGCCCTCTACGAGGATGAAGCTTTTCTCCACAGCCCCGGGTAGGCACACCCAGCCCTTCATGTCCTCCTCCTCCTCTTCCTTATCCTCCCGTTCTCCTGCTGTCGGCCTAGTTAGTCGCACACGGGGAACAGGTGTAATAGCACTGCCCAGCTCAACAGGTACCTTCTGGGGTTGAGACTGAAGATGAGACAGAGGTTGGGTGTCTGACTGGTGTGGGAGTCGAGGGAGAGGAGAGTGTGGCTGAGAATGAAGCTCAGTGGAAAGTGGGAGCTGTTGTGGTCCAGGTGGATGTTGGTTGGGGTGAGACATGCTCTGTTCTTGGGTCTGAGTCTGTGTTACTAAACTCTGTGGAGATTGTGGTTGTATTTGGGGCTCAGACACGACTTGGACTGCACGTTCAACCTCAGTCTGGATCTCGGCCTGTGAACGTGAACCCCCAGCTGCTTGTGGACTCTGGTGTGCATCACAAACCTTTGGGACTCCTGCAGGATCGGAGGTTAGCCTGCGCCAGCTGTTGGGTTTGTACCAGCTGGAGTAAAACGGAGCATCTACTTCTTCCTTCACCATCTGCATTTCTTCTTCTTCTTCTTCATCCTGAGCATCATGTTTGTCCTCTGTCTCACTCTGTGTTGTCCAATCACCTGCATCACTTACTGTCTCACACTGATATGTGAAGGAAGACGGTTAAAAAGCCATACGGAAGATTTTCACATTTTCTTTAAAGCCCAGTAGCAACAACTGACCTGTTTTCCAAAGCCTATATTATATGTTATAGATTGATTTTAAACCTTTTGTGCAGCTTTTGGTTTCAGTTCATTTCAATCAACTCTCAGAGATTTGAAAACATCCTGAGGTTTCAACAGACGAGAGATGTACGAACAAGTCATTAACAAATCTTCAAACTGAACTATCAGCTGTGATTCACAGTATACATTACTTCCAGAGGTGGGGACTCAAGTTACAAATTTGATGATTTTAGACCCGACTGAAAAAAGTAGGACATCCATCGAGAGTTATATTTGATCAAATTAATAATTTTTCACATTTTAAGTGTGCACACATTGTAGTTAACAGGCTCAGGGTTCCTTTAATTGACATAATAAATAAAAGGATGAGCTGAACGTACCTGTTGTGTGCTCATTCCCTCCTGCTCTTCACAGACGTTTCCCTCTTTAACAGGATCAGGAGCTGCACATCGCTCTGCCGGCTCGGTTCTCTCCGCTGTTTTGTTCTTCATCAGACCAGATTCTCTGTCATTTAAGTCCGGGTCCTCGGTCTCCGGCTGCAGAACCGCCCCTGCAGGCTCCACAGAGTCCCTCACCAGACCTGGAGCTGGTGGGACTGGGGTTGATGTTGGTGCTGCTGGTTTTACTGGTGGCGATATCAGTGTTGGGATTAGCTCTTTAATTGATGTTGGTGCTGCTGGTTTTACTGGTGGCGATATCAGTGTTGGGATTAGCTCTTTAACTGGTTCTACAACAGATTCTGGGTTCTGTGAGGAGATTTCCTGATGGTGTTTTGGTTCTACGATCTGGACAGAGGGCTCTTTGGGTTCTTCAGGCTCCTTTTCCACCTCTGGTTCTTCAGGAACATTTTGCACAACTGCCGAGAGAAAACAATACCTGTTGAGACTGAATGTGTGCCATTTGCATATTTAAAGTGGCAGTGTAGGATTAGTGGCATCTAGCGGCTTGGTTGCAGATTGCAACCAATTGACTACCCCTCCGCTTACTCCTTTCTATCCAAAAACTACAGTGGCCTTCAGGTTCTGTAAAAATACAAAAGGCTTGCTCTCGAGATAGTGTTTGTTTTGTCCGTTCTGGGCTGCTGTAGAAACATGGTGGTGCAACATGGCGTACTCCGTAAAGAGGAACCGCTCCCTAAATGTATATATAAAGTGCTAATTCTAAGCTAACGAAAACACAATGATTCTTAGTTTCAGGTGATTATACGCTAGTCTAGTGAATACAACAGTTCAGCCTTTACAAGCGCATTGAGCATTTTGTCTGTTTAAAAATCTTAATTTTTTTACTTTTTCATGCTATTTTTGCAGTCAATATTTATGGCGCTTCAGAAGAGGACTTTCACAAAGTGGACAGAAATGTCTTATGTTGGTGCAACTGGTGCAGCTGAAATGTCTCCCATGCAAAATAAATGGTGTCTTATGAAGATAAAGTTTCAAAGTGGTTTCCCAGGCAGTCCCTCTTCCTACCTTTGAGGAAGTCTAAGCTCTTCAGAGCCCCCTCTTGTTTGCTGAAGTTGAATCTGTAGTGGCTCAAACTCTCATAACCTGGTTTCAGTGTCTCAGCTGGACAGGAGCCGGTCGCTGTTATCACTCTGAGGAGAGGCAGAGGGGGGAGGAGACGAAAAACAAGATATGGAGTAAAGAGTGGACGAAAAAAAAAGGAAACGGAAAACAAATTAAACAAATGGTTTACTTTAGAAAGAAAGAGCTGTATCAAAACCATCCAGTAGGCAACAAAACATAACATATCTCGTCACAATACTCACTTTGTGATCAGCTCTCTTGAATTCTGAAGGGAGGAAATGAGAAAAATGATAAGGAGTTATTTTAGAGATTCTGGAGACAAACAATTATTATGTCTATTATCTTTCAGTTTTTATTATCTACATCAGTTTTCAGACGCCAACTCAATTCAGCACAAGATGCACAAACAAAAATCTGAACATTTCTCCAACTTGCTACTATAAGTTACTTGTCAGTATTATTGTAGTAATGCTACTTTTACCTCAGTAACAGATGTGAGTACTTCTTCCACCTCTAGTAATGGGCAGTAAAATATGAAATGGACTTGTCATATCTGTAATTGTTTGTTTTTGCTTTACTGTTGGCCATGTCTGTGTCCTGCTTATGTCTGTCTATGTTTTACTTTTACTTTAAGAAAAGTAACCTCCTGACTATTCTGGAAAATTTACAAAGTAATGTTTATTTATATGCACTGCCCCTGAGAAATAAATAGGCCTAAATGAAAACAAAACAAAGAGAGACCAAGCAAACTGCATGTTTCTACAGCTAATAGTACCTGTAGTATTTTTTTACGAGACAATAATGTTTGCACTTCAGGTTTGTACCGTCGCCTTTATACAGCGTTAATTTCTTCCTAATTCCAAAGAGCATCTGTTCAAACAATGTAATGAAAATCTTGTTCAAAATATTTTGCACACACACACACACACACAGACACACACACACCTGAACAAAAGCAGCCATGTCCGGCTCCTCCATGCTGCTCACTGCTCTCTCCACCAGTTTGCTGTTGGCTTCCACGCTGTCTCCATAGCATCGCACCGACGCCTGGGCGTGGCCTATCGTCTCTTCCTGCTCAGAGCTGATACGCTGCGTCATCACCTTTAGCGCGATGATGATGATGATGATGATGAAGACAATAATGAACCACTACAACTATGAGACCTGTTACTGCTGCTATGACTTTTACTGCTGACATAGACCTTGAATATACACAATGTACTGACATGTATTTCATATATTAACATTACAATTTGCAAAATACTCTGGGAGAAAAACAACAATATTATAAAATAAAATATATGAAGAGTCCATTCATATATTGACATGTAGTTTTTATGTTAAATTACTTTATATTTTATGTCTGTTTATTCAGACCTGCTACTGCTATCAGTATTATGACATCAGTATTATATCAGTAATATTCCTGCTACTACTGTCTATGTCCATTAAAATAGCACTCATCAACAGTGGTGGAAGACCTTTTCCTTTAGTGAAAGTGATAAAGTATCGTCAATTAAATTCAGTTATGTAAAATGGCTCCTCTTCAAGTGTTGCATCACTATAGAATATTATATTATTCTGTTTTAACCACTAATGAATTTAAGTAAGAGCATTTTAATGTTGTAGTTCATCAATGGATAGATTAATAGTATAGTGCTACATAATACTGTCTGATTTTCATTGTGAAATGTAACTAGTAACTAAAGCAGTCAGATAAATGTACTCCAAAAATAGAATATTTCCCTCAGAGAAATACAGTAAATGTGATAATAATAATAAATGTGTGAAACGTGCTGAGAACAGGAAAACATCTGACCTTTTGTCTCTCCTTCAGGATCGAAAACACACGATCGAACTTCTCGCACACACTTTGTTTCTGAGTCTTACAGTTCTCCTGCAGAGAGAGGAATGAAGGTGAGTGCACAAAACAAGCTTTTCTGTTCAGTGTTTTCACACTTTACTAGAACTAGAAACTGAATGTATGAGACTGTAAAATGAGTAAGCATATTCAAAAAACTGTTATTACTACATACAGGCAGTAAATACTGTATGGGCTAGCCTTTACACACACACACACACACACACACACACACACACACACACACACACACACACACACACACACACACACACACAGAATGATACCTCCTGTATACAGGTCGTAGAGATGAGACTTATTTAATTTGAGATAAATTAAATGCCAAAACCCGCAGATTCGCTATTTTTACTTTGCGTCAACAAGAGGAATAGTGCATTTGTTGGGGACTATTTTCAGTGGGAGAATAATCCACACACACACACACACACACACACACACACACACACACACACACACACACACACACACACACACTCATACACACACCTCTATGTTTTTGCAAGTCTCCTCCAGCTCATTGATCAATGCCTGGACTTTGTCGTTGACTGCCACCAAAGAACTGACTCCTTCACTCAGCTCATCCTGAGAAACAAAAGAACATTAAGTTGTTATTAAGACTTATGATTATTAGTTATTTGCAGTCTTTAGTAATCTAATAAGTCTGTAATTACCTCGGCCAAATGAAGATGCTAGGTTTTACATAAGAACCCCAACAGATCATTAACACGATACTTTTGAGACGTTAACCGAGGTGAGCTGTGTCATTAAACTGCTCTTTTAATTAGAATGTTTGTCTAATTAAGCGAATACAACAGGAATTAACTAGTAAGTCCTTGAGTTAAGATTTAAATATTTAAACTTCTGTCTCCGAAATGCTACGTCACTTGTTCTGCACGTTGCTCGTAGCACTGCGTCACTTGCTCTGACTGAATGCAAAAACTTGAAAGTGCAGATTGATTTAAAAAGCATTAACACAACTACCATGTTCAAACCTGTAACATTACTTTGACAACGATTTAAAGAACTGCCTCGGCTACTATCTCTGCAAGCAGATTTTCATAGAAGGAATAGCAGAATGATAGATGTAGATAGAATAGACGTAGTATGTATAAAGTTTTCAAAACATGAAAAAAAAAACATTGGTATAATTGTCACACACCGTTATAGAAGAATGTTATATACCTTCTTCTGCTGATAGATGTCTGTCAGAGGAGCCACCTGACAGGACTGATGAGCCCCGAACACTTTACAGAGAGAACATGTAGGAACCTGACAGGTGAGACAGTAAATGTTCACCTTCTCACCCTCATGGTCCGAACATGTCACCTGACCAGGAAGTGGAGGAAGAGGACGTGGAGGAAGAGAGAAGGGGCTGGAGAGAGAGAGAGAGAGAGAGAGGAAACACCACGCCTTCAAACACCTGTATTTATGTTATGGAGGCATATTCTATATCGTAATTCTCTTATAGTCGTCTCTTTTCACCTTGCAGCTTTGCTGTTGTTGCTGAGTTCCTGTTTGTAGACGTCGATGATGTTCTCCACCAGCAGGTTTCGTTGCAGGCTGTAGACTCCGTGGCGATCCAGCACAACTTCATGTCTGCAGGACGGACAGCGGAAACGACCGCTGTTCACCTGCATGGTGGTACGGGCCTGGAACAAGGAGGGCTGCACAGAAATAAACAACGTCAGGATGTTGTAATTATTCATGTAGGAAGGATCTTCAACCCTCCACGACTGCTTTGTCAACACCCAACAGTTGGAGTATGTTGTCTTACAGCACAGCCGCATGCTGGGATTTCAATAATGAGCAGCAGTTTTAGTCTCAGTCTTCCAAATGTCTCCCTGGGTGAAGTCAGAGCTGGTTCAGGACGGGTTACTGGGTAAAAACGAAATCCCCTGTTCACCATCCAGCATGAAAACACAGTGCGGCTCAGAGGGCTGCACACACACACACAACACTCATAGAGTACCTTATGTTTACTCTCCCTGTCTCTAGATCAGTCATTAGCAAAGTCTGGGTCGGGACCCACAAGTGGGCCTCAGGAGATTTAAAATATATTAATAAATAATAATAAAAAGATATATGAATAGAAGCAACAGACACTGAGCAACATGATCATCCCGTTGAAGTTGTATTTGCTTCCATTTGATGATTTTTTTTTTTTGCTCTGTATTTGGTCTCTATCAACCCCTGAGGGAATTATCTGTCTCTTTAGCTGCTCAATACTTCGCTATGTTCACCAGCTAGTCTCTAACTGTGTCTGCTGTTTAGTCTCAGTAAGTGAACACTGGCTGGATCAGAGCTCGTTTGCTGAAAACAGCTGACATGAGGTTGATGAGAGCTGGAGAGACAGAACCAACGAGTAAGTTTCAGTTTACAGCAGTTTACTGACAAAAAGACAGAAATATGGGTCGATAGTTCAACAGCTAAAGACAGAAACAAAAAAACAAGAGATCACAAGAGAAAACTGGGCCAAAGTGGAAACCAATTAGGGAATTGAGATTTAGGGGGAAGACCGATAGACGAGTGAAGAAAAGGACAGGTGAGCAGTAAGGCGGAGGGAAGGTTAGAGGTGCAACGCGTCCTGAAATAGTGACCTTTAGTAAGCTTCAGCTGCTGCTGGGCCTGGCGGGGGGATCAGCTGGTAGAGAGACAAACACTGAGCAGTCAGAGAGAGAGAGAGAGATGGTTTACAATGTGTTCATGGTCGGCTACAATTTATATCGGTTTCTATATTGACACGATTTCACAGTCAAAAAAAAAAATCTAAATCTTCATAGAAACTCCTCAAACCGCTTCTGTTGTATAATCCATTTTCCAAGTCTTTACAAAATATCCCCAAATAGTCTGCTTTAGAAGGGTTTCTGCAGGGTTCCAATGAGTTACATTTCAGACTTATTGAAACCTTTATAATACCCCATAGAATGCATGTTAATACCTGATTCACAGTCATACTGACCATGAAAGTATGGGACATTTTGGTGCAAAAATGATTAAGGGGAGGCACCCCAGGCAAAAACATTGATTTTAGGCTATTTTGCGTACATAACACATCTTCTTTCAGACTAGTGGAAAGAAAACCTCCAAAATACACATTTAGGTGATTATTGTACCACACTTTGTCTAATCGCATCTGTAGATTTCTCCTGAATTCATCAAAAGTTAAAATTAGATAATGCTGCATTTGCATATTTAAGCATAACATTTCAGAAATCTTTTGCAAAACAAAAAGGATTGTCTTAATGTCAGTAATGAATTAATATTACATTCCATTTCTGCCACTAGATCCCCTTAAATGCTGCACTCTGTTCCTTTAAAGTGAGATGTTTTCTCTCATACTCTGAGCCAGAAATGTCCACTTCAGTAGCACTTACATACATCATTCATATCCTGATTTATAGATCATTATATTTGCAGAAACATGGGGAAATTAAATTGAATTTATGGCTGTTGACAATATTTCCTGCTTTATGAGCAATACAAAGAGTTATCCAAAATCATCTCGGTAAAAATATTTGACTATTGACTATGTATGCAAATTAGCACATATTGTATAAGACAATGCCTCATTTGCAAACTTAAACATACCATTTCAGAAAACCTAAAATATAAAAATGTATTGCCTTAATGTAAGTTGTCAGCTGGGGAAGTTTTATTGTGAGATCTAAAAATGTTACCCTATTCACCTGCGGTGTCTCCCCTTAAAAATGATCAGATTTTTTCCCCCAGTACTTCCCAGCAGTATAAAACAATACTCCCTAATAATATTAAAAGTTGGGGAAAGTGGGAAGATGAGCTGTTAGAAGAAGCTGTTGGCAGGCTGAGCTGTGCTGTAGTATGTGGTCAGGTGATGGGAAGGTTTAGGTGGTATCTTAATCTTTCGGTTGCATGTATCAGTGTGTGTGTTTGTCTGAGTGTTTTTTGCAGGTCAGACTTCTCAGAGTCAAACATGAGCATGTCAGTAAGGGAGTATACAGTATTGAGTTTCCGTCTCACATACCACACACATAAAACACACATGAAGAAACGTGTACATGCAAGTTAACACACATGTAAAGTGTGCTTGGGTGTGCATGTGACTCCTACTGTGAAATAGTAATAAAACTTAAGTAATAAGACGTCAGGTATTATAAATAGTGCAGGACATCAAGATCTAAATCTTTATTCTAAGAAACTGAGTCCACTTAAATGAGATTCTGGTGATACAAGAAGAAAAGTCATGCGCACATGTTGTATTCAGATTATATGATGAACCCAACACGATGCCACACTTTATTTTTCTTTCCACTGTAGTGGAATACAGGCTCTTGTTTTTGCTGTCATCATGCTAGTGGTGTGGCTCTATGGGTGGTAATGTTGTTGGCATCTCAGTCTGTTGGTCTACCAACACCACCATGTTGGCCAATACTTTGCTTTGCTTTCTAAATGACTCGTGTTCTTGTTTACAAGCGTGACAAGACAGGACGGGCCGGGGCAAGCTGGTTAGCAGACTCACATCAGTAGATGTTTCTGCAAAACAATATATAGACATCTCTGACATAACGTCAACACTGCAACCTCTTCACAGTCTGTGGATAATGTTAGTATTGTCTTTTAATGTTTTAAACCAAAAACTATGGCCAGATCTTACACATTGCACCTTTAAGTAGAGTTCTTGAGTACATAAACTTAGTAATATTCTTAGTTACCCACCGTTGCTGCAAAATGGATCTCAACATGTCTCAACACACACACACACACGCATTCTGAACAATAGCAGTAAATATAGCTCACGGCAGGGGATTTTCATGTACATGAGCGAACTAGTTAGACATCCACACATCCCATTTTAGACACTGATAATCCACTGAACCCAAACACACACACACACGCACACACACACTAATCTGACACAGGCTTTGTTTGAGTATGTGTGTGTGAGTGTTGTGAACAATGCTGTCCCATAGTATAAAGGGTATGTGATGAAAGATAAGTGTGTTCAGTACATACATGTACAGAACTGTGTGGACATACAGGGATTGTATGTACAGAAACACACAGTACAAACATGTATATGTATATGTATATATATATATATATATATATACACACACACACACACACACACACACACACACACACACACACACACACACACACACACACACACACACGTGTGCCGTCTCACAGACCTGGTACAGATCATTGGCACACTTCCTGCAGAGGTTGTGCTGGCAGGGCAGGATGACCACCGGTTTGGTGAAGAGCTCCAGACAGATGGGACAGATCAGCTGTTTCTCCAGCGTTGCCAGCGCCGCCTCACCCTCTGCTCCCCCGCCGCCCTGCAGGCAGCTCAGCTCCGCCGACAGAGACATGGCTGCTCCGCCGAACTTCAGCTCCTCCTGTCGGCACCAGATCTGATTAAGGAACGCACTGTTCTGCTGCTGTCAGCCAGCAAGTCTGTTTGTTTGTGAGGGACTGCACTGCTGACTTTGCACATTTTAGACCAATTATTATAAATATGTATAAACTTCAGTCAGTGCTGACTATAGTTAAAAAAAAACATACTGTAACTTTTTATTTTATTTTCTCCCAGACAGACATTTGTTTTGGTTAATTTCTATGACAAACACCTTGCAACTTGAGATTTGTTTGAGGTATGTAGATTAATAATTGGAGTTAACAAATTCACAATATTGTTTTCACAATGTTCATGTTTGCTTGTCCTTTAACATTCAGTTTCCATATTTTGTTATCCCTTCAGTAGCTTTAAGTTGGGAAAAATCCTCTTTTTCCACACTGTCTGACAGTAACACGTATTATATTCTGTATCACCTTGTTTGATACTTTCCATAAAAGCTATGCCTGTAAAAGTAAGCGTATGAATAAATCTAGAACGTTATCCCTGAAAACTTACTCAAAAATGCTTTGGGGGAAAAGCATGCAAATTCCCCAGTATGGCCCTTTAAGTTTTTTTTTAAAAAGGCAAGGGAAATGCTATAAAATAGACAGTTAACACAAGAAAACTACACAGGACAAATTTAAAGAGAGAAACAAAACACAACAGCATTGACATAACAGTCAAAGCTGAAACAAAACAACCTGTTCACTCACCTTCCTCTCCATCTGATGACGGTCGCTGTGTTCGGGCTGTTGACAGTTAGTTTCTCTTTGTCATTCAAAAGTTGGAGGCAGTTGGCGTTCCTCCTCCGGTGTCTGGCCTTTCTGCTTGTCTTAAGAGTCAATCACATAATCATTTTGTTGAGATGTATTTGTGTCTCAATGAAATCCAGTTCTCTGTTATAGTATTCAAACTGTGAGCAAAGCATCAACAGAAAGAGTCCTGCTGGACGAGCAGGAAAGGCTGAACTTTATCTCCTTGCAGGTCTTCAGGGCAAGTATTGTCCACGTTTGTCAATATGTTTTGGATGTTTACATGCACAGAGAGCCCAGGATACAGTTTCATTTACTCTGCAACTTCGTTGTTGGGTAAGTTTTGCATGAAGCTGCTGCTCGTACAGACAACAGAGTGCAACGTTGTCTGTCTCAGTTTCTGGAAACCCCCAACTCACTCACTCACTCACTCACTCACTCACTCACTCAGACAGTTTGAGTTCAGTCAGGCTTTCGTTGCCTTGGTGAAACTTTTCATGTCCAGTTATGTAGTCAGAAAAAGCACAGATGTTGTCACACAAAAAACATATTTAAAAGCTGAGGTCAAGAAAAGTATCTTAATCCGAGGAGAGAAATTAAGCAGCAGTCAGTTTGTGATCTCTCCTGTTCAGCTCCGGTGACACCGAACGCTGACACAAAATCTGCCTGGTCATGGAAAGGGAGTCTCTCTACCTTTTCACCTTCTAGAACCTCTTCCTTGCTCGTCCTCCTCTTCCTCACACAACCTCTCTCTCTCTCGCTCGTCCAACACTCACTCCATTCCTCTTTTTATCCACACAAGTATCACTGCTGTGATTGTTTGTTTGCAGTTTCCTCACCATCCACAGCGATGTGTGAGTCAGTGTGAGAGGACTGATTTGAGTTGGGGGGGGGGGGGGGGGGGGGGGGGGGGGTCAGGTTTCAGCCCAGTGCCTCTGAAATAATCCCAACACACACACACACACACACCATATCAGGCAGTGGCTGGTATGTGGACGCATTAAGACCATGCTAGGCTGTCCTCTACTGTTACACACACTCAAGGTCCTCTTAAAGGTGCTAACTCTAGCCTTTTAATTATAATAATTACCACATTAATCTTGAGACACATTTAATAAATGGCTTATAACATACTATGATGTAGCTGTATGCAGATATAAGGACATTTTAATTATTTTATATTATAATTTTATTTAGGTGTTATAGCCAGTATTTTCTACTTTGAATATAATTATTTTTAATCATTTTAAGTGTTTTACTAAATTGTCATTCAGTCACTGCTTCTATAGCAGCCATTTACTGTAGTTTATGCTCATATACGGTTTGTGATATGTATAATTCTTTGGATATTATGGTATCTACAGGGAATTATAGCTGGGATAGTTGGCCAGGAATGTGGCGTTTTTAAATTCCTCAAATCAGTTTTGATGCCATTTTCTTTTTTTTTCCTTTGGGAATTGCTTTTCATATCAACTTTTTATGTTTTTACATGACTATGAACTTCATAAGTTTAAAATTAAAATAAATAAAATCAATAATGATCACAACTATGCTAATGACAACAGCATAGGTACTATGATGAAAATCATAGTAAATAGATTGTTTTTCATGGTAACTATACAAAACTGACTGAGTCTGGATTGTGAATGTGACAATGACACATTAATGTCCCTTGATTTATCTGCTGTGTAGTTATATTGGTAGTTTAGTGTAGTTTCAACCATAAACAATGTCAGTATATAGAAAATTAAAGTCAGAATAATTAGCCGAGAATGTGGCGTGCAGTTTCAGTTTGCTTTACGTTTCTACAAGACACTTTCATTTTGTTTTGATGTTGGCGGTCGGGTTCCCGAGCACTACCTTTGATACCTCTCGTTTTACTTCAGCAGGGTCTGACTGTCTGACCCGCTTGTTCCTGATTCTCCCGTGACTCCCTCCAGCAATACAGCCTGACTTCCAGCATCACGGTGGTGTTGTTGGTTCCCAGCGAGGCGAAGCTCTGCTCCCGGCAGCGACTGCTACTGGGCCTGGAGTTCTTCTGCTCGTGCCGGAGCTCCAACTGAAAGTCGAAGGTGGCACCGAGACCGGATCTGGTTCTGACCGCAGCGAGCTGGTCTCTACCGGAGGCCCTGCTGGAGTGTGAGCTGAAGGAGTTTGTGGTGAACCTGCGTGCCGTAAAGCAGTTCACAGGTATTAAGAATAATTATAAAGAAATATTCCCGTTGATGGTCTCCTTTACTTTTGTAGGTCATATAGAGGTTTCATACCCAGTTAAATGCTCCTTATAGTAACTAGTAATTATTTAGTTTAAAATTTTTACTTTATTTGGAATCGCTTATCACATCAATTTATTTCACAATATGATTATTGTGACTTTCTACAGATGAAAAATGAGACTTCACTTCATCCATATGCCTTGTGGGGCAGTTATCTCTGCTCACTTCTTTTCTTCTTACATGCTTCCTCTGTGTGATTTCAGTTAACATTAATTATAATAGTTATAGTTATCTATGCTGATAATGTTCAACAATAATGAAATAAAGTAATTGCAGATTCAAACATTTCATGATAATAATACAAAAGTATTTCCCATTTTTAAATCAAAGACACTGTGAGAAAAGAAGCTCTGAAGCAACAGAAACATTTATTTTACAACAGTGTATCATATACTTCATGTTCCCACACATCTGCCTGACAGACGCAAACATGAGTCCATGCTAAGAACAGAAAACCTCTACGTCTCTATGCACTGTGCCACTGCGTGTATATACAGCAGGTCTGTCATTTTGCCACGTCATTGTCAAAATAGTTCACATCTAAAATTCTATACATCCCCTCGACACGAAAGCTAATTGTTAATAGATTAATAAAAACATAAGTAAAATAAATAAAATAATGCTTCGATATCATCTGGTCGCGGTATTCACTTACATCAGTTCTTGTTATTTATTTTGTCATTGTTTTAGCGAGACGTTTCTAGACTCCAGGTTTATGTATTTCAGGCGTTGCCGTGCATTCACTCAGACACTGTTGCATGTTTGGTCAATAGAGGAAAAATTACAAAAAAGGAAAAGGAGGGATTTTAACAATGTGGCATTTCAGTGGACACATGACATGAAACACACAACTAATCAAGATAATCTGATTTAAAAGGAGCATCTTCAAGTTTCATTAAAACTCCTTAAAAAGGTTCATAAAACATCTTTTTAATCCTTATAGAGTCCAAAAGCTGAATTTCAAACTTAAATACTACAAGAAAGAATAAAAGTCTGACTTAAGCAGCCCTGTTTTGAACTGTGTTTATTACCTTAGCTGACACAATAACTATTGTGTTAACTCTTAGCTTTATTCTTTTGGCTTCAAACGCAGCTAATTAAAAACCTTATTTTTTACGATTGTGAACCTGCAGATTCCCTGAAACCTTTGAAATTTGCGATTGGACGTTTGGACGAGAATTGGAGAGAATTATTTAGCTCATATTGCACCGTCTCATGATATGTATAAAATACATAATGAACAACGTGTTTGATTGAGGAATCGAAGGAAATATATTGAATAAATTAGCCTGGTTGGTTCAATCACAACAAAAATCCAACTGTTGACACAAACAACCACAAAGTTCCTGTATTTCCTACTTTAGCAGAGCTGGAGTGCTACTTGTGTGCGACAAATAAAGATAAGCTACAGAAGAAGAAAATTAGTGTTATTCTGGAAAATGATACTCTACGTAATCAGTCGGCTTGTTGTAAACTGCTCTTCAGTTGCTATGAGGATCATTTAATCTACAAAACTGCTGCCACATAAAACAAATAAGACTTTGGATATCAATATCCTCCCTTCATTAACAACATAAATAAGAAAAGAGAAACAATGAAAAGCAATTCTACAGAGACAAATAGAAGACAAAAGAAGTGTTCAACTCGAAAGAAACACAGTGACGTCAAACCTAAACATTCACTTTAAACGACATGTACAGCATTGTTACTTTCTCACAAAACTAAACGCACTAAAAGTGGGCTCAATCAGTGTATATATGTTTGTCCGGATGACACCAAGAGGTCACTAATGTACGATATTGTACTTGGTAATGTCTCTACTAATGACACTGGCTCCCACAGCACACACACAGCTTTCAAAAGTCAATCCTTCGTGTGCGGAAGAGAAAGTGGATCAACGTTAAAACATGAAAGAAGGAAGAAGTGAGGAAGAGGAGGAAGATCTACAATGGAGTAGCGTTAAATAACAAGGAACGTGACTAATTATTACTGCTACTACTGAGAAACTGAAGCAATATGATAACCTTTTCAAGATTTAATAGGAGTTAATTATTACTAGAAGACCTTTTCAGACTCTTCAAAGAAGCAGGATGTTCTGTGAGGGAGTAGAGAAACACACCCGTCACTGTCAACATCGAGCAGTACTATTTGTCTGCTGGCTGGTGTAGATTTCCAGGCATCTGTTCAGTCAGGTGTTTCCTCAAGGAAGCGGTTTCTGTCTGGTTGAAAACTTGCTTAATCATGCAGTATAAACGTGCTGGACGACAGAGGAAATTGACTTGCTCAGGGTGTCTGCATGCCAGACTTATAGAAACGAATTTAAAACAGACAAATGACTTCAGAATGGAGAGGCACAAAACCTGCTGAACCAGATCTGAATCAGAATTGTGAGGGTACGCGATGCTAGTGTGAGCTGCCCTCTCCACACTGAGGGGGGGGCTCCATGAGCAGAAACACTTTGGTCTTACAATAAAGTTGTTCTATAGACTACAAGTGTTGCTGTAGTTTTGACCTCTTGGGACATTTAAACAGCCACGGTGCCACACAGTCCTTTAAACTGAAGACAGACAGGATCACTGTCCTACTTCCAGCCAGCCTTGGGCTGAGAGGGAAGCCTTAAGAGAGTTTCCTAACGAGCTAAAAGGAGGCGGCTTGTTTCTCATCCACCAGCAGTTTCTGAGTATAGGAAGAACAAAATCTAGATCTTTTTTTAAGTTCTAGACATCAAGGGTAAAACACTCGTGTGACGTGTTAAAAAACTCTTTCCTGTAACGTATTGCATAAATTTCCACTTGGCAAATATGTGAGATGTCAATTCCTTGTAGTGTCGACAGCACATAAAAGTCGGATATAGTCCAAAACAGACATAGACATTCTGTTTCTACTACAAGCTCTTCTCATTTTTCAGTCTGTACATCCTCGACTCCTCTCCCTGTCCCTCCCACCTGAGATGCGAGCGAAGGAAGACCCACAAGGAGAGAGGACACAAGGAGACAGGCATTTAACAAAATGAGACATCCGTGCTTCGGAGCCGTCATTTTAAAGCAACGTCACTTAATTATGACATGTGGCACAGCTGTGTGTCACGCCTCTTTTATACGTCACAGGTGGCGAAAACACTTCCGCAAAAGGATACGCCTGTGCATCTCGGGAGATTGAGTTCAGGGTTACAGGCAGGAGGACGGAGGACGGAGGACAGAGGAGACGAGGAGGCACAAAATAGAAAACTGAGAAAAGATGTGTGTGTCTGTGTACAACGTTTGTCACGCGTACAGTTTGCATCATAACCTTTGGGCTGCATGCGGACAGTCCGTGGTTAGCCCAGCTGATATGGACAGATGGCGAAATGTACGTCATGCAGATTGCATGTGTAGGTCGCCAACACTTTGGCTTTGCTCAGAGCCCAACACACAACCACTGTAGTACGGAAGAAAATAGACTTAAAGCATTTAAATACACATTGGGTTGTTTCACTCCTGTGTAGAGAGTTCAAAGTAAAAACCAAACGCCTCCTGTGTAGACACGCCGTCAATGACACAATATCTTCCCCCCCTTAAAAAACGTTATTGTGAAACGTCAAAGCCTATTTTAAGTGTTTAATATCTCTGGCCGGATTCATCTTAAACCTCAAATGTTAGAATATTAGAAGAGTAGCTTTTATATATTTTGTGTTGATTTGTCCTCCTTCTCTCCTCACTTCACATTAATTACAAAATGAGCGTGAATGAAAGGTAAACGTTTGGGCTGAGCTGTGAGAGATGGTATTTAGTATTTGCTGGTGTGTGTGTGTGTTACTATAACTGTGGTTAACTGCCAGGTGTGAGTGTGTCTAGTATGCGTCGGTCCTGTAGCTTTGGCGGGCATCAGAGGTGAGCTGGGTGGTTTCTGTGGCTGAGGAGGGCTGCATCACAATGGCCTCACCGCCATCTGGGGAGGACACACACACACACACACAGTTTCTTTTATACTTTGATGTTTACTTTGTTGAATCATAGAGGGTTGGACCTAATATTGATTATGATGAAGTGTTGCATATGTCATCTAAATATCATGTAAATATACATGATTTACTGTATACACAAGATATATATGATAGATAAGTATTGTGTTTTCTTTCAGTATCTGCCCTCACCTCTCTCGTCAGCGGTCATCTGGGCCTCCAGGTCCTCGGGGGAGACGTAGAACTCGGGCTCCTGGTCCATGGGCGGCCGAGGTTTACATTTACCGCAGCAACAGTTACAGCAGCAACACAGGCAACAGCAGCAATAACAGCCAGTGGACAGGCAGCAGAAGACGAACAAGGCCTGTGGGATGAAGAGGAGAGAGACAAGAGTTAAACAACTGACCTGATGAAAGACTCGGCAGAGCAGAGGATAGCATGGAGACATGGCAAACAATTAACACCGAATCCTGATTATACACCGGAGTAGCAGATATTGAGAATAATGTCTTTTCCAAATGTATTTATCTGAATACAGGTTATGTGCTGTGAAAAGCATCTGGAGTTAAAGTAAGGAATACATAGTGCCAACACAAAGTATTCACTACTCCTCGAGCATCTTCATCGTTTTACAACGCTGTAATTTAGGATATTTTAGACAAAAGGGTGCACCGATCAGGATTATGTGTGGAAGGGGAACTCCGGACCTGATTCTCCGGACATTGTCAGGAGTTCATATAAGCAAATATTTAGTAGAGATGTTAAGTTAAATATACTTGGGAGGCCAACATCACTCTGAGTTCACTTAAAGTTGATCATAAAGAAAGAATGCATGTTTTGGCCTCCGTCCTACCTTCGCCCACCAGCTGGACAGAACAAAGTAGGTGTTGACGTTCTCCTCTCCGAACTGCTCTGCGACGTAGAGCCCCAGAGAACCGTATTTGTCGTAGATGTTCTTCTTAGTAGTATCACTGAGGATTGAGTGGGCGTTGTTGATTTCCTTAAACTTTTCAGACGCGTCTGGGTTGTCCGGGTTCTTGTCTGGGTGAAACTTCAATGCTAGTTTCCTGTAAAAAAAAGAAAAGAAAAAGAAAGGTAAGGTTGGCAAGGTTTTCTCTGTTATGCTGGTCTTTTATCAAACATTTATAAAAAACACAAAAATTGTGACTGCGGTGAAATCACTCATCACGTCCTGAAGTCAAAAATGTGTTGATTTCATAAGAAATAGAAATTCATACTAGCAAACACCACCCGGAAAGTTCCTATAGTTTACAGAAAGGACTACCCCCCCTGGTCCCTGTGGTCGAAACACAATGAGTTTCTTTAAAAGGTTCCTAGTCCCTACTAGGGAAAGTTCCTGTTGTCGAAAAAATTAAATCAACATTTTACATCTTTAAAACCTATTGAAAACTCACTGTTTAAATATAGTAATTCAATATGCTCGATTCAAAAGCTGAATGAAGCAATACGGAGCAAAGAACTACTTAAATGAACTTCTAATTTAAGCAGAGTCAGAGGCCTCCGACTCCCTCTAGTGGTGTGACATTAAAAAACTCAATATCAAAGATGGATTATGGTGCTGTTGTATTACATTCCTGTAGTACATTTCGGTGTGGGTATCAACACATACCTGTAACATTTCTTGATGTCATCTGTCGTTGCCGTCTTATCGACTCCCAGCACGGCGTACAGCGAATCTCCTGATGTGGAGAGAGATCTCTGTCTCTGCTGCTCCATGGCCTCTCTCTCTCTCTCTCACTCTCTCTCACTCTCTCTCGTTCCTTCTCTCACTCGCACCCTCGCTCGCTCAGCCTCTCACCTGTCAGGTAGGAAGAAGAACAAGAGAACAAAAGAAGTTGGTAAACTAAAAGGTTTAAATCAAAGTTGCTTTGGTACATTTTTATAGAGGATGTCATGTTTCATGAGCTGGTGTGAATGATATTAGAAAAAAACACCACCAGAACACACTCGAATTTAGCAGGAACACTCATTCCACCTTTCATACCGATTTGTCAAGCTGCATGTTCATGGTCAGCTGCTTTGTTAAGATGGTGTTGCGGGATTTAAAGGTGTGTAGAGGAAGAGAAATAAATAAATGAGATAAACCAGGGTAACCTAAGTCCATGTCACGCAGCCAGGCAGGCAGCGAGATTTATAATCTGTGTCCTGAAAGAACCTCTTCTTTCCGGTAAGTGAGTCAAAAGCTTCAGTAAACAAGAGGCGGTGTCTCTAACAGAAAGACTGTCGTAAAGAAGCAGGAAGTACGTGAGAGGTATGTTAGCTGACAGGTAAAGTAGCAGCTGTTGCTAGTATAAATACTACGTGACACAATACCCCTCATCTTAAGTCCCTTTCACACATACAGGCTATCCCTGAAATGTTCAGGAACAATTCCTGCATGGGGTCATGTGTGAATGGGAGCACCGATCGATATTCTGGGAAATCTGAAATGCCAATTTCCCACCTCAAGACCTCCCAACATTTCAGGGAAAATGTCAGTCGTGCTGTGTTGTGAATGAAAGCAGTAACATTGCAGAGACAAGCCCGTAAAGAGTTACGTCCGTCTGACAAACGACACATTCACATGGAGCGAAAGAGCCAATCACAAGACTCCACTGATGACGTATTGGAATCAGCGACTTGTTTGTGGTTCAGCATAATAATAATAATATGTAAATTACAAAAGCATTGGCACCAGACAAAAACAGCTCCTTGCCCGCTGTGCTCCTGAAAATAATAAGAGATGTCTTCCACATACACATAAATTCGGCCTTGCCCCATCTTCTTCTTCTTCTCTGGGTTTTATGGCGGGTGAAAATATGGTTGAGAAATCCTGACATAAGTGATGAAGTTTTCTGGCTTTATAGCATTAAAATGGAAGGGGTGACTGTGGGTGAACTATCTTAACCTACATCTTTATTTACACTGCACAACAGCTGATTACTTGCAAAATTACACATACAACCAAAAACCTTTATGCCCTGCGACACTTAACAAGATAACAAGGTTCAACGTTATTGCTTTTTTTCCCTTGCCCCAGTACAAATTGTTTTATTTATCATTGGTTATCAAATAACAAAGACTTAATTTAATGGTCATGTTTAATCTTTATTTAAGTAACCAATCAAGGGTAAACTATTTCTAATGCCACCCAATTAACCTTGTGTTTCCAGGAAATGCTCTATTCAAACTCGCTTCAGCTCATTAACTTTGTCTTTACTAAAGCCGTCACGATTTCTCCATTCTAAGATGCATTGTGATGCATAAGTGAACGACTGCGTCGATACAGTGGCAGAAAATAATTGGGAGGTTTTTTTCGAGTGCCCGATCAGTCCTGTGCATGTGCACTGTCAACAGAGATACGAAGGAAGTGAGATGGCTCACTCCTTAGCTACTTCCATCATCGACTCTTGAAGAATAAATGCGTTTAATGTGTTTAAGATAAAGATGAGGTGTTAAAAAAAAAACAACGTTTTCACTGCAGTCAAAAATATGTTTGCTCAGTCTAGCAGCAATCTAACATTACATTTATATCACTACAATATTATACAGTATATCTACTGTGGAAAATAGCCACTGGCAACTTTCTTGTCCAAGCTACTGTAGCTGTTGTGTTGTTGTGTTGAAATATTGGTGATTTAGGAGTTGACGCTAATGTTATGCAATATTAGCATTCATGCTAAATCATTTGGTTAAAGCCTGATGCAATGCAGGTAAATAGTTGAAGGAAATCAGCTGCAGGCCAGACACAATGAAAAACAACAGTTAATCCACCCACTGTGGGTCCACTGTGGGTCTACAGGGCTTATGTACAGCTAATTCATGATAAACTAATTCAACCAGACCACAAAAAAACGCAATAAACCCATTGACAACATAAAGTGAATAAGTTGCTTTATAAAAAGGCAAATAAACCAACTTCAAGCAGGAAGAGCGATGATTATGAACCATGTAAATATTTGCACACATACAAACTACAAATACTTACTTGTAAATGTGTTATTTAAGAACAAAAGCTGCTACAACAAGGGATTTGAAATCCATTTTGTGGCCTTTGAACTGTGCAGTACCAGTAACCCTCTGGTTGTTACAACGCTGTCAGACAGCAGGTGTATGAGGGTGAACAGGCTTAGAGACCACGGTAAGCCTTCCGCTACACACATTCACCTGGACGAGTGTGCTCCACTTAAATTAACAGGAAAATAAGCTGCATGCCCGTCGTCACCACAAGACCTGCACCTTGCTGATGAGCATTTACTCTCATCGATACTCCTTATTGGTTGGTTCTTGGGCAAAACTCGTATTGATTCTTTGTCATTACTAAAAATGTGCTTTTTGATATATTATTTAAAAATAATAATTGATAACTGGATTAGAATTTATTAATGTTTAAAATAAAACTATAACTTAGTTCTTGAGCAGAAACAGTAATGTACTACAGCAAAGTAGGGCTGTACCAAATTTCAATATATTTTTTTTTACGTAAAAAGCTTCTATCGAGGTTTTCAAATCAAGCTTTAAATGTCCTAAAATAAATCACCCTAAAAAATGTTTTTTTAAAGGCTAAACAGCAAAAAATATGATATGAAGCAGAATATTTTGTTAAATAAAACATGTCATACATTTTCGAAATAATTACACCTATCCTTTTTCAATAAATACTGACTTTTGGATTCAACAAAACTATTGGAAATTGTTGGATCACACAAGTCGGAAACAATCCCAAGCAGCCACCACTGGACAGCAATGTCAATATATATATAAACTCAATAATATATCTCAAATCTAAAACATTCCTGAGTGAAGTTTAGAAATGATTGAGAACACAGACATGAGTCAGTATCAGTCGAATCACTGCATGCATCACTGGTAGAAGGAGGGACTGCTGTGACAAACTAAGCTAAACTAAAAGGTTAGACTACATACAGACAGCTTTTATTTTAGCTCTGTTGTAACAATTTACTATTATACGAGCTGTGCTTGTGTAAAACATAGCTCTTAAACAATAAAGGACCGGTGCCCGTTTAATAAACCTGTTTCCATACACATTACTAGTGACCAGCACTTTGAGCGGGACATTTTGGGACATTTTCAGTTCTCTTTGATGGGAAAACTAATGTATTTGCCAATACTGATGTAACTGTGATAAGCTTAAATTGGCCAATGAGGTTTTTTTGTGAGTGTCTGACTTAATCAGCTTGTAACTGGCTACAATATAAGAAAAAAAAGGCAGTATGAAGTTTAAAAGAAACGTAAACGCATCCTTTTCGAAAGAATGTAAAGAAAACATTAGTTTGAAATAAAATGAGACACCAGGCTGCCAAACATATTTTCAAAGTTCTCATTTGTGTGTCAGCCGTTAGTCTCTGTAAAGGCTTATAAGGCACCAGATGGCAGCTGTGGCCACAATGGCTCCACAACACTCCCCCGACAGTCGATTTAACACCTCCCTAAATCCCGCCCACTGCTGTGCCTCTGATTAACCAGTCACAACACAGATTCGCCACCGCCCCGACCGGAATTAACCAATAAGTGCATTTCATCTGTACTCCAGGGATTATCAACACACTGAAAGACTGTGCTAGTGTGTGTGTGTGGTGAATAATCACACCCAACCATCATATTGAGCCTGAACCAAACAGTCTGTCTGCTTTAGCCGGCATGCCAATGACATTTCGTCATGTAAGTCAAAATGTCCATTCACAGGACCAAACAGACTGGAAAGATTTAACACATGGTATGATGAGGGAGATAGCATATGGCCTGTGTCTTGGAGTGTGAACGTGTGCGAGTGGGAGACTGAAATCGTGTGTTATTTCACAACTGAGTCTCACTTTTTTTCATATAATAAGTCACCATTACCGTACAACAGTCTTGCGCATTGATTTGCAGCCATTACCCACACAACTTTCCTATTACAGTGGAGTACATTATTGAGGCTGCATCTGTGCCAATGAAGCCATTTCTATTGTCAGGGTCACAACTCATCCTTTACATGTCGAACGGCACAAAATAAAAATATTTTGCCGCTCCCACACATAAATCAAAACCTCCTTGTTCCTGCATAATCCGGCAAAGTTCAATGCTTTGTAAAAATCTGAATAGCTGCAAAGATGGTGCCTTCTCCTCTGCTCACCTTGACTTGCTGTGTGCTTGATCAATAACACTAAACACTATGCGAGACAGTCAGTGTGTTAAGAAATCTTGGCTTCACAGCTGTATACGACATTAATCCTCAACATCAGGAACTTATAAGCAGATGAAAGAACGTAATAAAAGCAAGTGAAATAGAACGATGGGGCCAAAAGCACTGGTGCAATGAATCATGTGCTAGTATTCACCGACTGCAGGCTTTGAGTACTGAGTGGAGAACTGAGCAATGCGGTTTGAAGGTTTTTTAGAAAAGACTGCTGTGAAAAAAGATAGCCCTGTTTGTTCTGTATAGAGTGCATGTGCTATCCCACATGCTGAAACGCAGCAGAAGAGATCAATGGTCAGTCTCAATAAACCAAGGTGTTTTATTTTAGGCCTATATGTTGGCATAAGTAACTACAGTATATACATTTATTTAACACTTTCATATGAGCAAATTCTGATTTTATGGTCTATTGCTGTAATATATTTCATGCCACATGTTTCATTGCCAATATATTGTAATTAATGTTCATATTGGCTGAAAGGTAAAAGATTTCAGTACAGAAATGTCAAATATATCTTTGAGGCAATTTTAAAGAATGACTCCATTATATAATTTGCCCACCAGAGAGCACTGAGATGTTTATTTTCAACTCTAAATTACACCACAGTCCACAGAGAGAGATTATATAAAGGTTTATGTTAAGTGCTGGGGAACAATTATGAATCTGCAAATATCTTCAAGAGTACAGACAACCCAAATAAGGACAGAAACACAATTGTAGTTTCAAACTGAACCATCAACAGGAGTTAGAGGTGTACAGCAACAGTCTCGTCCTGTCATTATTCCAGTTAAACAGCCAAATGTTTGGAGAATATGGCTATATTACAGTCTGTGTGAAGCTGGAATTACATTCTGTGGTTTTATTTATGCACTTATTTTAAGCTGTTTTTCTATTTTACTCTTTTGTTGTGTGTGCATGCGTGTAAGATAAAGTGAGGACAAATAGAGCAGTTTCTGTCAGCTTGCATCAAAAGCTCGACGACAGAAAGAGTCACATCTGTGTGGTTCATGTCATGAGTCCTGTGTGTGACGCAAACACCACAACCATGTCATCCTTCCTGTCATGAGTTGTTCTTAAAATTACAAGGTTAAAAATTAGGATGTATGAAATCCTTCCATTTTATACTTCTACTCCATCCCTCTTGCCATCATCACCCTATCTTCCACCTCTCCCTGCTCTTAACTTTTGTCATTACTTCTTTATTAACATCGCCTCCCCTCTCTTTCCTAATTTTCAGGTGATGTTTATTTCGCTGTCCTTTCACACTTTCTCCATTATAACTTTTCTTCATTGCTTTAAATTTCCATAATTTCTTACCTTTTCCATTTCTCAGCTCTGTCCCCTATTCCTTTTCCAAACAACAACTCTCCTCTAAGTGTCGTTTACGCTTCACTATCCCGTTTCTCCTCCATCCCTCCTCCTTTCACCGTGTTTAGCCATATTTTGATGCCATTATGCTAAACATTAAATAGAGAATTTGTGCATTCCACAAATATCCACACTAATTTTAATGCATCAAAAACATTCTTCTAAAAGCCCACAGCAATCAGAAGATAGACACCGCTCATTTAAATGAAAAAGACTGAGATTAAATTATTTAATAGTATTATCAATGGATCGTTAAAAGGAGGGACATTTTACAGTTACATCCTCTTCACCTTCTCTTTCAAGTGCAAGGTTTATGTACACCGTTCTGGTTATTGACATTGTACCACAGCGTTGCGCAACATAATGCAGTTTGTAGTCCTAGTTTGCGACATCAGAAAATATATAAAAATAACCTCAATCTATATTATATGGTGGAGGGTGGACGGTGAATTTAGAAGTCCTACAGCCTGAGGAAAGAAGCTCCTCTGAAGACTGGTGGTAAGGCAGAGGACACTTGCAGCTGAGACTAGCAGGGTGAAAAGGCTGTGGTGGGTATTGTCCTTTAATATAATTTGGCACCTCTTGTCCCCAGTATCACTGAAGCTCGGTAGATAGATAGGTACCAAAGATGTTTTAGGAGATTTTAATCACCAGCTATAGAGCCCTCCTGTCTAAACTGACTAGACAGTGGAAAGTATATGACTAGTTCAACCCACTGGATGTCTTGAGGTTATGATTGTTTTCTGTATCATATACTAAGTTAAATACCTTTGAGCTTTGAACCGTTGATCGGACAAAACAAGACATTTGAAGATGTAGGAAATTAAACCAGGCAATCTGACATCTCATGGACACAACAATTAATCCATTATTCGAGAAAATCTGAGAATGAATCGATAATGAAAATAATGGTTAGTTGCAGCGCTATTATAATAGTAAAAAAACAACAACAACAACACAGAGACAAACAGACAGGCAGGCAGTGATTGTTGCAGCTTATTCATTGAGATCAGGTTACAAACACACACACGCCAAAAATCAATAGATGGTAATGAAACCTCAACGCTACGACTGACACAGTAAACACAGCTGCCACACACATGCACACAGGACAGGAAACTAACCACTGATGCATTGTACGTGAAACTAAAAAGGATTTAAAAACTCTTTTTTGGTTCCGTTTGGTTCCCTGCCCATGTGAGAACAATGACATTTCAAATCAATGTCCACCTCGCAGCTGGAAAAATAACTGAGCCACTCAGAGCTTTATGAGACACAGGAATGTCTTCTTCCTGTGCCAGAGCCAAGACGGGTTGTTATATGTCAGCTTAGAGAAATACACACCAATAGTTCTTCAATAGTCATGAACAACTGCTGGTTGACTGAAGATTATGTTGACAAGATGAATATGTATGCGTGGAATCTCCACCCTTTTCCAACTGTGCTGTGGTTTGTTAGGAGTAGAAACATACCACATGATGACAGGGACTAAGCCCAAAATACAGAGAGTTGTGTATAATTTGGCTTTGATTTGTCTATGAAGATAAGGACGTATCCATATGTACTGTTTAAGGCACCTGCTGTTTGGTAATCAACTGACGAAGCCTCTTCGTTCAGTAACAAAACATCTTCAAAGCAAACTGCAAATTAAGTTACCGTTGCTACTTATTAGGAGAACAATGACAGCCAGCGCTCATCCACCCCTTTGATAGTACAATAGATATATTTATACAAATGTACAGACACATAGACTTCACTTCACAGACTGCTTTCTCTATGTCTTGGCCCCGGGATGCTGTGATGCAAAGAGGGCCAATCCAATTCATTAGCTAATGTCCAATCGGTTGTCTGTCAGCATTTGTGCTTGAGCTTTCTCAATGAGTAAACATTAAAGTAATGACTCTGCTAAGGTACACTGGGCAAACTGTGTATGCACATACACTTTGTACAGAGCGTTCCAACAGAATTGAATTGCGAGGCAACAGCTTCGGTCCATGTGAACTGCCTGTCAGCTGAAGTCATCCACATACACTGCGCAATCAAGGAACAAATAAAAGAAGGTTCTGACGTCAACAGAACTCCCATTGGTGCCAAGCCGGTAGTATTCTACATGCATTTGATTGTAATAAAGCATCTATTAAACGGATTATGATACTTACATATATTCAGGAGGGCTTACGTTAGCCAGCTCTCTATTATTGACTAAATCATCAAATTTTATAATATTATGCCCCGTATAAATCTGGTTAGAGTTAGTATTTGCACTTTGTTTAGCTGTTAACCAGCAATATTTCTATTGAGACGACCTACATTAATTGGAGATAAAACCATTATCGTTAGTAAGAAATAATCCTTGTGAAGGTGTAAAAGACATTTTACAGCCTCCCTAGTCTAATCGTTGTCATGACTTATGTGTATGCTAGCTAACAATATAGGATAGATGACTAGAGGCAAACTGCAGGGAAACTTCTGTTGTTGTGGACTAAATAAGTGAAATGAAATAAGTTTCATATGAGTAAGCGGAAGTCTGAATAGAGAGGAGGTCGGTGTGGTGGATGGGAACAAAACCACAAGGCTTTACCCCATGAGACTGCTGTCTGAGTCCTGTGTGAACAAAGTACTTCTGTAACCGAAACATAACCAAGTAGTAGTTTTGTTGTTGGACTTGCCCGCCTCATATAACTTCAATAGAATGCTTTCAAGATTACGTAATGAACATTCCTTCTTTTATAGGTTCCTTGCACTGCAACATTAAATAAACTGGGACACATTTGGAATGTTTACATCAACAAATGTGAAATATTAGACCATTTTTTTCAATCTGTTGGAGCAAAGCAATTGACTGTTCACTGTCCTGCAACACGGACTGGTCAATCATAGCGTAGCATCGGCCAGCTCCGACCCGGGTCTGACAACTATCCAGCTCCGCTCCATAGACTCTCATGCTATCGTTTCAGATTGTCAGGCTGGTTTTGTGGATTTGGAGCCGTCACGGTTAAACGTTGTGTGATAGTGATACTCGTTACCCAGAGAGATTGGAAAGAGATCTACATTTCTAAAATGTTAGGTTTCTACGTAAAACCCTGTGGAGCTAACATAAGTATGTTAGCAGATCTCTAACTAGCGTTGCATAGTGGTAAACTGAATATATACACATGATGCTTTTGCTTTTTAATAATTGTAACAGTGAATGAAGTGTTGTTCCTTAATTACATTGCCTTTTGTTATGTGGTGGTCCACTTTTACACTGTGATCTGTAGGCTTTAACTTCTATCTTTATCTTTTTAACCTGCTTTTGTTGCTGAATCAGTTTGACACCCTGGATTCTGAATCGTTAAAACACATATTGTAGACCTTTCTGTCTGCTTCTCTAAGGAGTGCAGTTAGTGACACTGTGGGCTCCAGGAGTAGAGTCACCACTCAATGTGAAAGTATTCATTTTATAATGAATTTGTAGCTGTAGAAGTAGTAATCTGGAAATGTTTGGCACATTTCATTGATAAAGCAATTAGATGATTAATTGATTACATTATAAAGATATATATTATATACAGTATGTTAATATTGTTGATGTATTACAGTACTGATGTTTCGCCGTTTCCTGTTGCTCTGGTTTTAAAACATCTCACCAACAATACATTTGAAATTTGAAAAGTAATTTTGATAAATGTGCAAAAAAAGACAGAAAATGAATTGCCAACAGGGTTTTCTCTGTTGATATTATAGTGCATAATAAAAGCTCAGCTCAGGTGTAACTGTGAAACTTCTAAAAATAATGTTCCATAAAGTCCCAAGAAAGATTGTGTTTTAACATAATTAACACGTTTGCTGTGAAACTCTCGCATTGCAGTTTTGTTTTTCACACTATTCAAGAAGTTAGTACGTTATAGAGAAACACCCATGATCCACCAGAGCAAATCTGATGTTGAATCCCAGTCAAAGTTAAGAGAGGAATGACAGAGGTGGAGGGTGGAGACGGATGTGTCAGGGACACAGAGATGGAGTGACTGACTGAGAGAAGGGTTTGGTTCAGGGTGAGAAAGAGACAAAGTGTGAAGTCACAAGAAAAAGGAAAGTGAATATTTGACAGCCTCATGTGACTTGTGATCACAGGACTGTTACACCATCCTGTCTAGGACACGGTCATCGTGACATGACAAGTGACTTGAAAACACTGCTCGATATCATATAAATAAGTGAAAAATAGAGCTTCATTTAAAAACAATGTATTTACTCATTTAATTTATGTCGTAGAACAAAACATTAAAATCTCCTGAGCTTGTGTTTACAACAGACCTTATTTCAGGCATCTAAACAAAAACCCAGTTAGGCTTACAGACGAGGGAACCGAAAGTGCAAAATGCTAACGCATTTCCAGGTTTTAAGACTCATTGCTGCAGCAGTAAGTGATGTTAAAGCAGGCATTTGGACAGTATGAAATGCTGCTTGAAAAACACAACAACAACTGAAAGATAACAGCAAGGGAGCATTTTACTGTTTAATAAAAATATGAACTGGGCTGGTCTCTCATTAATTGCATAAGAAAATGCTAATGAATGAATCAAGTGGTTCTGTAAAGCTCGGTTCATGCAGTAGCTCGTCTAATATTCTTTTGTATCAAATGTCAGAGACTGAATACGAACCCTGTCAGCCTTCTATGTGGGGATACAAATATCACCAAAGTAGGAATCCCAGCTGGGGGATAATTTTAGGTTTTCAAGGGTCACAGCAGGGACATTCTGACAAGAAACTGTCACACTGCACCACACAGCCAATCCAAGTTACTTGAGTTAAGAAATGGCTCAATGAGTTAGGTAAATCCGTATTAAACATGGAACAGAAACAAGTTTCTATTTTGTAAAATGTACCCATTGTTGTGGTGATGTAAGCAAATAGCTTCTTAAATGTGAGGCTGGAGGCATGAAGATGTCACTATGGGCCCTGGGAAAGTGTGATGTGGCTCAGGAGCTAGATAGGTTCATCCACTAATAGAATTATTGGCGGTTCAATTTTCCAGTCTCCATGTTGGAATGTCCCCGTAAGACACCGAAAGCTGTGCCATTGGTGCCTGATGTCAGACAGAATGTCAACTTGTTAAACACCGATACATCTTTATTTTGATATTACCTCCACTTTAATATAATCTAATTTCCGTGGGGGATTAGATTTTTGCTAACCAATCACTTGAGACCAACACATTTACAGGGGATCAAATCCCATGACAACATTCTTTGAGCAGGGGTTTTAAGAGCGGAGTGAGTTAAAAAGAGAACGTCTGTAACGGTTTCCATTGTTGTTATTATTACTGCTCTGGAGCACAGCTGACAACGCTCGTCAGTGGCTTGACAAAGGCCTGAGTCCCGGGCGCTTAGCACTGATTGGCTAATCATTTCCCCCCGACTGTGCTTATTGGTCATTTACTATTTAATCGAAAAAACGCTGGTTTATGTCACAATTCCAGACAAATCAGTTGACTCAAACTCAGTGGAGTGGGCTGATTCAAAGGTCTAGACCCAGGAAAATGCTAATGGTCTGTATGTGTGAATGAACATTAGTTTAGATCCTGATGAGCATGTGGCACCTTGCATGGCCGCACTGGCTATCAGTGTATGAATGTGTGTGTGAATGGGTGAATGTTCACATGAAGTGTACATCGCGTCGAGTGGTCGGAAGACTGGAGTGTTGCCATATAAATGCAAGTCAACTAACCCTTTTACACTATTTTCTGACATATTATAAACTAATTAACCAATCAATTGAAAAGAATAAACAGCAGATCAATCGATAACTAAAATAATTGTTAGTTGTGAATTACCAGTGAACTGATCCACAGTTCCCAGTGTAGCTGCAGTGATAATCTCCCTCTCTGACCTACTGCTGGTTTGTTATCTAGGTGTAACCTTGTTCGACAGGACTGGCTTTTTTTATGAGTCACTGATGATCAATGGTGGCAGAGCTCATACTGATGTAATCATTCACCATCAGCCTTCAACCCTTACACAGACCAGCTGACTCAGAACAATAACAGGATTCGGTTAAATGTTGGACATGCACGAAAAAAACACTGATTCAGATATGAAATGTTTAAGAGACAATGGAGCCACTTTGATGCTATCTATAAATACTTTAAGCACTTAATGAATAAAACAATCAAGCATTTGAACAGGTTATAACTAGTCCCTCCTCTGAATTCAGAGTAGCCCCAGGCTGAACTACAATGGCTGATTAAATACTTTCTTCCTGTGTGGCTGGAAATGCAGTGACCACGATAATGTCATTCTCTAAAAAGGCTTACAGTATCTGGACAAGGATAGCCATTGTGAGATTGTATACTCGGGCATTCGCGTAAAGGTGCTCCACTACAGATACATACTTTTTGTTGTGATGACAATATCCAGTAATGTTGAAAGAGTCTTAATAAAATACAAGGAGAAACAGGTTGTTTTAAGTAATAACATGGGAAGTATATTGATATTATACAAGTATTGTGATATGAGACTCGATATTGTCTTAGATTTTGGTTATTGTAACATCACATACGTGTCTTTTCCTGGTTTAAAGGCTGCATTACAGTAAAATGAGCAAATCAAACTGTTCTATTATTTTCCTTAACCCACTTAGTCATTATATACACTTTAGTGATTAATTCCATTGTGTAAATATTTTGTGAAAGTACCAATAGGCAACCATACAATATCAAGATATCACCCAGACCATTATAATTTTTGCCAGGACAACCTAAAGTATCAGTACTTCAATAAGTTATGCAACCGATGCCAAGTACTGATCGGAGCATTCATCAATTACACGTTATTTTCAGTAATAGAAACTATTGTGTGAGACTATAGAGATTCATACAAGAAATGTACAGCATTACATTTTTATCACCGAAAGCGATCTTAATTACAGTGCTGTTCATAGTAGAAAATTTACAAATTGCTTTTTAGTTGCTCAATAACTGTACTGTATCAGCACTCTTATCCTGATTTAGACTCCATGCTAATGCCTGTGGTTTTGTTTTTACATCCTACTTTTATCCTCCTGCTGGTTTGACAGACTCTCCCAGAAGAAATCATCAAAAAATAAAAGACCAATCCACAAGCAGTCATACGCTGGAAGTAAGTAACACTGCACAGATATAACTAGTACATTTACAGCAACACCACCACAATGGATTGTTCCACTAAAATCTGCCAACAACACAACAAAGTAACCTAAAATTAAAAATGGAGACAAATGCAATATATTCTGATCATTTCTGACAAAAACGAATAACAGACTTTAAGTGCAAGTCCTCAGAATCACAGTTGGGAGAGAAAATGTGAATAGATTGACTGATTACATTTGTACATCTTCTGCCATAAACATACATGCTGCGGGCTCTCTCACACACACACACCCACGCAGTGAGACAGTTTTTGAGACCACCTGCCACTCCACATATACATCACGAGGACAACGAGAGTGAGAAAGACAGCAGCTCTACTCCAGCCATTTCAGCAATAAGTACTGTCCCGTTAAGAACAATACAAAGGAAGTAATTTAGACTACTTAACTATCAATTCTTAGATAGCGTGGCTATTTTTGTTGACATGCTATTCAGTTGCACCTGTCTCTCTGACACTACCAAAGACAGGTCACAAACACATTAGAGATCACTTGCAACAGACTACAAATCCGGATTTATCTTCAAGACTGACTAACGTCAAATGTGTCGCACTAATCGATATAAAACGATCAGAATCCAACCAACGTCTGCCTGCCCTCACATACTGTAACGTATGTAACGGCTCTCGGTTCGTGACTGTCAACTGAACTAGAAAATAACGGTCGACCCGTGGTTAAAGCGGATAATCTCCAGGCATCAAAGGAACACTCACAGCATCCATGTTGGTTAGCCTAGCATGCACTGGGCGATACGCCTGGTTTGAATAACCCAGCTAGCACTTAACGCTAGCTCGCTAACTAATCCAAGGGCAGCAAAGCTGACTTGTGTTAGCCCACTTGGCTAACTGTGTGCGTTTCTTACCTTGTTTTAGAGTGGCTTCTGTTTATCTTTAAATTAAGCGTAACGTTAACTCTATTTTTTATAATACTCGCATCCCAGTTCTGCTTTGCTTTCCGCCGCTAAACCATTCAAACCGCCGGGTAGAACAGCCACAGAGCTAACGGCTACACTAGGAAGGAAGGAGCTGTCAATCCTGGCTGAGCGGAGCGGTTCACGCGCTGAAACCCCGCCCTCTTTTCCAAAAGCTCGTTCGCGGTGACGGTAGGCGCGCTCACGACATACCAGGAAGTCAGGATCGTTATTAGTAACAGAGAACGTCAGAGCATCTTTGCTAGTAGCGAGCTAAGCCACGTAAAGAAGAAAAAAGTTTATGAACTCTGCCTACACAACTTCAGGTATTTAAACACGATCCAATTGTAAACCCCAGTTTCACATATAGCTGCTCCTGTACAAAGTTGGCTGTTATTTAAAAATGTTTTAATGACTTTTGCTGGTTAGATAAATAGTTAGATACTTGGCCTTTTCGTGGGTATAGCCAAGTCACGGGCTAACGTTAGCATTGACTTCCGGCATGACAAAGCTAGCGTTAGCTGGCTAACTGCTACTTTTGTTAGCTTTGCTAAGAAAAGTATATATGACCCAAACGAACAGCTCAAAACTCCTGAAACTTTTGGATTATACAACAACACTATTTTCACGGTCAAATATCAAGTTTAAAGTGTTATACTATACGAAATAAATGTAAATATATAACCTAACGTCACAGTCTACGTCAGTAAATAGCAATATACTCAGTGTAAACTGTTAGGAGTAACGTTAAAGTTAAAGTCCTGCATTCAGATTGTCAAAAGGTAGCACCAAAATATAAATTACGGTGGTACCTAGTATTTAGGGTGTAGTAAAAGTATGAAACCTGAGATTTATTTTTTGTCCAACCGTGTGTGTGTGTGTGTGTGTGAGAACTAGGTTTTTCTCACAGGTAAAAAAGTAATTTCTTAAATAAAATTTCTGTCCCTGTCCACAAATATAGGAAATGATGTACAATAAAAATGGTTCCACACAGACACAAAATACTAATTTATGTCTCCTCCTCTTCTTAGTTTTGTTACTCATACCAGTAATAATCATGCTGCAGTGAAATGTATGTAAACTATGGTCTTGCAAACCTGACCCTCTTCTCTTCTCCTCCAGTATTCAGGCTTGTTTACAAAGAGATCTAAAGATGTCGTCAGGTGCTCTCTTTCCAAGCTTGGTGAGCGGCTCTAGGGGAAGCTCCAGCAAGTACTTGGTGGAATTTCGTGCTGGGAAAATGACCTTGAAGGGCAACGTCGTGACACCGGACAAACGCAAGGGCACTGCATACGTCCAGCAGTCTGACGACTCCCTGATTCACTTCTGCTGGAAGGATAGGACCACTGGAAATGTTGATGATGTGAGTAACTTTAAACTACTTACTGTTATTCTGATGTAATATTTTCTAGTTGTCAACAAAAGTAGTTGTCATATTTGAGGATGTTTCTATGACCGTCACCGATTTTGAAACTATTGTTCAGACTACGGTGCATACATTTGAACAAATTATGATTTTCAATCAGACAACAAGGCCGGATGCCTTAGTTCGAGCAAAGTAACATTTTTGGGGTTTGAAGAGCTGACATCGGCCACTGTGGTAATGTTTGGGTTTGACTGTGGACTTTTATTGTATTTAGTCCCTCATCTCTCTCTTCTCTCATTTTCTGTCATCCAGGCAAAAAACACAAAACATTTGTGAGGTTGTCATGTAATATGGGGTTTTAAGTTCAATATATCCATATTTGTAGTTAAAATACTTGACTACAAATACTTTAAGTAATCGGTAATTCTAGTGAGAGTGAAATTTGTAAATCTAACCATGCTTGTATTTTGTTGTTTATGTGTTGTTGTTTAGGTCTGTGGCTTAGTAGAATTTAAGACTAACATATCAACCCCTTTAACCAATAAAATCCTGAACTAAGCCAGCAGACCAGTCAACTGGAACTTGTACTTAATGGTGCAGGCTTCCAGTAAACAAACTGTCTTTCCTGAGGGTTCACATGGAAATAATCAGAAAAGACTGACAGGTGTGCTCACACATGTTATTTAAAACAATCAGCGTGACAGAAGTTGTTACTATCTTCAGAGATATCGTACATTCCACAAATACCACAAATTAAATGAGGGCAGTGGTAGCACTCCTGCAATGGAAAAAAAATTCTAATTTTGCCCTTTTCTATTCATTCTGTATTTGTACATAGAAGCATTTTTCATACAAGCAATGCTTACACATTGAATCCGTATTTAGCTGGGCTTCAACAGAGCAAGCAAGGTGACTGCGTCTTTATTTCAGAGTGGCAGTGATGATGCTATTGCCTTTGTTTTCCCTTTCAGTAATCGGTTAATGATTTGTTGTGGCAGAGCAACCTCAGCGTTTTTTCCGCCCCTCTCTCTCTCTCCTGAATGTCTTATGTTGTGGCTTTCCTGTTCCAGGACCTGATCATCTTCCCTGATGACTGTGAATTTAAGAAGGTGAGCCAGTGCACCACCGGACGTGTCTTTGTGCTGAAGTTCAAGGCCGGATCCAAGAGACTGTTCTTCTGGATGCAGGTGAGAGGAAGATGCCCATCATCTTCTTTCTAAAGGGAGGCGAAATGGGGACTGTCTTTTGTGACTGTATGACGTCTATGTCCATTCGTGTGCAGGCAGATGGATGTTCAATAGAGGGAAACTGAGTGGAAAAAATGAAGTGGGAGGCAATAAGACTGAGGAGCAGAGAAGAGAGATTATTACACTCATGATGACGGGGTGTGCATGGCTGTAATCAGTCAGCTACACATTTTTATAGATTTGTTTTTGTCCCTTTTTATATTTTATTTCAAAAGATTTTCAGTTGAGACAGATTTTGTCCATTAGTTTTCAGCAATGTGTTTGTAGAATAAAGCCACTTATGAAACAGTCTCTTATTTTATCTTATCGGTGTTGTCAAATCTGCCTTGCGTCATCACATAGGAATGACTCGGATAGATCGGAGCCTGTTCATTTGGTCTGTGGAGAATTCAACTTTTGATTTCGAGGAATTGCTGCTTGCCTCATTTCAATCAGGAGCCAAAGACCGACAAAGATGATGAGTACTGTCGTAAGGTGAATGAGTACCTGAACAATCCTCCCATTCCCGGGGCGGCAGGAAGCGGAAGCGGCAGCGGCCACGAACTCTCTGCACTCGGAGGAGAGGGAGGCCTGCAAAACCTGCTGGGAAATATGAGCCACAACCAGCTGATGCAGCTGATCGGACCAACTGGATTGGGAGGACTGGGTGAGTAGTATTTCTTAGGTATTTATAAATCTTTACACTCAACCACAGCAGAGACTCATCTGTTGAGCGAGGGAAGTCTTCAGCAAACCACCATAAACCAAAGAAATCTGGTCACATATTAAAAAGACCGGAGAATGTAAAGACTCAGTAAGCCTTCATTGTAACTCTTGAGACAAATTAAAATATTTCATCAAACATGATAAGCTAAAATGACCTGTAGTAATTAAACTGACGTTATTAAAAAACGTATTGTAGTAGTATAGTATAGTATATACATTTGTCAGTCCTTGTACTCTCTTTCTTACGTAATTATTTTAAGTCAACACAAAGTTAAGTGAAGCTTACAGCTGGTGTATTTGTTTTAAGTAAGAATCGGACATCAATTTGGACCCTTTTTTGATTCGTTCATGTTTGTCTAAGGAGGTTTGGGAGCTCTAGCAGGACCAGGACTTGCCAACTTGCTGGGCAGTGGGGGACCTGCCACAAGCAGCTCCTCATCCAGGTAAGACGGAACACAGATGTAGAACACAATATGATGAATTACCTCTGAATATTTATATTATTATGAATGATTCCTTCTTAGCTCTCGTAGCCAGTCAGCAGCCGCCACTCCGTCATCAGGCGCAGCCCCCAGACTGAGTTCCTCTCAGGCCTCCACCACCCCGGTGACTCCTGCTGCCACAGCGGTCTCCCCTACTAGTGTTGCTCCTTCCACACCAGGTACATCAAGTGCAGTACCGTCGTTATGTGTCGGGTTCTCTGCCAATTAAGAATCACGCTTTTAATGAAGAGGGGGAAAAAAACAACTTGTTTACTCTGTCACATTTGCAGCCGCTGCTCAGACCCCACTGGCCCCAGCCTCGGTTGGAAGCCCTGGCTCCCACCAGCCCATCCAGCTCAGTGACCTCCAAAGCATCCTCGCCACCATGAACGTCCCCGCAACGTCGGCGGCTCAGGGAGCAGCAGGTGAGTGACTAGGGATGCAACGGACCACAAAACTCACGGTTCAGATCATTTCATGGGTTCGAGTCACCGATCTGATCGGCAGAAAAAAGGGAGCAAATATAACGACTAGAAGGCATTGATGCTGATTATGTATTTTTACTGAAGATTGGCAGATAATCAGCAGTAAAACTTAATTACACACTATGATGGTACAGATCATGGATAAATGATAAATGACGGTCTGTTACACTACAATGAGTAACAGATGATTGAATGTGGGGTCTTGGTATGGTGACAGATTTAGGACTGCTTAGTCACTACAAGTCAATCTGAATAACGACATCGGCTAAGTGAAGGAGACGGAGTAAAGAAGCCAACAGAATAAAATGAATGGCTGATGGGGCTCCTTTCCTGTTCTCTAGTGGACTTGGCAAGCGTTTGCACCCCGGAGATGATGGCTCCCATCCTAACCAACGCTGAGGTCCAGCAGAGGCTGCTGCCCTTCCTCCCCAGTGGAGAAAGTTTACTGCAGAGCGCTGATGAGATCCAGAACACAATCAACTCGCCTCAGTTCCAACAGGTAACAGATAAACACAAAGTCACTCCAAATAAACACTTAAATTCTGGTTAAGACATTCATGTCGGGGGAAAGGTATAAGGTGAGTCTTGTGGGGGGAAATAATGGCTTGAGTAGTAAGAAATTCCAACACGTTGATCCTCTGTGGAAGACAGAAAAATCTTTTACTGAACAGATATATGGAAATGTGATCTTTTTATTGAGAATCACAGACAATAATAATATCAAAGGTGTGAGATAGAGGCAGTATTTTTTTTTTGCACTAATGAAGACCTCTCACCCACATCTGCTTTGCTAAATAGTGTGTTCACAAGCACCCGATAGACTCAATGCACCTGATTTTTAGCTAATTACTTTAAGTAGGTTTCATTGCTGCAGCTTGACAGTGACTGTTTCCTCCCTCCTTCAGTCGATGAGTATGTTCAGCAGTGCCTTGGCCTCCGGGCAGCTCGGCCCTCTCATGAATCAGTTTGGTCTGCCGGCTGAAGCTGTGGACGCCGCCAACCGAGGAGGTGAGACGCATGCAATATCGGATAGACTTGGAATATATGTTATTCCATTTAATGTTTTTTTTTCTTCCTTAAATACACCTTTCTTTGGTTATTTATTTATTCATATGTATTTGGTTTTCCTGTCAGATGTGGAGGCGTTTGCCAAAGCCATGCAGGACAGTAAAGGAGACTCCAAAGAGAAGAAAGAGGACGACGAGGACATGAGTCTGGATTAGAGCTCGCACGGCCAAGCCTCCGTTAAATCTGAGATTCATTTTCCTGTACCTATCTCCCATTTCAGGTGGTCTTACACCTTTCTATGCCAAAGGCAACACTCTGCTCCTCAGTCAGGGTGAAAGCCACAGTTTAACACATGAAAGTTAGGCCAGTTTTCCCTGTGACTACTGTCTTTATCAACAGCTCTGTTTTGTTCTATTGACAATTTCTTTTACTCTGAAAAGAGTCAGTTTATGAAATAAAAGGAGATTGAGCCCAAAGCTTGATTTGTTTTCCTTCTGTTACAGTTTAGAGCCGGAGTAAGTGCCGATGCTCTCAGGCTTTTTCTGATTCACTCTCGATAATAAAAACATGTTTGACATCCAAAACAACTGACCTCAAGGCTCATCTTTTGCAGATAGGAAACAAACACTGAAAAGTGTAATTTGTATTTTAAAAACGACTTTATTTAAAAATACATTTACAAACATGGGGTCTGGGAGTGATGGGGAGGGACAGCTTATTCTTTCTGTGAGATATCCTTTAAAAAGTGGTTATATTACATACAAGTTTCACACACTCATGTTTGGTAAATGTTTACATTTATGACAGAATAGCGATGGGAAATGTAGCCTGAACCTGGACACGAGCTGGCAGATGGGATGATTAGTTCTCTCTTCATACAGGAATTAATCCCACGTTCATGCCCTGTAAGGCTTTCAAATACTGTGAATATAGCACTATATTCCTTCAATTTGGGTGTTATTACCCTGAACTGAAAAATGGCCAAAGTGAGATACATTAGACCTTTCAGAAAAAAAAAAAATCTGTCAGTTATAATTTGGATATTGAAATGAACACCATTCACAAGTTGGAAACTGGTTATTACAGTAACTCCAACATGACTTGAACGCAGCATTATCACCAACGTTGATAGAACAAGAAGATTGTGTGTGTGAGGAGGAGAAGGAAGTGAACTTCTACCTAAATGAAAGTTACGTTTTTACTTTGAAACCTTAATGTAGAAGAGAAAAGAACTTTAAGGCCATTAAACACAAGCAACATGTTCAAACTACACTGCAACATGTTCAAACTACACTGCAACATGTTCAAACTACACTGCAACAGCCAATGACTGACCGGTTCTAATCTCTCTTTTCTGTGTTTCTATGTAAATACCAGTGGTGGAAGAAGTACTAATACCACACAGTAAAACTATTCATCTACAAGTAAACATAATGCATTCAACACCTTAGTATTAAGTATTATCAAAAAGGACTTAAAGTAACGGTACTGATTGTGGAGTAAAATGTTCCCTGTCGGTGTTTTACTAATATACATAAATGTAGTAGTAATATTAATCCAGAAACAATATACATATGCAAGGAAACGGTTTTGGAGCTGAACAGGAATATTGCAGCCTATTTTTTTCATTTTTATCATTTTGCCGACATGAGTAATGTAATGCTCTTAATGATTGAATTTACTCATTTTAAACCTAGTTTTTCTAAACTCTGATTAGTACTGATTGTAGATGAATTAATCCTTGTTGGTGCAACCCGGCCCTAATGTTGTATTTGTTTCATTTCCATTCACTGAGCCTCCCCTGAAAATGTTTGGAGAGAAGCCCACCTCTAACTTTAATATGGAAATACTCAAGTAAAGTACAAGTACCTCAAATTATTACTAAGTACAGTGCGTGAATGTACTTAGTCACATTAAACCACTGGTTAATACTGAACCTTTCTTGGTGTTATGTGATAAATGTATTCATCTTTGTGTCACTGAGACGCCCGTTATTCCCAAATGTCCAGTCCTAGTGCCAGTTCCAGGTGACATTGCCCATGTGCGCTGACTGAGGACGTTGCTCATACATCAGTGTTCACAGTGTACCGACTCAGTAGGTATTCTTAACATTCTCTGCTAGAGATGCACGATACACAGCTGTATGCATCATTTACTTGAATATATAATGCAGATTCAGGAAATTAGTTTGGACGATTGACATATACCATTTGCTTCCTAAAGCAAGAAAATGAAAGCAGTGTTGCCTTCATTGACAATAAACTACACATTTTAGAATTAGCTTTTGATTTTAGAGTTGATATTTGATATCAGTGCATCTCTATGCGCAGACAGACGTTATAGCACCCTGTAGCACAAAAACAAACCAGTAATATTGCAACAAACAAACTTTAAAATATAAAATATACATTTTTCTGAAAATAGAAAATAAATATCAATATATATTTTAAATTAGCTACAGTAACATGACACCCACCACCAGTAATTTGCAGTTGGGGAATGTGAGGATAAGATTGTGTGTGTGTGTTGGGTTTACATGTGTGGGCAGCCCTGCGTCCCCACAGCTCCATGCACAGCGAGTGGTTTGGACAACATGGCAGGTCTGCGGTTGATCGTCGCTTGGCGGATGCAGCCGTGGAAGACTGGCAGGTCTGCAGGTAGACCAGGAACTGAGACGCCATCTGGTGGACAAACAACATGTTCAACAGAAATCTAGAATTACCGCCTCGCGGCCGCATGTTGCAGTTTACATCCGTCTGTCCAAAATAAATGTCATCACTTCATAATTTGATCCTATTACACATTTGTGTGTGAGATATAACGGTTGAGTTAGTTTAAAGTAACTCAAAAAACATAATAGTTGCAATATAAAAGAACACCGCCCATAGAGAGAAAGTAAGTAATATCACAAGAATGTATGCTGTTACTATTGTGAAGTTGTATGTATTGTTGTCTGAGATGTACAGTGATGTGGAGATACATTCCCCTTGGGTTTAATAAAGTCTCGAGCAAGAAAGTATTACAATGTTATGGAAAAATGTAATATATTAATATAAATGATCTCAGATGGTGGTTCTTTGTGGAAAACTACTTTCATTTTCACCATAAGACATAATGAAACAGGATCAGGCATTGTGCAGAAAAAGAAAAGAAAATCAGGGTGAATGTGTACTCACCAGGTACCCCTCCAAGGTAGACGGTCTCTTTGGACCCTGCAGAGCGGCTCTGTTTGGGGCCGACACTGTGCTCACTGGCTGCATCAACATGGAGCTGCAGGACATTGTTCTTCTTCACCACTGGAGACGCAGAGACGACACAACATTATCTCAGCGTTACAACAGGGCAACAACACAGTGACAAATAACTTGTTGATGCAAACTCACCTGTGATTGTGTGCCAGCGTCCATTACATAGAGGTTCCTCAGGAGTAAAGGAGGTAGAGATTTCACCTTTGCCGCTGTTTAATGAAACAGTCACCTACACACACACACACACACACACACACACAATTCAGTTCAGTTCAAAATACAGTTCAATAATTGTTATTCCCTTCTTTTGTTTTCTTGCATTTCTTTTACAACTCAACACAAATAGTATCCAGCTGTTGTTAAAACCCTCCCTGGTGTCGTCTCACCTCTCCCCGTCTGAGGACCAAACTCAGGCGTTGGTCAGGTGATGTCCCAGCATGCAACAGCAGCCCCGAGTCCAAGACGGGCCGAACCTCCAACTTGATATCCAGATCCCGACCCAGAACTAAGGACTCATCTGCATGGAGAAAGAGCCTTACGTCAGGACACATCATGACCCAAACAAGAAGATGCATCGTGACTGAAATTTCTTAAAACCCAGAAGAAGAGTGCCGATAAGAACCTATTGCCATGTGTCCTCCCTGGCCAGAGAAATACGCTCCGGGCTGCAGAGGGCTCTGGAAGCAGGGCACCGTCCCCTGACTGTGAGCGGGGCTTTCTGCACGGGCTTCGTTTAGCGCCAGGTCCCTGACACAACCGACGAAGCCACCGGAGCCTGGAGCCTGAAGTTTATAAGAAAACAACACAGACGGAAAACAAGTCAAGAAGAATAGATGTGTGATGAAGGTGCTTTTTTGTCTTGGAGTCTGTGTGTGAGATAACAGTATCTCACATTCAGATATTACTCATCCCCACTGTCACTTTTGCCTTGTAATTTTGTCTTTAATGTTTCTTTTATTCTATTTTAGTTTTATTTACCTCATTATTATTTTAGAATTCCTCCATTATTCTGTACTTATTTCAGTACCTCATACAACCCCACTTCAAAAAAAGCCTATTATTTATCTCTGGTACTGATATATCACATCCAGCCATGTAGCGGACTCTTGTGTGTGTAATTTGTAGTCTGGATGTTTTACCGTCAGTGAGGGCGGGACTCCTCCAATATATAAAGGCCCAGCGAGACGAGTCCTGTCTCCTCCAGGCATTCTCTTAGACTGAGCGCTGATACCGTCCACTATTAGGCCGATCTTCTCTCCTTCGCGCTTAATAAACACCTGAGGTGACAAAGACAGAGCAGGTGAGATATTCAGGTGAATCAGACACAGGCTGTCTGGGTAATATGATGCAAACCTGACAGACTTAAATTATGAGATGAAAACTTGTCAAATAGATTCACTCAAATTCACTTCCTGGGTAGAACCAGTCACATGACCCTGCTTTTAACCTCACCGTGTGCCATTGGTTGTCGTTGTACTTCTTGCGGCTTCGCAGGCTGACCTTCCTCTTTCCTCCGTCCAACAAAAGCAACAGGTGGCCGTCTGACACGCTGAGTGACATCACGGCTGCGCCACGCTGCCCGCCAGCTGCGTACAGCACCAAGCCATCAGAGGAGTTGATCCTCACCGCCATGGAGATGTGAGGCCTGCAGAGAGAGAGAGAGACATGATTAAATATTAACTTGTATTATAAACATTGTTGTAAGTGTTGTTATTTGCATGTCAGCAAACGGCCTTGTGTTTACTTGATGAATGCACGTCCAATAATTACTCCTTTTAGCTCTGGTTTGGTATTCATATAAAAATATGTAGTTCCTTATCTGCTAAATGTTCCACTTTATTCACCAGCTAGTCACTAACTTTGTCTTGTTGTCTCGAGGGATGAGTTTTCCCAACAGGGTGGACACTTAATCTACAGTGTGTTAAACACTCACATTGAGCTGGGTGAGCTGGGCAGAGAGTCGTATCTCTGGTAGCTGTGTGTGGAGCCGCTGAAGTGCGTCGCTCCGGCCTCCTGGTCTGACAGCTCCCCCTGACAGGACTCCCTGGTGTTACGGCTGCGAGACCCGGATGGCTTCTTGTGCTTTCCCTGTAGGAGAGATAGTTTACATTTATTTTGTGTTTATTACTGGGCAGTGGGCAGAGAGGTTCAGTTAGTGTCTGATGTTTATTTGCGGGAAAAGCAGAATTGGCCGTCTGCGTGCGTGTACCTTGGGCTTGTTGCTGTGTTTGGGCTGGGCAGCGACGATCTGCTGAGGTTTTTTGGCAGCAGGACAGTTAAGAGGAACGTTGACGTTTTCTTTCACTTTCAGCAGGTTCAACACCATCTGAGAACTCTTTTCACTGCAGACAAGAGACACACATATATTATAGACAAAGCTGAATTACAATACGTATGTATAGTGATAATTTATCATGTAGGACACAGACAACATGTTAGCAGTTAGAATTAAAGGAAAGTTACTTGCTAGATAGAAGAAAAGTGGTTAAAAGATATCTTGTTAAACTAAAATGACAAACATATATTCAAATCAAGTACAATTACAGCACTGAATCTTATGTTACAGCAGACTTATCAAGGAGTCAAAGGTTGTTAGAACAGGAATCTTTCCTCTGGCCCTTGTAGTTGGCAGATTTCCAACAAAATCCGAGTGGTTTTTAACATTCAAAGTTGGCTCTACGTCCCCGGCTCAACGAGGGTTACGGTGCTCAGCCAACCCCAGATTTGACCCCGCCGTGTTTTATTTATTTATTTATTTTTCTTTGGCACTTTGTCCGCCATTTTTGAAAGCCCCTCTTGGATATGTGCGTACCATCTGGCACCTGGTCGCTACGTGTTTAGAGAGGTTGACGGCCAGAAACGTACAGAACACAGCAAAATAAGAAAATACAAGCACAGATATTGACACTGCCACACACTTCTAGTGGGTCATAACTGATGATTGAGAGGTATTACATTGTTTTTTCAGGAAAAAACAACCATTGGGCCTTTAAAACTCTGAATATGGAGATTTCTATCAATAGTTTGAATGTAGCAATGCAGATAATAACGCTGGCATTAAAAAGATGATTTCACCTTGTTTGATGACATGATACCAGAGTTTTTGACTGAGCTGAGTTGCTAATCCTTCCATTACTTCTCACCTCTTGATGAAAACATTGCTGATACATCCGATGAGACTGGTGAGGCTTTGGTTGGGCATTCCTCCCAGGAAGGTGCTTCCCTCCGTGGTCGTCACACTACGTCCTCTGCTGTTCAGCCGGATGCCCTCATTTGCTTTCTCCAGCACGTCATCCATGTACAGACGCATCCTGGAGCAGGGTGAGCAATCAAACACTCAACACAGTGTCAACAATTCATGCTTTTTTTAATTTTTACAACTAAATTTGTACCAAAGTTTGATGGCTTCATGTTGACATTTGGAACAAAAAGACAACCGAGAGCTTTATGTGGACTTTTACAGGATTACACAGCCAGCCTACCCATTGATGTTGTTGTAGATAGCAATGTAGTGGCTGTTGTCATCGTTGTACGTCTTCTGCGTCTTAATCTCACTGTTGCCAGCTCTCACTACAACATGGCCCTCATTCAAAAACACCTGACACACTCCGTCCTTTACACACACACACACAACAGCCACAGGTCAGAACACAACATGTAAGAAGATGACACTTAAAAGTCCAAGAGACCAATGCAGGAGAAAGACAAACGATACTTTTAAAACGTATTGACTGATTTAAGATAGCTGTAAATAAAGACAGAGGAAACAGGAGGAGGTGGGTTACTCGTCAGACCTGATCATGGTGGTAGAATATGAGTCCCTCCTTCTGCTCAGTCCTGAAGCCGAAGCTGGAGTAGAAGTTATTTCTGAGGGTGGGAATGTTGGTCAGAGCCAAGCCCAGGTAGCTCTGACTGGAGAAATGAGCCTCCCGAGCCACCTACATGAACACACACACACACACACACACACACACACACACACACACACACACACACACACACACACACACACACACACACACACACACACACACACACACACACACACACACACACACACACACACACACACACACACACACACACACACACACACACACACACACACACACACACACACACACACACACACACACACACACACACACACCAGGTCAAGACATGCTGTATCAGTTCTAAATATACAATTTATTGCCATTAAATGTACTCCTCTTCATACAAGCTGAATGGTGGGCAGCGTGTTCTTACCAGCAGGTCACTGTCGCAGCCGAAACTGAGTCCGGAGCTCTTCATCCTCTTCAAGTCGATGTGAGAGTTCTGGGCCTTCACGTTTCTGAAACAGCCCTTCACAGAGCCTTGTTTTGGAAACAGAGTCTTCAACCTGAAAAGAGACAGAGACGGAATGAAACAGCCTGATGGAGGCAGAGTTCTTTAACAAACTACAGTAAAGCTGTATTTTTAGGCAATTTGGGGGCAGAAGCATTTCTCAACAAGCTGAACAAGTTACACCTTGGACCTATTATGGGCTTGTATAAATGTTACAGCTAACATGATAGCAAACCTCCATGATACAGCAGACAGGGAGCGATGAATGTAAGTCAAGGCAAGCCAATTTTGTTTATTAAGCCCACTATAAGAAATTACAAAATTTGCCTCAAGGGGCTTTTTTTTATTGAAAAAATAAATAAACTGGAAAAAAACAAAACATTTTTGGAAGTCCTGAGAGGCAAGCAGGAATTTTGTCTGATCTGAAAATTGTTTCCCCTCCTGTGTTTATGACTTTATGAGCAGGTAAAGACAAGGTGTGGCTGTTGTATAACTAATTATAGCCTCTCAAATTGCATCCATTTATTAATTGGCATGAAAACAAAAAGTACAGCTGAGGCTGATGGGAATGCCATTAGTTTTGCAGGTATTTGCTTATAAGTAGAAATGTTGAACTCATGATTGCACTAGAGGGAAACTTAAAGGATCGTCAAAGTCAAATTCATCCTGTGGGATATGAATATCTGCAACAAAATCCATGTCAATCCATCCATTAATAATGTGTGTGTACTACTCACTTCCCAGGCATCATGTGCTCTGGTACTCCTCCCAGGTAGTAGCTGCTACTGAACGAGGGGATGCTCTCATTGAACTGTTGTGTGTAGAGGCTAACACGGTTGTTCCTCACCACAATACGGTGAGGGTTCGAGGGTGGACGCAGGATGATGATCTCCAGCTATACAATTAAAAACAACCCGCCACACATCAACATAGACTATAACACTTGAAAATGAAAACCAAGACTACAAAATTGCATTTTTTTTTATTCAGCTGTGAATTAACATCTTCCATTTTTAACAAGTAATACATAGTATTAGAAAATAGTAACAAAGACAGAAAGGCAGAGAGACATGGTAGACTTACAACTTTGGGGTCGGCGTCACTGATGATCAGGAATTCAGATGAAGGCTCTTTGGGCTCGAGCTCCATCATAGCACCACTGAAGTCATAGAAAACCTTCAGTTTGCCCTGAAGTACCGCCAGACACAGGAACTGACTCTGATGGAGGAGAGAGACGTGGAGAAAACATTGAGCCATATAGCCAGTATAGTAATGATTAGAACCCGACCAATACTAGACGTTTGAAGCCGATACTCACTGATGTTGATATCTAAGAGTTTCAAAAAATTGGATAACTATCAGCCACAACATCTTTATAAGGATCCCTTAAATTTGAACAAGATGTGCACTGAGCAGCACACTACAAAGAAAAACAAACTTGCTCTCTCATGTGTATTTCTGTACTGCATATTTTTGTAACGTATTGGCTGATATTTACAGCGATAATTACACTTTTTTAAAAATGTAATCTTAATTAATTTCAGTCTCTTGTATCTGTGATATATTAATATCAGCCGGCCAATTCAGGCTCTGATAAAAAGCATTGGCAATGAATGCAAAACAATAAAAACATCAATACTAACTACAGGTTATTATGATTAATATATATGATTATTATTATGATAAATCAGATAAAAAGTGCTTAATTATTGAGCAATAGTAAATTTACGAAAGAGAAAGTAAGACAGAACAACTAATTGGCTTCCTTGAGAGAATAATGAATGAATGAATGAATATATAAATGAATGAGTGAAGTCTTTACCTCCTTGTGCAGCAGGAGCAGTATTCCGTTGTGTGAGAGCAGTTTGACTTCCTGTTCAAAGCGCTGCATGCGAGTAGATTCATCAGTAAAGGTGATCTCAGCAAAGCCGGTACCGTCAAAGTACGCCGCGTCATTCACCCAGGCCTGAGTCAGCACTGGCTTGGACCTTTTTTAATCCATTATGAGTCACAGAGAAATAGACAAATGGAAAATATGAAAGTGAGTTTAGTTAAAAGTAAAGAAAATATATATAGAAAAGACAACATGAAAGATATTGTCTTATAAACATATACTGGAGGTTATTTACCCACCATGGTTTTGATTATATGTATTAAATGACAGCTTGTACACTGACCTGCCATAAGGTTTCTCCGCTGTGGTGTTGAGTTGGAAGATGTTTTCAAAGTTATACAGACTGAGCACTTCCTCGTTGAGTGTATCTAACTCGATACAGCCCTTAAAGTTAGGCAAAGCGAGCGGGGAGGGGGGCTAAAAAACAAAAAGAGAATAAAGATAAAATAACTAGTATACACCAATACATATAATTCAAATTAAAACAACAAGAGTCATAAACCCATATCTATAACATCTTTTAAATGTCTTTATAAAAGACAGAGCTTTCTTTATCTCTTTTAAATATCTCTTTCCTTTATCTTACATTAATAGAATTGTTTTTTATCCATTTCATCATAAAATCCGATGATTTCATAATTTGTCAATTTAAATCTTCTGCCTTCTGTGAAGCACTTTTTAAATTGGGTTTTCAAGAAAGTGCTCTATCAATAAAGATTAATATTTAAAATAACAGGTTAGTTGCAGTATTTTTGTATTAATAATATTACTTTTTGTTTGTAACTACATGATAAAACATCCAGTAATTATTTCTGTGCATTGTTGTTGTCATAACATTGTGATCAAAATGTGGATGCTCTCATAGGCCACGACTGCAATGCAATGGTGGAGCCACTATATGAAATCATATGAAGGCTTTCCACCATGTACTCACTTTAAAAGTACTTGGATATCCTCCCACATAGAAGACAGTGTCGTCGGTCAGGAGGTTGAGCAGCCCCTGATCTCCTCCAGCCTCCACGTAGGCTTTGGTGACTCTTTGGTCCCCCTCATAGGCTTCTGAAGACATGGACATTTGACCGTACTGTACGATCCTGCATTCAACCAGACAGACAAATAGATAAGGACAAGAGACAGCTGATATGTTTTATCAAGAGTCAATATTTTAACTTGCATACTAATTACATGTTGTTCTGAAACAGAACATTTTATAATTTCAACTGTTATAAAACAGCAACACATTAACACTAGAATGTGGAATGGCAGTCTTTCCTGAAAATGAAATATCAATTTTCTGTACTGTGATAAAAGCAGGTTAATTAAAGGGATAGTTGTGATTTTTTTTAAATGGGGTTGTCTATACTCCCGTCTCGACTGGTTACCTTTTTGTGTTAATGTGTGACTTTGGTGTTTTAAAGGGTTAGTTTGGATTCACCAAAGTCACACAATAACACAAACAAACTAACCGATCAAGGTAGCAGTAGACTAGCAACTCCTGTGTTCTGCAAGGTGAAATTACGGTTATTGTTAATGGATTCTTGTGGCTTTGAATTGAGCATAGATAATGGCTTCAGTTGCCTGTCGGAAAGGGCCGTCTGACAGGAAGGTTAAACAGTGAAAACATTATAAATATAGCCTACACTTAAACTGATATTGATTTTTTTAAGGTAAAATATGTTTTGCCGTTGTCCCCATCCACAGCAGTACAGTACTTTTCTCCTATGCTGGTACTGCTGTCTGTTTCTCCCTTTCCATTCTACAGCGACTTGCTTACAATATCCAGGTACAAGACACCAATTTGTTACATTTATTTGTATTTTTCAATGATTATAGTTTACAAAGTTGGAATAAAAAAAATAAAAAAATCACCTCAATATGGGAAAATCTTCTCAAGTAAAAATCAATCATGTCATCATGTATGCACATATTTCATGGTGTGTCTTACCTCTCCAGTACTATGCTATTAAAGTTTCCGTCAGCCTTGACGTCTTCATCCATCAGCACCTCAGCAGTTTCTCCTCCAACATTGAAGTACCAGCGCAGTCTCTTTCCCACCAACACCATGCCCAGGTACTCCTTACTCGTCTACAAATATGAAATAGAAAGGAATGAACTACAAGATACCCATACTGTCCTTGCCAAGGATATCTTCTTACTGGACTACAACTCCTAGAAACACTCTCTCAATAATAAACTCAGGAACATATTGATAGATGCCATACTGGTACTGTGCCAATCAAATGAATGAAATGTAATGTTCAGAGTGGTACACGGATCCTTTTAGAGACAGTTCACCCCAAAATCCAAATTTTTCCTCATACCTGTAGTGCTATTTATCAATCTATATTGTTTTGAGTGACTTTCCGAGTGTTGGAGTTTCATGTAGGAACTATTTTCTTTCTACCAAACTACAGCCGCCACCCATATCACTGCGCAGAGGGAAGCATGCATTTACTCATGGACAAGAGGTTTTGACAGGGAGATGATAGCATCCTCCTCGGCTGAGCTGTAATGTTTGGTAGCTCGGTGGTGCTAGGTAAGCTAGCAGTATGGAGTGTAAATGCATAGTTCCAACATGAAACTGCTTACAACAAGGTCTGTGGATTATCTTGAGCAACTGGCTCTGGAAGAGACATTGCTTTTGAGTTTTTCAAATGCATTCTTTTGGCACTTTGAGCACCATAAGCCGAATGCCATCTAGTTAAATCATACTGGAGCAGAAGCAGACATTGCTACGGCTGATATCTCCAACAAAAACAACAATAAAAACTACATCTAAAATAATAAACAAAAAAACCCTCCACAACGCATAATGAGCTTCTGTGTTTCTGGGGTGCTTACATCCTTGTTGCCGAGGTAGAAGACAAACTGTTTGTCGCTGTTGTCCTGCCGCCTGGCTCGGGCCGCCTCCGGCAGAGTGATGTGGAACTTCAGGGAGGTGTAGGCAGCCAGGTCGGCCAGGTTACTAGGAGTACGGACCTGAACACCGGACGACCCGTTAAACTTCACCGACACGCCCACCTGGATGGACGCAAGAGGATGAGGAAATTACAGGCTTTTCAGATCCAACTTCAGAGTGTGTGTGTGTGTGTGTGTGTGTGTGTGTGTGTGTGAGAGTGTGTACCTTGCTGGCAGCGTTGCGCGCCTGCTGTATGAGCTGTCGGATGCGGCTGATGTTCTCAGAGATGTTTGGCATCTGTACGGAGTGATTCTGCAGTTTATCCAGCTTCTTCATTAGCAGAGGAATAGTCTCACCCAGTGCGTGCACTTTAGAGAGAGATTTGCATAAAGAAACCAGTTACTGAAATAAACATTTATTTTAAGGATGCTTCTCTGGCGATACGTCACACACGTCAACAAGATCCTACCAGTCTTGTTGGCCTCCATCAGGGCGTTGTTGATGTCATCATTGGTGGCGTTGGCGTCTCCGTATGTCTGCTGCCATTTGTCCAGCTGCTCTTTAATGGGACGCAAGGCATCGTTGACTTGTGTGGCCGTGGTGTTCGCCAGATCTGCTGCTTGCTTTGCCTCGTCGATCTCTTGAGTCGCATCTGTTCAGCGCAGAGAAAGAAGGAGGGAAATGTATTTTTTAAAAATCATAGAGATGGATAAGGTGAATCCACTTTCTATGCATTTATGATTTGTACCACATGTTTAAAGACATTATTAAATTCTTCGTTGTGTAGATTTATTACAGTATTCACAACTTCTGAACCTGATAGGAGCTCTTTTCTTGTAATTCTAGAGAACACTGAAATTATATTATATAATATTATAATTATAATATTTTTGCGTCATATTTAGGTTGTGACAATACAACAATGTATGCTCTGGTGTGCACGGTGTGTATTCTTTAAAAATTGTCTTTTTCTTTTTTTGTGCGAGCATTCTAGTAGGAAGAGTAATCTTGACACTTCCTATATGTGGTATGTCCTAAAAGAAGTCATCAACATTTTTACCATAACTCTCTGAACAAGCTTATAGCTATTTCTTAGGGTGGGTTGCTTCTCTAGTTTTAATAATATCTAACGCTTGCTCCTCTTGAGTTTGAATGCCCTGATTCTAAGATACTTTCAACAAAAGCGTCTGCGAATTCAATGTAATGAAATTTCTGTGTGTGTGTGTCATGAGCTATCGCTCAAGTAGATCAACATATTTGATGAAGTCGATGTACTCGCATGATTCTTGCACTTCACATGGTTGAATGCATTTGTTGTAAGTCACTTTTGATAAAAGCGCCAGCTAAATAAATGCCATGTAATGTGTGTTGAATGTGCGTACTTGTGGTGAAGTTGAGGTTGTTCTGAACCGCCGCCAGGTCTTTCATCACATCCACCTGTTTGGTTTTGGCATCGTCCAGTCGCCTCTCAGCGTCTTCCAGCTGCGGCTTCAGGTCTGTGCAGCATTAAAAGAAAAACAAAACTTCAACGACTAAAACATTCCAAGCGAAGTCTACAAGACTCTACTTTGACTTGATTTCATGACATCCCTCGTGATGAATCTCTTAAATGAATATGCTGATGGGAAAGATGTGCGTTTACCGTTGTTGAGTTCATTATTTAGCTTCTCGACTTCGTCCTTCAGCTCCACACTGTGGTTCCTAAGAGAATCAGCGGTCTGACTGAGGTCCTGGTCCTTTATGTTCTAAACACACACATCGACATTACAAACCAGACACGAACAGATTAATAATTTGAAGCAAGTTGTTTTAGTAGTTTAAATTTGTGCACGTACATCTTCAATACGGGTGGAAGAATAAATGTGTGCGTCTTGTACCTTCATTGTGTCGTTAGCAGCCTTGGCGGCCATCTTGGCTGCCTCCTCTGCCTCTTTGATACTGTTGATGATCTTGTTATAGGATTGTGTTACATCCACAACTCCCTCCTTCTTGGTTTCTGCTACCACACTGCAGACAAACAAGATTGTTAACATCTTCTCTTTACTTGTCATCATGGCCGTATTTCATTGCTGTGATTAAAGGCCATGTCCCTCAAAGCATGAGTCTGATTGACTCAAAGTTTGACACACATGTCCCCAAATGCCAAGACATATGACTGGCAGGACTTTGAATGTGCCAGAATCTTTTGTGTGACATTGCTCAGCTTTGTGAAGCCCGAAACCCGCTTGCTGCGACCTGCAGCTTTGATTTTAAGATTGAGCTGCTTCCATCTGTTGAGCGAAAAGGGGCTTAAACCTGAAATATATTTTTAATATTTTTCCTGGTGAGTTTTGTCAATACAGTGAACAGCGAGGCTTGTTTAACAATCTTAATATATACGGATGTAGCTAAGCAGCTAACTACTCTCTTACCTGGACAGGTTCATGGCTAAAGTGTTCAGCAGCTCAGCATGTTTCTCTGCTTCCTCCACTAGAGGAATTTTGGAGTCGGCCAAAGCTAAGTTCTGCACTCTCTTTGCCAATGGTGTCCTGGCGCCATCCAGCTGGGCCGCCGAGCGCTCATATTCCTGAGAAAGATGTTTGAAGTGTTAAAGTGATGCATACCATACAACATCTGCATTTTGATTCCAGATAAAATCCTTTGTTACATGACTCTCTGCATTTCTTGTCTGTATCTCTACTGGCACCATTAATGAAAACAAAATGCTAAAAAAATAAAACTGAAAAACTAGAAGGAGAACAAAAGTAATCTGTACATAACTGTAAAAAAAAAAAACAGCAGATTTCTTTTATTCATAACATACTGATGAAACACTGAGGCCCAAGATAATGATGCTTTTTTTTTCACAATGAACGAAGCATATCCAAAACCTTTTCTTGTACTAACCTTAACAAATATTACTTAACCATGAACCCCATAGAGCAGAACTGAAACTTCAAAAATCTGAACGGAAATGCAAACTAAGCTCGAGTTTCTTTTGTCTCTCCAAAAGGCAGTTGGTAAAGCTACTCAGCATATTTATATTATCAGAGTTTGAACACCAGGTGTGGTGCAGGTAGGGTCTAGAGATTTTATGTTTAATATTTAAAGTTGTTTTTTTCTAACCTCTTTGGAGTCGTGCAGCATGGACAACACATCGTTGACCTGTGCTACATCATCTTCAGCCATGGACAACTGGTCGTTCACCTCCTTCTGCTTCGACAGCAGGTCTTCCATCCTCCTCTGCGAGAGAGAGACGGAGTCAATATCACTTTTCATCACTGTCCTAACTGTACCGGTGTTGTTGATTTCCCAGCTCACCTGGTTGTCCTCCAGAGTTTTCTCGTTGATGTTGTTGATCTCTGCGGCTCTGGCAGTGTTGTTCACAGCTTCGTTCAGGGCGTCTCGAAGATCCATCATTTCAGAGTGGAAGCGGACCAGGCGGTCTCTGATATCATTGGCCAAGTCGCTGTTTTCTCCCTGACGACCTGCCAACTCCTTGTTAACACGGTCCAACACTAGCAGAGGACACAGAGACAGAGTTTAAAGAACTGATCCAGTCTACAATTATTATTTTTTGTTGTTGTTTTGGGGTCTAAAACTGTGGAAACGTTGAATTTGATTCATTTTCCATTAGATTACTTTAGGTCTACATTAGAAACATGGTTTCAACCTTTAAGCACCAACTTTCTATCCTATTAGCTCGCACTAAGTAAAACAGAATGATGGTATGAATGTGTAATATATGTGTTGATAGATTAGACATATCTTTTTGACCATTGTCATTCTCAAAAAGAAGGCCCCGTCATAAAAATAATCACGATACATGCACGACAATTGAAACTTTAAAATTAATAATAGTTACTCAAGTCATTGAAAGTGGTCTGGCAGGCCAAATATGTAATACACATGTCCAAATTCATATCAAGACTCTAACAATCAAAAATAGTGGGAGTTAAAGCAAATCAAATTATATCTATTATACTTATAGCTAACCATTCTAGACCTGACCATGTAAGTATTAATTATGGACATGTGAAGAAATGATCAAATATGAGCACCTTTTTTTTACACCTGTTTCACACATGAAAACAATCAAACAAATAAAATGGGCACTTAGAAAGATTTTCACGGCAAAACCTTTTCTCACCTGTTCTTAAGTCAAGCACAGGAGAGAAAACAGTTTAGATCAGACTAAAAACTGATCACCAGAATTTTCTTTTCTGATTTGCCTCTCAGGGCTTCCGTAGTCCAACCAGCAGTTCCTTGTAATAGGTATAGTGTAATATGACTTGAATGTGCAATACCACGTATTTATAGTAAACAAACTGATGAAAAATACTATTAAATGTGCAGTTACCAGTAAAGCAGTCATTCCCTGTGTGAACATATTCTTCATCTTGCATTCTTAACCTATTTAAAAAAGGACAGATGCTGCCTACCAACTTCTTTTTGCCACTGAACATTTAGGCTGTAGTGTTTCAGCCTAAACATAGAATAACAACTTTAGAACTATCTCTCGTTTCAAAGCAATATTTTACATATCTTCTATGAAGTAAAACTGGAAAGTGTTTAAGAGAAATATATGCGTTCATGAAAAAAACTTACATTTCTGTGCCTCCACCTTCTCTTTGTCAGCCAGTTTCTTCTGTCCCACACAACTCCTGTACTTCATCTCCCTCAGCATGGCCTGCACCTCTCTCATCTTCTTCTCCCTCTGCCCAATGTCCTGCTCGGCCTCGGTGTCATTCAGCCAGGTCCGGTTCGCCATCATCATGATGTCTATGGAAAGCACCAGCAAAACATCAATCAATCAAATGGTCTATATAGCAGTCCTCTTTTCAATAGATGGAAGTTATAAAAAAGGATTAGATGACCCTACTCTGAATGACACTGTCCTTCGAAATGTTAGTAATTTTGTTCAAGAACTTTGACAGTATCTGAAACTTTTTTTTTCTTCGATGAAAGATGACAACCAAAAGTTTTCTCCACCAGCTACTAAATTCACTTTCATATTTTTGCAAGCTTCTTTGTGTTTGTGTAATTTTTACTAGAGACAAAACTAACTTAAACCTTTAAATGTTTATTTTTGTATTGTGAGTATGATTTTACCACATAGTTACACACCAAAATATTCTTTTGAAATGTCTACATATATGGGGAAAGATCACTCAATATGGAAGCCCATTTCTGCAGGAAATATGATGAAAACTTAGCTTTGATATTTTGAGATACTAAGTCATTTTAACAACTTAGTATTTCAAAATAATGATTTACTTTTGCAAAATAATTACTTAGTACCACGAAATATTGAGAAACCTATCTCGAAATAATGAGTTAGTTTCTTAAAATAATTACTTAGTATCTCAAAATAATGAGAACCTTTCTCATAATGTTGACTTGAGATAGTCTGTGATTATTTCCAGATAGCTTCTCATTAGAATGACTTTCAGGGTCTTTTTTTAGACCATTGTCAGAAATGGGCTTCCTCTGCCCCAGCCTCTCATGCAGCAACTGAAGCACTGATTGGCTGAAATGAACAGCTTGTATCATGTTCCAAAAATAGGTTTTGATGGACTCATTGTCCCCCGTCATACCATTTAAATCCATGGTGATGTTGTTGATGAAGGACAGCAGGTCTTCGGCCCTCTGGTGTGTGTTATTGGTACTGTCCCGCAGGTCACCAACCCTGTCGGTCATCACTGTCGACTGAAAACACCACCACAACATAACACTCAGTTCTACATAAAAGCAAACAAAATATTTTTTGTGTGAACACTTGAAACTGTTATTTTTAAACCGAGGAAAACGACATTGTTGCTCTTTAACATTTAGGTCAATAAACTACAGGAAGAGTAAAAAAATAAAATAATTGAAGTTTCTTCACAGATATAATAATAAATTGAATTACTGATATCAAAATAAACATTTTTATGCTAAATGTATTTAAAGTTGTTTTTTACTTCCTGCCAGAGCTTTAAAGTTTTTATGTAATTAGAAAGTAGTGGTGAGCGGCGTGGAGAAAAAAATATCCCAATAATTATCAAAGCATTATCTAACTATCACAATATTTACAGTAATATTCAAAACACAGTAAAAACATTGTATTGCGTTGTATTTTCGAAGCTCCAACAATAACTGAACTTGCCCCTGAGCAAGGCACAGTGTTCCTGTGTTGTTTGACATGAACATAGAAAGAGGAACAGGCTTATTTAGTGAAATATAAGCTTGTTTAAATAAAGATTTGGAGAATTCAGAGTGCTCAAGTCAGTGTGTGTGTGTGTGTGTGTGTGTGTGTGTGTGTGTGTGTGTGTGTGTGTGTGTCATAAGTGACCACACCTTGCCCTGCAGTTCATCAATGTCATCATTGATATTTATGATCTCAGCATCCAGCATGTCGGCCCGACTCCTGCTGTCATCCAGCGTACTGTTGTAGTTCTCTATGGCACTCTAGAATCATGGGAAAATGTGTTTATATGCAATATGACACCACCAGTGCAGCAGTCTTAGAGCCTATCGATTGAACAACATCACGTGTTTGTGTGTGTGTGTGTGCGTTTGAGCGTGTGCACACTCACAGCGATGTCCTCCACAGACTTGTTGAGATTGTGCAGCTGAGCCCAGGCCATGGAGCTGGCGTTGAGGCTGCTCAGCTGACCGGCTACCGAGCGGAAGTTGACGTTCATTTTGTCAAGATCCTCCAACAAGACAGTGACACAGCTGTCACACGCTGCAAGGGGAAACACAAACACACACACATTCACACTTAATTTCACTCAAGGGTTATAATAACACTTTCCAAGAATTTGTTTTTCTGTTCTCTGGTATTTTTTCCTCTTTTAAGCATATTTTAAAAGTATCACGTATATAAATTCAACACAAAAATGTATCAATTGCTGTAACCATATAAGTGCGGGTGTGTATTTTACTTACGGTCACAGTGCATGCCATCATGGTGCTCTGCAGGTACACTGTATTTTGCCTTGCAGGTGTCGCACTGTTTTCCTGTCATCCCGTCAGGACAGCGGCACTCTCCTGTACGAGGGTCACAGCGTCCTCCTCTACAGCTGCACTCTGGAGAGAGAGAGAGAGAGGTATTAATACGAGAGCTACTAATGCTACTACTGATAATGCCACAATTTTACTGCAACTTTTACAGCTCTAATACAGTTTTCAAAGTCCTTTCTGCTAAGCTGTAAGTGTTCATACTGCCCTTATTCCAGCTGCAGCCCATGGCCTGTATTTGAATATAAATTCAACTACTGTACTAGCTGAAGGTGGAATGAGGATCATGAGGGCTCTTGTTTAGGCCGCAAAGATGCATGCATGCACTCACTCTGGCATCCGTTGGGTCCATAGTCCCAGTATCCAGGAGCGCACTGTCTGCAGTTCGGCCCGTTGACTCCGGGCTGACAGGCGCACTGACCGTTCTGAGGGTCACACGGCTTTATGAGAGCTGCAGAGGCTTCGCAGTCGCACTGACGGCAGCCGGAGCACGATTCAAAGCCAAACGAGCCGCCCTGAGAGGAAAAACAGATTGAGGCAGAGGCATGAGGTGAAGTTGTAAAGTTACTCCCCATTACATCTACATCTCTCTCAAAACAGAAAGAGTTATCATTGAGATATTAGATGCAATATTGCAAAATGTGATCATCAGACTTCTGTTTTAACTAGAAGCTTCCAATTGTTTTTTTATGCGATCTGTAAATGAAGTTTCAAATAATATTTCAGATCCATAATCCTATGGAAGCCCATTCCCGCCAGCAAAAAAAAAAATAGTAACTTAAAAAAAAAAAAAAAATCCACCCACAAAATAAATAATAATAATTCTAATAATTTTTATTTCTTTTTTATTTTACTTTTTTTCCACCAGCAAAAAAAATTAAAAAAAACAACTTTTGGTGCATCCATCTGTAACCATAACACTGACCAGATTTTTCCAGTTGCTATAGAAAGTCGAAATTATGAGATACTTTAACACAAAAGTCATAGAAGCGGCTATGACATATGAATGGATTTGTGAGTACATTGAAGACTTCTTTAAAACGTGGCTTTACAACACATGAAATACAGATGATGTTTCACATGGATTGTACTGAGCAAACGCACCCTTGAATAGAATGTTAAGCAAGAAGCAGCTCTGGAGTACAAAGAATGAAACCAATGTGGCTGAGGTGGCGACCAATAAACTATGGAAGCCCATTCACGCCAGCAAAAAAATAAAAAATAAGATCACCAAAAAAAATAATAATAATTAATTCACAAAAAATAAAAATGAATTCACAAAAAAAAATAAAAAATTATAATTAATTCACAAAAAAATAAAATATATATATATATTTTTTTTACTTTTTCTCTGTCAGCAAAAAAAAAAAAAAAAAAAAAAAGATGTTTCCAGTTGCTGTTTATTGGTCGCCACCTCAGCCACATTGGTTTCATTCTTTATACTCCAGAGCTGCTTCTTGCTTAACATTCTATTCAAGGGTGCGTTTGCTCAGTACAATCCATGTGAAACATCATCTGTATTTCATGTGTTGTAAAGCCACATTTAAAGAAGTCTTCAATGTACTCACAATCCATTCATATGTCATAGCTGCTTCTATGACTGTTGTGTTAAAGTATCTCATAATTTCGACTTTCTATAGCAACTGGAAAAATCTGGTCAGTGTTATGGTTACAGATGGATGCACTAAAAGTTTTTTTTTTTTTTTTGCTGGTGGAAAAAAAGTTAAATAAAAAATTATTAGAATTATTATTATTTATTTTGTGGGTGGATTTTTTATTTTTTTTTAAGTTACTATTTTTTTCTTTTCTTTTTTTTTAGTGATCTTATTATTATTATTTTTTTTTTTTAGTGATCTTTTTTTTTTTTTTGCTGGCGGGAATGGGCTTCCATATTATCCACATATAAAAATTTAGAAAAAAACAACAAGTGCAGCACTTACCTCACAGCGGTCACAGTGCGGTCCGGTGACTCCAGCTTTACAGCGACACTGTCCAGTTTGAGGGTCACATGACTCGGTGCCACATGGAGAGCAGTTACATTCTGCGATAAGAAAAAAGTTTGAACTAAATCCATTACACTGTTTAAACTAATACACATTTTTAGGAGTTAATAGAGTGAGTATGGATAAAATGAGGACACTTCTTTGTCTCGCATTAATCAGTGTCCTAATTTCTGATTTCATCACTGTTCTTAATCCACCTTCACTTAACCCTCGTCATGATATGTCAATGATTAGCAACAACATTGATTTTGATGCATTGCATCAAACACTGCAGAGCTCCATAATCCAGCAGCAATGCCTCTAGTGGAAAAAAGGAAAATAGCATGCATGTCGAAGCTGAACTCACTGGTGCAGTTTTTGGCAGTGACGCCGTCTCCGAAGTAACCAGGGGCGCAGATGTCACAGTGAGGCCCGGCCGTGTTGTGCATGCAGCTGAGACACTCGCCCGTCAGCGGGTGACAGTCGGTGAACAGCATGTTGGGGTCCGTATTGCCGTGGCAATGGCACAGCTGGCACCTGCTGCCCAGCACCATGGGGTTGCCGTAGTAGCCGGGGGCGCACCTGTGTTAAGAGACCCATTTTTAATGACGCACGTATCCCAACAATAGGTTTTATTTTATTTTGCTTAAGGTATGTCGATGTGAACTTATATATAATTAGGAAATATATAATTAGAGGAGGATGTTTACCTTTCACAGTGCGGACCAGCGTAACCCGGCATACACAAACACTGCATCCTGTCTGTTTTCTGCACGCAACCTTCTGCAAAGCTGCACAGAGAGAAAAAAGGAGTGATTATAATATATGATTAAATGGGAAAATAACAAGAAGAGAACTTAAAAAAAGACAGTGAAATGTTCTCACTTGTTGGATGAGACCCTTAGTGGGCAGGGACAACTGGAGCATGACACCGCCTGTCCGTCAAGACTGTTGTTGCCGAGAAAACCACCCTGGCAGATGTCACAGTGGTCACCGGCTGTGTTGTGCTGGCAGTTCTGATGGACAGAGAGAAAAAAGAATGAGAAGGATAGATGATTTACCTATAAGCAATGCCAGAGGGGAATGATATCAAGGAGGACAAAGAGGTTTGCATGTGTGTCAACTGATTTATCATTTAAAATCCTCACCGAACAGATTCCAGATCCGTCCAGACACCGGTCAGAGTGTCCGTTACAGTTACAGGGAACACATTTCCCCAGAAACAGGCCAATAGTGTCTCTGTAGAAACCCGGAGCACATTTCTATAGAGAAGAGAGGAACATGTATGTAACGGCTGAGACGGTCATTTTCATGAATGATTGCTGATTGGTGAATAATCTGTCGATTGCCTTCTGGATTAATGGATTGTTTTTTTTGCCTCTGAAATGCCAGAAAACAACTCCCTTAGAGTTTCTCTTGATTATTTGACTTTGTGTAGTTGGGTTGACAATAAAAAAAGCACCGTCTAATTTTTCTACAAACAAAATATATGCCATCCGAATTATTTGAAGATCTTTCATAGACTATTGAGAAATAGGAGGCGATACATTGTAATGAATGCGAAGATGCGACATGCTATGACATTTACACATAACTGACCATATGTTGAACTGTAATGCATAAATTGTAGAATATTCCACTTTTAGTATTATTCAAAATAAAGGGATGGGGGGGGGTCATCTTAGTCTTCAAATGCTTTTGGGAAACACGGTCTTGGTTCCTCACCTGACAAGAGTCTCCCAGGTAATTGGCAGGACACATGCAGATCTCCACGTTGTTAGCGTGGCGACCGGCGGGCAGGCTCTCTGCGGCCTCCAGCACGGCGCCGCGCAGCGACACCGAGTGGGCAGACTGGGAGTGTAGCGCTCGGATCAGCAGAGACTCCAGACCAACCAGAACCATCATCAGCTCCTCCCGAGACACAGAGTTACCGGTCTGAGCGTGACGGAAACTTCCCTGTGAGGAGAGGAAGGAGGGAGATGAACAAAGGTTAGGTCAGGTTTGAGATTTAGACTTTTCTTTATCCCACGATGAAGAAAATGATAAATAAATAAACTAATAAGCAAACAAGCACACTAAATATTCAGTAGCTACTCAACATTATCTATTATTATTTCAACAATTTTAGCACGATCAGTAAACTCTTCTTAGAGTGAAATCATTTCTCAAATTTAACAGTGCTTGGATTAATCCGACAATATAATTAAACGAATGAATCCGTTTCTCTCATCGTAATTATATCACAACTATTACAGTCAACTTGGGGTCTTACATATTATACAAAGCTGTACTATATTAATAAATATTGCATATCAACAGCTCTAGATGGCAGAGAGACAAGATTATATAACCCAAGGTCACTAAACTGCTAAATCTTTGAAGCTCTTTCCCATCTCAGGAAAAAAGGACTCAACACTAAAAAGTACGACAAGAATATTTTGGAAAAAGGACAAACCCGACATGTTGCTGCCAGCCTGCACTTGTTGTGTTGTTAAATACAGCATCTCACATAAATCTCCTGGCGTACGAAGCTTTAAATGACCCACGACTGCATGTAGAAGTGACTTTACCTCGACCATGTGAACGATTCCCAGGTGAGGCTCTTCAGGTAAGGAGTACTCTCTCTCCATGAACACCAGGGTCATCTGGTTACCCTGCAGGAGGAGAGAAATAATGTGAAAAGGGTGTGTGCAGTAGTTTAACAGAATGTTCTGTTTTCTATAAGTACAGTAATAAACAGTACACACACTATACTTTGTGTGTAAATGCATGTTTGTATATGTTTGTGCATGTGTTTGTGTGTCACATTTCTGATATATGAACCTAGGTGATAATTGTGTGCTTTGTACCTTGAGAATGATGTCAGGCCTGGAGGCTTCTGCAGGCAGAGACAACACGTCGCCTCTCATGGTCTGAGTGTGGAGACGATACCTCAGATAACCTCCATAGGATGAGACCTGGGGAAACGGAGAACCAGTAGATGGTAGTTTCAGGAGATATTAAGATGAAAAACAAACAAACGTTGAAATTACAAAAGGAGATGAACAGTCGTGAGGCAGGAAGCAAAGATTGAAATAAAGACAGGAAAAGCAGACTGCATCTTAATCCATACAACAATAGATTACAATCAGACTGTACAGTGAAACGGAAACAAGATCCAGGGCCTTTATTTAACAAGGAGACCATGCAGGCTTTGTCAAAGCTGACATTTGAAGCTGGTTCATGTTGCGTAACAGGACTCAGTTTGGGGTTTAAATCAAACCATCAGCCCCACAGACTGATGCTGGTAGAATCCCACATTAAAGCTGTTGATTCAAACGTCTAGACGAAAATGCTTATCTGTATCCAAACACCTCGTCTAAGCCTCTGGATCATGATGTGGGATCTTTTTGTGTGTGTACTGTAGGTGTTTGTGTTGTGACCAAGCCCCAGGTTGTGCCTCTCATGTTTTTTATCACGACATTTAAATGACCGAGGTAAGGTAGTTCTTCATGCATGTCTAATTATTGTGTTGAAACCCTGTGTTTCCGCACAGTTCCAGATAAAGATCAGGCTACACTATTATTATTAACATTAACGTACGAAAGTCCAAATCTATTAAAAAAAGATAGATGTGATGATTACAAAAACGTTTGTATCAGTCTCTATGCTAAGCTAAGCTATTCTAAAAGGCTACTGGTGGCCACTTCATTAAGTGTAAAGACAAAGTAGTTTCAATCTTCTCATCCAACTCTCAGTAAGAAAGCAAATAAGTCTATTTTCTAAAATGTCACACTATTGCCTTACAAAAACAACAAAAAGACAACACACCCCAATTCATAATCTCTCTCTTTCTACATGCAAGACACATATTGGCAACCACTTCCACATCTCCAGTTGTTTAAAGAGCATTTGGTTAAAGGCTTAAAGTTGTTCCAGCATGACATTCTATTCTAATCTCATCTATTCACTCTTTCCTACCACCTTCAGAGGTTGACTTTACCCTCTTACCTTGTCTCCCAGGTAAGTCTTTGGTGCGTGCCAGTGAAGGTCCTGGTAGACATCGGGCACATCGCTGAGGTCAGCCTCAACAAGGTCCTGACCAGGATACACCACGACCGGTACTTCCTGTCTGTCTGCTCCAAGCAACACCCAGCCCTCCATGTTCATCACCTACAGGACAGGGGGAAATGGTAAATGATGAAACAGCAGTGAATAAAGAAGAGAAGGAAGACATCAACACATAAGATGTTTGTTACTGCAATAACTAAAGGCAACATTTGAATGTGACCAATACAAAGGGATATTGATTTTATGAATATGTTGGGATTGTTGATGCTACTCAGCTATGATTCAAGAGATGTTCAACAGCAAAACAAGTGAGTACAATATCAGAATAATCATCAATTATTTTGATAAGTGATTAATTGTTTCAACCATTTTACAACCAAGCTAAATATTTGCTTGTTACAGCTTCTCCATTATGAGGATCAGCTGTTTTTCTCACTTTTATTAAATAGAAAACAGCCGTAGCCTTAAAATGGTACATTACATTTACTTTACAGACATTTGTGATATTTATGAAGAAACACGAATACCTCGGTGCGTCTCTTGTCAGAGCTGCGACAGCGGTCGGTGGCTCCGAAGCAGAAGCAGCTGGTGCAGCCCTTGGGGTTGGTTGGGTCCAAGTGGAACGTACCAACTCTGCACTGATTGCATCGGGAACCCTGGGCGTTTTCCTACAGGCGGAGGACGCATAGCAGGTCAGAACACACTGTAAAGTGCAGGAGAACGCGTGTGTGTGTGTGTGTGTTAGCGTTGCCCTACCTTGCACAGACACTGTCCTGTGAAGGAGTCACACACTTCCTCTTCAGTTCCTGCCTCGTTGCAGTCACATAGCCTGCAGTTGGGGTAACCATAAAAACCGGGGGCGCAGCGGTCACACTTACGGCCAACGACGTTGTCCTTACATCTGGAAAAAATAACATGCAATTGTTTTAATTAATGTCTGAGAATCAAAAGGTGTAGGTTTATTGATCAAATGTAAATCTCTATTTCTCTGTCTCTAAAAAAAAAGCTACAAACTTTGACCTTCATGTGCAGAAATGCATTTCAATCTTGCAAGAGATGAAAGGTTTATTGCTCCCCATTATCCATCACGAATAACTGAATACACATAAACATTTTGACTTGTTAAGATAGACTGACAGCCGACTGCAGGGTACATGCAACTGTGTGTGTGCGTTTGAGTTAATACAAGGTGCCAAGATCTTAATTGACGAGAGCCTTTAGGCAGAGAAATACTTTCAGCTTTACATCCTTGTCTTGTCCGGACAAAGCCGACACAGTCTTCAATGCTTACAGCAAGGCCACAAATCAGCCACAGCAAACAAAGACACAGAATGAAGGGTACATGTACAATTCCAGCTGCAGTGCTCACAATGAGTGAGAACAGCAATCTCTGGAGCAAATTCACAAAAGAATTGCGCTAATAGCTACACACAGTTACAGAGAAACTATTAACGTCTTTAGAGAAATGGTGGTAACTGAAGCAAATACGGTTTCACTGTCACGTTTAAATTTCTTGCTTTTAGTTTTAAAGGAATGCATCTGCTCCTTGCCGATTAGGACCTGTAGCCTTTGTTCTGCCTACTGTGTTTTTGCCTATCAGCACCTCTCGAGGTCACATGTCATATCTTGATTGTTTGACGAGCACAAAAATTGGAATGTAAATACAAGATAAAATGTTTCAATCTGTGGAATTTAAAGGTGCTGGTAGGCAGATTTTTAAAAACGTTTATACAGAGCCAGGTTAGCGTTTTTCCCTTGTTTCTGGTCTTTATGCAAAGCTAAGCTAATCGCCTGATGGCTCTAGCTCCATATCTACAGTGAAGACATACATGCATGAGAGTGGCATTGGTCTCATCTAACTCCAAGCAAGAAAGCGAATACAACAGCCGATCAGGGCCATTAAGGGTAAAATAGAATAATCACAGAGCTTGAAGAGGGGGGAAATATTCAGAGAAAAAAACAAAACAAAAATCCCAAATTTACAATAAATAAATAAAATACAAAACAAATTTGCTGAGATTATGAAGCCATACATTATTAAAATAAATGTACAACTTTAATCTCAGAGTTTTTTTTTAGAATATGAACCCAAATTCCGTAATTCTTTTCAAAAAACATTTATTTTACCTACGATGGTACATTACGCAGTCATAGAAAATGTGAATTTCCCAAAGTTCTGAATATTACTTGGAATTTCAGTGTTCAGAGTGTGCCAGTTTTTAATATTTAAAGTTTCCAGGATATGTTTTTCCAGTTTTGCATTGGAGGCAAAGACAAATAAAAGCCCAGTGAGCTGTGTGTTCGTCCAATCAGGTGTATGAAGAGTTCATGTTGAGTGAGTGAAGAAGAGAACTGTTCCCAACTATTGATCCTAGTCAGAACCACGAAGGATAGTGTTGTGTGATGAATGTGAGCTGCCTTTGCAAATACTGTTGTAGTTGTGAACATAAAAGATGCTGACTGACGCCTGGCATATGGGGCCCATCATCATGTTATAAAGACTGGAGGAGGAATAACAGGAGGCAGGCAGACAGATAAGGACGAGGACAGACAGCTGCTGTGTTGTTGACAGTCCTCAGAGAGCTATGTTTTAAAAGCTACAGCTTCCACAGACAAGAGACAGTCTTGAACAGACAAGAGTTGGCAAGTACAGCCGGCCAAAGACACAGCAATCAACCCAGTGAGAGAGTCAGAGCCAAGATCCTGTCAGGAGACAAAACGGGCGAGAAATAACTGCCTTTTTAGGTATTTACAAATGGAGGCCTGACATTTGAGAGTTGAACTTGCTGAACCTCCATATATATATCACACAACCCAGTATGGCAGTGTGGAGAGCAGACGATGATTCATGGCTTCTGAAGAAAATAAAAACTTAAGAGGGATTAAAAGAAACGGAATTTATTGTTTGTGAATTTTTAGAGGGAAAGTCGGTCTGCCCCCGATTACGGCCCCCAGAGCCCGAAACGATGATCACATCAATCATCATTTCCTCTGTCTCGTCTTGTCGTACCTGCACTGTCCGCTGAAGGTGTCGCAGTTCACATCGGGGGAGACGATGCCCGGCCGAGAGCAGTTGCAGACCTCACACCCAACCAGTGGGTGGCAGCCAAACGTCTGGGGCTCACACTGGGTGCACTCTGGGAGCACAGTCCTCGGAGGGCAGATACAGTCACCGGTCACCGGTTCACATAACCTCGTACCGCAGTTACAAGCTGGAGGGAAGAAGAGAGGGGATACAGTTAGTCACAGGGAAGAATAAATCCATCGAAAGAAAAACACCTTCGCTTACTTAAACATTTCAGAGACAGACAGGAGGGTGGAAAAGAAGAGACCGAAACAAATCCACTTTTACTTTCCTAGCATATGCATTTCTTTGTTAATGAGTTGCTGCAGCAACAAGGTTGCAAAATTATACTTTTTTTTTGTAACAGTGCCAGTTGGTATTGCTAAAATTATATTGTTTTATTCAGGTATTGGAATACATTTCTGTCTGAATATCTCGTTACAGAAGTCCAACAACAGAGAGTACAAAAGTAAAAAAAGAAAGTTAATGTGAGAGCATTTGGGTGAGGTGAGACATCGTCTGGCAGCCATATTGGAAATCAACATTCATGCAGTTGATACGATCACACTTTTCGATTTAGACACTGTAGAAGCAGCCACGGTAGACTAATGTTTACAATCTGTTTTGTGGAACCTTGTGTTGTATAATTTAAACATAATTTATAACCAGTGTGACTACAGCTAATTATTTGACAGTCAGGCAGTCAATCAGACACTCACGTCTGCAGTTGGGGAATCCCCAGTAGCCCGTGGCGCACATGGAGCAGTCCCGGCCGATCACGTTGGGCCGACAGTGGCACTGACCGCCGAACTGCTCGCAGGTGTCGCTCTCGGCTCCGACCTCGTGGCAGGCGCAGGGCATCGCCCCGTTGTTGAAGAAGGCCGACAGAGACACCGCCGAGCCGAGGCAGAACTGAGAGGCGGTGGAAGGGCTGGAGGGAGGAAGAGAAGAGAGAAGGAGTCATTCACATACTGTAGAAACACGCTGATGTGGAAGATTTTCACTTTCACATCTTTGACAATAAGTAAATAAAAACAGTACTGTTGAATGATCACAATAAGGACTCATTTAAAATATCTCTAGCGCTTATTTAGCTAAACAAGTAGTCTGAATTCACTGGCAAAGGAAAACACGACTACAAATACTGTTTTTTTCTGTGCTTAAGAAAATGTAATATAAAAAACATTCATCATTGTTCAGCTCTTCTGCAAACTGCTTGGATACTGACTTGATGTAAAAGCTGTTTTGTCCACAGTTGCTGATGAAGTTGTATGATTTATCCAGAGGCTCCTCATTCAGGTAGCTGGAGCTGTAGCTCGTCTCAGGCACGACCAACACATAATCCTGTAATGACCCAGCACATGGAGGGGCAAGGTATAGAGAGGAAGAGGGTTCTTAATTTCTTGCATTAAGATAAAAGGGAGAGAAATAAAAGCGGGGCAGTAGCACTAACCAGCCACAGCGTCTTGCCAGCAGGTATCTGCACAGTGAGGAAGACCTCGTGGTCCGTCACATCCAGAATGATCTGATTCTCAGAGACCAGGACGTTGCGGCAGCCGTAAGCGTGGGGACAGAAGGAGGCGTTGGCGTGGCCTGAAGAAAACACATGAAAACTGGGTCGATCTATTTTATTTTGTACAGTTTGTACAGCTGTCAGTCCTGTACGTGCTCTTACCTTGCCAGATTCGTCCACCATTAATGTACACCTGCACAGGGTAGTTGGGGTGGAGAGGCTGGTGATAGTGGAGAATGAAGACGTAACGTCCCAGGGCATGGACACGGGTGGAGTACACCGCTGCATTCTGGGTAAGGGGATGACAGAGAAAGAGATGGAAAACAGACAGACTTTTAGATTTTTTTTCTTTCTCAAACTTCCCTATTTTCAATGACTCATCATGAAATTAAAAAGTCTAACATCTACAATAAATGCATTAGCGTCTGTACCTGCAGTGAATCCAGCCTCATGTGGTCGCCATTATCTGCTGCGTGGGGAGGTTTGTCTCCGCCCGTCCAGGCCAACTCGTCACTCTGGTGGAAGGGTGGAGGAGGAGCTGCTGCAGGGGAGGCCAGGATGGGCTCCTGCATGGAGGAACTCTGGCCCTCCTTCAGGACCAGCGAGTCTGACGGAGTCTGGAAGCGTGAGGGGACGCAGGAGGAACTACAGAAACAGAGGGAAGTAGTAGGAGTTGTTAAGTATGTGCATATTTATAAAGGAGTTACGGTACAGTTATTATATGTTACTTTACCTGTCAGGTGAGAACTGTCCGTGAGTGCTGATGCAGTGGACTTTAGGTGTGACATACTCCATGGTAAACTGGTCTTTAGGCACCAGGTACACTTTGTGCTGGAGACAGTGAAAAAAACACAGGTTTTTAATGGAAATATGCACAAGATGGTCAATCAAGAGAAAAATAATCAACGTTTGACAAAGTAATTTATCAAAAATATACTCATTATTTATTTAGAATATGCAAAATATGCAAATTTAAGAGATTATTCTCTTAAAAAAAAAAATCATCTTGCAAATCTCTTAAATGCACTAAACCATGTAAGGACAGAGAAACCTTCCATGTTTATAACATATCTCCAGCATGCTCATCTCATGACCGCTGATCTCCGGGTCTATCATGTGACGCGGGTGGTGCTCTCACCAGGAAGAAGCTGGCACGGTCGGAGATGAGCTGGATCTCGGCATCAGAGGGGAGAGAAAAGACGGCCGCTCTGTTTTGTCCATCGATGGCCACGACTCGACACAGGAAGCTACTCAAACACACACACACACACACACACACACACAGACAAACACACACAGAGTGATTAAGAGCTGTTGACAGACTTCATAGAGAACAGACGGTAACAGTAAACTGTGAACCAGCTGAGTCCACACATTATGGTAAAAACAGCAGCCAGAATAAATAGGCTGCGTTCCGATCACCTAGTAGTTCACTGCCATATGGTCTGCACAGGGTACTCAGCCATGTTAAGTAAGATTACAAACCTTACTTTCTGTCTGTCAAGCTTGTACGACAGTAACTAAGGGGGGCGGGACTTAGGAAGGGCCTATGATTATTATCTGTAAATCATACAAAACCTGCAGGTCCACCTTCATTCTGGTCAGAGGTGTTTTCTCCAAAGAGCAGTGGTGTGGAACTACTGGCATCAATTCACTTATTAATCTTTAAAAAATAGGATGGTAAATGTGACTACAGATTGACATCTTTTTGTTCCGTCCTCTCCAGATTTCTGCACTTATTCAAGAAACCTGGAAATCATCATTGGTGTAATCTTAGGAAAAAAAGTTAAAAGCACTGAATCTGAGAAAAGATCTTCTTCGTACCTGTATTTGCAGTGCTGCAGGGTTAAGCGGTGCTCGTGTGTTCGTGCTCCCGGCATGTTTACAGCGACAGACAGAGTTTGTGGCAGTTCTTCCTCACTGGAATATTCCACGACCAGAACGTAATCGCCTGGAGACGGCAGACGCCCTCGCAGCTGGACGCTGATCTGAAGCGCAAATTAGATTTTTATTTAAAAACAACCAGTTATTAAAGCTCTGTCTGGCCTCTGAGTCTTTGTGTTTCTATAAACCAACACACATACTGCACACAACACTTTCCCCTCTCTTACATCGTAGCCACTGCAGACGGCCATGTCAGGGTGGCGTGGGGTGACCTTCTCAGTTGGGCAGGGGCGCGGCAGGTGGTTGTCGTTGCGACAGCTGGCATCGTTGCCGGAGATTGAGGGGAAGGAGTCCAGAGACGGATATCTGTACTGCAGACAGCTACATGGATAAAGAGACGCAACAGACAGTGACTTAAAAATATGATTGTTTCAGTTTGTTTATTGTATTTGTAAGTCCATCTTTGAGGAAATGGTTCTCTGAAGGAAATTGATCAGAATTCTAATTGGATTTTGAACATTAACTTGACCCATAATTATGCTTAGGCTGACAATAAGATTGGAATTAGTTTGTGGGTAAAGGAATAGTTCAACATTGTGGGAAATATACTCATTTGTTGTTTGCTGAGAATCTTAATGCCCACTCTAATGTCTGTCTGCTAAATATGAAGATATAGCCATCAGCTTGTTAGCTTAGCTTCGCATAAAGGCTGGAAATGGGGGGAAACAGATAGCCTGGCTTTGTTAGAAGTACCAGCACCTCTAAAGCTCACTAACACATTATATTGTTTTTGCTTAATCTGTACAAGTGTATAAACTATTTCTTAACAGGGGTTATGTGCTGGACTATGTCTTGGAATTCAGAAAGTCACTGTGCTCCGCTAAGAAATAGTCCCACACATAACTCCCCATGAAACCACAACTTGTTTTTACACTCCCACAGAGCCAGGCTGGCTGTTTTGGTCAGATTTCATTTAGCTATATTTAGTGAAAAATGAATGTGCATATTTACTTCTTGCTGGCTTCGGGCACAGAGCTGTAGGAGCAGGGCTCAGTAACTTTGATCTGCAGGATGGGAGCTTCATAGTAGGCACTGGGCAGAAGGACCAGGTAATCCTGAAGGCGAAACAGAGCATGGTGTTACTGTGTGAACAATGAATACAATCACTTTGTCAACTTGTGCTGACATTTGGTGGAGATTTGGTGGATTAAATATGAGTATTCTGGTCAAAACATGACAATGCATTTCTCTCTCGGCTTTCTGTGCTCATGGTGGCTTCTCATCACCAGTTAGAGGTTTGTGTGTGTGTACGTGTGTCTCACCAGCAGGATTCCCTCAGCCTCTATAACAACAGTCCAGGTTCCCGGGTTCAGGACAAACGGCTCCACAAAGGTGTTCTGGGGAACGTTGACAAAAGTCGGCTCCACACTGGGAGCAAAGACAATCTGTTTGGACTGCTCTGAACCTGGAAAACACACACACACACACACCAGAAATGTATGGAGTTAGATATTACAACAAAAATGCAATCAAAAGAGAGAATTAGGTGAATGCTGTACATGTATTTAAGGGAAAGACTTGAAAAATTGGACAACATGACATACATTAACATCAATAAAACCATGTTCCAGAGAAGAAAATACATTTAAATGTAAAGAAAATAAATACAAAAATGCAATTGTATTGAAACCAGGAGACAAAAACTATGAATTGTGTTTGATTAATACAACAAGACACACACACACATACATCTCATCTACTGCTGTAAACACTCACACTGGTACTCTCTTGTGATTGGTGTACACCTACCTCTGCGGTTGACCTGATAGGCTGTTATTTTACCGTTGGACGTAGCGCCCTCAGAGTTTACATATCTGAGGATGAAGCGAGTCAGATAGACGTCTGCTTCGCTCACATAAACCTGAAGCTTCACTGCAGTCTACAGGGACGGGTTTGCAAAGGGAGGAAGTGGGAGAAGAGGAAGTGTGGAGGGTAGAAGATACGAATACTTAAGTCATAAATCCCTGAACTCTGCACTGATCTGTGGCCCTGAAGGTGAGAAAAGATGGAGGAGAGGCCGCCACCAACAGCAGCTCAACGTCACCAACCAAAACACACATCCCTCTATCATCTGACAGATAGATAGCTGACGGGGGAGAAGCAAGAAAGTCAGAGTACAGAAAGGAGGAGACGGCAGATTAAGCTGGAATTAAGTTATGTTCCAATCAAAACATAGAAATGTCTGTTTTTCAGTTTGGAAGTCCAAATCAGAGAAACCTCTGGACTATTTTTTTTTTTGCATAATGTAAAATGTTCTGTATGGAAAGGCTACTGCTGTATCAAAGATATTTAGCAGAAATTGCTGGCTGCCAACTATAAAATGCGTAGAACAAACTGTTCTATTGAAGTTTCAAATTAGTATGTTTAATATTTTCCATATGATGTTGATTCCCAGTTAGAATTCTGACTTGGAATCTAAATTTAAGACATATCTTTGGAACACAGCTGAAATCCAGAGCAAAGCATGGAAATATATAGATAAGTGGTGCGGAGGTGCAGCTTTCAAACGAGCATTTACTGCACTGCCTCTGGAGTGAGGGATGGAGGGGATGAGAGAAGACAGAAGAAGTAGCTAGGAAGCATTCCCTGTCTTTTTTTCCTCACTCACAGTTACCACAGTAGTAGTCCCAGCCGTCGTCTATGACCGACACCCGGCCCCGAATATCCAAACCCCTCCTGTTGGAGTAGCGTAGCACCACGTGGAAGAGGTCTGGAGAGCTGACCGACACCGACACCAACACTTTGGACTGCCGAACGACCAGTGAGCAAGGCAGCAGGCGGGAGGGAGAACAGTGGGGAGAGACGATGAGGAGAAGGAAGAGGTATAGGGAAACATAGGAGGGAAGAGGATGAGGGTAAAGATGGAAGACAGCAAGGGAAGAAGGAGAAAGCGAGTGGAAGAAAAGGAGAAGGTGGGAAGTAGCAAGAGGAGGGTGGATAAAGGAAGCAGGAGAGGTGAAGCAAAAGGAAAGACAAGGGGGAAAGAGGGGGAGACAGTGCAAGGGAGTACAGGGGGAAGAGGAAGGGGATGAATTGGAGTGGAGGGCAGGATAGAATGGATGAAAGAGGAGAGGGAAACATTAAATGGAGGTATGTAGTGTTTAAGAGGAAAAAGATGGATAGAGAAGTGTGATGAGAAGAGAAGAGTAAAGGGGGATGAGAAAAAATACATGAAGGAGGGAGGGATGAATAAAGGAAACACCAACAGAATTAGAGAAACCAAGCCAAAAGAAAGACTTTAATACCATCACCGTCACCACCAAAAGCAAACACTTTAAACACCCAAATCAACATAGAATATTTCTCTCTGGATTTCCACTTCTCAGCACAAACATCCAAAGAAGCTCAGAAGTAATTAGCCTCTAAAAATGTATTTCCAGATGATTTACTTTCACCGTCATTCAAAAACTTGCAAAATTAATAAAAAAGATGAACCTTTCAGATCCTTATTGAGACAAGGAACACTGGTTTAACATCTGTCAAGTACTTCATCAACAGAGGCATACAGTAAGTAAAAGTTAAATTACATTTAATGTCAAACTCCCAAGTGCTTCGGAGTAGTAAGTGCTGAGAGGTAATTCTACCAATGAGAAATATCGCTTTAAATGTCCACGTCACTTTCAGCCATGGAGCTAGCTTTCTGGTTCATGCAGGAGGAGCATAAATGACGGGCCACAGTCACAAAAATATGTATTGCATAATAACGATCACATCATTTGTAAGAAAAGCACATTTAGAAATATACATTTTATATATTTACTGTAGTATTGGAAAACAAATCAGTGAGATGACAAGAAATACAATGATCTGGAGTATTGGATATCTCAAGACTCAGTACTAAGTTAAAAGGGCCAATGTGTAGGATTTCAGGGAACTATATGAGCAGAATTGGAATATATTATTCATGACTATGTTTTCATTAGTGTATGTACTGTATGGTAAAGGCCGATGGTAAAGGTCAAATGTAATGTTCCTACCTGGACGGGGGACATCTGAGCATAACCTCTCCAGCTGAAGTCAGGGAACTCCAGAGGGTTGTAGCCAAATCGCACCGGTCGGCCATCGAGCATGGTTCCCTCCTCAATCTCAAACTTCAGGTGATGGAGGTCTGGGAAGTAATGATCTGTACGAGGTCTGCAGACACAGTAAGGTGCATTTAGAGGGTAAAAGAGCCAATGTAGAAACAAGCAATGGATGAACATGGATGAACATTTTTATAAAGTTTGGTCTCCAGACGGTTTTGTCATTTCTCTTTTTTTCCATAATTTCTTCATTCATGTAGTGATATTGGTCTCTTATGACCCACATTTTTCATCAAATAAAGTTGGCAATATGAGGCCAGATATTTCCTGTTCAGAAGCAAGCAACTGCAGTTAATTTCTTGCACTTTCTATTTGTAATTTGATGTCTTTAAATTCGTATTTTATTGTGTTTTATTGTAATTCTTTACTGCATCATTAACAAACCATTACCAGAGATGGAAGAGTGATAAAGTAACAACTTCCTCTCTGCATGTTTATTGTCTGGTCAACCCAAACATATAAGGACTGAAGAATATCTTGTTTTTTTGTGATAGGGCAATTGGAACTATAGGAAATGTAGTCTTCATTTTAAGATTCACTACCAATGCATTTGGCCTGAAAACACGAAGGCCACTAATCACCCTGATCCTGAGTCTGAGTCTCATTGTTAACTGCAAATAAACAAAATACAAGTACATCAAATACTATTTGAGATCCCTCTCAGGTCTGTTGTTTAACTCACAGATCACACTTTGGTCCCTCCACATTGGGCCTGCAGCGACAACGGCCGTTCCTCTCTCCACAAGACTGACCCGATGAACCTCCAATGTCACACTGGCAACCTAAATACACGACACACAAAAATGTAAATACAAAATGGCCGCACCACAGCGCTCAAAGCTTTTGCCTGAATGGGGAAACAACATTTAAAACGTGTTATTTAACACAGCTGATGAGCACTCACCCTGGCAGCCAAAGTAGTTGTGCTCCTGCAGGTTGTAGTAGCCATCTTTACAGGTGGAGCAGGTTCCACTGCAAGCGTTGGGCTTACAGTGACACTGACCAGTTTCCTGTCAGAAACAACAAGTAGATTATTACTGTTATAACAGGTAGCATGGATATTGATCTTACAGGGCTTTCATTGAGTAAAAGGGTAGTATCGATCATTCTGTCGTCTGTTTAACCCTCATGCATCACGAGGAACATCTTTTCATATTCCTACTTTTTTATTTTCCAACCACTTCGGCTGTCACTGCATATGGCATATATTTAGTTAAGGACAATAGAGCAACTTTTTTTAAAGGGATACACTAGTTAATAAAGGACAACAATGGAGACAAAATTATCAAAATGAAAACACCAATATTAAATACAAACTTGTGTAACATGCCGTTATACCAACTAATTCTTGGTTTGTTTTTCACTTACAGAAAAATGATAACCAATAATAACCAATTTTTAATCTCAATTTCTGTCTTCAAGTGCAAATATTCATGTGCTAAATGCATCATCTCTACAGGAGGAGACTACAGTATAAATATCTACATATAGGCCAAAGAACTGCAGTTAAATGTGCTCACCTGTGCGCACTCTGCAACCCCACTGATGGTACCTGCAATGTTGCACTCACAGTCTGCAGGAGAAAGAAGACACTCAGACTTCAGTTCATTTATGAGCTCCATTTACTGCATTCAAACGAGTGAAACATTATGTGAGATGTGTGTGTTTGTAGTATCTCTTACTGGTGCATCCATCAGGAGTGTCAGGGGAGAGGTTCCAGTACAGAGCTCTACATTTGTCACAAGCCGGGCCCTCCACATGACGACGGCACTCACATTGGCCCTGAGAGGGTTATTGACAGGAAAATAAACTAATATGGGGCCATTTCCACCAGTAAAAGAAAATAATAAGATCAAATCTTAACCTTGTGATGATAAAAGAGATCTCAAAATAATGAGTTCGATAACAAATCTTGAGAAATGTTCTCATTATTTTGAGATACTAAGTCATTATTTTGAGATATTAAGTCATTCATTTGAGATATTAAGTCATTCATTTGAGATATTAAGTAATTAATTCAAGAAATGTTGTCATAATGGTCAAGGGGGTCCCCTAGGGTCCCCCTGGTAAAGTGAAATGGGCTTCTATAATTAGCTCAGCTCTTTCAGTTGGAACTATTTTGTGTCACAGTTAATCTTAAAAATAATTTGTTAGAAAAAATCATAACATAAACAATAAACAAACACATAAAACCTTGAAAACTCACCACTGGTGGCTGCACCACATACTGAACAGAGCCGGCAGGGTGGCAGGTACCAGCTATGAATGACAAAGAGAAAAAAAAATATTGATACAACTGGTTGAGTGTCAAAATGCAGTAATTAGAAGTGTACAGCAAGAGTCAAGATGAAATATCTTTAATAGCATGCACAAGGAGGCAGTTGGGGTGTATACAATTTAAGAAACACAAGACTGAAGCTCAGTGAAAAGAGGAAGTTAACATTTCGGAGCCTGACACTGAGAAAACATCATCCTGCCATAGTGATTTAGAGAAGGCTAGATAGCCTATATTCCCCTTGGTCAAATGCTCAATGTCCAAGTGAAGTCACGAGTCCGTGCTAAAGTCCAAGCCGAGTTGAAAGTCTTTGTGGAGTCTAAAGTCATCAAATTTGTGACTTGTGTCAGACTTGAGTTCATGTGACTCAAGTCCACACCTCTGGTAAATGGTGTCACTGTAAAGCTAAAGCTAGCAGTGGAGGTAACCACTTGAGATAATGTGTGAACACCCACAAGTCAGAATGAACAGGAGGTTTTCCTCATTCTGCCGACATTGTGTGTGAATGCAGCATTGCTCGTGCTTCCAACACAGCAGTTCTGCTCTCTAAAAATGCTTGTGATCTTACTCATGTTCTCTCTAACATAAGTGTGTGTGTGTGATTAGCTGTAGGTCACATTAACTGCAGCTGTCACACCTCACCTCCATTATATTAGGCAGTCAAGAGAATTTGCCTGTGTTTAACCTGCGTGTGTGCGTGTTGCTTTCACCTCGGCAGTTGGGGAATCCGTAGGCGCCGTGTGCACAGCTGTCACACCTCAGCCCCACCACGTTGGGCAGACACACACACTGTCCCGTCACCTGGTCACAGCTGGTGTAGCGGGAGCCCTCTGCAGAACACTGGCAGGCTGGAACAAACACACGATCAACTCCAGTTATTCATCAGTCTCATCAATTGATTGGTATTTATGTATTTAGCCAGGAAGCATCATGTACCAGCCTGAAAAGAAGTCAAGTGAGATTTCCAAACGACACAAAGTGTATTACTTTGTTCACCTAACAGAAACCAGTCAGGAGTTTAAGGGCGTCAATATAAAGTCCGATGACTTACGTGTGCAGCTTGGGTAAGCGTAGTAACCAGGAGCGCACTGGTCACATGACGCTCCGCTGTAATTGGGCTGGCAGTGGCAGTGACCCGACGCAGTGCAGCTGGAGTCCAATGAGGTGCGAGGATCACAGGTGCACACTGAGAAAACAAGAGGTGAGACATAATAAACAGGAAGGCAATCCAGGCACGACAAAATAAAAGACAAGCGAGGAGGGAAATGTTAAAAAGTCTTTATTATTATTATCATTAAAAGAGCCAACATGTTTGACCACTGTAGGTCATCAAGGCGTTTAATAAACAAACAAAACGTAGTTTATAGACATCATAAATGTAAGATAGGTACCAATAGTTTTTTTACATAGGCTGAAAGAAAAGCTGAGAAGATGGTACAAAGAAAAAAAAAATGGTCTTTATCCTCATTGAGACCTGGATACTTAAGTCTGAGTATATCTGAGAGTAACTGAATGTGCTGGGGAAATATTATGTTTCTCTTTAGTTTAATTTGTTCTGCCAAGTTTAGGCTTTGAATAAAATAATGGAATTGTCTACAGTTAGTTGTGATGGAAGGCTTTTTCTTTTCATACCCAGTCCAGGGATTCAAACTAGCAACTCGGTCCCATATTTCAGAGTAGTATCCTTTCCTTATAACTGTATTAATGCTTTTTGTCCATTTGTCCATTTATTCTTTGACACTGAAAAGGTGAAACTTAACTTAATTTCACAAGGCAATATAACACTTCATAAGAAGGTGCGTTAAAAGTTAAGTGTTTCCATGTGAGTCCATACGTGTTCAGTCCAGCAGGATATCATATTCTCTCTTTTCATTACAGTACACAGCAGTAACAGGTGCATTTAATCACTTTCTTTTCAAATGTCTGTGTCTGTGTGTGTGTGTGTGTGTGTGTGTGTGTGTACCTTGACAGTTGGGGTAGGAGTGGAATCCAGATCTGCACTGTTCACATCGAAGACCCTGAAACTCTGGTTTACACAGACAACGACCAGACGCATCGCAACCTTTGGGCAGAGAGCCGACTGTACTACAGCCACACACTGGAGAGAGAGAGAGACGGGGACAGTCTTTGTGATTTTGATGGAGCCAGGATTTAGTTGTACACTCGAACATAAACGTTGGACTTTAAAGGCACACTGAGAAGGATTTTCCTAGAGATTCACACAAAATAATACCTCTCAATCATCACTTATGACCCACTAGAAAGTGTGTGGTGGTGTCTGTTGGGGGTGTTGCTGTGTTGGGGGCGTTTTGTCGGCGTCAACCTCGTAACAACCAGGTGCCAGGGCAACAAAAACACAAATATAGCGAGGCCAAATGCCGAGCAAACAAAGCTCCAGGGTTGGAAATGCCACTGTGACTGGTGGATTCCAAATCTTTACCGGCCACTCTACTAATTACCATTGTTTTTTTGGCTGGTGAATGAAGCAAATCTGGCAGCCAGCTGCATATTTTACCAGCATTTTGCTGATGGCTGGTGCTAATGTCCAACCCTGCAAAGCTCATTCCAAAAGGAGAGTGAACCTGGTGTACTAAATCCTACTCATTGTGCCTTTAAAAAATAAAAGAGAGTAAATGTATACATCGTCACAGATGACTCACATTGGCAGAGCGGGTAGTTGAAGTAGCCCGGTGCACACTGGTCGCACTGGTAACTTTGGAAACCACTCCGGCACACACTGTGACCGGTCACTAAGTCACATGACCCGTCCAGACAGCCGGGACCTGAACACTGACAGGCTGCAGACACACAAACAAACACACACACACACACACACACACACACACACACACACACACACACACACACACACACACACACACACACACACACACACACACACACACACACACACACACACACACACACACACACACACACACACACACACACACACACACACACACACACACACACACACACACACACACACACACACACACACACACAATTAGATAAATTAAACAGCAGCAAAACAGACTGACAAATAACATGATTTTTAAAATTCTATTTAGAGATGAATGTGTGTGTTTGTTTTATCATCTTAACTGACTGAAGGAAAGCTGTAAATCTATTCACTGTGATTAACACAGCTTAGAAGCAAGCTGTTTATTCAGGAGTGTGTGTGAGAGGCTACTCCTGGGTGGTAAACTAACAGAATAAATAAACAAGCCTATAAATAAAGCTTTCGGAATTCCTACCTCTGTTTGTGTATTTGTATCTTTGTCTGTGTGTGCCTGTGAGCAGAACAAATGGGACCCAACCCATTAAACTCAACTGTCAAAGTTTTGCAATCTCTGTAGCCTGGGGATTTGAACACACTCCTCAATTAAAGCTTAGTCATTGTATTTGATGGCTTTGAGAAGAGGAGGGATCATCATCTGAACTTTCATCCTTTATTAGTGCACAATTATGTGTGTGGATACACGCATGTGGACACAGCTGAGCTCAGATTCGGGGCCTCCGATCACAAAAGTCGCATTAAAAAGACGCGTGTAACCACGGCCGAGGATATTTTGCAGTGTTTTCTGATGTTTTTATAGACCAAAGGATTAATTTATTAATGAAAAAAAATATTGGGCAGATTAATCAGTAATACAAATAATAGATAGTGGCAGCCCTAATATATTTGTCTATCCATGTAAGCATCTCTCACCCTGACAGTTGAGTCCATGGAAACCTGGAGCACAGGTGTCACAGTGGTCACCAGTGAAACCTGGTTTACAGACGCAGGTCCGGGTTCGGGGGTCCGGCCTGCAGGAGTTATCCACAGTACCGGCTGCACTGCACTCACAGTCTGCAGGGAGAGGACATAAACATGTTTTTTGGCAGTAATGTTTGTTGTCAATAAAGTTATTTAACTTCTGATAGGGAGAACAGGTGATTTAAAAAAACAAAAAAAACAATGTGAAAGAGATTTAGTCAAAGTTATCTATATTAATGAGAATGCATCCCTGTTCAGCTTCCCAAGTTATTTAATCTCAAGCAAAACTCCCAAACACACAAACAGGCTGATATGAGCAGAGCCACAGCAGGTGGTACACTATGAGGTTGGACTGAACAGTGTTTTGTTTTTTCCAGCTTATCACATTCTACTGAAATTCCATTCACGCCACACTGATTTTCCCAAAACTCCCCCAAACATCTGACTTTCACCAAAATCCTCAACAGCTGAACAGATGAAGAAGAACATGGTAAACACAGAAACAGTATGGGAGCAAGAAGGTCAGTCATTAGTATGTGAATTTATTGTTAACTTATATTATTAGCTGACCTTCTTTGCACATTTCTCTCTATACTGAAACCATTCCTTCTGCTATATTTACTGATTGTTCTTAAATACTTTGTAATGGTTTAGATAAGAGAGCCAAAAGCTTTATACTCAAATAGGACCGAGAAGCAACAACAAGACAACACACAAACATATGTCAAATAAAAAAAATAAAGGACACAAAAGCAAAAAAATAAAAAGTCTTACTGATAATCTCTCCTGCAGGTTTAGCCTCGCCGTTGTTGTTGTTGGATGGATAGATGGGGATGGCTGATGGACACAGAGAGAGACAGAGAGAGAAAGAGAGGGATTAGAAACCAGAGGGTTTTAGGTATGGTGGATGTGTTGTCCAGTCCCTTTGAATAATCAAATCCCAAAGCGCAGACAGTTTTCATGAGCTGTTTTTGTCTGGGACTCACAGTAACAGTCTGGGAAGTTCATGAAACCGCTGGCACAGGAGTCACAGTTCTCTCCGGTGTAGTTTGGTTTGCAGAAACAGCGACCGGTCAGATCCTCACAGGTACCATCTGTAAACTCTGACTGACAGTCACAGCCTGCAGAGACAAAGAAGGAGGTAGAGGAAGAAGGAGGAAGAGAAGGGGGAGACATACAGGTGCAAAAAGATGGCAATAAGACAAAATATGATGTAAATGATGGATATATCATATTTGCATTTGAATGTTTTATGTCCATTTGATCATGACAGACAGCTGTCACTCACGTGAGCAGGCCAATGGGGAGTCGATGGTGTGGTCAGGTGACCTGTAGTACGTGGGGATGCAGCGCTCACAGTTGGCTCCAATGGTGTGATGCTGAAAAGGACGAGTTTCCGTTGTAATCAGTCAGTTACTGAGTTACTGGAATCAGTAACTCAATAATGCAAACAATGTTTATACATTGTAACTGTAACCAATGTTTATACTGTATATTAAGTACATTTTCAAGTGTTCCTTGACTTTGCATTATCAAAACGGCACACTCAACACTGTTGAGGTTTTTTCTCAGAAATGTAGGGCTTTATAATCTCAGAGAATATCAGATTTTATTATTATCATTTATTTTTTACCTACAGGCAATATAACCGGATTGAAAAATAATGAATCTAATTTCACCAAACTTTAAAGATACCACAACACGACAAGAAGGCAATAACAGCAACGTACTGGGAATAGTAGAAGAACATTACCTGACAGTTGAGGCAGACTCCTCCTCCTCTGTTGTGTCCGTGGATGTCGACGCTGCCTCTCTTCTGATCAACCTCAGGGTCGTAGTAACAGTCAAACGAGTGACGGTGACAGTTACACGCTGAAACACAGAACATATCACACATAAAATACAGTTGGAAAGCAGGTAATGGACCGTAAAATAACAGGGAAATATCGGTAATGTAACAGACAAACAAATAAACTAATAATACAAATACAAAATGAATACACCAAATTTTAAAAAAAATATTTTTTCTCCAAAATTAATTACACCATTAACTTTGAGCTCATAGTTCTTTACACAAGCAGGTAAATCAATATAAAACAACAGATGCACAGATGCTCACAAACACACATGAAGCATTTGGAAACAACACTAAGTGTTGATCACCTGGAGAGTAAAAACTGCTGCAAAGCCAGAGACATGAAGCCGCATTAAAGAAAATAGAGAGGAGGACGAGAGGAAACAGGAGAGGGAAAGAGAGCAAGCAGTTAGTTAACACATAGTTACTAATAAGTACAGTAGTAGATATCTGTTTAATGTATGGACAGAAAACCCTGGTATCATTTCTCAGCTCTTCAGAAGATCAACTAAATGATTCATCACTTTCTCAGTGAGAAGTTGATCTGAAACAACCGTAGACATTATTCTCAGGCTGCTCTGTGAAGTCACTTCAAGTGTAGTTGTTGTTTTGAAACCCGTTTCCTCCGGCAGGTGTTCATTGAGCTGGATGGTAGATTATTATACACTCTGCTGAGGATCATATTCAGCTTGTGTCCAAACAAATCATAAAAGGAGAGAAAGAAGAGAAGCTGTGTAATTAACGCCACACAAGCCTAATTATTTCCTGACATTTGATGAAAGTCAGTTTTTTGGTTCTTTGTAGTTTGAAGTAGAAATAAGAAGGTCGGGGATATTTCATGAATCATAAAAGAGTTATTTCATGTCAGATTACAGTCAGCGATCAAAGACCGGTGCAATCTCTTTCAGCAACATTACCCAAAGTTGAAATGATTGATTTTAACATCCCGTTTGTTGAAATAGGTTTGCATTTTAACATCTCCGTACATGCACATATATGTGTATTATTGCATGTTCATGAAGGTACTCTAGACTTGAAAGCCTCCACTGAGGAAACTATCCATGGGGAAAATGATCCTCCTCTAAACCTGTGCGTCCTCTTCGGGGTGGTGGAGGGCTGAACACAGGGCTAAGACACAGGCCAACATCCTATTTTGATATAAAATATTGGAATTATAATTATTTAGAGATTAATGTAATTTTTGCGCTTTGCATCAGCATCTGGTTTATTTCTGGTTCAACGAATCTATTTGACTTCAGTCTTCATTTCACAGCCTCCCATACAGCCGCCATATAACCCATAAACCCTGTTCTTTGAAATCAGCTCAGAAAGCAGATGTTACGATGTTGATATTAATTCAGTAAGGACCAGCTAAACTGAAGAAGTGTGAGAAGAAGAAGCAGAGACCACAAGAAAAGGACTCGTGTTCGTGCTCTTTCATTATATGAATAAAGAGGAAGCGGAAGTCTAACGGCCCAAACTTGTCCATGTAAGAAGATTACATACATTCTTTAACTTAATCTAAGACAAAGAAAGAGAACCGCATGCTTAAGACACACACGCACAAAATCCTGACCAACGTTTGCTCTTCATACAGAGTCAGTGAAACCCTGATAGAGAGTGTTTTGTTCTTATCTGACCCTCAGCGCCTGAGAGGTGCCGGCTGAATAAACCAGCGGTCCTTATCCTCCAGCTCCGATAGTGGAGAGTGTTTTTCTCAGACCTGAGGCACATTTGACTTTTTCTCCTTCCTTGAAACCAACCAAAAAATAAAAAATAAATGCAGTGAGTCAGTCAATTGACTCACTGCACTGAAACTAGCAGACCAGAATAACTCAGCTCGTGAACAGAGACAAAGTGCTACACTGTGCTCTCAGTCAGATTATATATTCTCGCAGAAACGGATACTTTCATCACTCTTTTAAAAATACTGAAACATGATACACAGGTTTTCTGTAATGTTATTATATTCATGCAGCCAAAATAAAATGTACACATCACAAGAATTCAAGCAGCTTTGTGTTCCTCGCGCTGGTTGAAAAAAATATGTATTATATCTTTATTATCTGATACACATACTTCCAGCTGCCGTATGAACATAATCTGATCCGCTATAGTCTCACTCCATCAGCAGTATATGCCTGTATCTCCCTCTCTCTGTCGTTTCATATCATGTTGCCCTTTGGTGACCCTTTTGCCATTGTGATACTCTTGTTGTTCCTGTTAAATATAACTGCAGCTTTGATAACAGACGGCTCTCACATGTAAATATAACCGGAGCTTTGATAAATCAAGACTGCAGCAGGACGCAGTCACAGAAAGGTTTTACGGCACGATTGAAGCTTTTAGCGGATAGTCTTCATGAAATGCTTCAATCAACAATGTTCAGGACTTAAAATTAGTTAAAATATGCTGAGCTTGTGAGCCTACAAGCAGAGAGAGTGTTACTTCAACATCCGGAAATCTTCAATTTACAACTTTCCTAGGAGAGTTCAGGAAATTAAAAAACTTGAAGTTTGATCTTGTGGACCGAAAAAACATGTTTTATTTGTGATGTCATTGAGAATTACACTACCCACAATCCTAACGTGCAACAGCAACGTCTCTGATTGATGGACCTCGCTGTTACAATGGAAATGTTTAGCGCATCGGTGAACGACCTGTGGGGGGGGGTACAGGCTGGTACGTGCTGCTCCATGGTCTGCTCCTGGCTTTCAAACTCGACCAACGTGGTGGCTCGGTTTGGAAACTTTATCTTATATATTACAAAAATAGCTCACCAAAATGTGTTCCTGAAATTATTTGAGAATTTGAGAACTAAATAAGCAGTGCAGTTGCTGAATCGGTCTTTACTTTTGATCGCCAACAGTTATTTGTGAGGTTCCAGAGGCGGCGAGTCACCATTCTCTATGGTTTATGGGATAAGTAGTTACTTCACTCTTAAAATAATGATGTACACAGTCCCATTTTTTGCTCTAAATCAAATTTATGGTCATGATTCATCTCGTAGATGGTTGGCTTTCTTCCAGGCTTAAAACCTTTAATATATATATATATATATATATATATATATATATATATATATATATATATATATATATAAGGATTTTCCGAACCTTCAATGGATTAAATTAATGACAAATTCAGTTCGGAACCGGGGCCGTTCAAAAAGTGGGTGGTGACTGTTGAGCTCTCTTAGGACCCATGAATAAATGCTTCCAATTGATGTCATTTAACATAATAAATGCAAATGCTGCTTTTATATATTGGTACTGTGAGAACTTTTTACCCCACCATCAATGATGATTATATCCACAGGCATCTCTAAATGTAAACGGATCTCCCAGCACACATATGGCAGGAAATAAGTTTTCAAAATATGTTGATTATATTCATATTCAACCAGAAGTCCTGAAGGAATTTTCCAGAGACACAGTTCAGATGTGTGAAAATGATCAAGAAAGTTAACAGCAGCATTGCAGAACATGCGTCTGTTTAGCTTCATTAAATTAAGCCCAACTCGTTCTGTTGAAACAACACATGAAAGAAAACACATTCCTCTGCAGGGATCACTGGTTGAACTGTGTGTCTGTGTGTGTGTGTGTGTGTGTGTGTGTGTGTGTGTGTGTGTGTGTGTGTGTGTGTGTGTGAGAGACCAAGCATGCGTCCTTCCACAGATGCTTGAGTAAGTGTGTGTGTGATCAGTGAACACAGTATCAGGACTCCTACTCACGTTCACACTCGTTGGCATTGTAGGTCGTGGCTGGTTTCCATGGTAACTGGTTGTATCCGGGGCAACAATGGTCACAAGACAGGCCACAGGTGTTGTGCCGACAGTCGCACAGTAACCTGTAAACAACAACAACAACAGTATGAGTAAAGAAAACAACAGATGTAGTTTAAAATTACTCACACACACACACACACACAAGACTTGTACCAATGTGCCAATCTCAGCCCACTTTGCTTTGGGTAAAACATCATTTGAACTTTTCTTAAAAGTTCACATTCCTCTACCTCTAACCCTGCTACTGTCACTTCAAAGAAAGAGAGAATGAAAGAGGGTGACAGGGAGTAAATAGAAGAGAGAAAAGTGGAAATAGACCCCTCAACAATGAAAGGGTTAATCTTCCTCCTTCATTGACCAGCGGCTGACTGCTTCACCCCAGTTTTTAAATCGGATTAGTCTGTAAACCTGCGGCCTGCCGAGTGTGGCCAAAACACAGCAGGGAGGGAGGAAAAACCCTCTTAACGCCATTCTCTCATCTCTCTCAGTACTCTTACCTCAAGGAGAGACAAACACAGAGGCCTGGAGTCACAGGAGGAAGGAAATAAATCCAAGAAAATCCCCAACAATTACAAATGTTTGATTTAAATCCTAAAACAACTATTTACTTAAACAAATAACTAAATATGGAACCCATTTGCCAGAATAAACCATTGGCATTGTACATTCCTGCAAACTGCCGATACGTTGAATCTCGACATGTCTGAACCAAAAATACGTTTCAGATCAACATTTCTACCTACGTGTACATCAACATTATTGTGTTTTAACTGCAAGTGGTGCTTCTGACGTTTTGAAACTGCATTCTCAATTACGTTTAGGTTTAGGCAACAGAACTACTTGGTTAGGTTTAGTAAAAGGTCATGGTTGGGGTTGAATTAAGCACAGTACTTTTGGTTTTTACACAGAAAACTCTCCGGGGTGAAAGTCCCGTGTTTGATCCATTCGTCCGCCCCGACCTCCATCCCAACGCGGCCTTACGCAGATTTAAAATAAACGTATTTGTGATACATCAAAAACAAACTGAATCCGGGAGAAAAAAATGCAATGTTGTTTTGTTGTATGGGAACGTAATTTTGAAACCATGAAATACGATCCAACCTGTAGTCAAGATAAAGCACTTATATATTTAAAAATATATTCAAAATTAAGATGAACAAAAATAGAAATGAGGTACAAACATTTAACTTCTTTAATTTTTACTGTATACATCTGAAGGGAACTGTATAAAATAATGAATGTAAAAGGGGGGGGGAGTAATAAGCTCAGGCTTTCGGCCTCCACCTTTTTGTCAACATAAACTTGCTTTGATTTGTAGTCATCTTGCATCTCTTTGTAGTTATTTAGTGTCTCTTTGTGATAAGTGTACGTCTCTGCGATAATTGTGTCTCTCATTTCGGTTTTCTAATTCTAAAAAGCGAAAGATAAACCACGCATCTGCAAAGACGAGCAGAACTTTGTCTACAGTCACTAGTTTAAGTATAGTTTTTGGAGACAAGAGTTGGTGTTTTTTGTTTTTTTTCAAATGATTGCTGATATCACCATGCATTTAATTATTGAGTGGTCGACAATCTTATTATCACATGGTACAATGAAATTAGTTTCCATTTGAAAGTTATTTTAAGTGTTTAAAATGCCTCTTCGGAGGGCTGCTCTGCTCTGAGGTTGTGTTATTGCACTCTGGTCCATGCTGATAACGAGTCTGTGTATTGTGTTTCAACAGGCTCATTGTGTTTCAAGCTTTCACCTTCACTATACGATCCATTCATTCAGTCTCTGTCTCGCTCACACCATTTAATTCACACGCTCACTCATGCGTCCCTCATCTCTCTGGCTCTCCATCCTTCTTTCCTTTGCTCCCTGGTGATTCGCTCTGTTCAAGCGTTTTAGGAAATGACTTTCAATGGACGGTTTCCATCGAAATTCACTACTTCCTGGTTTTGATCATCAGCTGCGGACCAGCAGCTTCCTGACCGAAGCAAAGTGACCGAAGCAGACTTTGGTCATTACTCAAAGGGCTATGAAGCTGAATTTCACTTTTAAATTTCCAGTTAAATAGTTATATTTAAAGTTGTATTCAATTGTTTTGAAACGGCGTATTGTCTATATCTGAACAAGTTAAATTACAGGAAGTCTACATTGCTAAAACAGCAAAGACACTGGATGAAAATGTAAGACATTTTTTTGTGCTCTAAATTTATTAATTTCCAAAATATATATGTAATACAGTTTAGTGGCCGTCTGTGGTGCTGCCTTTAACTTTTGTACTTAGAAAGCACTGTGGTGGATTTTACTTTATGTTAAGCTGGACAGACCGTGTCAGATTTTACAAATCTTGTTAGATGCTATACGTTTTAAATCACCCTTTCTAAATTACCAAAATGTGCCGACAATGTACAAGTTTGATGGACTGGTCAAGGCGTGGGTGCTCTCAGTGAATGTAAACATGAAACTCCAAATTGGTTTTGTCCGCTGACAATTCCAAAAAAGTTTCATACCAAGAAAGGAAGCACTATTTTGGGGAATTCTTCTGTAACATGAAGGACAAAAAAGGAATTTGGGCTCGTGGGTGGCTGGAAGATGTGGTTGGCTGTCTGTTCTGCAGAAATTTAAATCTGAGGTTGTTTTATTGTGGATTAAAACTCTTTTTACTCCGCTTACCTTTATCTTTTCTAATCAGTGCTTCTACTCAATTAAGAACAGATCTTAACCCTGAGCAGGGCACTCTCTCCATCATAATGCAGTCTGTGTTTCGTGGCCTTTAAACGTTTTTTATCTGTCATAATCACATCAGCACTGCAGCTATAGGTCACATTTTTAAACACAGACCTCCAGTCAGCAGACCTTCTGTCGTCTACAACACACCTGCTGGATATATAACGTTAAACAAAGTCCAGCATTGATGTAAGTTTTCAGATCGGCATTCCTTCGCTCTGACACAAAGCAGACAGAGCATCTCCAAAAGCATGATGAGGTCAGGAGGGATTTATTTGAATTCCTCATGCCGTGTTCCCATCAATCCAAAATCTGTCTTCATGAAACAAGTCTAAAAATCACTCCAACAGTAACTGCAAGACTCAAGAGATGAAGAATATTTGGAATTCTTTCACAAAGTATAAACCACATTGCAACAGGAAATAAATCCACATCCCTGACTGTTTGAAATACCAGAATCACATATTTATATCCCCTGCAATATCACAAATATAATACTTTAAATGTCTGTTAGATTTAGTTTAGTTTAGTTTAAACAGTTTGACAGGGGCCATGTCTCAGTGATTGCTCTTTCCATTAGGGTGAATTATTCTTTTATGTGTGAAAGACCAGTCACAAATTAAACAATACATCAGTCTATTATTTGGTAAAAGACTAACAGCTGTATCTAAATGGGGAATTCTGCCAGGATTTTGGCTGATTGTGAAAAGCATTTAGGACTGGAAACTGGTCAATTGTTAACAAACAACCTCTCTGCTTTACACTCTTCTCCCTTCCTTCTCTGCTTTCCTAACTTATACTCTGTATTTCTTTTTTTGCCTATTATTCTATCTAAGCGTGGATGAATTTGTGAATTATTGTTTCGTCAGCTAACATGGGAGGAATTGCAACTGTGTAATAAATCTAATAACCACTATTTATGATCTTCATATCCCCTCAGACATATGCAATATCCATTTTTCTTTGTCCTTAGTTTTTCTACTTCAACTTATCATTAGGAAGTAATGGATCAAACACAGGACCTTCACCCAGGAGACCATTGTTCATGTCCTGTGTAAAACCAAAAGTCAAAGTTTGACCTTTTTTAATTTAAATAGTTTATGAAAGTTACGTTACATAACAAATGCACTTATTTGAATCCAAACCATGATATTTTCTTTACTAAACCTGAGAAGTAGTTGTGTTGCCTCAGCCTTACATGTATCTGTGGTGGCTATGCAAGTGATGCTGGTAAGAGGTCGTCCTGATTTCACATATTTCTGTGAGATCACATTGCACTTATGCCAACCAATAAAAATCATGTGTTGTGATGTCACGGTGACCTTTGACCCCAACAAATTGTCTGCCTTCAAGCAGATTTATTTGCTTGGAAAGTGATCAACTCTCAGCATCAAATAACAACAAAACTGACTGTGATTTGGTACCGTCTTCAAAAAATATGAGACTCCTCTCCGTTCTCTCAACACTCATTGTAATTCACAATATTTCTATACTTGCGTCACAAAGGAATTACAAAAAAAGCACAAGAACACAACTCCTCAGCAGTTCCTTCCTTTTTATGCTTTGTTATTATCCTCGACACCCAAAGGAAAGGTCTGTTTTCTTTTTAAACACACACACAATCACTATACACACACACACACACATAGGTTGAGACACAATTACACTTAATACACATACACACACACACACACGGCACCAGCTGTGCTAATGATTTACCCAGATGTAGCCTCACCTCTCGGAGCTCTGATCCTGAACTGGAGGTGATGCAGCAAAGTGAAACCAAATGGTGCAGAACAGAACAAGCTATGTGGACATACAATATATACCAAGCAGCCAGCTGGCAACAATATGATCCGACATGATGTCTGCTACACATACAAGTTTTCCATCAAAATTATTCTAACTATTATATTGAACCATGAAAGCTTATTATGAGCTGACATTATAAGTATTACAGTTTATCCACCTGTATCCAAATGTTTGGGTCCAAATTCGTAAAATTATCATAAACTACATCAATTATGTTGTGCACATATTTTTTTACTTATGTTTTCATCCTGCAACTGTTGTAACCCAATCTCTCTGCAAAATCCTCCATGAGGCATGACACATTTGCTCTGCTAAGCGTCATTTAAAACCTCTGGTTACATTTTCAGTTAAACCTCTGCATTATTAACATGACATCTACAATATAAACACACATTCACTGTAAGTACGTCACAAGATCCCTTACCCTTCCAAGCATGCACAGTAAAATACAGCTTCAGTGGATTATAGTGGTACCCATTTTATTCTCAGCAGACGAGTATCAATGTGCTTTATTACCATAATCTCCTGAATTCCCTTGAATGCGGTATAAAGGGAGTGAAGCCAGGACTCGCTCAGGTTGACTGTACTGTACATCAGCCTGCAGGGACTCTCTGTTAAACTGCCATACATTATCATGGCAGTGTAAACACACTCTGTCCTGTAAATATATCGCTCGGCTGCCAGAAAGAGATTAAAGCTCACATACTGTATGAAACTATACAACTAGAGCCATTCAAAAAACACAGTGTATTTTAGACTTGGTTGAATTACACATAATTGTGTTGTGGAAGAGAAAAATGACAAAGTCTTCTTACGATTAGTTTGAACCTGTAAGTAGTTTGGTGGCATTAACATAAGACAACCAATATTTTTATAAAGCCTGGGATGTTTTAATTTGTCATTTTAGATTACTTAACTGGTATTGACATGGAAATGTGTAAAGAGCATATGAAGAAAGGAGAGCAAGTACTAACATTTTGTACAAAATCAACGTTTTTCACAAAGTCCTTTTGCCCTCAGCAGAGAAATATGTTACACGTCTGAGGGAGAAGGTCTTCTGCATAAAATCGTGTGTGAAGATGTGTGTGCACGCAAGCAGATACATGAAAGTATACACACACGTCTTCTTACAGTAACTATCGGGGCCCCACCGAGATATTACAAACACCCATCAAACACACACAGTCCTCGACCACAAACACCGACGGACACGCAGAGGACGTGAGGCTCAGCTGAATTTCAACAGCTTTAGTTCAAACACACACCTGACAGAGCGACTGAGGCTGAACTCTGCTCAGTGTCTAAAAAGACATCAACTCAAACACAGATGTGACTTTTGGAGATCGGAAAGTCTCGCCTGAGGGATTCACCCAGTCTGTATTTTAGGCACATAACCCATTTTGGGCTGATGATGTAAATCAATATGTTCTTCTGCTGCTTATTGGGACCGATATGTCACTCTTGTAACTCAACCTTAATCCAGGTTTGGGTTGCAAAGGGTCAGTGAATACAGGACATTTTCCAAGGGAAGTTAAGCTTGGGAATTTGGCGAGATTTTATGATAAAAATCATACTTTATAATAGTTAACTTATTTGGGGTAACAGCAAACACAATATTTAGTGAATAAACTTATGACTCAACACCTGCTAGTCTTTGCTAGCTAGCTGTGACCATGTGGGACGTAGCTTAAGCATGCTAATTGAGGAGTTATAATTATCATCCTTTATTGTAAAACAGTTCTTTTATAAATTTGTTGTTCCCTTTAAATCCAAAGTTTGCACACAGCAAACAAATCAATAGATTTTGTTGGCATATTGATGTTTTTTGTCTTAAAAAAAAAATCTGTTAATGAACAAAAAATCAAAATAGATTTTTTTCATTTGTATTAGACATGTTCACAATTTTGTCTGCTTATGATGGTAACAGGTTTGTTTCTATCTGCATAAGATGTAATACAGCCTGAGCAGAAAACCCCTGTATTTACATTTTATTCCCCTTATTTCCCGCTCATTCCTATGGAAAGTATCCACCTTGAAATTTTGCCTTTCATTTAAATTTTTTTATGCAAGATGCTCTTCACCTCTGTATCCCAGGGCTTTTTTTCTGAACAGAAAGACAGTCAGGCGGTTATTTGGCATTAAAACTCAAACAAATATATGATCAGTGAAGTAGAGTTATGCATTTAGTTTTTTCTAATCTTACATATTGTCATACACTAGATTGCTCCCCCATATTGACAACCACTGATTTACAGCAGTGATTTACTGTATCTACTGTCAAACAAATCACAGCTTAAATATCCTCTGTGGGGTCACAGTGTAAATGCCTCCCAGCAGCAGTATATTCTCCTTCACTGTACATCAAAATATCTGACAAATCCCCCACAGCCTGCAGGTAGACACACACAAATGACCTGCACACACGCGCTTATTATTAAATTAAACATATGGCCCACTTCCGCTTCTTCATGAGACACCTACACTTATCTGGAAATTCACAGACTCCACACACACACACACACACACACACACACACACACACAGTTCATCCACATGAATTAAAACAGGCTCCATCTTGTTGTTCCGCTCCAACAAAAAAAAACTAAATATAGGACAGGAAGTTTATTTGTATGGAAGTTGTAATCAGAAATATACGTCTTCCTCTCCAACTCCAGCTGTTTTGCTCCCATGAAACTGCATGAACACCCTGAAAACTGATATAAATACTCTACTGACAGAGGATGAGATACTTTAATATTGCAGGTGTTCAGTTGGCAACCCTTCATTTGTTCAGACTTGACTTGGTTTTCTGCTTGAGATTTGACACTAATGGCATGAAAATTTGATTTGAATCTTGTTCCTGAAGAGTTTTGGTCAAATCGGTAGCAAAAGACATATATATATATAAACATCGAACAAAAAGTTCGGAAATTTGTGTTTGGTAGATTATTTCTCTGTTGTTTGCTTCCTGGCAATAAATCTTATACCGTTGGAAAGCCTGTTTAGTTCCCTTTTCAACGGTGCCCCATTTGTAAGGAACATGCATTTGTGGGATGAGCAGCACAGCTGAGTATGTGGGTTGCGCCCATGAAAAATTTGCCAAATCTTCTCTGCCAATGCCAAACAGCTTATTCTGCTGTTGCTATTGACTCTTGTTTGGTGTTGTTTGGTGGATTGGATGATTGAAGTCTATCAGTAACAAGGAAGAAACAAGACATATTGGCAATTTTACAATTTATTCATTTAACAAACAGTCACACTCTAGCACGAACAACACGCCCAAGCTGATCCCACAAGTGGGTTGAGGTCAGGACTGTTTGCAGGCCATTCCATTCTCTGACAACAGTCCTGACCTCAACCCCAATGAACACTTGTGGGATCAGCTTGGGCGTGCTGTTCATGCTAGAGTGACCAACACAACCACGTTGGCTGACTTGCGACAAATCCTGCTTGAGGAGTGGAATGCAGTGTGTGAGCAGGCTGGTGACCAGCATGAGGAGGAGGAGCCAGGCTGTTGTGGCTGTGTATGGTTCTTCCACACGCTACTGAGGCTCCTGACTGTTTGTTAAATGAATAAATTGTAAAATTGCCAATATGTCTTGTTTCTTCCTTGTTACTGACTTCAATCATCCAATCCACCAAACAAGAGTCAATAGCAACAGCAGAATAAGCTGTTTGGCATTGGCAGAGAAGATTTGGCACATTTTTCATGGGCACAACCCACATGCTCAGCTGTGCTGCTCATCCCACAAATGCATGTTCCTTACAAATGGGGCACCATTGAAAAGGGAACTAAACAGGCTTTCCAACAGTATAAGATTTATTGCCAAGAAGCATTGTTACAACAGAGAAATAATCTACCAAACACAAATTTCCGAACTTTTTGTTCGACGTTTATTAGAAAGACGTTACAGATGAGTGCTTCTTTGTACATGCATTGTACATTTTTTTGTAATTCCTTTCCTTCATTATTAATCAGCAGGCTCATCTGCTGTTACTTGCATCACAGGTGAGCAGGTATGTTGAAAGTGATGAAGACAGACAGCACAGAACACAACACCAGCCAAGAATAATTGAAACCCTTATGCATCAGATCAGAGCAGTAGCTCGAGGATATGAAATTGGTTATTTGCATTTTGCAGCGTCGAGTGTGTTAAAAAGTGTGGGAGTGTGTATGTGTGTACACTATGCGTCCGTGTGTTGCAGCAGGTAGACGCGTCTGTGCCACTGTAATAACATAAATCACTTTTATAAGCTGCTGTATTTACCGACACACACACACACACACACACGCAAACACACACACACACACACACACACACACGCAAACACACATGCACACACGCAGTACAAAATCCAGTCAAAACAATGTTGGTTTGTCACAAGTCTGTGAGTCATGACAGTTTGGTCTGATTCACAGAATGTGTGTGTCTGTGTGAGAGTTATTGACCCTTTGAAGGTTGGGTATCTTACTTGTAGGGGTTGTTGGGCTCGTTGGCGTTGCAGGACTCAGCATGTCCGTTACACACACAGCGTCCTCCGATACTGATGTCTTTGATACTGTAGTAATACTGTAAAATGAAAACAATACAAAACATGAGTTATTATCATCGATTTGTTGTTGTACATCACGTTTGAGTTGAAGGAATATTTCGACATTTTGGGAAATATGATCCAACATCCACACCACTCTCATGTCTGTGTACGGTAAATATGAGTTAACCGCCTAGAGACGCTTAGCTCAACATAAAGGTCGGAAACAGAACCTCTGAAGCTCACTGATTAAAATGTTACATCTTGTTTGTAAAATGCTGGTAAGCTGATTTTTTTTTTGAATCCTTTAAACAGATCCAGATTTCCCGTTTCACCTTCCAATTTCTAATGGACTGACTGGTAACACTTTCTATGACGTCCATGTCTATAATGCATTATAAAACACACTTATAATTCCTTATAATCTGCTTGTAGCACTGTTCAATTATAGTTATAAGCTTTCATAAATCTTCATAATGCTTTATAACAATAATCATAAAACACAAGCATTTCATAATGACTTATCAGGTCACGTATCATAATACTTCAAAGTCACTCACTGCCTTGTGTTATAATTCCCATAGTTGTAATACATTTTTAATAATATAATAATAATACATCTTACTTAATACATCTTTTCATAATGCGTTATGATCACTGCAATAATGCATTTTAATGTGATTACAAGTGGTCATTGTTTGCTTTAAGTAAAGTTAAAATGAATTCTACAACGCTTTGTATGTTCTTTTTTATTTTTATTTTACTTAAAGCACCCAATGACCATCTAATCTATCGATTGATCTCTTTGACTCTACTAAACCCACCAAGGGATCGTCTAATATGTATAAGTTGTGCTGAATGTCTGGAGAGACAAACTGTAATAAAAGTTGCATTTACAAAGAAGTTTCATTCTCTTTCCATCAATCATTCTTTGGAAGAATATGGCATCAACAAATCATTCCTAATTGGTTGCATTGCGTTACCCTGCGGGTGACAGTGGGGTCACGGAGCGCCTTTCCCATCAGGTGTCCCAGCAGCGTGTTGGTTCTCAGGAAACGAAGCCTGATGTTGGTGGCCTTGGTGAAGTCCCTCAGTACTGGTGAGTAGGAGAAGTTCAGGGCCCCGGGCCGACCGTTCACCAAGGACACCACAATCTGGGAGAGGACGACAGAGGCTGGTTATCGCCTGACCAATTTATAAATATAAACATCGCAGTCTGGGAAAGTCCTGCAATTATCAAAGGGATGACATCCACCAAATCATATTCATAGTTTGATATCATGGCACCAGCAAAATGTTTGTTTTTGATTCTGTGTTGCATGATATTAGTGCAGGATTGTTTTCCTGACTAATACTTAATATGATTATTATAATATGCTTTTTAAAAATACTCTGTACCCTCGTGTCTTTTTTCAATCATTGTTTATGTACAATTTTATAAATAAATACAAAAATAAAAATGTACCTTTGGCACATTGGGCACATTGGGTTGGGCGATAACTCAAAATGACGATTTATCTTATTTTAATGTAATCGTAGTGTGGCGAAATCATATATCAAGATATAATAATACACAATTACATCGTCTGAATAAATAATCATTTTGCACTAAAGTTCACAATTAAATGAGACACTACTCTTTTCTTTTGTCAAATATCTAATTCAGACAGGAGTATACAAAAATAGACTTGACTATGACCTACCTAAGACTACTAGACCATTAAAATATTAAATAATTGACTTACCAGAAAACCTGCTACATTGCGATACATATTTTTATTGAGATATGAAATGACCTATATGAGGAGATTTTGGCCAATAAACAAAAAAAACAATAAATGTAATGAAAATATGTGTGAGAACAACTTTGGAGGCCCTTTTGAATGGACACTTTGAAGATATTTAGGCCCCAATTCCACAAAATAATACTGATATTTCTCCCTATCAATCTATTAATCTTTGTATCTATAAAATGCAAAAAATAGTGAAACATGTCCATCACAATGTGCCAGAGTCGAGTCCAAAACTTTAAGATAATCAGTCACGAAAGATAAAGAAAAACAACAAATCCCCACCTTTGAGCAGTTGGAATGAGGGAATGTTTGCTTAAAAATGACCAACTTTTTCTGTGGCTCAACTAATAAATGAACTGACTAATTGTTTCAGCTCTACAGCGTTGGACGAAGACATTAAAGTACTTTATACACAAACACACACTCACCTCTCCATTCTCCAGCGGGACTATACGGGAGTATTCGGTGGTGCAGACGACGTCATTATCATTGTTGATCCTCTCAATTGTTTCCTGTCCAAAACGCTCAATACAGTCTCTTTTGGAGGCTACACACACACACACACACACACACACACACACAGAGAGAGAAAGGGGGGAGAGAAAAGAAAAGCGTCTAATCAATCACAAGCACATTTGCAAACGTGTGAACATCCCCTCGTGTTAAACGTGAGGAGTGTGAACCATCTTTAATGATGTGTCTGTGTGATAATTAGAGGAGGGTCTCGGCTTGGTGGAGGTCTATATTTTAGTTCTCCTTAAATATACCTCAGCAGCCTTTTCAGCTTCACAACAGCTGGAATGACATCATTAATCATCAGCTTCCACCAAAAACACTAACTCTGTAAGACTCTCTTGAAGCCTAACCTACTGTAAACCTAACTCTGATCTGAACCAATATAAATCCAAAGACTACCGATCAATTCATCATTTAAGATATAACCTATTTATCAACACATATCCATCCCAACAAGGTATTTTCCCTGATTAATAGGTCATAAGCTGTTATAACTGCTGTGCTTATATCCAACACGTTCACAATGTGTGACGACGATCCCACAGTAATAATCCTGGATTCATTAATCATAACATCCAGTTGATTTGCAGTCTAATTATACTAACAATGCTTATTATTAGTTATTTCTTTATGACCTCTTTGTAACACCAAGGAACATAAATATACACATCTGACACACTAAAGTGCTGCATAAACTTCTGTCCTGATGATGCAGGATGACGATCGCCAAAACTATCCAATCAACAAGTTACCCGTCAGTCTGCATAACTTCATGTTTACTCCTCTTGGTTCGTTTGTAAAAATGTCAGTGTGAACAGGAATCAAAACTAAAATGCAACAATTTATCATATATTTTTTCCTGGACCAAATTAACCCAAAAACAGGTGTGAAAGTACACAAAAAGGTTGGTTGATTCTCAATGATATCTCATTTATTTTCATCACTTCATTTAAACGTTAGCCGGTTGATTTGGGTTGAGAGAAACCATCCTCTGCCTTTAAAGAATAATCAAACTGTAAAAGTGGATATCTGACAGTTTGAGATTTCAGCTTGTTTCTTCATGAAGACACAGCTACATTCCTGGAATGGTTTCACTTTATCTCAGAAGTGACCTTGACACAGAGGAAGACTGAAAGACCACGAAAACAAGACAAAGAAGAGGAGGCAAGGGTGATTTTATAATGTCAAGATGACCCATCCAACCGTACCTCGAACAGCACCAGCAGTTCAAACGCCCGCCCCCCCCACAAAATCAACACAAATGAGGTTGGATGGGAGGTGGTCTCACACTTGTAGAGCATTAAACAAACAGACAGTGAGTCCCTGTGAGTAGTCTAAAGTATGCATTCAGTAATGTATTCAACAGCAATCAGAGAACAAGCTTTGGTGTACTGCTCGCTTTTAAATTTACCGACTTCACCTTAAAGAATTCCAGGGTAAAGACGGCTATCAAACTGCATAGACTTTATTTCTCTGCCATCTTGAACACCTGGAGCAGCTTTCAATAATCCAAATTAATGAGTAGACACACAGACAGACACACACAGACACACACACACACACACACACACACACACACACACACACACACGCACACAGATGAGGCAGACCCAAACCCCCTCTGCCTCTTTCTCTTCTACTCAGGTGAACATCAAGCTGTGACCTGTTGGCAGACATGCCTGGAATTCCCCCTGGAGCCCACCTGGACTGACAGCTGCTACAGCCAATCAGCTAGCAGCTCTATGATGTAATGTCCCCCCTCCTCCGACCTGACCGACAAACCAACCAACCAACCAACCAGCCGCCTGCCCTCGGGGCTGCTGTTAAACTGTGAGATTAGAGGGAGAATTAAATCTTACCCTGGGGGAAGTTAGGAAAGCATGAAGTGATGCTGATAGAATCTGACTCCGTTTGCTTCTAATGACCAAACATCTGGAGTCACACACATATGTATGCATTGTATAGGTGAATATATATATGTGCAATACTCACAGGCAAAGTACTGCCAGGGTTGGTAGGTCTGACCAAAGTTGACGGATCTCTCCAGAACCCAAAGGTCCGGACGGGGAGAGTTTGCGAACTTAATCAACACGTAGGCAACATGGAAGAGCTGCAGAGACACAGAGAAGAAGACATTCACATTATTCACACATTCAAACTTAGGTTAAGAGAGGATGACAAGAAATTATTTTGAACTGCAACATTGCAAATGGCTCCAAGGTAAAAAAAACAACAACAATAACAATACACCCATCAACAGCACAAATATATTCATATTCATAAAACTTTTGTTCTCTCATTGCTGGGTTGCAACGACTATGTTCCTTATTTAATTTCTTGATTATTCTAGATACATTTGGTCTATAAAATGTGAAATTAAATGAAATTGTTTCTCGCAGCCAGCAGCTTTGTTTTAAAATACGGTCGATCGGTGAAAGTCTCACAGGGAAACATCTGGGGTTTCTGAATGAGTTTCTGGTGAACCTGCACGATTTTCATTCACTTCAATCCGACCTGGTGGCACCGATGACAAGCATTAAGAATAACCATAAAGAAATAGGCAATCTTCTCGCTGATGGTCTTGTTCACTTCTGTGGGCCATATAGGGTCATGAGTAATACATTCAGACCAGTTAAAATTGTCTCACAGGATTAAATGGAAAGGGTTAAAGAAAACGGAAAGGAATGGAAAATGGAAGGAAAAGAAGAAAAGTGTCAAGGATGGGAAAAGAAAACAAGGAAAGGAAATTAAACCAAAAAGGATGGATATGAAAGGAAAGGACATGAAAGGAAAGGATATGATAGGAAATAAAAAGGAAATTAAGAAAACGGTAAGACATGAAACAAAAGAAAAAAAGGAAAAAGACGGCATCTGAAAAGCAAAGGAAAAACAAGAAAGAAAAGAAGTAAAAAGAAAAGAATGGGATAGGAAATTAAAGGGAACACAAGGGGAAAAAAGAACGCAATGGGGTTAATAGAGGAGAAAACAAGACAAGCTAATTCAACCGTTGTGTTTAAAAGTGGAAAAGCGAGCCGCCAGCTTCTAATAAAACCATTCGGCGTTGTGAAACTTCTTCCCTCCTGAGAGAAATCACGTCAAAACCAACTACAGTGCGTCTGATCCGTTATGTCGTGTTACATGTTCGGTTCTGAGTTATTATCAAAAAACTGATTCCTGTCAGTAATGAGCACCAGGTGCTCTGCAATCACACTCTCAGGTTTCAGCCCAGCTCTCCGGCTGTCTGCAGCCTCTTCTCTTTCACTTGTCATCCCTCATTCATTTCCTGAAAAGGCCCTGAAGCTGGTTAGACGGCGATGACAAACTGCTCTCATGGGCAAAGAGAAGTCCAGCTGTACCGTTTCGTCCATCAGACCTTGAAACAGAACACACTGACATAACAAGATGACGCACATTGAAATATTACAACTAATCACATTTAATTTGTACACATCCTCTGCGCGTGTGTGTGTGTGTGTGTGTGTGTGTGTGTGTGTGTGTTGAGAGCTCCTTTTTGCGTGCAGCATACGACGATGTCATATTGTACTCGTTTGTTTCCGGCTAAAGACAAGCCTTACCTGTTGCAGGCCACATTTTAAACTTTTTGTAGTGGCTCAAAAACTGATTTCCATCGAAACGTTTTGTCTCATTTTGAATCGGAGCATCAGCAGATTATGCCAGGCATGATGCAAGATGAATAAATCTCCATTTTTACATCTTTGCCCTTATCGTGATACTCTTACTGTAAAAAAAAGTATTTTGCCCTTTATCTCATATGCATCTGATTTTTTCTTTCTTTCAATGACTGAATGTTTTTGTGCCACCTTAAAAGTCATTTTATATATACGGTGTACATATTAAGTCCTGATGTTAAGATGTAACATTAGATTTCACACTCGTACTGTCCACACAGGGTGAGCTCGAGGACCAAACATTGGGCAAATTTGACGGAAAATATAATTTGAGCTTAAATCCCTGGATCTAAAAACCAACCAACTTGTCTTTCTGTTTTAACATTGTTCGACATTTAGTTGGTCTTTGTCTCCCCATCGGAGCACAAACACACACACACACTTTGACCATCCATTACTGGAGTTCGGCCTGTGATCGCCAGACTTCCTCCTTCTGACAGGCAGCTCTGTCAAAGGCGAAGACAACACACGAACAGCACGCAAAGACATTGATGCACTTACAGAGAAAGACCTGCAAGAACTAGTTCCATCACTGTGAAATGCCAGAAGTGTGTGTTTCAGGCTGAAGAATGAAAGACGGGGAGGATGGAGGGATGGAGGAGGAGGACATGTCATCTCTGTTGACAGAGGAGACTCATGTTCATCCATCTCCATCTGTCCAACCACTCATACTCAGTTACTGCAATTTGTCAGTATCATAATATTACAACACTGCAACTTTCAAAACTGTCATTTCCTCCACTCTGCTCACTTTTGGTATCCAGAAATATCTGTCAACATATATAGAAAGAAATAAGTCATAAGAGACTTTTAAATGCACTTTGTTACAGAAAGAAAGGTGGTTTCTACTTAAAACATACATGTGTGTGAATGTATGCGTGTGTCTGAAGGAGATCAGAAAGCGAGGCCTCTGCACGTCCCTCGGGGGCCAAAGACATTGGAGGACAAATCCAGAAGCATTCCTCTGATTCCAGGGTTAAAGTTTGACCAGCTCAGGGAGCGACCTCAAGTTCAGAGCAGATCCTTTGAACCAAAGACTTCATTTCTAACTGAAAACACACGACTGAACACGCAGAGATCAGGTGATCTGCTCTGAACTTCAGACTATATTGTGTTTTTACATTATTTGCGTCATACAGTTTGATTCTGAATGCAACAATCCACTTTACCTATAATTGCATTTGCAAGTCGTATCACCAAACTTTTCTCTTTATTTAAGATTTCTGGCCACACCTATTTTAAGAAAGGATATTTTGGATTTCAATCCAAAATATTAGAGGTCATAGTGTGTGACTTGTGTCGTGAAGTGTTATAATGCGTGTGCATGGTAATGTATTGTTCTTTATTATAAAATGTAATTTAAAATTGTAATCCTGCTAGTAATCCCCATTGTTTTTGAATCGATCGGTAATCTGGTACGGTCTTTTTTTTTTTTTTTTTAACTGTAAAGGAATATAGTTTGGTTTTTTCCTAATCCTAATTACAAAACACCGCTCAATGTATTCCTTTACACCACAATATACAGAGACTGTCACGGCTAATTTTTATTTCTCTCATCAGTTATCATTTAAAAATATCTTTGTCAATCAAGATGAATGGTGCAGAGCTAGTTATGTGATTGGCTGTTGCTTTGGTGAGCCAGTCACATCACTGCCTACTGCTCCAGCTAAGGTTTAACAATGTATTATTTTACTATTTCATTCATTTAATGTGTCGTATGATAATTCATTTCACAGTGACTCATTTATCCATAATAAATGAGGATCAGCCGTATAATCGATGATGAAAATAATCATTAGTTGCAGCTCTAATGGGAAATGAAGCGTTGATTTTTCAAATCACAGACTGTAGTAAACCCACTAATGTAAACTAGAGGTGACTAAAAGTGGTTCCCTGTGTAATCTAGCACTACTCAGTCTTTCTCTCTCTCTCAGCTGTCTGTCTCCAGCACTCGGTGGGAGTCAGTCTGTTGCCTGGTCTAAAAACACACACTCACACAGTTACAACAAAAGGTTTTGCTGACCCCTTTTTTTTCCCAACACACACACACACACACACACACACACACACACACACACACACACACACCCCTCTACAGGATTTATAGATTAGTGGCGGCCTCCCAGGTCAGCCTCCCTGAATTGCCTGTCAATCCCATCAATCACACTATGGGGCGAGAAAAACAAATGGAGAGAATAAGAAAGATATTGGAAGAAATCAGTAGATAAAGAAAACAAAACTAAAAACATTTATGGAAACAATGTTTTTTTCTTTTGGGATACCAATTAAAAAAACGCTCCTCGTTAATAACTCAGAGTGGAGGCATCTCTTCTCTGTGACAGCCCCGTCCTCACAACCCTGCAAAATCAAGCCATCAAAGATGTCTGGAAACCACTTTGTCTCGTACAAACTACTAAGCTATTACAGACATGTGACTGAGTGAATGGTTACTGAACATCACTGAAGTTTACTGGAGAACTGACTATCAAACTGAAATGGTTAGTGTCTCTGTCTATCCGTTAGACATCTATCCGGGTGTATTGCTAAGGACCCAAGTGCAGAGAAGAGTGCGAGCTCGTCAGATCTACAGACATATTTATTAGCAGTGCCCTATGTGAACACTGTGTAGTGTATCAACGGTTACACCACAGAACGGTATGCTGGGTATAGCTCACTCACTAAAATTACATTACACCGGAGATGTACAAGACATATATATTAGTAATTGTCTTGACAAACGTTCACCTGATCAACACACACATGAATGGCAAGTATCTTAGTCATGAAGTTTACTGTTTTACAAAAATATCTGAGCCCTGTATTTAAATGTTTTATTTTAGCCATCTTCCCTTTGCTGCTTATTTTCTCCGTTAAGTGACTTGTGTTGAGGCTCTCTGACTTTGTTTGATATGTTTTAGCTCACTGTCTCATCGTACTAAAAGCTCAGTTATACAGGTACACCTGATATACTACTACTACTACTACTACTACTCCTCCATTCTACTCGACACACCTTCCCTACTTAAAGAGATGTTTTGATGGTTTTGAAATGTCAAAATGTAAATTAGAAATATCAACTCCCACTAAAGATACTGTCTGAATGCATACGTATACTGTGTGTATATGTCTAAGGAATGTGTGTGTGTGTGTGTGTGTGTGTGTGTCTGGCCTCTAGCTGGTTTAATAATTGTACACATTCCTCCGTTGCACCACATTCCTGGTGCAACGTAACCATGGAGATAAGACAGGGGACACACAATAAAGGGACAGAGGGAAGGATTGGGGGGGATGACGGATGGAGGGATGAAGGAGACACTATAACATGTACAAACACTGCAGAGTGAGAGCGATAATAGCGGACACATCAAGTGTAAATGTCACCTGTTGATACAAAGTCAAAGCTTTGGTCATCAACCTTTTATGGAGAAAATGCTGTAGCTGAATCCTCATGGTGCACAACCTTTTGTACAGATATACAGTATATAATAAATATTATTATCTACAGATCGAATTTTGATTGATGATTAATCGTTAATGTATTTTTTTAAGCAAAAATACAAAATAATTCCTCGGTTTCCACTCCTTAAATGATAATATTTGCTGGTCTTCTTAGTCTTCAATAACAGTCAATTGAATATTTTTGGGATTAGGGCAGCTGGTCAGACAATAAAAGGCATATGAAGACTCTGGTTGGGGGAAAACTGTGATCGACACCTGTCAGTATTTTTATACATCAATTAATTGTAAAAATCATCATCCGATTTGTCAAAAACCTAAATAATCGGTAGTTGTAGAGGTATTCTTACGCATAAACTTCATAAACTAACTAAGAAAACAAAGTAAGTATGAGATAACTTAATACAAAGATTATTCCCTGACTGTAAAACGAAAGCACTGAGATCCTGCTGAATAATTCTCTGATTTACTATTACACTCAAAGGCATCATTTCTATTGAGTAAATATCAAGTTAAATTGGTTTCTTCCATATCCAAATGTCTCCATTTCCATGGGCTTCAATGTTAAGAGATGATAAAGATCTAACAGCTGTGAATCCCACATCTGGATCACCGTCAAAATCGGCCTCTGTTGGGCGGCTGCAGTAATCTAAATGAAATCAGAATGTAACCATTTTAAAAAGTAGTACGATTACCGGAATAATTCAAATAAATGTAAATAAATCGCAACTCTACGGAGGACAAAACACCTGAGGGACGTGATGGATGATGGACAGACATAGGGAAGGAAATGAGATCCAAGAAAGAGAGTCAAAGAGGAAATGTAACCAAATGACCTGCAGGATAGGCCACTGTGTCTGTGTGTGTGTGTGTGTGTGTGTGTGTGTGTGTGTGTGTGTGTGTGTGTGTGTGTGTGTGTGTGTGTGTGTGTGTGTGTGTGTGTGTGTGTGTGTGTGTGTGTGCACATGATGAGACTGGACAGTATAACAGCGTGATGGTCAGAAGATAGACAAAGTAGCAAGGGGAGGGTTGGACAGCTGCTAAATGTTCCCGTCAGAAAACCAGAGTAGCAAAACACAGCTGCCAATCAATTAATGACATCACAGACAACACTGATTGTGTGTGTGTGTGTGTGTGTGTGTGTGTGTAACTATCTTTCTGGTGAGTGCAGAACTCGGCCTAAACTTTCCTTAACCTCTTTAGTCCATTAATGAGATTCAAGTCAATACTTCTTCACATTGTGTATTGAACATTTGTTGCTGTCTGGTGAAGAACTGCACTTAGTTACTGAAACAATATGCACATTTATCCATGAACATGTAGCTGCAGCTCATGATGCACATAATTCAAGTTTTAGACTTTTCCTACTGACCAATATCAAATTCTAAGATTCTCAGAGGAGGTTTGCACTAACAAGATGGTTATTATTTTGATTTGAGCATGAAGGTTTATTCTTGATCTCTGAAACATATATCCGTTTAATTCAAGCCTTCACTAGCTTTTTTTGCAAAGCTGTATTGCAGTGCCTTCGTCGAGTGTGAGTGAACTATTATAAAACTACTCCAATTCATTTTGTGTGATTAAGTATCAAAGATATTTACAGATTCGTATGACATCTTCCTGGAGCCCAAACCCAAAAGTACTCTGGGATTTTTGGAGCGAAAACCAGGATATGTTTGTTATTTTAAGTTGTTAAATGAGTTGAAAAAAATAATTGATTGTCAGAATTGCCAGATACATTTTCAGTCAGTTAAAATGTAAGCACTAATTCAAACTAGATGGAATCTAAACGGACTGCCATGAATCCACACTGGGATTTCAAAGTTTCCGTTGCTGCAGAAAAGGCTCTTTAATCAGAGCTCACACGACGCTTCAGTGAAACCAACTACATGATCTGATATCACACAGCACCAACAGATGTTCCTGTGTGTGTGTGTGTGTGTGTGTGTGTGTGTTTGTGTAGGGACGCGTGTGAGATATTTCTTTACAGTAAGCCAGGCGGATGGGAAGATTATTCTGGCGTCTTGTTGGCGTCAAGAGAGAATGAGTGTGTGTGTGTGTGTGTGTGTGTGTGTGTGTGTGTGTGTGTGTGTGTGTGTGTGTGTGTGTGTGTGTGTGTGTGTGTGTGTGTGTGTGTGTGTGTGTGTGTGAGAGAGGTTGATAAAAGACAGGACGAAGGAAATATTGGCAGAGTTGTAAAGTAGAGACGGAGCTGCAGCTTCATCTGTCAGTATACAGAAGAGAGTTAAAGGACCATTCCGTGGTCATAAGTGCTTCTGCTTGTCTCCTGCATCCCCTAACTGGCTTTGTTTAAGGGTAACCCTCAAGACAGATGACACTAAACTACGCCATACAACACAACAAACTCTGACAACACCGGCCCTCCTCTCTCTCTCCACATTTTCCACCATTTTTTATAGATATTGGCCTAAAAGTACCCTTTAAGAAATTAGTAATTTTCTTATTAAACATGACGACACATACATGTTTCTGATGATCTGATAACATCTGGCAAAAGGTTGCAAGTCTGTGGAAAGGATTAGCCGATTGATTAATATTCAAAATTGAATAACCCTGTCCTTGTGAAACATTAAAGCTTTCATTCATTCTGTTTCCACTGACTCTTCTTGTTATCCGTCAGTCAATGTGTAATCTGTTTCTCTCCGTCTCTGCAAACTGATCCAGTAGTGCCAGACTGAGGAGCAGCTGTTGTAATCACACCCACGCACACAATCTCTAATCGAGGAAAGAAGTGAAAAGTTGATTCACGTCTTTTACTTTTATCAGTATATCTGTCTGTCTGGACAGACAGCAACTGCTCTCTCTGTGTGTGTGTGTGTGTGTGTGTGTGTGTGTGTGTGTGTGTGTGTGTGTGTGTGTGTGTGTGTGTGTGTGTGTGTGTGTGTGTGTGTGTGTGTGCATGCATGAGAGAGCTTCCCAAAGAACGAAGGTCATTTCTCACATTCCAAGTCAATCTCAGTGTCTCTCTCTTGTACCTCTCTTTCCTTCCTAATCCTCCCCGAATTCATGTATTCATTCATGTATTCATTCATTCATTTATCCCTCCCTACCTCCCTCCCCCTCTCTCTCTCTCTCCAGGGGTTCGGGAATGCCCATCTACTATTCCTGCAGGATTCCCGACAAAGATTCCTGAGGGAAGACTCTCACGGCTCCTCTTAGATTTCAGTGAGAACATTTTCTGACGGTTTCAGGTTTCGCAGTTTAAAACAAGACGCCTCTTGTGGAATTATAAGGACTGAAAACGATACTGCGTCTATCAAAGCAGACAGAGGCTTTGACTTTTCCACTGCGGAGTGATTTATCCTCCAACACAAGTGAGAAACTCAAGGTGATTGGCGGGAAGGAGCTCAAGATGCTTGAAACGGACTAGCTGGCACGAGGTGTCATCTGAAAGTTTATAATCTGAAAGCTACTCGAAGACGGGGTGAAAAGCCTGCTATGGAACGCAGAGGAAAGATGTGGTGAACTGTTCAAATGGGTATATAATAATATAACAGTGTATGAACAATCTCTTAAAAGGTACGCAATCACTTGGGTAAAGTAAGTGTGATTGTCACACTGTTGGTTTTGGAGAACTGTCAAAAATTGTGAGAAGCACTTCATTTCACAACACTACTACCAAGCTTCGACACTTGTTGCTTGTTGCAATTGTTGTTGTTTTTTAAACCCCCATTTTGAATTGGGTCTCGGGTTTTGTCGATCACAGGATAGCACGAGTACACCATCCGTCAAAACAACCAGCTTTCTTCATCGTTCATTGACGATCCATGAAAGCTGAAGTTTTATCCCATTTGCAGTCTAGCACGTGTCTATTCCTGTTTTTATCATAAACACTGAGGGCTTACAGTCCTGACAGAGATAAATGCACAAATGTAAACTTTAAAAGACAGCGATGAGCCTGGTGGGAAGTGAGGTTTGGTTATGCCCCAGGCCAAGGGTGGCGATATCTCACATTTAGAGCTGCAATATTCAAATTGAGCTCAGAGTTAACTGACCTGTATAGCCTCCTGTAAGTATCTGCTGCTGGGATTTAAACTGTGAGAGAAATAAAAGGGACTCAAATTCATTACTTTGAAACCCAATGTTGGCAACTTATTAGCTGTCATTGAGTTGAGCAGTCGTCTTCTTTTCCAGAGAGAAAAAGGTCACCTTCAAGTACACAATATCTTCACGCCTGTAAAAGAACACTTTTAGAGAACTGTACCTAATAACAGCCTGCATGTTCCCAATAACCACCTCCATATTCCAACTGCACAGTTCTCCAGGTGGCCTTTCGCTGCCCAGAGGCTTAAAGATGTGCAGAGACAGCCTTCACCTTCGCAGCTTTCAGACCTATACATTCATGCAGCCGGCCCATACATGCTCAGCCAGTGATCTCAGAGTTTCTAAAACACTTCAGAAATGTTAAGATTACATACTCGGCCTTTATCTTTCCATCTTCACGTCACGTTAAAAACTTCTTCACAATGCTTCTTCACTTCTTCCGACATGTTAGAGCAAGAAAAGAAAAGCTAGGTAAAGACTCGGTGATGAGTTGCGTTCTAGGGATGTCACAAAGGTGGAAATACTGACTTCCCACTGGAAAAAAAATATGGAATGGCGTGACCAATCAAGATATAATGTATTGCTGGAAAGCAGAGTGGCATTTTAACTCAAATCCAGCTGTTTCATTGTAGGCCTCCATATTATGTTAAATACTACAGAAATGTGTCAATCAGAAAAGACAAACTGGACAACTTTTCTTGTAACTTCCATATCTCATAATTGGAGATTTTGAGATACTTTTCTTTACCCTTAATATGTCTTTTATCTCTTAACTCAATGTCCTAATCACAAGGTATTAAAAACTTAATAACTTGAGTAAAATCTCCACTGGTGCAAAAGAAAAGACTGAAGATGTATTAAAAGCAAAACTACTATTACAGTTGCAAATGCTCTATGCTAAATAGCCCGTTAAGGAACACTAGCAAAACAATCAGCTGTTTTGCAGAATTAACAGATCTATCAACGATATCTCATCCATGTCTCTCCCCTAGTTTTTCCAAACTGGACAACTAGAGTATCCTGGGTGTTTAGAAGTCCCGTCTTTGTAAGGAGCGCAGCACTAGAGAGGACAAGAGGGTGACAGCTGAGAGGGGAAGACAATGAGAAGAGTAGTCAAGATGGTGAGAAAAGAAAAGCAGACGTGAAGATGATTGGAGGAGAAGGACGGGAAGAGAGATAAGAGATAAGAGGGATGGACTCCCATCATGGAAATACTGAGGGAAGCTTCTTCTCAGAGAATATTTATCAGGGCAGACGAGGAAGAAGGAGGAAGGGAGGGTGAAGGAAGGAAAGGAGGGGGAGGGAAAAGGGTAAAAGTGAGAAAGAACGATGACACCTCTACTGCTACTGTTTTAGCCGTCAAAAACTAATCTGTAGTGTCCATTCATTGGACAGAGTTCTGGCACCTGGGGGTCAAAACAAGATGATTTTTCAAGTTTGCTTTCTTCATATACTGTATATTGCTTAAATTCTTGCAATAACAAACTAAAACTAAAAGTTAATTCACATGGACTCATATGTTCAGTGTTGCACACTACATGTTGTTGCATAGCTTTCCAAGCTTACAGCTTTGTATTTTAAGGTTATATCTCAGTTTATTCTAACTAAATTTGGAACAAACCATGCCATCATGACTGCACATGGCTGAGCAATTAAAGCATTTTCGTGCATCTTGGTGCCATTTGATTTTTATTTTTTTTTTATCCTCTTGAAAAAAACAAAGTAAAGATGCCAATGTTCAGATAAACAGAGAGAGAAGCTGAAAGGATAAGAAAAAGAGGAAGCTGACGGAGGAGCAGTGAAGAGGACTAGCAGAATGAAAGTGGCAAAGAGGGAGATGAAACAGGCAGAAGAGGCCCTGGAGGGACAGTTTATCCTCAGGGTTCTTCTACAGATTGATGCCTTGTTCCACCACTCTGTCTGACAGTTCAACATCCCCCCAGGATGTGGAAACTCCTGTACAGTGTGTGTGTGTGTGTGTGTGTGTGTGTGTGTGTGTGTGTGTGTGTGTGTGTGTGTGTGTGTGTGTGCGTGTCTTGTACTTCTATTGTGTGTTTTAGACCTTGAGAGTGAGGACATTTATGGAGAGTGAGGACATTTTGTCCACTTCTTGCCTCACAGACAAATTCCTTGTATGCCTAAACATACCTGGCCAACAACATATGATTTTGAGTCTTCAAATGGCTGAGGGTTAACACTTGGTTTTAGGGTTTAAATTATATAGGCCTGTATCATAAGCCCAGTTCATTTCAGAAAATAACTAGTTAGTATGACATGTCTAGATGCTGGTCCAGGACTAAAGGTTTGTGGGTCCAAAGGAGGTGAGAAACACAGGATTTAGACATTCCAGGACAAATTACCCTCATCATGTCCTCAACTATTAGCATCACCCCCTTTCTCTCTCTCTCCCTCTCTCTCTCCCAAACACCTTTGTACACACCGAGCCCTCACTTTCCTAATCACAAAGTCGGCCTCAAGAAGACTTGCAAACTGGTATTTAGACTTCAAATCAGTTCCTCTTGTTGAATTTAAATCAATAAGAATGTGATTTTTTAATGGGCCAGTGAGAGCAGTTTTAAAAACAACAGCCGAACGGTTTAGTGCATCACTTTGCCAAGTTTGGTAAAATCGACGAGCTGCATTTTGAGATATTACATCGGACACGATGTAGCATTTAATTTTGGTCTCATCGGTGTAATCCGGAAAAACTTTGGAACTATGCATCATTCACTAACATCTCATAACAACCAAGTCATAATCTACAGTAAACTGCAACGAATAAACGGACAGAGACCCACTTGCTCCCAATTTGAGTGTAAAGTTTGTTTTTTTACTTTTTATTCTGACATGGTTCAGATAACTCCCTCACAGACAAAGTCAGCTGACATGTTGCAGCCTGACAGATTCAATAACCATGAAATTCATCAGGGAAAACTTTGCTGAAAATGTTCCAAATGTGTCCAAACTCAGAGGAGAGCAGAGGAACTACTGCATATAAAAAAGGACTGATGATAAAACAGACCCAGAAAGTGAGGTCAGACAGAGAAGGAAGGGAGGTTTCCTCTCCTATAACCTTGACTTTCTCCACGATCCACTACTCCTTTCATATGTTCCCTCCGTGCCTTATTGTAACAGATAGCTGGGGCAAATTCCATAATTAGTGAAGAATGGGAGGAGGAGGAGGAGTGATAAGGGAGAGAGAAGGGGGGAGTTCAGTATGTCTCAATGAAAAGAGAGGAGGAAGAGGAGGAAAAAGTAGAGAAGGGGGGAGTACAGGTTGTCTTAATGAAAAGAGAGGAGGAGGAGGAGGAGGAGGAGGAGGAGGAGGAGGAGGAGCGAGGGGGAGTTTGTGGGAAATCTCTAAATAAAAACACTGATGGGTTACATTCAGGCAAGATGATAGTGATCCGTTTAATATCAAATACAGAGTTGGATATCATGTGACCCTGTCACGTCAATGTAACCCTTAAAAATGATGTCTTTGTTCCTTTTAATTTGTGATCTTAGAGCCAAACTGATTCCATCTAATGATCAAAAAACATACATCGGGGTTTGTACCAAAAGTAGTTTAGCCTCATAATCACTTTAGTTAACATTAGATAAATGCCATTTGTGTGGCATTTTGTGTGAAATGGTGCCGCTTTTTGCACCTTGCAGCTATACGTTATTTTAACTTTTCCAAAATTTCAACATTTCGTTTCTTTCAAAACGTATTTGCTGTTGGAATTAGCTGTATAAATAACCCATTGTGTAGGAGACAGGGTTTAAATTAATTAGTTCAGAAGTCAAGCTGAGAGACTAACTTTGCGTGCCCCACCCCACTCCCCATCTACAGAGAGGTCCAATGTCAGTGTCTGGGGCTAGCGGGGGATCAGGAGCCGTGTCTGAAATCTGTATGCGCTGCATACTACGTACTTAACGAATGATTAAGTATGCCATTACCAGCAGGCTGTTAACACTGAAGTAAACTCAATCCCAACGTTACCAGTTGAATGAAAATGAGAATTGCAAATCAATACTACCTCCTCAACTCAATTTAATATTTTCTAGTATTATTTAAAGCCGAATTAAAATAAACATTTTAGCGTTAAATATGTTTTCAACAGTCTGGAACTGGCAAAACTAAACGGTAATGTCATGTTACACCTGTACTTTGCCTGCTGTGACATGTTTAAATGTCTGCTGTGAAAAAAGTTGTACTACACATGTCCAATGTTACATTTATGTTCTAATAAAACACAACTTTAGGACTCTCTAATTGACTACGTAGCTCAGCTATATAGATATCAGCAAGACATCTTCTTTGTTGCATACGATGTCCATCAAGCAGACAAGCAGACAGACAGAAATGTGCTCTACATTGCCAAATATTCCCAGCATGTGTTACAGTATGAGGCTGAATGTTAATGGTGACTGGGAGTGCTGAGGCTGCCCAGCTGTTGGCTTCAATGAAACCAGTCACAGTTGCTGCTGCAGCTATCGGCTTGTTTCCCTCAGTAGCTAATAAACACCTCGCTCTCTCAGTCCGTCAGTACAAATGTCTTTCTGTATCGGTCTGCTTTGATGGCGTGGTGTTCACAGGGTCTCAAGTCCCATTAATGTGTCCAAACCCCAGGTTGGTGCTTTTCACAGAGAAATGTAACAAGGAACAAGTGTTATAGAGGCACACTCATAATCCCAACAACACACTCCCACCTCTTTCAGGTCGTCACCATAGTTTCTCAGTGTGATGAGGTTTTAAATGTGGACTTTGCCCTACGGAGCGCATCACGGTCAGTCACAGTCTCTGAACTCTGACTAAGCTTCATTAAGACACCGTTAGCTGCTAGCTGAGCTGGACACACACACACACACACACACACACACACACACACACACACACACATTTAGACAATTATAGCCGATCATTGTCGGCTTCTTTCAAGACATCCAAAGAGTATTTTTTAAGGATTTTAGACTTGAGGGACTCAAAGCTATATATTATCTATCCTGACTAATCAGTAGGACTGTCCTCAACCAAAGAAATTCTTAGTTGACTAACACTCATAGGATTTTGTCGACTAATAGATTAGTTGATTAAATCAACATATCGGTAAAACTGAGATCTCCACAAAGAATCATGCAAAAGCACCACTTTTAAATCTTGTGTTTACCCGAGATGTGCTCAGCATGAAAAAGCCTTTTTTTTTTTTTTTTATTAATTCTGTTCGACTAAAGAAATCTTAGTCGACTAAGACCAAAAACACAAACTAGTTGACACATTTACTAAGAGGGGGCAGCCTAGTAATAAGTTTGGAGACAATGTGTAACAGTGAAGGTACAACGTGTACGTGGTACAAGTGTTTTGACACAGTTTTTGCCACAGTATCTACTCAGTTCATCATTTAGAGGCCTTAAACTCAACACAATTTAATTCAAAATCAGTCTCAACTATTATAAAGCTCAGTGTGCTAGCAGTCCATTTGTACACACACACTGCCTTACCCTCCTCTGACTCGATATGTGTGTGTATGTGTGTGTCAAACAGATTGACCCCCACAAACACACCTCCGTTCCACTCCCATTCACCATTTTATGACTTAACTATGGGAAAACACTCCCTTCTGTTTGCTGCCCTCCTGTTCTCTCTCTATGGACTCATCCCTCCACCGGCCACTCTCCACTCCTCTGTTTGTACAAGGAGGAAGACATTCTTGCAGCTACACAACTGTAAGGCCACATTCAGAACACAGGTTTCTCCTTCATTTCAGTGAGATCACCACATCGGTACAGCGATGGTGCGAACACAACTTGTCACTTACCTCGTAACTTTGTCTTTAATTGCTCTTGTATATTTAATTATTGTACATTTCTTGTATAGTTTCTACTCTTAACTAGTTGTATGTTCCTCTTACTTTTTTAAATCCTCTATTTATCCAGATATATTTCTGTCTTTGTGCTGCTACAACCCCTGAAGTTCCCCTGTGGGGATCAATAAAGGTTTATCTTATCTTATCTTAATTTATACTCTGGTGTAGAATGTAGTTTCAATACAAAGGTCCTTCAAACAAGTAAACAGATAAAAGGAATGTAAATCACCATTTGATATCAGCTTAAAATAGAAAAACACACCACTAAACCAGCACGTTCGTAGGTAAAAATAGCTAAAAAAAAAAAAAGTCACAGATTACAAGATCTTGAGCAGAAACTGGCTCTGGATTAAATAAATCCCTGAAAATGTGTGATTTAGATAATAACACCTGGATAAAAGATGAATGGTTGTTGGAACTTTTTTCTGTGCTGTCTTCACTGTTGTCATGATGTTTAACATGAACACCAGTGACCTTACATTTGTGTTCATTGTTAGAAATGTAAAGTAAGATTAAATTTAACTCAGGGACCTATACTTCCTCTCCTCCCCCGCTCTTTTGTGTCATTCACCTGCAAAGAAACTCAAACAATCTGCTGGAATTGACCAGGTAAAAACCAATATTTACTGTCGCATTAACAGGGACAAACCTCTCTCTTTGTCATTGCTGTTTCTTCAACTCCTCCTCACACTATGTTGTTTTTATACCCCGTTTCTTCACATTTTATTATATGTGTGGCTGCCTTTCTTCTTCTATTCACAAAAAAAAACAACTGTTAAATGAAAACATAAACATTTGACATCTTTGTGAAATGGTCATAATTAGCAATTCTTGAGTTATGGCCAAAAATGTGTTTTGTGAGATCACACTGACCTTTGACAACCAACTTGTGTTAAAGTTATCCCTGAGTCCAAGTTGATTTTTGCGCCAAATTTGAAGAAATTCCCTCAAGGCGTTATTGCGTTCACGAGTATGGACAGACAGACAACTCAAAATCAAAATGGCTCCGGCCATGGCTGTCGCCGGCACAGAGGCACAAAATAACATGTGTTTAGCTTAATTTACTCAGAAGATTTTGCTGAACGCAAGATCTCAATGTGAATGAATACAATTTCACTGAAAACCCTACTTCAAAACATCCGAACCATCCCTTTAGGTTTGGATCAATGCCGCAAAGACAGACAAATACATAATACCTGCTGGTTTATTCATTTTTGATGTTGAATCAAAAATCCTTCAGACCCACAATAAAAACAACATGTTAAGTTTCTCTTTTAAATTGGTAAATTGTCAAATCCAGTTCTTCCTTCACACTAAATGAGCTCATTGTGTGATAGCGGGCAGACATTAGCATCAGGCTATTCTTAGTCTGGCTTGGCAGACTTGGCTGGAAGAAAACTGCTCAAAGTCTCTGGTGTCCTTCAGGGAGGACGAGCCTGGCACAGAAAGTGTTTTTCTGTTTGGGTTTTGTCTGGGGAGGAAGCTGCACACACTCCTCGCACACTGCAGCTGGACATATGTAACATGAGCAATACTTTTTTTAAGATTAATGCAAAAATCTGATAACTCAATGTTTAGGCTACATGTTTGACTAGTTAGATGAGAATAATTGATATTATCGATTGTCTTTGTTGTGGGTTAAGTATAGAGCTCAGAGGAGAATGTGTTTAGCCTAGCTTAGCACAAAGGCTGGAAGCAGGGGAAACTATTAGCATAGCTCCAGTTCCAAAACTGTCTTATTTACACATTGTATATTTACATTTAACACAATATGAAATGTTTGGTTTCATCAAATGAACTTACACATTTCCTAACAATAACAACAACAACAGCAGCATCTCAGAAGTCCTGTCCTCACACTTAAGTTGCCTACTTAATTGAACATCAGTGAACATTGAACAAAACCCTGTTAATTTATAAGTGTACTGGTGACTAGCCTGCTAGCTAACAGGTACCCCTCTAGCGTTAGTTTTCAACTGGTCGTGATGGCGTGTCAATATATGCTAAATAAATGTCCATCTTCACAGGAAGAAGCCGCAGGAGGGTTTACAATGGGGTTAGTTGAAGCCTGTTACGTCGCATACAGCCACTGAAGGGGGCCTCCGTCCGTCGATTTCTGATGCAGAGGGGCCCTGACCAACCCTTGGTGTTTGACGAGTTGAGAGTGAGAACGGGTTGACTGAGAATGTGTCAACAGCTCACACAGACCTTGAAAAGGCTAAACATCCTTTGAATACAAAACACTGAACATCTATTGCATGCACATTGCTGAATTCTTTATCAGTGTAGGAGGCTTTTTTTAATGCAGAATGAGGAACTGAATTTGTGGAGAATAAATGAAGCCTCTTCAAACGAAGGAATATGCTGTTTGTTTGCCTGCACCTCAAGTGACTGATTAACTAATCTAATCTCCTTCTTTAATTATTTTCCCATTGAATTGAGAAGTATTCTGAATGCTAAGTCATTGGGAGGGCTAAGGACCACTGCGGCATCAAAAGGAGATTGTGAGAGCGAGCAAACACTGCAAGACAATGGGACTGAGCTGAAGCTGAATAGACACTCTGGGTTGCTCGGCCTGGAAGAGAGAGCCAACGTGTCTGAACCAGATCACAGAGCAGTTATTTGCGGACAAAACATCATTTTCTGGTGTGCACACCTCGCTTCACTACGGCTTCACTATAAACTAAGCTTTACTGCGCTCCATGCATAAATATTATATTACTCATCGACAGTCCACTACTCTAATCATTAAATAACAAACGTAGCATGTGTATATATTCAGTATAGTAGCTAGCATAGCATAGTAGTGCTAATGCTAGTTAATGATGGGCTAGCAAATGCTGATTAGGTTTGCTCCACAGGTTTTTACGTAAAAACGTAACGTTTTAGAAACTTGCATGTCCTTCCAAACTCTCCTTAACAAGTATCACTATTACACAACGTTTAACCCTGACAGCTCGAAATCCACATAACCAGCCTGCAATTGAAGATTGCATGAGAGTCTATGGTGCAGAGCCGGACAGCTGGCGGACCCTGATCGGAGCTGGCTGATGCTATGCTATGATTGGCCAGTCTGGCCTGTTTTAGCGAAGGGTCAACTGTCTCTCTTTATTTTAATAGTTTTCCTGGTGTTTGTCTTTCTAGAAGGCACATCATTTACGGCTTTTCAAACATTTACATCATCTGACTTTCTTAACGTATTTTCATAGAGTAGAGGCAATGTTCTACCTCCTTCCATTACTGCCAGTCACTTCGCCATGGGAGTCCATCCATCTCAGTTAGTCATTCTCTTAGTTTATGTGTCTTATGCCCTTTACCCTCCAGAAGCAGGACAGGAGGAAACTCTAGATGTCCGTCTCAGTGATAACACAGAGCTACAAGGACAGAAACAGGCTGACAGACAGTACAGGAGGAGATGGATGGGCAGCAGAAGAAAGACACAAGGATAGGTGGATGGAAAATCTGAGTGGGCAGGTACAGGGGTGAGCGGTAGAAAGAGGAAGCTGCAGAGAGATTTAGTGAGAGACAAGGTCATGAAGGTTAAAAGATCAGTTCTGTGTTGACAAGGTGAACGGGACAACCAACGGGCAAGAGAAACTGCTAGGAAGCAGGTACATTTAACAGAGAAAAGTGTGTGTGTGTGTGTGTGTGTGTGTGTGTGTGTGTGTGTGTGTGTGTGTGTGTGTGTGTGTGTGTGTGTGTGTGTGTGTGTGTGTGTGTGTGTGTGTGTGTGTGTGTGTCCAAATTGGGGCTGGTCATGGAGTTCAAAGCAGCGGGGACGTAAGAACTGATAATGACCTTTGACCTGTGACAGAAAGGTTGGAACAGACATCATGCATGACGAAGGAGTGAAACAAACGCAGCATCAAAGTTACTACTTTGCAGAGTCATGGGTCAGGATATAATGAATCAAATAGAGCAGAACTATTGCTGTTGGAGAACTCAGACATCCCACTAAGGAGAAAGCATTATGACAAATACACAAATATGAACACACACGTATACACTCGCATCAAAACCAAACCACTGAAGGGCAGCAACAAGAGTGGGAGGCGCCCTCTTATAATCACTTCCTCTGCTTTGATAATGACAAACACAGAACATTTGACATTTCAATCAAAGATAGAGTGTGAATGGCTTCTTTTTCTATCATCCCCAGCTGGAGTCCTCCTCCTCCTCCTCCTCCTCCTCCTCCTCCTCCTCCTATTTTTCTCTCATTCACTCTTGCCTCACCTCACCTCCATCCACTTCCTCCTCCTTCTCTAGTTTTTGTTTTAAGTTCTTCACCCTACAACAACTTTTGTTTCTCCAATCTGTCAAACACTGGCATATTTCCATACTTTGTGTATTCATCGCCGTGTGGGGAGTTCCGGTTTGGCGCACACAGCCACACACAGAATACATGGTATGTAGATTGATGCACGTAATGTGGAACCAAAGTTCACAAGCCTGAGTTCCGCCTGTAAACTTGTAGCCATACGCCGTTAGCCACATATGCATAGGTTAGCACAACAATTGGATTGTTGTGCGACTCATTCACACTGCGGCGAGCGCAAAAGAAAAGCCGGAGCTGAAAGAGTTGCGGATATGATGAAGATGGTGTGTCGGCGTTGCTCCACCATTGTAGGGGATTTAAAAGGGAAACACATCCAACATGCTAATGCACATTCAACAGCATCTCCCCAATGTGCTGATCACCAGAATGATACACGTTTTGAATGTTTAAACATATCCAAGGTGGAACTTGCATAAAAATTCAAAAAAGGTTTTTACGCTTCTATAATAGGGACTACTGTATTGTGTTTTACAACATTTTGGACTATTCAAATTAAGTTTTTAGGCTGATGCACTGGGGTTTTAAAACACATTAATATGCGATTGTTATATCTGCATATCAGGACACATTGAACATTTAAGGCTGGGGCCACACAGAGTAACCTTTTTCCTATAAATAATGTAATCCTCTGGGAAACTAATTGCCAGCAGTTCAAACTTTATGGCTTCTAAAAAGGCGTTTTAAAGCTACTGAACTGGAGTTATTGGTTACCTGAATTGGTGACCAATAAATAAAATGCATTTCTATTATAACTATTCAAAGATGTTGGGCTATAATAGTCAAATTTTGCGTGCAACCTTCTCTAGCATTGAGCAGAAAAATAGAGCTGCAGAAGATTGCCCATAACAATCTAGTGTGATCACACAATCATTCAGTGTCAAAGTCAAAGTTTTTGCGTAAAGCAGAAGTGAAAATAGGGAATTGTAAAAATGAATGGCTGAAACAGAAAATGTATATTCTTAAACTTAAATAAAACTTACAACAGAATAATAAACTCTCAAACAAGGCCAAAACAAAAATAGTGCTTGAATATAGTTTTTAGTTTTTTCAATAAATTGAATTAGACTTAGTAGTGGGTATACTGTACAGTCCGATGCATCATGTGTTGTGTCACATATCGAAAAAGGATATTCATCTAGCTTGGACGTGTCCCAGCCAAAAGAATGAGAAAACCTTTAAGAAACTATGATGCTGCATTTATCCAAATTTGTCAAAAATACCAAACTGAAGCTAAAACTGAGGGTGTGTTAACCTTCCAACATCAACCCACCCCGATATCAGCTCCAACAACATACAGAAACAGACAACTAAACATGACCTATGACAAATCAGCTATTTCGGACTACTGCCCCTCCCCCTGCCTCCATCCATCCGTCATCCTTTATCCTGGTTCAAATGTGGCATCAACTTTATCCCTTTTGCCTCGATCTCTCTCTCTTCACTCAAAGCTGAATCACTCCTATTAAGGTCAGATTTGTCTCTCTCTCTCTCTCCACCTCTCTTTCTCCCCCTCTTTGCTCATTTTCCTGGCCAGTACACATAATGAATGACTGAAAAATGTGCACTGTGTGTGTCAGCTCTTGTCTGTGTGAGAGGACAGTTTCAGGGGCAACGTTTAACCCTGAACGAGAGGGACAGACGGGAAAACAGGAAGATGAAGGCCGTTGATTAGATGGTGACAGAAATAAGAGTCACTGACGAAGACGGAAGAGGGGAGGGAGTCATGAATGACTCAGACTGTTAATCCTCAAAATCACAGCCAAGGAGCTGAAGGATTTATATCAAGAAACAAAAAGAGGGCGACTATTAAATGATGTGGCTAAAACGTGTGGTTGACTGAGTCATTTTGGACAGTACAGTAAGAAAAAAAGAAAATGGCACACAGAAACAAATCACTTTTTTGAAGATGTAATGATGATAACATATAAACCCTCTTTGAGGCTCAAAACGTAGTACATTCATGCTCTAAAAATGAGAGACGGACCAACTCCTAGATAAAAAATGGAAAAACGGTCTGCAATGGTTCTGACGAGGGGACAGAAAACACAATGAAGTCGCATGAAGTAAAATATTATTTTATTATCAATGAATCTAAGAAAGTGCAAATACTGCCGATCCCACTGTGAATCAACATCTACACATGTGGTTCTTTGTAGATTTCAGCTTTCCGTTTTAGTTTGCTTGACTGACAAAACCAACACAGTGCTGCTTCATATAAAAAAAAATGTTTTTAATCAATCCTCAGAGAAAACAAGATCGAAAAAGACAAGCAAACATTGACAAAAAAACAACTTCACGTTGCTCTGCTTCTGTCGGATATGTAAGCAGATAACAGTTTGCTAAGACACTATCTATAATAACTTGATGAACATAATACTTATTGCTGTTTTAGACCTATTACATTAGCAACCAAGAGTGGAATTTATCTGTGTCGACTCTAAACAAGAAGAGACTGAAAGGGTGACAGAGGAATAGGACAAGGATGTTTGATGTCCATCATATCTATCTTTGTCCCCTCTTTTTCTTTATTTCCATCATTACAGTGTCAGTCATCCACTCGACAGAGAAGTCTTTGTGGCTGCACAGAGTCAGAGAAAAATGAATAGAGAGACTGCGATGCAAAGGGAAAAAAATGGAAAGGGAGACATTACGGCGAATACGAGATGATATCTTGAAAAGTCTCACACACACTTTTAAAGAGCGGTCTACTTGACTGGATGCTGTACAGCCGACCACACACACTCTCTCTCTCTCTCTCACACTCACACACACACACACCTGAAGAGTGCGTAAAAAAACAAAACAATAGACAGAGTGTGGTTCCCATGCTCGTCACTCGTAAATAGCAGAATTGGCAGAGGACAAACCGATTGTAATCAGTACGCCACACACACACACACACACATGCACACATCCATGCTAATACACAACACACACACGCACACAAATAAGTGATCTCAGCCTCACTTACAGGCCAGCAGGGAGGATACCACATTAATGTTACAGTCCATCATGTTGAAGTCCGTAAAATTGTCTTTTTGTTCCAGTCAGCCTTATAGAGCAACTGCTGCTTAGCAGATGGTACAATTCATCTCCTAATACCCATAAGGCCCTTGTGTTAAGGGGATCATTGAGGTTGGCTTTGATTTTGCTGTCACACATCACAGTCAAATTTGCAGGCATCTACGAGTTCATCCATGAGTCTGTTTTGACTGTGATTGGCATCAAGATATTGGAGATATTGGACTTCTTACTAATGGAGAATTACATTGTCTGTATTATACAGGTACTGGACTTATTATGAGCGTACGATTGGACATTATCTTTGAAATTGTAGTAATTCTCCATTTCTGTCTCCTATGACACCCCAGCTGTCAAAGGAGGGTGATCTGTCTTTGAATTGCCTCTTTGAAGATATCTTCCATTTGTCTTTAGTGCTAGTAGTGCTTTTAAGACCCAGGCAACCCAAATTGATCTCACTGACGGATACAAAAACGTGTTTGCATTGCCTTGCACATACTTTCTTTGGCTCTAAATGTGAGGCTTTGTATTAACAATAACAAAAAAAAAGACAAAACAATGAAACTATAGTTTCTTTCTTTTGAAACACCTGAAGAGCTGAGGTTCTACCTAGAACCACTTGCTTCTGAAGAAGGGTTCTTTAAGGGTTCCAATAAGAACCCTTTTTCTCACAAAAACTCTCTTAGGAAGAAAGATTTATTCAGGGACTGTTGAAAGCATGGGTGTTGATCCTTGAAGTTATTGGTGGAACCGTTCACAAATGGTCCTATGTTTAACCCTATATGTTGGGTTTGAGGTAGAACGCTCTGAAAACGTTACAGACGGAACCTTTACAAAAAGAGTATATCCATTTAAACAGACCAGTATTAAGCTCAGAATACAGTTTTCATGATCTGTCTATACGGTTTGCATTTGCTCAGAAGACAAATTGAGAACATGTTTAACAAAGAAAAGTTGCACCGGGCTGTTTAAAGTTTGGCATTACAATATCAGTAGCACATAGTCTTCTTCTGGTTGAAGAAGAAAAAAAAAAAAGGCAGAGATGAAAAACAAATTAGTTTTGTGTGTCACAGCTTTTAGAAAATCAGGCTGGATAAGGGAATGTACCTGTAATATTAAGCTTCACTTGACATCAAACTAAAGACATTTTTTAAGTTGAACTGCTTTGAACATGTTTGGTGTGAACTCAGCTTTACCCCCAAAACAGCATGTCATAACTGTCAGGATTTTCCAAATATAAACCTCCACCCTGCTGCAGTTCAGAGCCTGCTGGCACTTTAAAGTTAACGCTGACGTTCAAACCACATCAATAGCAGGAAGCATTCAATTGGGAGCAGTTGGCACGGCGCTCGCTTTTACGCACGGCAAACAATAGAGCTACCTCAACATTGCATGCAAGTGTGTGTATATCTGTGTATGTGTCTTTCTTTGTCCTGTAGGGAAACCTGCCAACATACCAGAGTTAAGGACATGGCACGGGGAGAAACACTTCAAGCTCTCAAGTAAGAGTAAGAGCCGTCAAGCTCCAGTAAAGTCCATCTTTAATATACTTAAAAAAGCATTTATGTTGCCATGTTTGATTCATTTCACATTTGTAGGGTTTGGTCCACTTTGAAGGCTGTTTAAAGAGTCAGTTCACCTCAAATTTAATACAAGGAAAACATGTTTTCTCTTTTACCTCTTGTGGTTTTCTTGCCCTGCAGATAGTTTTGGTTTCATTTCTTCCAGTTTTGAGATATCTCTAAGATTTTGACCAACAACCCAATATACGGAGGTGAAAAGAATCACATTGATAGTGCTCACAGGATTCAAACTGCAAAAAGCTATTTGTCTCCCCAGAAACAATGTCCACATATTTTGGATAATTACAGTTTCCTTTGAGACTATTTCTTTAGAAAGTGGCTAAAATAAAGCTGATCAAATAATACTTATTAATAACTTAAGTCATTTTTCAAGCAAAGATGCCAAACACTCTCTAGATACAGCTTCTGAATGAGATGTGACAATTTGCGGTTTGTTGTGGTCATATATAACAATCAATTGAATATCTTCAGGTTCTACACTGTTGGTGGAACAATGCAACCAAATTAAAGGCATCCCTCACTATTTTTTTAACATTTCATAGACTGAACGGTGAATCAACGAATCAAGAAAATAATCTGCAAATAATGAGTTGCGTCCTTAATGACAAAATGCTTCTGTATCCTTTAAATGCTTTATGCACCAAAATCTAAATTCCATTCATCTCCGCTGGATTGGCCAGGCGTCCATGCTTACCGAGGTACCCGATTTGTTCAGGACCTATGCCCTGACCAATGGGCAATCCTGACCCCAACTACTCAAGGGCAATGCCGAACCTTAACCAATCGTCTCTGCCTCAACCAGCTACGCAGGGAAGGTATGGTGCTGGAGTCACTTACTGATCCTTAACCGTTTTATTTCAAACTGCAGCAATAAAGCTCAGCTACGCTTGAGCTTCAGAATGCTTCGAAATATGTAGCTTGTGTGGATGGAAAACATCAACAATACCACCACACTACTGAGAAATGTAGTAATGCTGCTACTTGAGGCGCCGGTACTGCTCGACACTGCCTTTAAGTATCTTCTGCAATGAACTAAAAACACTTCAAATCACTGGAACTGCAGGAAGCTTAAAATGCAGCTCCCTGCAAAACAAAAGACTTTAACAAGTGTGATGACAGGAAACCTTTTTTTTTTTTACTCAAGGTGGGAGGATTATGGAATAGAGAAGACCTCACCTGAAGAAAATGAACACGCACACACACCAAGACACATTCCCAACTGAAGCCTATATTGTGCTCTAATAATAGGCTGCTGAAACAGACAAACATCCCCTATTCTGTCATCTCCTCCTCCTCTTCCTCTTCTTTCCATGCCCTCACCGTCTTTCCTCTTCTTCGCCTCAGTTTTCTTCTCCACTTAAAACCTCCTTCCTGTCTTCCACTTTTCCATGTTCTAGCCCTCCTTCCTCTCCTCCCCTCTTCCTGGGAGTTTTGTTTCACCGTGCCTTCAAAATAGATTTGGTCACCTTGTTTTTTTCCATCTCCAATCTCCTCCTCCTCCTTCACCTGTTATTACAGAATCTTTCCAGTGTTACATACCTGAGGAATTAAACTGTACACAAACATACATCTGTGCATGGAGTGAAAACACACTCCAAGGTTACATTGTGCTTAGAAGACAATGGTGAATTGTGTTGAACTGGGTATGACCTCATCGGATGGTTCATATTCTTCCTACAATTCATCAGGTAGCTGTCATTCCACTTCTTTCCCTCCTTCATCCCTGGCAGCCTTCCACAGTATACAGAGATATAGACTTATAGATTACAGATATGGAAAATAATGGAGTTAAGTGAAGCTCCAATTAAACCTGAAGTCATTGGATCATTCAGTGTACTAACAGATACTGTAAAATGATGTTGCTGGGCTTTCAAATTTCATTTTGAATGCTCAAAAACGCCTTCATTCACCTCTATTGTTTTTGCAGCTGTAATATCTGCATGAGGTGACGTAAACAAGAAAACTGACGCACTGGGATATTGACAAATATGGAGAGATGTGAAAATATAAGACAAAAAAAGAAAGGCGATCAAAGTGACTTAGGGAGAGTAGAAAGAGGAATGAAACTGTAGAAGAGAAAATAGAAAAGTGTGTTCTTACTTGTGAAGAAAAGGACTAGGAGGATAATAAGGAGAAGAGGTAATAAAAAAAAGGCTAACAAGAGAGGAGTGAGAGAAGGACACAGCAGAAGAAAGAAGACAAGAAGGTAGAGGAGATAGAAATGGTCTATAATGAGCTTTGTGTTATCTGTTAAAGATAAGCAGAACGGGTGGTGTAGATATAGAAAGACTGGAGGAAGAGTTGTGTGAGAACTTCTTATCATAGACAAGAATTTGGGGAACTATTGTTGACTCATCGAAGAACCCAAATCATCAGCCAACAGACTAACTTCATTCATAGAAAGTGAATAGTTATTTGCATTATAAGCAGACCATAGAATGTATGAAGAACTAAAAATGAATTAAAACTGAATATAGAATGGAATCACAATGTCACTACTCGTTGACAGCTACTGCTGGAGTATTAATTATTAGTAAAAGAAAATGTATTAATAAATGTAAAAGTCTGACACACATTAGATCCAAACATATGGTAGAAGATGAGGAGAATTAAATATTAGAGAGCAGGAAAAACATGACGAGATTCCAGTGAAATATGTTTGATAAACTGAGTGCTGGGTGGATGCAGTCTGTGCTTGGTACACACCTGCTGCAGTAATGCTGATACTGATGGTACGGTGTGTTTACTGCCAACTGAATTCCACACCATAAGAACTTAATCTGTTCTTTAAAAAAATAAATGGTTGAGCTGCATAGCCTTCTGAAATCCCATTCACCTGACGACACCTGAGAGTAATGGACAAACTGGTGTGCTTTAAGTGCATTGGGTTGGTAATCTTGAGAAACCAACAAGAGTACGCTAAATTTAGAGAAATTATCCAACCGAAAAACCCAGCCCAGTGCTGCCAACTCCAACGAAAGTAGCTAGCAGTGTTCAAAAGTCCCCAAAGTCCCTAAATCTAGCAAGAAAGTCGCCAAGTCTTCAACACAGGCGATGTGGTCTCTTCAGGCCTCTCTCGAAAGCCACTCCCACAAAAGTATCATAATGAACGTAAACAAAAAAACATGGCTGCTGTTAGTACTCACAGCTGTCAAGCTAGCAGCTTTTTTGTCAGAGCATTTGATTTACTGGTTGCTTACGGGATGTAAAGAGAATTTTAACAAATATGACAAAGAATGATCTTGAATGAGATTACCAACTCTTGGTTTATGTACAGATAAATGAAGAAGCTCATGATACACTACATGACCAAAAGTATGTGGACACCTTTGATTGCCCAACATCTTATTCTGGATCCATATGGCCATTAACGTGCTGCTATAACAGCCTCCACTCTTCTGGTTTTAGGATTTCCACCAGATTCTGAACCTGACTGATGTTGGTTGATCAGGTTTCTCAGTGCTCAGGACTCTACACCAGGGTTTACCAGGTACCGGTTACCTTTTGGGTCCACATTTGATTGTTAAAGAAATCTAGAGGACAACGTTCCCAAATAAGTGATAAATAAAACATAACATGAAAAAAAATTAACTTAGCTGTGAATATGACCAAAATAAATGTTTTCCCTCACCCATCACTACCTGCTATTAAAAATCGAAAGTTGTTGTTTTCGGGGTCATATTTCTCACCCCACTCTTTGGAGCTTTTTCTTTAACTTTTTCGTTGCAAAAACGGATACATTTTGTGTCACTGCATCCGAGCGAAGGTTAGCCAGCTGATAGTGGCAAAACACGTTTGACTCTTCCTGAAGATGTGTCGTGATTGATGTGGTGATATTCAAGCGTAACTAGTCACTTTAATTTGCTGGTTTCTTTTATGAGTGAATTTGAATTCTTGAGCACATTTATATATACAATTAACTAGCTTTGTATATTACACTTATTTTTAACCATTTGGCAGTATCTCCACTGCCCACTATAAGATGCTCTGCACAAAACTGGAAAAAAATTATTTCTTTACATAGAAGCATATACTAATACAATATCGGCCCAAAACAAAACGTAATAATAGGCAAAACTTGTATCGGCCATGACGAGACCGATCCACATTAAAGAGAGAGAGGTAATTTAACAAGCCTTCCCCTCTGCATGTTGAGGCAGGTTAACTGACATTCCAATCTCTCCCTCCTCTCCTTCTCTTTCATTCAGCCAGAGGTAGGGGTGGGGGTGGGGGGGGGGGGGGGGGGGGGGGGTCGGTGTGGGTCTTCAACACACTCTCTGAGCCCTGTCACTGTGTCTCACACACACACACACACACACACACACACACAAGCCTTGGCCTACCTACATTCTTTCAAGACACAACTGCTACCTGGTAACCAGAGACCCTCTCTCCCTCTCTCCCTCTCTTCTTAGCGTCGATGCCACCCAGAAAACATTTTGTTGCAATGTAGGTTGTAAACATTTTGAACAGATGTAATCAAGATCAAAGTTAAAGTCCATGGTTATCTGTAGCTGCTACCAGAAGGTGTTATACAAAAAGGACCAACATATCTTTTTGAATCAGTTCTGGCGAATTTCAGAATCAAACTGTTCTGTGCCACAATGATTTTCCCAATTTTTTTCTCCAGTGCACTCATTCAGGCACTGAACATGCAGGGCAAGTGTACCAAAACCATCCTCACAATGCTGTTGACAAGTAAACTAATAAAAGAAGACTAATTGACTAATACACATCTACGGCTGCAGCTAACGAGAATTTTCATTATAAATAACTTGTTTAGTCTATAAAATGTAAAAAAAACAATGTAAAGGGGAGGTTTTTTTGGCACGGTCGCCCCAGTGCTCATGAGGGAAGGGTCTAGACCTGCTCCTAATGGAAAGCGCCTCAAGCTAATTTCCGTTATGATTTGAACCAATATAAATTGAATTGAATTGAGTATTCTGGATTCAAAAGATGTCAGATGTCCTGTTTGTCCAAGCAACAGTCTAAATCCCCCAAAAAACAAATATAACAAGAAATAACACAAAGAAAATATGGATCGGAGGCCCTGCTTTAGACTGAGCTGAAGGACTTTCTGGTGAACCAACATGATTTCATCCGATTTCGCATTGGAATCCGACCCAGTGGAACCGATGCCAAACATAAGAATAGCTGTATAGAAATAGATATTCTTCTCACTGATGGTCTTGTTTACTTGTGTAGGTCAAATAGAGACACCAGTATTAAAGAGTATTAAAGTATTGAGACTGTTTAATAACCAGTTAAAAGTTCCTCAGTAACAAAGTCAATATTCCAAAAAAAACTCCAGGTAGCCTGCATCGTTGTCATCCAGTCAATGCCAACATGATTGTGAATATTTTTTACTTTTTATTCAATCTTTTACTACTTTCACAAGGTAAACAGGCTTATCAAAGCTTAAACACTCAGTGACAATGACAGCTCCCTGCTTCTCTATTGAGACCTTCGACCCTGAGCGAGAGCAGCAGACGAGAGAAAGAGAGGAAGCGAATAAAGTAAAGAGAGAGGAGAGAGGGGACGATAGACGGAAGAGGGATGGGAAACTGAATGCCATGACAGAAAACACTCTTGTCAAGGACACAAGTGCACAGACACACTGGACACACATAGCGCTGCTGAATGAGGGCACTCGAGCAGGAGAGCCTGGCACAAAAGAGTCGCATTCAGAAACATAAAAGGTTGTTCAAGAGCGACGTTCAAGAACACAAAAAGGTTGACTTGGAGCACAGGAAGACAGAGTGAAGCTTTTCTGTATAGAGGGCGTCCCTGTGTGTGTGCTATACATCTATAAATGAGTGTGTGTCATTCTGATAGAGGCACTGCAACACCAGCTGGAACAAACAGAAGCTCCTGCCAAAAACAACATCTCTAAAATCAACGGAAGAGTTAACCGTTTGATTTTCTTTTTCTTTTGGGTCACTGAGCTTCAAGAGGCTGATTTATCACTGAGCTACTAAACCAGTTAATGGGCTCAGATGATGGTTGGCACAAAAACATTTTCACGTTTCCAGCACAAGTGGCAAGTCAATAAGAACCAAGAACAGAATTTCAGGTGAATAAATGTACTTCACAATTCTAATAAACACGCTGATATTTACAATCCTGAATCATTCTGTCAAGCTGGAATACTAGAAAAACACCTTTCCACAGTCCTCAAAGACTATTGTTTTTACTTTTACTGTTGTGAAATCCTAGAGCACACAACACATTCAACAATTCCAGAGACACATATCAGTAAAACATGCCACTTTTTGTGCATGTGACCCATCAAAAATCACGACATAGCCTCATGGGGCAAAACATCTGGGAAGCACAAACCGCAGCAGTTCAAATTTCACTTGGGTATATCTACCCTTTGTTGCTTATGTTTTAGGCCTGGGCAATATGGAGAAAACCAAATATGATGATATTTTTCACCAAATACCTCAATATCGATATTAAGGCGATATTGTAGGGTTGACTATTGGTGCGTTCACAAATATTTACAAAATGAGATTTGAGAGGGGACAGATGGGGGTGTCGGCGGCAAACAGGCCACACCCAATTTGGAGACAGAAAGTGTATACCATTTCAAAACACTGGCAGAGCTTGTGCTGCATCACCTTTGGTATAGAGAATCTTTAATGGCACCACAGATTTGACCAACAAAAAAAAGTAAATAGACAACATGCGTAGGTGTGTTTCAGTATGTAGATTTAACGAGTCCTACCTGTCCGAGGTCCAGGGTGACGTTCACCTCGTTGTACTCCAGGCTGCGGGACAGAGGCGGGCTCTGCCACCATCGTTCCGTTCCGTCGATGGCGTTGGTGATGGGGTGAGCGCGATCGCTCTCGCCCTGGCTGCAGATGTCACAGTATTGTCCCTGAGAAGACAGAGACAGACATGTATCAAGTTTTAATCATCCGTTGAGCATATGAGGTTACTGTTACAAAGCTCTTAACTGAAACTACAACCACATTTCCCCCACAGACTCTGCCGCTGTGTGATGCACCGTAAGTCATTTTACCTACATCCTAGCATTTTGTAGTCTTTGAGTTATGCTTTGATCATTAGATATTTCATCAAATGTCACAGAGGATACAAGAGCTTTCATGTACCAAATGAGAGTCTGCAGGGTTCAAATCCAATCAGTTGATACACCAGATGTGTTCAACAGCAGAGGAGGAACTAATTAGTGAGACACCTGCAGTAGTCTTTGGTTGGATTATCTCAATACATCTCACTGAAAAAAGTCCCCTTTACACTTTGTTTTAACTTTTATTTACAGATCTACTGTGGAGACTGAACTTCTTGCTCAGAAACACCATAAGAGGATGTAAGTGGTGATTAACACACACTGGTTATTGTGAGATTTGACCCCTCAGTCTTTAAGTTACAGCCCTATCCAACCACCCAAACCAGTGTTTCAGAGTGACAGTAAACACTATGAAAAAGAACTGTTTGTCCCCAAAGCTACCCGGGTCAAGTTACTTATATTCCAGCGGCGAGGCGACTCCAATCAGGTTACTGTAACAGTGAGGCCATATCTATTGTATTTCTGCTAGTAGGTTCAAATGTATCATAAATGTAGGCTCTGTGCCTCAGTGTGACTGTTTTGTGCTAAATGTACACACATTTGCAGTCTGATTTTAAATCAGTGTACTATATGAGAAAGAGAAAATCATTCATAACAATAATTTCATAGCCTCGGTGAAAAGATAATACACACTTGCTACTATAAGGTACTTTATCTATCAAGTAGTGTATGGTACACTAGTATCTCACTCAAAGATAAGTCCAGAAAGTCAAACTTACAATAATTGGATCTTACATGAATTAGTCGCTTCTTCATGACAATTATTTCCAAAGAACACAAGTTTAAAGGCTGGTACAACCTAAACAAATAACAAAGTTAAGCAATAACCTCAAAAGTGGCCGATCGCAGCACAAATCAGGCCTCATCGTCTGGTATTTGTTTTTGGAAAGTAAATCAAATTCAGGCATTCAGCTGTCTAAATGTCCGAAAAGGAACTTCTCCACACGTACATGGGTATTTCTGTAAAGCACTGTTTTAAAATACTCTCCATCCAGGTGAAGGCCGTCTCTTACACCGGCGACGTTGGTAACGAGGTCTGCGCTGTGGGGCGTGTTGGATAGCAGTGACGCAACGTAGTGCATTCTGACGCCTCTGTTCCTCAATTTAGTGGTAGAGTAACTGTACATTTATTTGATAACATATTAAAAATGTATACAAATTTAAATCTCTTATTAATTATCATTATTATCATTTATAATTCTCCCTACAGTACCTGGTCAACTTAACCTCCCAGTTCAGTATTAACTGTTGTAGTGTACTGTACTTGTCTTAGAGTCCTAATGTTTGTATGTCTTTTTGTAATGTTATATTGCACCAATACAAAAATTAAAAAGTCCCATTAGCCGCAAGCGCTGTTGCACGATATACAACTCTTATTGACACCTCGAAAAGGAGAAAACTGAACACACTCTGGCGTTACAAGCCAATAACTCTGTGTCTACACCAAGACCAAAGGAAGAGCGATTTGAAGCAAATTTGACATTGTGGCCAAACCATGGCATTACAACTTCCGGGTCAGCCATGTGAAGCCATCGGGCTGAAGTCCACTTGAAGTGTCCTCTCCACCTCTTTGGCTTCTAAAGCCTCTCTTCATTCTTAGCTAATCCAGTTTGGTTGTCAGAGCGTTTAACCAGACCACTGCTGGCTATGTAAGCGTTAGCATAAACTAAACAAGTGTGGACCTGAACAAAAGCCAGAGTTAGGAGATGTTATCACTGCAGGTCACTGAGGTCAGAGGTTGATGCTTCCTATCTGAATCCACCCCACCCCCAAACCCTCTCTCCCGTCCCCCGACTTCCTTCTTTTCACATTTGTGTGAATCTTGTACAGACTAAAATTAGTCTGTGTACTTAAAATTACAAATCATTCTCTTCAATTTAGGTCCACGTTACTATTACCTTCATCACTGACCAAGTGGTCACCGACCACTTGGATTGAATTCACTTTTATTTTCATCCCTAACCAAGATTAGTGCCTCTACTACAAAGCATGGCTGTTAAAGAAACACTGCTGCCCTGAGATTAGTGTGGAGAAAATGAAGCTCTTTAGAGAGCAAGATGAAGTAAATTGAGGGCACATTGTTCATTGAGTGAATTAATAAGTATGAATGACTAATTTGAGGTTAACAATTTATAAAATATTACCCTCAGTGACACCTATTGGGCTCTGTAGTTGTATTTCAGTGATAAATCAGACATTTGTATCTTTGAAATTGTTGCAGTTTCTTACTTTATCATTGCTTTTTAATAATGTATTTCCCACTTATATTCTCCCCATTGCATACCCTTGCGCTTACTCAATTGTAATTATGTAAATATCTCCTTTAATTGCTGTCATGTCTGTAAAGTCTGAGACCACAAAGCAGTTCAGAACGACTTGAAGACACCAAAGAAGGCAGGAAATCACCTCCAGTTAGCAGCTAAACAGGCAAATGAAGGTGCTTCTCAGGTTGTGAGCTTTGAAACAACTAACAATGGCCCAGCTGATTTCCTACCCAAGTTTGTGACACCTTAAAAGAACACAACAGGTTGTTTAGTACAGTGAGATGTCAGGGAGTCGGCTTTTTTCCCTGCCTTGCTGTCAAACGCTTTTTCACGCTATTTCGTTCTCTTTTTCTCCGTTTTCTTTCACAGCACACGCTCAATCCTCTCTTGTCAACAAACAGACCACCTGGAAATGAACATTTAGAGTTCCTTCTCTCTCTCTCTCTGTGCATTACACACTATTTCATTCAACTGTTTTTCATCTCTATTCCCATTTCTTTCCTTCCCTCCATCGTTCGGTGAATGAGCAAAACTCTCCAGCAACATTGCCCTGAGGACCTGGATTCCTCACTCAAAGGGAAACAAAGTGTTGCTCAGTCAACACCTGCCACGTTATGTAATAAATCTTCCATTGTATATGGCATCAGTATTTCATGATACTTAAATTAAAAAGGTGCACGCACTGGGTCAGCTTTTGAGGTGAAATCACATTTGTTTTTACAGCCTAAATTCCCATTGACACCCATCATGAGTAACTGGTACAATTACTGGTGCAACGTATCCTCATACCACGGATATAGTTATGAAAAGTACTTTTGCTATTTTTTGTGTGTTTTCCTACAGATGCCGAGCAACATGAGAGCGATCAGTGCGCCTGTGTATCTCCTGTGATGTTCAGGCAACAAAACTACTTGGTTATGCTGAGAAAAAGATGTGGTTTGGGTTCAAATTACTACAGAAGTGGTGTTACCAAAGTACTGTAAGTAAGTTATGTGACTAATAAGTCAATGTTGACTTCTGGTTTCACACGGGACATGGGCAACGGTCTCCTGGGTAAAAGTCCTGAGCTTTTTCTGCCACACCACACAAACTACAGTCTTCCTCCTGCTGTTTTTAATTAATGAAAACACTCTCACGGCTTGCTGTCAAATCAAAACAGGATTAACCGCAACACAGAAAAGTGAGTGTGTTTTCTGGTAATGCGTGTGTGTGTGTGTGTGTGTGTTGTTCAGGGGGTCCAGGAACCCAACAAGTGGGCCGAGCCACAATAGCCCAGCAAAGTGGGCTGAACCTCTTAGCCCAAACACATAATGTGCCATTCCTCGAGCTAATGACCAGATTTCTTGGGTTCATTTTGAGATTTCCTGAGCTAATTATGCACCAACGTCACCACTTCAACCAAACCGCCCTGAGCAGGCAGATCAGAGAAAGACTGAAAGAAAACTCTGATAAGAGAACATTTGGATATAATCCTCGGTGTGGAGACGCTGAAGTGGGTCAAATTTGGTCGGGATCAAGTACTGCAGAGAATTTTACACCACAGGGCCAAATTACCAGCTGAATTAAAGATAATTACTCAGTAAAATATATATATGTATTTTATTCTCCCATCTAAGGTGGAATTTATTTTGTTTCTGTGTAGTTCTTAAGTTAAAGTTTATTAAACAACTTGAAAGAATTTTGAAAGCCCTCACCCACACCCCTCAGGGCACATGCTTTTTTTTGTTGGCTTCAGTCAGTCTTTACATTCAAACAACACTTCAGACTCCCTGCTGTTCATTCTCACCAATCTTCCATTTATCTCACCAACACATCTTTATCTTCATGTCTGATCTCTTTTAATTTCAGTTCACAAGGTACTTATTAGCATGCAGGTCACTTGTTTTGCAAACACCAAACATCAGCTAAGGATTTAGAAGTGACAGAATCCCTCTGTTCCTTCCTGATTTATGAATCACCACCAGAGTAAGCAGCGTTCACTCTGGGCGCGATAATCTTGCAGATAAACTTGGTTGGATTTCAAAGACATACATCAGTCACCGTGAGGAAAGGCAAAAACAGGTGGGAGAGAGAGAGGGAGAAGGCAATAAGTCTGCATGTTATCACCCAGAGGGTTGCTTTTAATGGTTAACCTATGAAACTGCAATAAGCCTTTGGGTTAACGGGCGATACCTGGAGGCTCAGACATCAAACACGCATTGCTTTTTACAAGCTCATCGTCACATTCAAAACTCATCTATAAAGACGTAAATTATGTGGTAGCTGAATTTCTGTGGAGTTCCCTCCAAGTGAAATGCTGCCTGTCCTTATATAAGTGGCCTGTGTTAAGTGTTGCCAAGACCTACAAAGGAAGCAGTGCATGAAATAATGACTTGGCAGAGCAGTTGGGAGATCCATGCACACTGCTGACCCCCTCTGTTCAACTCTCTACTCTGAATGCAGTGAAGTGTGCAGGTTGGCATTCCCATAAAATCTAGCATAGAAAAACTGGATCAAAACATGCAGTTTGAGGACAGAAAACTGGTGCAAAACACCAGTAAAAAGAGCAGTAATACATTTCAAAAGTGAAGATCATATCATCACATATCCTAAATCTGATTCCATTAAGTCCTAAAAGTAGACTGATGAAGCAAGAGTATGCTGCAAATGCAACAAAATAGGATACAATCACTATAGGTCCATACAAATATTAAATGAATGCGACCTGAGTGTTTAATGCTGCCATACACACATACTACAGGCACATCAGTACTATGGAGCACCACAGACACACTCGGAGCCTGTAGGAATATCATAGGAATAATTTAACAGTGCAATAAACACGCGAAAATCACTGTTAAACTCACAATTGAGCATACAACACCCTATTATGAAGGACAACTGCAATTAATATTGACTATAAGGAACATTATGGAAAACAACAATCCATTGGATCGAATAAAGTTTCCGACTCACTATTTAGCAGCATGAATTGGAATTAGATGTTTATAAAGCCTTGTCCTGCTCACCTGGATGGTCTGGCTCGGGTCTCCGGACACCGGGCCTCCGACCAGCTTGCAGTACAGGTCCTGCACGGTTCTGCCGGTGTCTTCCTCCCCGCAGGTCGCCGTGGCGGTGATTTTGGTGCCGTCAGCCAGGTTGAAGTAGGGCGGGTGCAGGCTGTATCCGTTCACCCCGTTTTTTTCCGGCAGCTCCTGTGCCGACACAAAGTGACAGCAGGTCACCAACAGCGGCCACAGCAGCAGCGCGACCCGCTTCTGGGTGCGCAGAGCCGGGGAGAGCGAAGCGCCGAGCGGCGCCACCGATCCGCTCGCCATCATCTCCACCTGTTCGCTCGCTCCGGTCCGAGGAAAAAAAAAAAACTTTGAGGAATGAATCACTCAGAGTTTTAGGAGAAGTGAGCCGTTAACGCGTGTAGGAGAGAGGCATTTGGGGGGGAAAGCGAGGGAGATATGTTGCAAGAAAGCGAGGAATGGGAGTTCGTTTTTAGTCCTGGAGAGCGGTGTGTTGAGGTTTCTGTCCTCTTTCTCTCCGTGTCGCTCCACCAGGCACCTATTCCAACTCAATCTGCACTCACCCTCCCTCCCCCTTTCTCTCGTTTGGCCCGTCCCCAGTGGTTGTTGGAGGAGGGCACAACTCCTACCGATGCTTAGCGTTTGAATCACTTTCTTTAAGCAATCATCACGGTTCATTAATTGGTTCAAATAAAGCCGTCAATCGGTTAATCTGATCAATGCTTTGGGGAATTTATTACTCACTTCTTTCCTACCTGCTTGCTTTTAATTTATATTTCCCTGTGTATTTTCTTTCTCCTTTCTCTCCAGCTTCCTTAATTCTCTAGTCAGCTTTCTTTCTCACCTTCACTGCTATTTCTTTTCACTTGTTTTCTTTACTGTGTCATTCATTTTTACATTTCTGCATCATTACTCTCAGTGGCAAAACAACAAATGGGAAATAAACCCACACAAACAGAATGGGCATCCAGATTACCCGTCAAACACATAAATAAACACAGACAGACAGACAGGTGTTCTGAACAAACATGGAAACACACACACACAGATGGCCACACACTCAATCTTGTAAGCACCCAATAGAAAGAGGAATACCACTAGGGTTTGAATTGGGAAAATCCAGTTATTCGTGGTATTGATTCATTATTTGTTTTTCTGCTTGATTGTACATTTTGAATATCCAGAATGAATTTCACAACATTTAAGAATTTTAATCAAATATAATGTGGATAAGTGTGTTTGATTGTGTTTTGAATTCTTGACCTTAGGGAACAGTAGTTTGACAAAGTCATTTTAACTCAAAGTTCGACTTGCTGCCTGTTTCTGGAGCTTGCAACCACATTTTACAGTCTTTATCAGAAAATGGAGTTGACTAAATTACATGACCAAATTATTAAACTTTGTCAGAATCCGGTTAATTTCAGAGTGGGTTTTCACATTCACGGAAACTGCTTTGGTGTATCGATGCATAACAATACACAGAGTAAGAGAAAACACCAAATAAAAAACAAGTACTACAAAAGTCAAGAAATATAGATATAGAATAGAACAATGTACAATATAAATTTGATAAAATGCTATAAAAAACATGTATAGTATTTTTGTTCTAAAATGAAAGAGCTGAACAGTTTTAGAAGTAGTAGTAGTTTTGTGCAGAAATGTGCAAAATATCGTCCAGGGGATGTGCAGAAGTTCACAGTACGAAGTATAAATATTATGTGCAATGTCCGGGGAAATAATCCAAAAGGTGTGTGTTAATAAAACGCATCGAGACAGATGTCAAGACGTTAATGTAACGTAGTGTCTACGGGAGGGAGATAAGAGTCTTTGTCAGCAAGGTTTTGGTCCTGATGGACCCAACCCGGTCTCCAGAAAAAACATTAGCATTGTACATTTCTGCAAACCAGAAGAGCAAATGATACAATGCAGTCTTGTCATTGGCAGTGGAGCATACTGCTGTTTAATGTATATAAGCCTAGCCAGCACTGTTTCCTAAAAATTACGTTCCCATACAATAAAATGCATTATGAATTACGTTTCGAGGGAAACATATTTTGTCATCAGTTATGTTTGCTTTTGACATAACATGAGGTTTAGGTGATAGTCCCATGTGAACCAAGTACTTTTGTTGCTGTTTTGTTTTGTTTTAATTTCCATTTAAAGCCAAACCATGATGCCTTTACCCAACCAAGCAGTTTTGTTGTCTAAATGAAGTAGTTTTGTGACGTTTTATTTTTTTATTTTTTTGTTTCAATTTGCAACGTTAACCACGTTTCAAACTGCTTAAAACTGCGACCGTAATCTGGGAGAAAATATGTTTCACTCAAAATGTAATTAAGAAATTAAGAAAGCAGTTGTGTACGAACGTAATGTTGTAAGAGACAGAATTACCCCCCCCCCCCCCACACACACACACACACACACACACTCACACACACACAATATATACATACATACAACCACCTGTTATTATGCCACTCTAGTTAAATAGTTAGCAGGTCATATGATGACAACTGGGTTGACCCCATGACAACTGGGCAAACTCCATTTGCTGATGAAGACTGTGAAATGGGGTTGAAAGCTCTCAAAAAGCTAGAAAATGGTAACGTTTATGTTGTCGTATTAAACATTAAGTTGTGAAAAGTGATTTGGCCTGTGTACTTCCGTTGGTAGGGGAAAACCTGTAAGTAGCATTACACTTACAATATCTTGTTAAAGTTCTTGCTGGTTATGCTAACAGTTTGAAATTGTTAGCACCACAGCTACACAGTAAAAGTTTGTTTTGGAGATTGTGTATACAAATGTTTGTTTGTCTGCTTTAACTCCAGGACACAGTAGGCGGCCTGTCATTCTTCTTCTGTGCTTATCATCCATCCTCCTCTCTCTCTCTCTCTATTTCTTTCTCTATAATCCCGTCTTTCTGCCTGGGAGCTGTCAGACCATCCCATACAGACTTTTGTCCTGCTGTCGGTCGGTGTGTGAGAGAGAGACAGTGTGTCCACTCAGTATTCCATCTCAACACACACACTTTCTTCAACTCTAAATGGCTCATGTCACAGAAGAAAAGACACCAGCATGATCTTCTGTTACTCAACCGTCTTCAGTTTGAAACCACCGGAAGCTGCTGTCGGCCCTCAGAATAAGTTGTTCTTTCTAAATTTCTTTCTCTCTTTGAATAGCTGTAGAAGTGTGAGGGCAGCTGTTTTCCTGAGTTACTCAGGTAAAGATAACTGGTATTTCAAAAACTATTTATTGTGATGTACATTGCACATTTAAGTTTATTTTTGTGTTTGGTGTGTGTTTCTTCCTCTGGCCGAGAACTGGCCGAGCATCAAGGATGGATTAAAAGGTGAAGAGGCTCCTGGGCACAGTGTCTTCAGAGGCCCAGTGTCTGTGTGTTGCTTGTGAGCCAAAAACGTCATCACAGGCATACATGTTTTTAGCTAGAATGTGCCAAAGTAAGTAATGACACATTACACAGGTTTCGATTCCCACATCTGAACAGAAACAAATAAACCTGTCTCCTACAAAATTACATTCCCATACAACTAAACTGCATCCTCAATTACGTTTAGAGGGATACGTATTTTCTCCAAGATTCCAGTCACATGGTTAATGTTGTAAATTCAAACAAAACAAAACAAAAACTACTTGCTTACATTTAGCAACAAAACTGCTGGTTACATTATTTAAAATGAGTCAACATTGACTTTTGATTTCACAAGTTATATGAGGAAGAGTAGAAGACACTTTGTTACAAAAGGTAAAGTTCAGAGCACCAGAGATTACTTCATGGTCGATTTTTAAAAAATAAAATCCCCTAAAAACATCTCGCTGCATACACAGACTCTACTGGGCTGAAGCTTATGCACCTCTAGGATAACACCTGAGCAGCTGTGTGTGTATGTGTGTGTGTTTTCCCATGGACTCTGGAGCACCGCCATCTAATCAAGCTACAGGAACCACTTTAGAAGATGAAAGGGTTTCTCTTCTACACACACACACACACACACACACAAAGATAACAGATGCTCAGGTGAGTCAGAGTATTTACAGGCCTTTTGGTTTTAAAGGATGTTGACATAAAAAAAAAATCCTATACTGGTGAACCTGCAGAAAAAAAAGAAAGATAAGTAACGCAGGTGAAATTACTGCCATGTTTGAGCACAGTCTCTACACAGTCCAGAGTCCAGAAACCTCACACATCTACTTCCTCCATCGTCTGTCAAACACATGCTGAACTCTGACCTGTGGGCTGCTGTCTGCCTCACTCACACACACACACACACACACACACACACACACACACACACACACACTCACACACACACAGGCAGGGGTCAGTGACCTCCTGTAGTTTAAAGGACTCTAGAGGCAGTGTGTTAATGCAGCAGAGCTTCATTCACTGACACACTAGAACATTCCACAGGCTGTTTGGAGGCTCACGGGTCACACTGGACTCACTTGTGTGGTTTGTGTGCTCCAGTTTACAGCTGCAATTTACACCAATGTTCATTATCAATTAACCCATGGATCATTTAACTTATTTTACAAAATGTCAGAAAATGTTTAAAGTGACAGTTTCTGAGAGCCAGAGGAGATGTCTTCGAATGCTTTTTTGAACGTAAACCTTAAACACAGAAGCAGAAAAGAAATACATGGAGGATACATGATAAGAGCAGATTGAGCTGCACTATCACAGACTGTTTTTTACTCACACTGAAATGCTTTTGGTAATGGTGGGTCTCTCCCTATGCTAAGTTAAGCACATCATTTCGCTCCATACTCCATACTAAAGGCAGAATGAGTAGGATGTTCCTCAAAAACAATGTATAGACTATAAAAAAGAATCCCTCTCAATCATCACTTGTGACCCACTAGAAGTGTGTGGCAGGGTCTTTATCTGCAGAGACTCTGCCCTGTGTCTGGATTTTTGTACTTTGCTGATCGGGACATTTCTGGCCTCAACCCTCTATAAAAGCTTAGCATTACTGTTTCTGTTCAAGTATTAATCTCTGAGATTTTCATTTAAATAACTGTCTGTTGAGTTGCCATCTCTTGAAGGGTGTTTTAGCCGACTGTGTGGCCCGCTGACTAAAGTCTTTGCATTATAACAAACAGGGTGGCGACATTCCCAGGAATAATCCCAAGCAGTGTACAGTTAGTGGTGCGGCACCCAGCAGTGGTTGGTCCATCAGAGTGGGTAGGTGGAGCTAACACAACGGACTAGCTCTTCAAATCCTTTGCAAGTGAAGCGGCTAACAGTTTTTCCTGTTCTCTACTAACAACTGCCAACTGACTGAAATCAAACAGGCAACACTGTTTGGATCTGTGTGAAGTGTCACCCAAAAACACCTGTTATTACCACTTATCGCCAAAGGATATTCGATATTGGCTACCTGTTTCCAGTCTTTATGCTAAGCTAAGGCTTGAGCTCTGTTACTCTGCAATGCACAAACATGTGTGTATTCCTACTTCTCAACTAACTCTCAGAAAGAAAGCAAATAAACGTATTCCATCAAAATGTGAAAGTATATTTATTTAACTGCATACAAACAAAGAGGAATGGAGATCTTTAGGACAACAGAGTAAAGAGAAAACCTGGGAAAGAGAAAAAAGCATGAGAAGAGAGAGACAAATAAAGAGGAAGAAAGAGGGCTTGTCATTTCATCTCACTAATCCACTCGTTCTCTCCATCTTTCTTCCCGAACTCTATAACTAATCTACTTCCTGGTTACCAAGGAAACCAAAGGAGAAATGAGGGATAGGTCACTTGTTGTCGCGGCAACTGCTAACTGCTCCATCAATTGAACCACTTACCCCCTGCTGGTCCTACACACACACACACACACTCACAAACACACATATACACACACACACACACACAAATTAAGAAGTTGGAATCTGTTTGAAAAGAAAGACTGGGAGGGAGGAAGGAAAGGAGGGAAGGAAGGAAGTAGCATAGGAAGTAAGAAAGTAAATGAAAGTAATGAAAGTAAATGTGGCTGAGGAAACACACAATCAGTGTTTCCTTTGCAGGCCTCATTATCCATAAGCTTTCCCATCAACATTTTTTGGGGGTATAAATAATCTTTGTGGGTATTTATGGAGTTACTTCTGTGTCTTTATTATCCAAACAAACAGAATAGGTTTGAGAGCAAAACTTTCCACACTGAAAAAAATTAAAAAAATAGATTTAAGTATAGGGGATTGACATTGCAATCAACAAATTTAATTAAGTAAAATTAATTTGTGATTAAAATGCAAATCCAAAAATGTTTGCTGTTGAGCTGAATCTCGTGGGCTGTAAGGCCATGACCACACTACTCCGTTTACATTTGAAAACACATATATTTTGCTATGTTTACACCTGAGCCTCCACACTACACGAGTTTGAAAACGCTCCCTAGGACGGATAAGTTTGAAAACTCTGGGGTTGCCTCTTTGTGTGGACGGTCGTAAACGCATAAGTTTAGAAACGATGACGCCCACACCAGCGTTCGCTACTTGATTGGTTCTTAGCAGTCACGAGGTGTCCTTCCCTGATTCGTCACGCCCCTATCACGTGACCCTTTCTCGGAAATAACACACAACAACAGCCTTGATTACCGATCGACTACCAGGTTAATTTAGCATGGACAACTGATTACAGGCGTTGATGACCTTGTTGTCAACAGCCTTGATTATCGATAAGAAAAGGAAAGTCCTCCGTTTTGTGTCCGTCCTCCTCGCTAACCGTGAATTCAGACGACCGCTCCGTAGGGATGATACCTCCGCTGGTCACGCCGCTTGCTAATCGCTCCAATAACAGCTGCTTCCTCTGCAGAAAGGCAGACTTTAACTGGACAACAGCTGGTAGTAAAGACAACCCGGTCATCAATGCCTGTAATCAGTTCTCTATGTTAAATTAACCTGGTAGTCGATCGATAATCAAGGCTGTTGTGTGTGTGTGTGTGTGATTTTCCGGGAAAGGGTCACGAATCAGGGAAGGACACGTCGTAACTGCTAAGGACCCAACGCAGGTGTCATCGTTTCTAAACGTATGCATTTACGACCGTCCACACGAAGAGGCAACCCCGGAGTTTTCTCGGGAGCGTTTTCAAACTCCTGCGTAGTGTGGATGCTCAGTGTAAACGTAGCAAAACTTATGCGTTTTGGCCTAAGGCTGTAAGACACGTCACTATTGTCCTGTCTCGATCCTCAAGTGGCAGCCTGTCAACATCCTCTCCGTACCTAAAGTCGATCCGATGAGGATAATACTATGAGACAGGATTTTTTCCCAGTGACAGATATTTGATATTTAAACAGTAGACTTACAGCGTTCACATTGTTCATATTGTTGTGTTTTAACATTAAGTTGGTTTAGTGTGACTGGAGTCCAATCTGACAGGTAAACAAATTGGTCCACATTAGTGTCGGTGTAAGCTGTAGGAGCAGCTCCGAACTTCCTGTTCTAACCCTTTAGTGAAAACTAGATGTTTTTATCTAAATCCATCTGTTTTCAGTCAAAACATAATGCTCTTATCATCACAATTCATTTTTTCTTCTCTTTTGCAGCCATAACTTCAGTATATTCAGATGATAACAGTATTGAGTAAATACTGTGTGTCTATTCCCAGCATTCCTCAAGTGTGCCGCCTCTCGTTCTGGAGATAGGACTTCCAGACACACACATATAAATGTCACACACAGTGCTGAGGGTGGATATGTTTGATGTGCTGTGGGCCGGGGAGGGGATGTTTGGGGTTGACAACGGGCTAAAATGTGTGTGTGTGAGGCAGGTACCTACATGCCCTTCTCTTTGTCTCCTCCAACAAGACACTTCAAACCACACACACTCCTGGTGGGCCTCTCTCTCTCTCTCTCTCTCTCTCTCTCTCTCTCTCTTGATGTTATTGATGCCTGTGGGTCAGTCGATCCAACCTTCCATACAACACTTCAGACCAGAGAAAGATATGGGGTGACCCCCTGACCTTTCCTCGAGTACCATTATCAGGCCAAAATGTTTACTTATACAAAAAAAGTATAAAAATGTACTGGGAAGATTGTAATGGGTTTTAATAAGCATGTTAATGCTCCTTAGGGCTCCATGTGCTTTTCTTTACAGCTTATTGCCAAGCAAAATGATTTAGTTTGATTGAGGAAGAGCAGCCCTTTATAGGCTTTAATGTTTCAGTTAAATTAGTAATTCTTTTATCAAATTCATTTTATTAATGTTAGAAAACATAAATAAAGTAATTTGCAAACTAATTTACCAGCCAGATCGGTGTATTAACTACACACTGTTGGCGCTGTTTGGGAGCTTTAAGAGAGGAAAGGCACTCGAGAGCGTTTATAAACATCACAGCCAGGGAAGCTCTCAGTTTTTAGATCCGTTCACAAATAGATAATTAAATGCAAACTTTATTGCCCGCATGTAAAGAAAACTTGTCTTCTGAAAAGAGCAAAAATAAATGTTGTTAGGGATATTATCTCTGTTGCAATTACCCAATATTACTTTACTAAAATGTTTTCAAGTTGAAGAATATTGATAATTATGTTTTTGTGCAGTTGCAATGGTACAATGTCACCACCGGTATTAAATGAGGATGAATTTTACTTTAGACTGCAGCCTTTTCCCTCTCTTTGACCTGCTCACTCTCTCTTTCTTTCCTTCCATCTCTCTCTCTCTCTCTCTTTCTCTCTCACAAGTGTCTGTTTCACCTCCTTTCCCTTCATAGATCTCGACTACTTTGAAGTCCGCTGGCATCCGAAAGAGGACAAAGAGACGAGACGGACAAAAGGATGAGCGAGAAAGATGGAAAGAGAAAGAAAGAGGCACGACAAAAGACAGGAAGTTAGGAAGAGGGTGAAGAAGGAAAATGAGAGATATGGTAGAATGGAAAAAAAGTGAGGGCTAGACATCAGGCTGTACATTAAGAAAGCTGGACAAGTTAAGAGAAACTGTAAAATAATATATAACCATGGCATGAAGCAAAATAGTGTAAAAGTTATTCTTGGTGATTTACAATCACTGTTTAATTTTTTTAATTTAGAAGTACCACAAGTTAGTTCAGCTGAGTTTTGTTTTAGCTGACACCTAGTGGCCCTCAAAAAAAACTGCAGGCCGAACTGGCGGCCTTACAGGCTGACCCTCCCTCCTACACTGCCTGTGAAAATGCAGTTGAGCTTCAGTCAGTAAAGTTGCGTCACTGACTGACACAAAACACTGCTGATAGAACACATAAAGTACAACTATATGTCAGCACAAATGCAATCAAAGTCTAAATATGATGATACATTTTACTTGGATGTTCTGCTGAAGGACCATATCGGCTTCCTGTCCCTTGTTTCAAGGCTGAAACAGAGTTCTTTGTCTGTGTGTGTGTGTGTGTGTGTGTGTGTGTGTGTGTGTGTGTGTGTGTGTGTGTGTGTGTGTGTGTCAAAGGTATGCAGGGGGCCAGGTGAGGGGGTTTGGGGGGAGTATGTGGGGCCTCCATCCCTACACGTTAAGATCATTGTATGGCGAGCTTAGACTTGCCTGGCGCTCCCTGCCACAGGCAAACATGCTCAGCATTTAATTCAGATTAGGAGTTTGGCTCCAAAAGAAGGTGCACTGAGTGTGTGTGTGTGTGTGTGTGTGTGTGTGTGTGTGTGTGTGTGTGTGTGTGTGTGTGTGTGTGTGTGTGTGTGTGTGTGTGTGTGTGATACAGATACTTAAAGAGTGAAAAAAAATAAGAAAAACATATCATTCTCGCACACTTCAACTTCAATATATTTGCCTTGTTTTTAAAACAAAATCTGTCTTCCTCTCCAACACACACACACACACACACACACACACACACACACACACACACACACACACACACACACACACACACACACACACACACACACACACACACACACACAGACACACACAAGTGCATCTTGTCAAGTGTTTTTCTCAAGCCAGACAGGTTTGAGGCAGCTAACAGTTAGTAATTTGTCCATAAACAGGAAGTGATGCAATTAAAAGGCTAAACTGCAGAGCACACTCTCTGTCGTCTGTAATTTCACCCAAGAAAGAAGGAAGAAAGGGAGACTGAGGAGGTTAGAGCTGGTTACCTATTAACTATTGTTGCAAGCATTTCATACAAGAGTTAATAATAATCTGCATGATGCTTTAGAATGGCAACAGGGCATTACTCTGTAAAACTGCATGATCACACACTAGAGACAACTTTGATTCTCCGTCAGTGAGCAACAGTTTCTTTTGGCTGGACGTGAAGATTTCTCGGCCACATTTCAGTATACGTGAACTTGAGATGGTAAGAGCACTTCACAACACAGGACCTTTGAGTGGTTTTTAATTGACGCAAATGGGTTGTGAAGCAAATATTCCTCACATGAATTGTTCCACAGTCCAACCAGGCCATCTGGGAAAAAGCGAGAGAGAAAGAGAGCGATAGAAGAGGAGAGTTGAGGAAGACGATGATGACAAACTCGTCATCTGCGCGATTACTCACCTGTAGGAAAAAAGAGAGAGAAAATGTGTGGGAACAAAGCAGTAAAGCAGCAGTTGATGATACCTGTCATTGAGGCTGTGTGAGGTTAAAGACGCCCTAAAACCGCTCTCACACACCACTGGACCATCACACTGTATTTAGCCTGAATAGCCACTGTAACTTCCCCTTGCCTTGCCCTGTTATTCAAACTTTGACCTCTATTTCATCTGCTCACTCATTCCTTGAAAGCCAGATGGTGGAGAGTCAGACAGGAGGTAACGTGCCCCTCCTACAAAAACACACTTGCAACAGGTCTAACATCGGTATTGTTGTAATAAAGTTTCCAGCACATCAGTCGCAAAGAGAATGCAACATGTTCAATTTTGCAAAGGCTGCATTGCCTTTTAATGGAAATCACCAGTATTAAGTCAGATTTTTGGCTAATTAGCAAAGTGTCTAAAAGTCGAAAACTACTATAACCTTGCTAGAAACTTAACTTAATACAAAAACCTCAAATGATGATGTTTGGTTATATGTTGTAAATGGTGCAAGTCTAGTAAATATATGTATATCCTGTATACATATAAGTACATTTACATATCCTGCATTTGTATGGAAAGGTGCTTTGTTGGAAGAGCATATTGATGAGTATTATAATATATAATAAATCTCAGATTTGATTTGAGGGTGACATTTTTTTTTTTTACTGATGCAGATTTTACAGAGAAACAGGGATTCAATACTTTAATGTTCAGAACCCCCAAAACACGTGTAGCTGGTTTTCCCCATTTAATACAAATCCTCAAACTCCTCTTTCTTTTGCTCCACCATTATGCAACTACTGTATAAAACAGGGGTCTTCAACGTTTTTCAGGCCAAGGACCCCCAAACTGATAGAGAGATGGAGCAGGGACCCCCGACTATATATATTGGGCCTAGTGCCATGTATAAACATACCTATTTAGTGTGCATTCAATACTAAGCTATTCAAATAATACACAGGTTCATATATTCATGTTTTTATTTTAAACATGTGCAAGGTACAGCGAGTAGGGTGGCCGTGCCACTGCCATTTAGAAGCATACTTTGTCAACTGATACCAATGCCAATATCAACATTGTCTGTTAATTGCATGATAATCATGCACACAAGCTGTTCAAATTGACATTTTTATTTTAAACATGAATGTGGAAACGAAAATGAGTGATGGCCTATTAGTGCCACTGCCATGCATAAATATACCAGTTATCTTGCATACAATACTGAATTATTAAAATAATGGACAGATTCATGTTTAAATAATAAAAAAAAAAAAATAGAAAAAGTAAAATATTGTCTAATCAACCCAAAATTTCGCAGACCCCCTGTTGAAGACCTCTGGTATAAAGTAAATGAAAAATATTTTAGAACAATATTTTCTCAATAAATGGGGACCTCTGGTGGTGGTAGAGGACACACTACTTTATAAAGTGAAACCATCAGGTGTTATATTCATTTCTTGGATGTCAAATGTAACAAACTCTTTAGAGTGGCTAACACAAAGCAATGTTTTTCTCTCAAAGTTAAAAGAAATACGACATGATCTAACAAGAAACAACATTGTCAAAATACGAACGAGGCATCTTTTCCCCCTAAAATGAACATCTGTGACTGCCCCCATATGACTAAAGTGAGTGGAGCAAGATCATTTCTTGCTTTTCAGTACAATCAATTTAGCTCTTCTAAGTGACATCAAAAAGTTAACTTAGGTTAAACTTTTAACTCTGGGTTAGAATATAATGTTAGCAGAGTAACTGATCCAATACAAACTGTACAAACCAGTTTAATACTGCCCAAGATGGCAGCATGCTTTAAGGTGACAACTGCAGAAACTAAAAAAAAACTGCACTGCTCCATCAACAGTTCTTCTGTCCTGTGGACGGGGTGTATCAAAGACATCAAACAATAGTGCAGTTACTGAACAAAATTTATTTTTGAAGTTAATCAGAGTACAGATCAGTTTAAAACTCTCCATCATCATCATCCTCCCCCTCTCCTACACTATCGGCTCCAACCTCCTCGTAATCCTTCTCCAGCGCTGCCATGTCCTCCCTGGCCTCAGAGAACTCTCCCTCCTCCATACCCTCACCCACATACCAGTGCACAAACGCACGCTTAGCGTACATCAGGTCAAACTTGTGGTCAAGGCGAGCCCAGGCCTCTGCAATAGCAGTGGTGTTGCTCAGCATGCACACGGCCCTCTGGACCTTGGCCAGGTCTCCACCGGGAACTACAGTGGGCGGCTGGTAGTTGATGCCGACCTTGAAACCAGTGGGGCACCAGTCCACAAACTGGATGGAGCGCTTGGTTTTGATGGCGGCAATGGCAGCATTCACATCTTTGGGCACCACATCACCACGGTACAAAAGACAGCAAGCCATGTATTTGCCGCGGCGAGGGTCACATTTCACCAGCTGATTGGACGGCTCAAAGCAGGAGTTGGTGATTTCGGACACCGTTAACTGCTCATGGTAAGCCTTCTCAGCGGAGATGACGGGGGCATAGGTGGCCAGAGGGAAGTGGATACGGGGATATGGCACCAAGTTGGTCTGGAACTCTGTCAGATCAACATTGAGGGCGCCATCGAAACGAAGGGAAGCAGTGATGGAGGACACGATCTGACTGATCAGCCTGTTCAGGTTGGTGTAGGAGGGACGCTCGATATCGAGGTTCCTGCGGCAGATGTCGTAGATGGCCTCGTTATCCACCATGAAGGCACAGTCAGAGTGCTCCAGGGTGGTGTGGGTGGTCAGGATGGCGTTGTACGGCTCTACCACAGCGGTGGACACCTGAGGGGCTGGGTAGATGGAGAACTCCAGCTTGGACTTCTTGCCGTAGTCGACAGACAGACGTTCCATCAGCAGGGAGGTGAAACCGGAGCCGGTGCCACCTCCGAAGCTGTGGAAAACCAGGAAGCCCTGAAGGCCAATGCACCTTTCAGACTGAGGGCAGAGGAAGAGACACTGATCACATATATGAGATGCAGTAAAACAAAAGGTAGGTAAATTGTAATTTAGGGTTGTGTTGTAATCTTTGAACCAGAGTACAAGTAGCTACACGTTGCCAAAGTGTTCCAGCCTGATTAGGAAGGAACTTCTCCTGCTCTGAATTTACCCACCAGTTTGCGGATCCTGTCCAGCACCAGTTCAATGATCTCTTTGCCGACGGTGTAGTGTCCACGGGCGTAGTTGTTGGCAGCATCCTCCTTGCCAGTGATCAGCTGCTCAGGGTGGAACAGCTGGCGGTAGGCCCCGGAGCGCACCTCATCTGAATAGACCGGTTCAAATAAGAAATCACTTGAGGGTTTGATTTTATGAAATAAAAGAGGGATCTGTATTTAATGAGTTTACCGATGACAGTGGGCTCCAGGTCGACAAAAACCGCTCTGGGGACGTGCTTTCCAGCTCCGGTCTCACTGAAGAAGGTGTTGAAGGAATCGTCTGCTCCTCCCGTGGTCTTGCCACTGGGCATCCGTCCGTCCGGCTGGATGCCGTGCTCCAGGCAATAAAGCTCCCAGCAGGCATTGCCAATCTGGACACCAGCCTGACCGACGTGCACTGAGATACACTCACGCTGGAGGGGGAACGGGCAATTTGTAACGTTTTACCATTAAATATTGCCAGACATCTATCTATACGTTTTAACCATGATGCATTAGATGCTTCAGATCATCACCACATGTTAAAGACAGCTAAGGTCCAAAGGGGGGAGGGGGGAAGAAATAAAAGGACTCTTTGTACCAGATACCACAACATCATGACCAAGTCACCTGACGCATGCTGCCCATCTATTTATAGTCTTACAATGAATCAGCTTATTCAGACAAACAGTTGATTATCCATGAATAACCTCATATGAAGAGACACAAATATTACATATATATATATATATACACACTGTGTGTATACATATATATATATATACACATACAATATCTCTGGAGGGACCAGACAGAGCTGTGGTCACATTTTTCGTACGCACACGGTTTTCAAACCAGTAGTACAACATGAAAAGATTACAGATTAAGTGTCTGATTTATTAATTATATTAGGAAAAACCCTTTCAAATAGGTGGTAAAAATAGAAAGATAACACAAAGACTAGGAGAGATATATAGATCATCATTACAATACATAATAAAACACTACATAAAACACTACACACAATAGACAAGACATTTCTTATAACAGTTAATTTATGCCGATAAATAGTTAGATTAAATTTGTGATAAGTGGGCTTTGAGCCTGGTGAAATAATAAAAAGGAAAACTTCCCATTGTTCCATACTCACCATGTTTCCTGAAGCTAAAGGCGTGAAATAAGGATGACTAGACTGATTTAAGTCTCACAGCTGCGCTTCAAGGAGTGCTGTGTGAGAGGCGAACAGGAAGCCCAGCTAAGTGAAGCTCTTTATAGCAGCGTTACGAGGAGGAATAAGCAGCTGAAGCCAATTTGTTGAGAGTCACAAGAGCTTCTTTCCTATTGGTTAAAACGAAAGCACTGATCTTCATCACAAGTGGTAATGGCCATGACTCTCAGGTTCATACAAACAATAAGAGAAAAAGAACATACCAGATATATAGGACTATCTATTGAAAGAATATCTATCATTCTGTAGATTTTGTTTCCATATAAAGATATAATACATGTAAAAATACACTATGCTATAAAAGGGCATTTATCTACATTTAGTCCTACAGTGAAAATTGTACCAAAAGCACAAAATGTAAAAGTACTCATTATTCAGAATGTCATATTAATGAATTAGAATTATTTATAAATTAACATTACTTAAGTGTACTTGAGTAAATGTCCTCGGTAACTTTCCACCATTTATGTGCTGTTGACTCAATTTCTAAAGAAAGAGAGCATCGGTTGAAACGAGTTTCATTTAATGACTATTTATGAGAAACGAAGTCCAGAGTTTTCTTTTCTGCTTGTCGTCTTTTTAAAAGTGTAAAACAAGTTTTCTGATTTTGAGGGAAACTTCCATTTCTTGTGACATGCTGCCCAAGCTGGAATACATCACAGTAATGACGGGGTCCTGGTTCATAACTGTACATTATCCTTCAGTACCAGTAAGGAAACATTACTGCAGATCTCACCAGCTATTCAAAGGATTTAGACTTAATACAACTCCCAAACAAAGGCCAAGTTTCATGCTACCATTCATACCCATTTCTAGTGTGCGATGCCCAACAAATTAATGTGTCACTCATACTCTAACCACTGAGCTGGTCTATCTTCAGTACCTCATTACAATAAAAGCCCAATGTAAATAGTTGCGTAACCTCCAGTAATACAGCTTTCATGTAATAATGAGCATTAAGTTTAGGTTTCACAGTAGGCTGTATTGTTTAAAAACTTGCTTACGTGTTGATTCACAAGACAACTTTGGCTTCATATCGACTTGCTTTGTCAACTTTTATCATTGGGACAATTTACTACGAGTATGTTTTAGCTCTATTGGTCACTGTGTCGGTCCACAAAGATTTCCAGACCTTTGGTGGCCGGTTTTCACCTTAGGAGGCATAGAGCTCGAGTGTGTGGCAGTCAGAGTAGCCTGTAACATAAAGGTTAATTAACTTCTCAACGGATTCACATACCATGGCCACTCCTGAACTGTTAGTAGTGCCAACAAGTTATGTTAATATTGCATACTACTAACTCAACATCTTAAATTCACTCAACTTGACCAATGAACATGTATCAAGATTAACTCCTTAATAAACCATCGACCATGTTGCTTTGCTGTCACTACTGACTTCAGACCAGGTGAGCCCGCGCCACACCGCGCTGTTAATACATCTGTAAGACAATTAGCTTGAAGTACTATTTTAAAGCCATATATACATATATATACATACATACATACATATATATATACATACATACATATACATATACATATACATATATATACATACATACATACACATATATATATATACATACATACATACACATATATACATATACATATATATACGTATATATATACATATATATACATATATATACATATATATACATATACATACATATATATACATATATATACATATACATATATATATATACATATATATACATATACATATACATATATATATATATATATATATATAAACCTGTAGTATATCTATGGTCAACGTTACAGGCCGATCACATTTGTCGAACAGAAACAGGTGGAAAACGACAGCCCTATAGTGCTTTCATCCTTCTTGGCTATACATTGCCTATTAGTACTATTATTAAACCAAAACTATTAATCTAAAGAGAAGAGTCCTCTGGCTCCACGAGTCAGAACATCACTTTAAAGATCGATACCAAAACGTAGAAAAAGACAGTTGCCTGACACACTCATGTAAGGAACACGTAACCGGTTTACAGCTTTCATTTGTTGTTGGGAAATTACTACGACGGCAACAAAAGTTGTTTTTTTTCCTCCATTTTATTTTTTACAAAGTTTCCACTGCTGCAGCTTCACACTTAGAGGCTCCTGTGAAACAAAAGATACAAATATTTGTTAGTTACCTGGATTTGCCTGAGATACGAAGATGCACACTTTTGCAAATAACAGCCATTAAATGTTTAAATTCAGAAGCAGTTTGAAATGATCAAATAAAGAGCAACTGCATTTCTTTTGTCTCGGCAGCAGCATTCATGATCTAATCCACGTTTCCAATGCGAAATCCAGTTTATTTTTAGTATTTTCTCAAATCACATGGTGCATGCTGGCACACTGTGATGTCTTATGTCTTAGTTATGAGTGACATCACGAGTCAAAATGTCTGCTGTGAACTCGAATGTTTTAATTTACTGTATAAGACTGTTTCAACAATTACTGAAGTACAAGATGCTTTCTCCTCCGACAAAGAGGAACAACTTCTGCTTTGAGAGAGATTATGTATGATTATAGTGCAGCATCACAGAAAAGCCTGCACTACACTGGTCAGGTCTATAAAAACAGTGTTATGTACTATTATACTATACAGATAACCAAAACTATGTTGGTCATCCTGATTCATATCTATAAAAAACGGTAACTCTGCCACATTTACGACACTTGAAAACAGGTTCTTACTTTGCGACAATAGAGTCATTCTTTGCCAGCCTCAGGATGGAGTCGTCAGACTCACCCTGCAGGACGAAAGAAGATATGTTCAGACAAAAGATTTCAGCATTTATAAGATTATTTCATGGCAGAGGCAGGTTTCCACATGCAAACACCTTCCTCTGTTTAATTCTTAATAAAGGATGAAAGACCCTATCCCACAAATAAGTCTGTACTAGAAACTACCCAGCAGCTGATTACTAAAAATGTAAATCCGTGTTCAGTGCTTCCCACAGGATTTTATGAAGACTGTGGTGGATCTTTGACCATTTAGGTCGGTCCAGGGTCATGATACCCCGTCAGAACATTCTGTAGATTTTAAAAGGGTAAACGCTTCAATCTGGTCCACTTTGAGAGCAAACCTGAGAAGCTATAAGAAGAACTCTGTGCTCTCAACACTTTGGTTCTCTTGTTTTATCAGTTGTGGAATGTAACGAAGTACATTTAGGCTACTCAAGGTACAACTTTGAAATACTTGTACTTTAATATTTAAATTTTATGTAACTTTATACTTCTACTCCACAGGGAAATATTGTTTTCTACTTCACTACATGTATTAGACAAGTAGTTAGCCTGCTAGCTACTTTGCAGATTCTGATTGTTAATACAGAATATAAATTGACTAATAAACTATGATGTAATAAATAGGATAAAGTAGTTGAAATGAGCTCCGCCTTTACCAGCTGCAACATTAGAGGGATGAACACATTAATGGACTGCCTTTCTAGGTAATTAATGGGAAACACTGCAGTTAAATTTAACACTAATTCAATTTGAATGTCCAGAAAAAAACAGTGCTACAGAAGTAGTAACTGACAAAAAAGTAAAGAAACAATTGATAGCAAAAACATTGCACAATGTGACAAATAGATGAGCTTAATCCTCTCCTAAAACACTTTAACTGAGGACTGACAAGCAAACACGTGACAGCAGAGACAGTACAAAGCAACAGATTGAGCGGAGACTCACCATTCTGCGGATGGCTCCACAGATCGCGTAGGTCTTGAACTGACCGTTGAAGCGACCGGTCACTTTGTCAACCTGCAGAGGACAGAGAACTTTGGATCAGAACATTTGAAGTCCAAACCAGCCACTGCACATGGGTAACCTGCACTTTAAAAAAATAAATAGTCATGTCCTTCACATATTAGAAAAACCGTCATCCTCAGACATCGAGTTGGTTTCACAAAAATGCTGCAACTTGAATAATTCCCAACACAACCTGCTGTCTGCTAGCTTCCTTAAAACCATGATATGTTTTTACATTTCTCATTGTCTCTGACAACGTTTAAAGTGACAGCCAGAGTGATAATATTCTATTAATTGATGACAAAACTGTTCCAGTCGTTCTCCTGGCTCCTTGGTATTGACCCTGTTTGATGAATTAAATTGTCCGGCTTCACGTTATGCTACAGCACCAGTTTTTCCCGTAACCATTGAACCTCACACTCATCATGGCTCTGTGGTTTTTACTCATGTGGCCAACTTCATGCAAATATTTACCACCAACACTGAGCCTAGTGTCTGAACTTTGTGTATATTTGTAGAACAGACAGTACAGCGTGTGTCACAAAGCCTTATTGACTGGCAAGCTGATCAAATTCACAAATAATCCAACCGTATTAGAGTTGAAGCATACAAATGCCATCTATGTGGACAAAGGTATTCTTGGAGTCTTGATACTTCGTCTTTAGTATATTATAAGAGTTATTAAATATAACTGATATTGACCATAAACAGCATGTTTAATAGTGGTTCAATCAGGACACACTAATCTTAGTTTCATGCTTTCTATTACATGACAGGATAAACTAAGACTTACCTCAGCGATGTTGATCTGGACGGAGGCATGGTCCTTCGCTCCAATGATTCTGTTGCTAGCAGAGCTGCAAAACACACATGAAATATTTTAATTTATTGTTCATCTAAATTAAACCTCACCATCATTCACGCCGATACTCTGCATAACAAAGCTTTCAGCTGAGCCTCAATTAAACAATTTATGATGTTACTAACAAAATATTTTCTACTACAGACCAGTCCTCAGAAATATTAAATCCAGTATTATCCTCCAATTACCCTACGGCAGTGGTGAATGTAACTACTAAATTTGCACTTCTTTAAAATTCTCTTCACAATTTGACAGCTTTTTGGGTTATTTTTCAAATTGTTATTTTTTAAATCCCATATTCTATAAAATAATGATCTTATAGAATATGAAGCATTGATGAAAATTAAACTACCCAATATTATATAAAGAAGTAAAACACTGGCACAACCGTAATCTGCAAACGCAACTCACATTAACCCAGAAACACTGACGGGGAAAATTTTTCTTAACAGTCAATACATTTTAAAGAAAGTACTACTACATGTTATACAATTGTACTCGGGTAAGGTTTGGGACTTTTACTTGTGAGTGGAGTATTTTTACAGTGCAGTATCAGTACTTCCACGTAAATAAAGGAGCTAATACTTAAACTAAAACTTAGCACACAGCAACAAGGCACTCACCATTTACGTGGGACGTAGAGGTCCACAAATTCACCAGAGTCGTTCTGCATGTTTACAGGTCGTACAGGTGGTCGCCTACAAATCTGAAAGAAATGTGACGAAAGAAACGAAATCATCATTACGTGTATTTCATGAGCTAACTAGCTAACGTTACAGTCTGCTAACACTCTCGGAGAGGCTTAATGTTTTAACAGTCGCTTGTTCCGAAAGCTACATACACACACATATATATATAACCGTATTTAAAAAAATAAAGAGTACATTTCTTTTAATCAGTCTTCAGAGAAACCAGCAATTACAGTTAGCACAGTTAGCATGCGGCCGCGTGTGGCTGCTCACACACTCGGGAAACGTCTGAGATTTACACACAACTTCTGCCATAAACACCATCCACAGGCCATCTACCACTACACAGCCACGTTAACTTTGACATATCCCACAGAAAATTGCGGCTATATAGGGATAGGAGACGTATTTTAACCGTTTTGAAGACGACAGCTCGACAGACACTCACCGTATACGATAAATGGCCGACAGGAAAGGAAGAGCTGCCAATCCGGAAGAAGAAATATCTCTCTATAGATGTTGTTGTTGCCACCTGCTGGCTAGATGCTGGTACTACACACAACCTACACCAGATGGCCAACAGTAGGTAGACACCCTGCCTATATACTTTTAATCAGGGCCTGTTTCATGGTTTGGGTATGTATGTGTGTATATTTATTTATTTGAACAGGGACAATGTACTCTTTATATTTATACATTTGCAACTGCTGCACAACAATTTTCCCGGGGATATAGTTTCAACATATCTTATCTTCAGGTCCAATGAAGGTAAATGTTAAGTCCATTGTAAAAGGATATTTCAGACAGTAGCGTTCATTTAGCTTTGTGGCAACAGTTCGGGGAAGGCCATGCAAAAATCCAGGTCCATAAAGGAAATGTTTTCCCAGTTTTGTGTAGAGGAACCTAAACTGCCTGCCACCTGAAATTTCAATAATCAATCAATTATTTGTTGCCGTTAAAGAAACAAATCATAAAATACCCAAAAATACAATGTAATTCAAACGTGTGAAAAAATTATTAAATTCACATGTCCCACTAAATATATCTTTTTCCTTATTGTTGAACCGGGCAGCAGGGATTTGATCTCATTCAGAGCATTAGTGAGGTCCAACACTGATGTTGAGTGATCACATCTGGCTCCCTGACTAGGGTCAGATCTCTGTGCAGGCCAGTCAAGTTCTTCCACACGAAACTGGGAAGACCATTTCTTTATGGAGCTGGTTTTGTGCATTGAAATATTGAAACAGATGTGGGCCTCCCCAAATGGTTGCTACAAAGCTAGGAACACATTATTGTCTAAAATCATTGTATGCTGTAGCAGGATTTCTCTTCTTTAGAAAGAAAGAGGCAGAGTCCAGACAATGGAAATCAGCCCCAGTACACAAACAAACGTGATGCTTAGCTACTGTATATAGTGTACTCTTAGTACAGATGGTCTAGTGTTTCCAAGTAACATACAAAAAGTCCACATTTTGCTTATATTTGAATTTCATAATGTTTATTTAGGGTACAGTCACCTCAACCATGGTAGCATTATATAATGCACATTATGTAGAAGAATAGTTTTCACATTTGTATTGAACAGAAATATTCTGAAAGTACCAAGTTATTGAACATTACATGATACGTAATAAAAGTGTGATAAACGTATGCTGCACACGTACCACATCTTACAAAACATGTAGGGTTATTTCTCCACAAAATTGGATTCCCCTGATAACATCTACGACACCGCCAAAAACACATCAACATATAATGTTTCATCTAATACAATTTCCGCAATGACGGTTTCAACAATACAATTTGATTCATCCTATCAGAAAGGATGGACTTTTATATATTATTATATATCTATACCATATTTAATTGTAAGCTATGAATATCTAAAACAATTGCACATTAGCACAGCTAATTAAAAAATATGTCTTAAAATATTAATAAATACAAATGTACTTTTGAGAGCTTGACAATAATAGACCAAAGTGGTGTGAGACTGATGCAATCAAATACAGAAAAAACCTAACATCTAGGTTGTTGAAAATAAATTCCACAGTGAAACTTGTTCAAATAATATTACTACACTACAGTACTACAAATGCAACAAGTACAACTACATCCAGGACTAGGACTTGTCCTGATGTCCGGTGGTCATTGTAATTTTTTCTCGACATATGTACACCCGACAGCCAGATTGAAGGGACACCGGCACCATTTTTTATCGGGTCGCTTGCGGTAGACGAAAATCTGGAGGTAGATAGGTTCGGCGACCATGTCCTTCACAGTGCAATCCTTGCAAGCAGCATACAGGATGTGTTCGGGCTCTCTGTCTCTTTCACTATGAATACTGAAAAAAGGAGAGAAAGTGTCCATGAAAATTGAGGCATACAAAAAAAATGTGTATAGAAGAGTGGATAAATAGGGGAATTAGTACAAAGTTAAATAAATAAAGAAGCAAATTAAAACTGAAACATCAATTTATGTCACATTTTATAAATTAATTGATACCTACATTTGTATATTGAAATATGTTTTTGATACACAATCCCATTGTTGACGCACAACCTCCTTTACCAAATATTATTCATCAAGTCACTTTCTTTTTTTTTCTTTTGGCAGGTTTTGTCGGGCATAGAAAATTAGGGGCTACTAAGGCTGGTTAACACAGGAAAGGTATACATTTAATACATTTACTTGTTCCAGCACTTCATTCAAGTTCTTTCACAGCTAAAAGAAATATTCAAATCCAAGTTATTCTTTTTTTATGATCAATTGATTTGATATGTTGGAGGTAAGCAGGGTTTGAACTTCTACTCTAGCTCTCTTTTTTCATTCTTGACACAATGCCTTTTAGGAATGAGTGAGAAGATGTCTGCCTTTACCACCTTCTTTTTTTGATTTCTGATGTGTTCGGACGACACTTTGAACCAGTTGTCTTAGCATAACCCGACCTATGGTCTTGTTAGAAGCTTAAGACAAAGTTCAGCTCTGCAAAGTGACTCAATTACTTTGACTCCAAATATCTTTTAAAAGAGCTATTATTAATTTATACATCCCTCAATGTACTGTTAGTGAAGAAAAGATTCTCTCCTCTGGGCAACAGAAAGGAAACTCACCTTATATTCCAGGGCGCAACTGAAGAGTGCTGGAGCTCCGACACGTGTCTGAATTCCTGATAAGGAATGGGATCACGGTTCATGGGTTTACAGCCAGGGCCACATACAGGGCTGCTGTACACCGTCCCCATCAGTGCCAATGATAACTGGAAACACAAGTAATATAAATGTATAGATGTATGTTAGATTCACATTATCAACATCATTTGCGTTTCCTATCTCTCCTCACAATCTAGTGCCAAATAAAAGCTAAAATGCAAAAAAAAAAACGAACACTTTAATAATCATATTCATCGTCATATTGTTGGAAAAATATCTTCTCACACCACCTGCTTCTATGAATGAAATAGCGTTCAAAGCTTTCATGAATTTTGCACTCAAAATTATTCTTGGAAGGTTCCTGCACAATATTATTTTTATGTATCCTGTGGGGCAAAATCCTTCTAACTATCAGCACCTTTCTTTGGTAGCAGAAGGCATACAGTCTAATATTTCTGCACTGCATGTAAAAAGCATTAACATTTTAAGAACATAAATGAATAACCTTGAAAGTGCATACTCAGATGTATCAATCTATTGATCTGTGATGAGGTCTAAACTGTTACTGTTTTCTCCCAGATCATTGACAGTACTCACCAAAAGACCAGTGAAGTTCATGGTGAGGCTGATGAACCGAAGCAAGTTCCTTGAAAGCAGAGTGAAAAAAGGTGATCCCTCTCCTGTTGACTCAACTCTGGTGTCCTCTTCCACAGATTTGTCTACTCTCTTTTTATGCAGTGGTGACGAAAGAGCATTTGCATCAAGGGAAAATCACCAGAGGCATCATGGACTATTGGCAACAGTATGCTGTCATCTCAACTTCATATTCACCTGTGATTCATGGTTTCATTGATGGTTTCATTTCTTAGGTATTAAAACAAAATACACAACTAGCTTCCAGAAAAAAAACACAAAGAGCTGTGGATTTCCTTTTTTGATTTGACTTCAGTATATTTTTGCTACCTAGCATTGACAAGTGTTCATTTTTGACGTCTTACAAACGTGAACCCTTTTTCTAAATTATTTGTCAGAATCAGCAAAATTATACGTTTTGACTTAAAACCCGAACCTGCGATAACCTCAATGCAGGACCTAAAACACAGAGGTATATGGCTTATATTATCGATATTATATATATATATGTCGATATTTTATATGATATAAGTCGATTTTTAGACACATTCATATTTGAATGACATATTGTCTGACAAAGTAGTATGAGTAGTGTTTGTAAAACACAGAAAATCCGACAAAAAGACCAAACAAAATGTTATCAGTGTGGATTTGAACATCGTTGCGTCATCCTGCTTCTTCTCCTGATACCATGAAACAAAAACCACAACAACCGCAAGGACAAGTGAAAGGGATGCCTCCTAGACTGATTGCCAGGGGATTCCACAACTATTACAGCATCCCTCAGACAAGGCGTACACTGAATTTGTTTAGAAAAGCCTACACTAACGCCCACGCAGTAGGCTATCCCCATGGCACCATCAACAGGCGTGTGGTAACAAGTATCACGCCTATACACGTGTCTAGCATACAATCCCTGCTTGCTCCCTTGCTTTGGTTGAACTGTGGGGGTTCAACAGGGACAAAACTACTAAATAGGTATAAAATGAATTAATGGTAATGCATGCAGTGGGAGAGGTTGAACTGTAAGCAAGTGCAGAATTTGGAGCCTAATAGTTTTTGAGTTCACAAGCCATTGTATTTATACACATCTATATCTGAATTTCAACAGTAGAAAACAGTAGTCCCTGTGAAGTAGTCCCTGTGAAAATTAACGCTCAAACTTCTCCTAGTTACATATAAAGCAAACACATAAATTCAGCATTCAATCAAAGTTGTATTTTTGGTCATCTGAGGAATGTAAATTCAATATTCCCTCTTTAAATTCTGGTTGAGTCTCCTGAGAGACAATATCTGTCTCTTAACACTGTAGATGCTGCACTTTCTTTGCTAAGAGTGCACTGAAACTGAACCCTTCAGTAAATGTACTGTAAAACCAAAATGTGCGAAAAGAGGTTAGGAAGAGAAGTTAGTCCAGTCAGTGTGAGCAGAAAGCTGGCAGTTGCGTTTTAGTCTAGATCCACAAATGACTCCATAAATTAACATGCTCAAGTTATCACATTCATTTTTTATATATATTTTTTCCAATCAACATTCTATTTTTAGATTAGATTAGGAAAACTTTATTATTCCCCAGTGGGGAAACTCATTTGCCACCAAAAACTCATACAGACGACACAGTCGACAGACAAAAACACATTACAAAGGATAAATAACACCAGACAATGCCATATAAAACATGATTGACATCAGAAAGATAAAAACCTCTAAAGGTGTTCATTAAAAAAATCTGACTGCTGCTGGAACGAAAGACCTTCTTAGTCGTTCAGTAGGACACCGAGGCATCCTGAGTCTCTCACTAAATGAGCTTCGGAGTCCATTAAAGACACTGTGTAGTGGATGGCCTTCAAACAAGACAATTGTTTTTAACTTGGTCCTTGTTCGCTTTGCAACAGTGACTTCTAGTGAGTCCGACTGGACAATTTCTATCTGCTGACCTGCAATTATCACTGGGAAGACCTCCTCCTTCTTCCTTCTAAAATCAATAACCAACTCTTTGGTCTTTCCAATATTTAGTTTAAAAAAAATGTCATCACACCAGCTGACAAAATAATCAACCTCCCGTTTGTAGGCCAGGTCATTGCCTCGGGTAAGTAGACCAACCAGAGCAGTGTCATCTGATAACTTCTGGATGTTACAGGACACATGGCTCTGCCTATAAAGTATAAAGTGAGAATAAAAAGGGGGATAAAACTGTTCAGGATTTGCAAAGGATCTTGGAAGACTGAGACCTGTTTACTCAGACAACCCTTTCAAAATATTTCAGTATTGTGTCTAACAACAAGACTATGACTCCTCACACTGTTTTTCTTTGGGATTGGAACTAAGCAAGATGTTTTCTACATTACTGGAATTTTTGATGAAGACAGAGACAAGGAAAAGATAAAATGAAGGACTGAGCACAGCTGATCAGCACAGACCTTAAGGGTGCGTGGATGGACACCGTCAGGGCCTGCTGCCTTGTTAACCTTAAGGCGCTTTAGCTGCTGTCGAACCTCCTCAACATGTACTAAATCAGCCATTTCATCATGGATTGCCGATCGTGAGAAAATGTTTTGAGTCATAGGTGTATAAAAGGAACCAGATGCAGCGTGGGGGGAGGTGACACATGAAACAAAAAAAGTTCAATTCTGGCAATCTTCCACAGCCTCCCAGCCCTCGTTCCTTGGCTCATTCACATGGACGGAGGAAGGAAATAACTCTATTACGCTATTGGTGCATTTTGCAACTTTTGGGACCTCGTGGTTTAAAAACTTTACACTGATTTACAGAAGTCTCTTTCCTTATGTAAGTCTAGGAGGAAACGTTTTGTGTGTCCCTGTGTGGAAAATAACTCACTTTCTTGAGTTAATTTACTAAACATACTTAACTTACATTGATGACTTAAGTTACATAACAAGCAGGGCCGGAATTTCACCGGTTTACAATTGGTCCACTGTCTGGCCTTGATGCCCCGCCCGCACTGCCCCAGCTGATTTTGCCGTTTTCTCCTCTGCTTCTTTACTGTCAATATGTTTTTTATACACCAGTGTTTTTTGTTGTCTGATTTCTTATTGGGCCACATCTAATCAAACGCTGTGCACTTAAACACCTGGAGGTCAGATTTTGAGCCTGGTGGAAAATGGGACTACTTATTTATGCACTGCAGTGTGTTTCAGGAGCGTGCCAGAAGCGGCTTTCCACTCTGCCTGCTAAAAATACATGCCTGGTCTATTTTTAACAGGCCTGGTAGCTAGCAAACATACCCGAACCATCTTATTTTCCTAAACCTAACCAAGTATTTTTGTTTTACTTCACAGCATTAACCATGTGTTTAAAACTGCGACTGTTTCACAACGTGCAGGTAGGTGCAGTTTGACCTATCTGAATCATTAAAGTGGTAAAATAAAATAAAATTCCTAGATATCCCATGGAATTATTTAGATTGTTATCAACTTAATAATGAACAAATAAGTCTAAAGACCGCAAAAGTACACACAAGACAGGCGGGAGGGGGGGTGGATGGGTACAACAAATGCCGAAATTTCAACCAGGAGACCGCTTTTGGTTCCCCATGTGAAATAAGGAGTCAACGTTGATTTCTTTGTCACAAAACTTGCATACTTAAGGCACTTTTGTAGTTATTTTAAACCAAATGGCGATCTTTTCCTAACCTTTCTAAACCTAACCAAGTACTTTTGTTGCCTCAACCTAACTACGGTAAGTTGTTTCTTGTGAAGACAGAAATTTATTTTAAAAAGGCCGTATGCATTTTAACAAACGGAAATTGACACCTCTCTCAGAGAAATCACAAAAACAGCTAAAAAAAACGTGTTGTTGGCTTTTGTAGGAAACACGCGAAAATGAGGTGTAACTTTTTGAAAGATATTATACGAACCATACGTTGCAATGGTAGTGATAACTGATGACGACCATTTGTTTTTTGTACTTCTTTCGCACGTTTTATAACCCTTTTTGCTGTCTTTTATTCAGACTCAGTTTGCACTGATATGCTTTCATTTTTGGGCACTCCGCTCTCCTTAACACCATTAGATAGAAATCATTTTATGGGACCAGTCTATATGGGTGTATACAATTTTTTGTGTAAACTACTCCACCCAACATAGGGCGTACTTCCTGTGTTGCACTGATCGTTTGCATTGGATGTAAATCTTGAGTCGCAGAATTGTCCAATATGGACGTAATTCTAGAGATACTGGGCTGATCCCAAGCGAGCATATTTGCATCTTTACCACCAACACATTCACAAAAAGGTCAGCCAACAGCAACACAGATTAGTGACAAATCAACAATGATGAAGTCATGTCACATTATCGAGGATACATTTTCATACTCCCTCGCCTCAACCCCATTGTATTGTATTGATTTATAGCTTGGCCTCACACTGAAAGTTGATGACATTTCTCAGTGAGCAGTGAGTCACTTTCACTGTCAATCCTTTCTTCTGCTTTTCTCCCTACCCACCTGGCAACAAAAGGCTTGGCATTTAGCTCAGAGTGTGCTTTGTAGGCCGGTTAAGTTAGTGAATACAGGATATTACCAAAAGAATTTATAGAATCAAAAAAAAAAAAATAAGACAAAGAGTTGAAATCAGGTGTGGGAGGCTGTCAGGACTTTGCTGCTATCTCCATATTCACACGGCGGCCATTTAGCTTTTAAGTCACGCTCAGGGTGGGAAGGAATCTCCCGGAAACTACTTAGACTGCTATATAGCTATTGTGAAGTGGTCTAAACATCTTACTTGTGTACCCCAAGTGTTCAAACAATTGAAACATGAGCAGATAAGTCTGTAAGATCCCCATTAGAATCCAATCAAAGGGGACAACTGGACTGAAGTATATCCACAGAGTTGAAGGAAAGACCACGTCACCTGCCTTGTTATTATTTGATATTTAGTTAAGTTGGCAAGTAGCTAACTTACTAGCTAAAATTGTCATGATGAATCATTGCCTTGGCTTGCAGTGGCGGTGTTACAATAAACTATTTTGTCAGGAGACATCACCAGCCTGTAGGCCTATCAGTTTGACATATTAGTAATATGACAGATAAAATACTGCTGCTGCCTTACGGTGACCAGACGTCCTGGTTTCAAGGGTGTTCTGAGTCTAGACAAATAATAATAATAATACTTGTTTACAGCGCTTACATAGACGTTCATCATGCTCTTTTCCACTCATTAGTATTTGTGGGGCAAATGTCATTGACAACCGTCTGAAACTAGCAGCTCAGGAGGGGAAGTTATTTTCATGTTATAGCCTATAAAGTTAATTTATAGACCACAAAGAGATTTGTACCGTTTTGTAAAAAAAGAAAAAGAAAAGGTGTTCTATGGTGTTGAAAGGTGCGCTCTGTAAGTTAGGTGTGCAATAATTGTCCCCCATTCTGATGAAAACACCAACGATCCGTGCACAAACCTGTGGTACACTTAAGGGTCCCAGTTGACAAACACAAATATCACCTGGCAAACAAACACCTGCTAGTTAACGTTAGCGCTTTGTGTTAGCCAACGTTTTCTCTCTGTCATACTACTAATCAGGCTGGTCATGGCGGTGGTCTTTCCTTTAACATTGTGGATGTAAACTTGAATCCAGCTGCTCCCTTTGTTTGAATTATTTTGGGGACCTACTTGTTTTTCAATAGTTTCAACACTCAACTGGGGTTCACATGGTCGAACCACTTCACCATAGCTATATAGCGGTCTTGACTAGTTGCCGTAAGACCAAAATGGCCGTCGTTGAAGTATTTTTGTTGTTGTAAGACTCTTTCCAAAACCTTGTTAAATTCCTGGGGAAGACCTTGGATGCTTTGTTGATTTTGCTTAATAAAAGCAAACAGGTTGGTGGATGGAGGAAGTACGAGAAAACAGGAGAGCAGGGACAAAAGATGGTCACACACATTGTTAATGTTGTTGGTGTTGTTGGGTTGTGTTTTCTAGCCATATACTGTAGTATTCCTATTTACATGGATGCATACAGGGACTCCCTCCATCACGCACTCCCACACACATGGAAAGCAGGCCACAAAACTTTATTACTGTTTGGTCTGTGAGTCACAGGTTGCACGCGGATCTAATCTTTGACTGCAGGATGTCCCCGACTAAAATGTAAAAATTGAAACAATACATTTGGACGACATGTTATGACAACATTCATAAAGACAAGGAGGTTGACACATGACAACAGAAAGTGTAACAAGATGACAGAAGTACAGTTTAAAGTTGAATTGACACAGACAAATGTTTTGTCAGGTGATCAATCGCTATAGACAATCATATTGTCAAAAATAGTTTTGTCACAACTAAAGTCCAATCTAAGTTTACTGTAAAGTATGGGGAGAAACATTTGTATTTAGATGATTTTCTGAAATATGGTTTGAGTTTTTAAAAATGATTTATTAATCCGCAACTAGTGGTAAACTAGATGGATGCTTCCCAATCTCAACTCTGATAACCTTTAGTTTATAACTATTTGCTGTGGTGCTTGCTGGCTGGGTAAAGTAACATGCTGAAGCCGCTACATGCTTTGCATCTGCTGACTCACAAACAAAAATCTATTGTGGCTAAGCTAACGTTTCGACGGGGGTGGTGCGAGTGGTTTGTGTCACGGGGCATGGTGGAGGACTCAAGCGCAGACCAGTCAGAGTAGCGTGCAACAGATATTTAATGAACACAAAACCAATACAGGAAACTCACAGGACACAACAGGGGATCCACAGACAAGACAGGACACGAGGGGGATAATCCAGCAGGAACGAGACGGGGCAGTCAGATGGGAAAAACGGGCAGGTAGCCATAACACATGAAGCAGAAGCAGGGTGAGCAGGTGAGAGTAGTGAGCTTGATGAGGTGAGAGTGGCAGACAGGTGCGCTGAATTAACTGATTAGGTGAGTGAGGAGGGTGTGGAGCGACACAAAGACACACACAGAACACAGAAGGCAAAGCCACCTCCTGTAGTAGACACAGCTCAGAAAGAAGGGTCATGATGAGAGAAATGCAGAGACTAGGGATGAGAGGAAGAGAGTTGGAAAATATAATAGAGTGGGGATCTGGTAGTCTGGGAAGAAGGTGCTTTACTCATTTTTTGAGAGAAACTGGTCTGATGGGGAAAATGTAGTAGTTGGGAACATATAAGTGACTGAAACCGGAAGATGGCAGTAATGCAACAAAAAAGGATGCAAGCTGCCGTTAAAAACCACAGAAGAAGAAGAAGAAGAAGAAGGCAAAGCCTAATCGTGACAGTTTGTGTGTTTGCATTGCTATCTTTGTGAGAGCCAATTAAAGTTTTTAACCATTTTAGGGAGGACAATTCTGCACTGTGAGGATATTTTGGCTGGTCCTCACTACTTTAAAGGACTTAAGGCAGTGGCGGGCCGTGCATTTTATACCCAGGCCTTCACTGCTGTCATGCAGCTGAAATACCACTTTATAACCACAGCCACAGCTATTATTCGTTTCTAAGGCTGTAATTATGTACTACTCGTATTAAACCTTTCGGTACGAGGCTTACAATACGTTTGAATAACGCTGGAGCATTTGGAAAATGCAGAAGCTTAAATTCAGGAAAATATATTTTCTGTGCTCATGTAGGACAGTGGTTCTCAGCTGGTCTGGCTGTGGAACCCACCATCATCCCTTAACGACAAGCCGCGGCTGATCCGTCCCTTTAGGAGACAGTCTTATGATTTTACTTTCTCAACCCAAACGTTAAACGTACTGCTCTGCAATTTCATACCTCGTCTCAGCCCCCTGTGTCATGGTGTGTGGAAGAGTCAGGAAACTTGTTAGGCTGGCCATATTTGATTGGCTGAGCTGCAAGCCTCTGCTGTTAAGTTTAATTTCACGATAGTCTTCAGTCGTTGAGTGTTCAAAAACAAAGCTAGGTCAAAAAATAAATAAACTACACCAAGCAAAACCCTACAAATGTTATAATTTCTTCCATATCTTTCAATTTGAACTCGTACTACTCCAATTAAGCTCTGCTGGCAAGTTAAATTTCGTTTCACTTTAGTCACGTGCTCGCCCACTGACCAATCACAGCACACCCTGGACTTCGCGGCAAAGCAGCACCTGGACGTGTAACGATGACGGTGGAGTAGGCCGGCTGGTCTGGGGGTAGCGGCTGCTAACACTCAAGAATATGCCCAACATGTCAAACTAAAGATCTGATTGGTTGAACACGTCCCCATTCATTTTAAACGGCACATAGAAGCACTTTTGAGGCTGAAGGCCTGGGGCCTCTGTTCTACTGAGAGACACAGAGGTGAAATCTGATTGGATAAAAGCTCTACTTAAAACAAGCTGCACTGGAAGCAGAGCAACTGAGGAAGTCAGTAGCTGTGCAAAATGAAAATGAGATAATGGGAACAATATTTTTATAAATTATAATAATTTAAAAAAAATAATATATATATATTTTTTTGAGATTCTGTTTAGGCCAGCAGAGAAGGCCTTGCAGGCCCTGACGGCCCGCCACTGACTTAAGGTTAACACTTGCTTTTATGGGTTAAGGTTAGAATTGGGTTTAGGTAAAGGTAAATGGCTAGGCGATGTATCCTATCCATAAGTATAGAGAGACCATGTGAGAATGTGTGTGTGTGTGTTTGTTTGAGAAAGAGAGACATGGGTAACCTAAACCTGTGATAAAAGAAAACACTTGCAGCCTTAGAAAAAAAACAATCACAAAGAAGAGGTAAGTGGAGCCGTTAATGCACAGAATTGAATATAATGGCACAAAAAGAAAAAGCCTTGCACTAGCAACTAGTCTTCTGCATTGAGTGCCTCTCCTCCTTTCTTTGGTGTGTTATTTCTGACCAGTTTGGGAAGTCTCATTTTTTTTTTTTGGATGATTAGAAATAAGAAAAAGAATAATATACCAGTCCACACTCACAATATGCTGGTCTTACAGGTACAACATATTTAGTCAACCTTGCAACAAAGCATGAAAAAGAAAAGAAAATAACAGTCTACACTTGTAATATGCTATTCATTCACATACAACATAATTTGAGTGTAGTAACCAGTGTATGAATATAAAGAAAAAAATGTGATAAAAATGATTTTATCAAAGATGGTTTCTCATCGGAAGATTTCATTCATTTCATTTCATTTATTGATTTTGTTTTTGTTTTGTTATATTACATTATCACTTTAATAAAGTTCTCATAGTCTTGTCGTCAGCTTGACAGACGACCAGCGACCTCCAGCAAGTCACCGCAGCGAACACACTGGTGATAAACATGACACCAGACAAACTAGAAGACAAGTTAGGAGCATGCTTTAGTTTGCAAGTGCACATACATGTTCATACAAGTTCACTTTCCAAGTTTTCCAATTTTATACATTGATTGCAACCATATCTGCACAATTTCAACATATTATTAGTGTTATTTTTATGAATTTTACATAAAATACAAATGTGTTGTGACGGAGATGACATTGTGTTGCGGAAAATACATCTATTTGAAATGAAATGTGACCAACAGCATTGTTGAAAAATTTTCTCTTTCATTTTCCAAACACAAAGTAACAGAATAGAACTTGAAATTGAAAAATTTAAGCTAACAAAAACTCCTGTCCTCAAAGGTTTTAGATGAAAGTGAGTTTAAAATGATTCTAAAATTAAGTAAAAAAATAAATAAAAAAAATGTAAATACAGTGTATACTCAACTTAAATTACCACTCTTGATGGCCCGCCCGCGGGCCGCCGAGTGTTTAGTGTACATTTGCGTCATGTACAGAACTGCTATGTATAGGTAGGTACTAATGCGATATATCGTTAGAAAGCTAAGCTTCTTCTAATTCGATTGATGTAACCCATTTCAAGATACAATCACAACAGCAGGTACACTCAACGTCTCTGTCAGACCACCAACCCCAAAACACGCACTTGAAATATCGACGCTACTCACCAATTATGCTTCAGAGTATTTCCCCCATCCATAAAAGTCGGACAAAAACGGTCTTGTTAGATTGCCAATGGTCCACAGGATCCAATCCAGTAAAAGATTTAGACCAAAACACATTATTACGTCCATAAACACCCACGGACTGCTGTTGCATCATTTCAAATTAGCCGGCAGCTACGCTAACTAGCGATCTATTTTCTAACATAACTTCAGTTTGCATGTAAACAGAGACGCTGTCTGGATCTCCAAATGGTGGCTGCACTCTGAGCTTTCGAATGACACCTAATTTGATCCAATAGGAGCTTCCATATCCTCTCCAGATCCTACAATAGCCAATGAGAGTCCGTCTTGAACGATAGTGCCCACCTCTCTTCTTTCGTCTCAATCTCGAGCCAATTGCAACCAATCGTTCTGATGACTCACGCATCGTATAGCCAATGAAATTACGAAAATAACGATATGCATATTTAGTGGGTGAGTTTACAGACAGATTGTGGAAGTCACTTTTGGCACCTTGTGTCCGTGCACTAAGTCAAGTCTGGTGTTTTTGAGAATTTGTGACAGTAAATAATTATGAAATAACTTATAGATAACTGTAGTTAGACATAAATAAGCTTTGGATTGAATTATAAATATACTTATTTACACACCCTAGGTATGTAACCTGGTTACTGTGGCTTCTCAAATGTCAGTTCCCAGACATACTCTTAGTAAAACATGTGTAAAATATTCATTTTTTGTGCTATTGTTATGAAATTTGAACCTGGACTAGGTAAGGCTTCATGCTGTGGTCCCATTGAGTTTTCCAGCTAATAAGTCACAGCTATAGTCTTCTGCAGGCATCTGTTTGCAAAACAAATATTCAGGCGGAATTAAAAACCTTCTACTTCAGTGTGTTCAAACTTCTATTACTCAATGCCAGTAGCACTTACAGTGATTCTTGATTGTTGGGGAAGGCACTTCAGATTGTTACCTTTCAAAAGAGACCAAAACCATGCATGTACTCCAAATGGTTCAAGAACAGCTTTCAATTTACTTTGAGTATGCCTTGGATAGGTGTTTTAAGCTAATTTTACAGGAGTGGTAACAGGATAATCAAACTATTAAATGTAACACTTATTTTATAGTTTAATTAAATGTTACAAATATGGGTTTACATTAACAAAAAACACGTATTTGGTTCTATACCTACATTTTTGTATATCTAGGCCAACCTGATCATGGTTAATTCGTGAAATAACCATGACCTCTTATCAGCGCATTACATGTCAGCACCACAGAAACAATGCCATTGGAAATTTAATTGGGATCCTTTTTCTTTTCCTATGACATTGTCATGGAAACACGACATACCGTCACGAAGTACACACACCCTGTAAAAAAATCCCTGAATTTACATTTTGTCCAATGACACATCACGCATTTCTGTGTCATTTGTATTTGAAATCGATATAAGTTCAATATTACATTACAAAGAATGTCCAAAAATCTGCACAGGCACAAAAGAAATATAAGACAAACTGCACCTAATAGGCAACTTCTTATATAATAAAAATGACAGATCTGTAATTTAATTTTTGTATGCTCTTTTATGTGTCATGTAAATGCAACAAAAACTAAAAATAAGAAATAGGTTTGAATTTTTCCTATTTCTGTAAGGGACAACTTTTTAAAGAATTTTTTTTTGATTGTGCACGAGAAAGCAGAAACTGAGAGTTTGCAAACCTTGTGAATAGTCTGGGGGACAGGTTTCGATTCAGTCTGGTGCGTGGGTGTAATTATATCATATTGCCGTCTTAAAATATCCACCACAAGTAACAGCATGTAACCGAAACCAGCATGTAATCACGCAAGGTTGGGCGTGTCCCAACATGCCCAGCAGATGATAAGGCTTTTATTTTCTAAATATATCCAATTCTATAATCATTTTCATGACCTCATTTAAAAATGTCATAAAATTAACATGGACATTGACAAGAGAAAAAAAGGTCCTTTGGAAGGAAAGCAATGCTCAGATGAATCAAGACTAAACGTATCCTTTTCCCACCAGAATTAGCAGCTATATGCAGTTTTTTTAGACATAAGAAAACCCGCTTAAAATATGTGATAGACCCCTTTCCTATTGCCATTTTTTTGTAGTGTGGCATGTTCAATGTCACAAACATGCCAGAAAACAGGGTTAGTAAACCGTAAAAAAAAAAATCAAACGGTACTTGCTACTTATTCAGTCTCCCTTTCTAAATCTCAATCCAGAGTCAGTGATTTTTGGAACAATGGAACGACTAACAAAGTTTTGAAAAGTTTAATTTTTGATTGAAGTGTGTTTTACAATGATCAGTGTGGTAGAATTGCTGTTTGTCAATGGAGTCCTGTGGCTTTGAGGAGCGCATATAACAGCTGTTTATTTTCACATCCAAGTCATTTGTCCCGGGACTGAATGCAGATTCTAAACAACAAAACCAGATGTTAGTGGGTTTTTTGTCCAGTGGGAAAGGTGCTTTAAACTAGACGGTATGTTTAAAGATGAACAATCAGCTCACACTATACCAGAAAAACAGCCAGTATCTGTCTGGGTGTGGTGTGATGGTCAATAGATGTGTGTTGGGGCATATGAATATATCGTCAAGCTACAGGAGCCCAGCAAATGGCCTGGTTCTCTATTTACTTCTTACTGCGCATGTGCACCAAATAAGTTCGCTGAATTCAGGTTTCAAAATAAAACATGTATTTAATAACAAATGCAATCTGAATTAACTATCGATAGTAAAATGCTCTCGAGAACAGCTTTCACACACACTCCAAACAGGAAGCTTGTTACCTGAAGGACGAAATGTGATGAAGAGACTGAAATAATCATTTGAATCTCCTTTCATAGTCCGTAAAATATCTGTCTCAAATACTATTGGCTAAATCCAGCTGACTCCTCCTAGCCTTAGTCAGCTGACTCCCTCAAACAAAGCTCTTTATACTGCAGAAAAGACAGGGGGGTCAAATCGTCATAAAAACTGCAGGTGAGCCAATCGGTGTTACTCAAACATTTGATCATCTTGGCCACTGTCCTGAACCAATCGATGCCTTGCTTTTATTTACAACCATTTGGCTGTACTCCGATTCCTCTCTCTCCAACAGCCCTTCCGGTGCCTTCACAGCTGGAGACGTCCTTTGAAGCTCATCTCTGCATTGTCCTCTCCGCATTCCTGCTGCCTTTTATGACTCTCTGTCTTCCTGTCTCCAATGCTCCTCACTTCATGTCGAATGAAGATATCCCTAGATATTCTCTAAATCTGACCCTATCTGACCTTTTATACTTTCTTTCTTACAGTGTTCAATACTTCAGTGTTTAATACTTTTATGGCTTATACATATAGCTTAATACATTCAATGTGTCAATATACTGTAATATAATATCCTCTATCTGTAAACCTCCTGTAAACATACTACATTTCATAGATAAATATATTGCAACTCTTTAACCCATGGTAACATTCTTATTATTTTGACACTTCTATTCACCATAAGAGGTGCTAATAATCATACTAAACTACTTCTAATACTAAAATCCTACTAATTCTATACTTAAATACTGAAATCCTCCACAAATCCCCCCTAACACACTCTTCAGAGTGTGTTACCTTTATGGTCTAAGAGTGAGTTTCCCCAACTAAACAGTCATATCATCAGTCTTTAAAATTCATCCTCATCATCTATACCTAACCAATTTCCCTACATCTTTGTCTCACTAAGCACAGTATCAATTAACCCCTGTAAAAGTCTACGAATGCAACGGCATCAACAGAGGACAAGGATTGTAGCTGATGTGAGCGGCTCTTTTCGGGATGCTGGTTGGTCCAGGTAGAGGACATCTTCAGGATTCATCCTGTACAATGAGGAATAGAAAGAACAATTTCTGAGAAGCTTGTCTGCTCACTTAACAAAAATTATACTTAATTCAATGTATCTTTAAATCCCAATTTTACCCTATAAAACAAAAAATCCCAAAACAAACTGACAAAACAATATACAGTCAATTTTTAAAATTTCAATATCTCACCGGATGTTTTCAGAAGTCCATCTGGACTCAATCAGGTCCTTCAGAATCCCAGTGAAGATGATCAGGAACTGTGTTGTTCAGAATGAAAGTACTACAAGCAAATCCAAACATTTTGCACACCTGCTAAAATCATATTTAATGCCATTCTGTTCTACAAGGCCATTAAACTAGTCTTATCTACCAGCTCATGAAGTCCCACTATGGCATCACGAGTGAAGTTTATAAAATACTGCTGGTTACAGTAAATGTAATTAATCCTACTGATATCTTCATGGGTTTGATACCCTTCAAAAGAAAACTGATTCTAAACCTGTTTATATTTAATTTCCTGGCTTTAAATTAAGTAAGCACCCCCCTTGGTACCCTTATGTCATCTATGTAAACTTCTCTAAAATGGATCTCTCATGGTCCAATCCAACTTGTTGGCACCTATGGACCTCATCCACAGCCAGCTACCCGGTAATACAATAGGAGACTGCTTTCTCCTGTCAGCAGCTGCCTCTATGTTCATCACCTGTGAAAATAAAACTTAAAACATGTTAGTTAACGTCTTTGTATCTTATTGGTCAGCACCAAACAATCGAAAGTCTAAATGTTAAATCAAAATTAATTAAAATTGTGAACTAAAGTTAAAATAAAAAAATTACAAATGTCGGATCAGAATCAAAATCAACTATTTCAGTTAAAACACTGAATCACAATAAACAACTGTAGGATACCAATTGAATTACAACTGGAGGTTAAAATATTGGATCAAACTAAACTTACTAAACTAAAGTTGAACTGTTGAATTGAAACTAAAATGAATAATTTAAGTTACAATTAATATTACCAATGGCTATTAAAATACTGAATCAAAACTAAGAGCAACAATCTAAGTAAATGCAAATTAAAATATAGAGTCCAAAACAATGATATCACAAGTTTATCACCAAAAACTCACCTTATTGTAATGTATCTATCAATCTACTGGATGACTAAGTATTTGGTAGTCCTAAAGTAATTACTCCTTCAAATAATAGGTGGTGAAACGTTCTGTAGTTCTATAATTATTTCACCTCTAGGTTTTCTGGGTAGTGGAGTTTACTGTAATTATCATGCAATTACACCTCCAAACCGCTAGATGTCGAAGTTATCTTCTCTTCTTCTATGGTGTTTTCCTCAAAAAACTGGCGCGAAAACGAACAAAGAAGCTAATGCTACTAGCGGCTATTGTTATTAGCTTGAGCTACACGGTCAAAACGTATCTTCAGCACACACAAAGCACCGTAGTCTCAACTCTTACAATATGCCACATTCACACACCTTCTCAAACTAGTCCTGGCCGTGGCTTCTCACCACCATACCGGATATTATAATCAATAGTCTCCTATTTCACGATCTAAGGTAGCACCAGAACTGCAATCAGTCTCCAGCTTACCATATCATTCACACAACACAATGCTATCTTAGCACTGCAACCCAATGCAACGACTAAATACACAGTTTCATGTATTGTTTCCCCTTTAGGTTTTATCATAACGTAGCAGCCAGTCTCTTCGATTTAAGTAGTTTAACGCCTGTTCACTAGACCCAAAAAACGAGCAAAACAGTTCGCAGTTCGCCTAGCTCAACACTAAACCCACGAAGTCTTAACTACGCCTTCCAGTTCGCCATAGCTTACAAACTCTCTGCTACTCTTCTAAGAGCTCAACCCCACGTTAGCCACCCCTAATTGTCTAAGATACACAGTTAGTACCATGCACTATTTCCCATCATTACAATTAACTTAACGCAGCGGCCAGCCTCTGCAGCAGTTTAAGCGCATGTTCACCGGACCCGAACCTCATGCACGTCCATGCGGATAATTCAGTATCGCCCAATTACACACCCTGTTCAACCCGAGATCGTAGCCCCACAAATCTATAATTTATTCCCTCCCACACTTAAGAGTCATCAGTTCCTCAGACCCGAAACTGCCAATGCAAGACCTGAGGGGACCGTCGCCTTGTCCTCACGTAACCCTGCCTCTTAGCTTCAGTTCGCCCGAAAAACCAAAGCCCAGAACTTCGACCGCTTCTCAAGCTTCTTTCTAGCTGCTTAGTTCCAATAGCTAATACTATAGCGTGATCAATGCTACTTCATCAACATCCCCCTCTCCCGGGGTTACCTGCACATCAGGCCTCACCGGTAGGATTTCGCAACAAAGAACAACGTGTAATCAAAGCACACATATGTTCCTAATTCAGCTTGCAGATGCTATTCATACAGAGTTACAACCACTTTAAAGTTAAATCAATACAGTTACCAGTTGTCTGCGGTCTCCTCTCCTCTGTCCAGCTTCCAGTAACGTAAATCATGCAAACACTTCCTCCTAAGATTTCCTATTCTACCTAAACAGATTTCTATTAAAACGGCTCTGCTCACCTTATGTTTGCGAGATCTCCGGAAGTGTCTACCCATCTCACGTCATGTCAGCCTTCTCAGAGTCGAATATTCAAAGCCCCTAATGTCCCTTTGTCCCTTCGTGGTTTCCAAATTGTTGGGGCATATGAATATATCGTCAAGCTACAGGAGCCCAGCAAATGGCCTGGTTCTCTATTTACTTCTTACTGCGCATGTGCACCAAATAAGTTCGCTGAATTCAGGTTTCAAAATAAAACATGTATTTAATAACAAATGCAATCTGAATTAACTATCGATAGTAAAATGCTCTCGAGAACAGCTTTCACACACACTCCAAACAGGAAGCTTGTTACCTGAAGGACGAAATGTGATGAAGAGACTGAAATAATCATTTGAATCTCCTTTCATAGTCCGTAAAATATCTGTCTCAAATACTATTGGCTAAATCCAGCTGACTCCTCCTAGCCTTAGTCAGCTGACTCCCTCAAACAAAGCTCTTTATACTGCAGAAAAGACAGGGGGGTCAAATCGTCATAAAAACTGCAGGTGAGCCAATCGGTGTTACTCAAACATTTGATCATCTTGGCCACTGTCCTGAACCAATCGATGCCTTGCTTTTATTTACAACCATTTGGCTGTACTCCGATTCCTCTCTCTCCAACAGCCCTTCCGGTGCCTTCACAGCTGGAGACGTCCTTTGAAGCTCATCTCTGCATTGTCCTCTCCGCATTCCTGCTGCCTTTTATGACTCTCTGTCTTCCTGTCTCCAATGCTCCTCACTTCATGTCGAATGAAGATATCCCTAGATATTCTCTAAATCTGACCCTATCTGACCTTTTATACTTTCTTTCTTACAGTGTTCAATACTTCAGTGTTTAATACTTTTATGGCTTATACATATAGCTTAATACATTCAATGTGTCAATATACTGTAATATAATATCCTCTATCTGTAAACCTCCTGTAAACATACTACATTTCATAGATAAATATATTGCAACTCTTTAACCCATGGTAACATTCTTATTATTTTGACACTTCTATTCACCATAAGAGGTGCTAATAATCATACTAAACTACTTCTAATACTAAAATCCTACTAATTCTATACTTAAATACTGAAATCCTCCACATGTGTCAATGCTAATGAAGAAGACAAAAAGGTGAAAATGTGTTAAGTTGTAACAACTTTTATTTCCTGTCTTGAAAATTGGTCAAGCACAAGAAAAGCAGAAAAAGGAAAAGAGCATAATATTACAAAGATGATGGATGGCATCTGTTTTCACCTTCATGTCACAGAAGGGAGAACAAAACAAACAAAAAAAATAAAGAAAAATCTCGGTTAAACTCGTTTTATCATCGTGATAAAAGCTACAAAAAGCTGACAATGTTCAAACTCTCTTGAAACAATACAGAACTATGATACAGAGACAATACTCTTATCTCCTTGCCCTTTATAACCACCCTGTTAGTTACTCCTAAAGAGGGGCAGTATGGTCACAGATGAACAAATGTTGAGTACTGTACGTGGACACGACTCATCACAGCCCCACTGAACTTTCTCAGGAGAGCGGCAGCAAGGCGGACAATGATATAAACTCTACTGCCGTCTTTTTTTGGCGCATATTGCGTGTGCTTCTGTGATTTTTCAGGAGAATGCCAATACGGAGAAATTAATTTAGAAAAATAATTTGATGGTATGCTCTTCTTTGTCATTTTTGCTGAGAGGAGAAAAAAAAAAAAAAAACTTTTCATAGGGCAGTTAAACTGCTTGCTGAGGCTTGAAGCAGATGTCATTTAGTTATTTAAAAGGCTGTGTGTGTGTGTGTGTGCAGTATGTTTTATGTGTGCACGCGTGGCAGCATTTGAGAGATCTGTGCCAGTGTAAAAGCTAAGGTGTGCTGGAATGTAATTGAAAAAGCTGCAGTAGTATAAATCCTTCAACAGGAGGGTGTTCTCATTTCTGAGAAATGTGGGTTTCTGGCCAGTTGACAGAATTAGGCTAATTTGGATCAAATGTCTTTTACTGTGTCGACTCAACTTTGTTATATTTTATTTTTTCTCTCCTTTTTGTCTTGCAAGTTTTTGGTTTTTATAAGAAATCTTAGAAAAATGTGAGAGGACTTAGCACCCAACTGTCTGTGTTCTCTGTCCTCGTGGTATTTGACACAAGTTAACCTCCACGTCCTCTCGCAAATTAACCACATGGTTTTTGGTTGTTGAATGTGTTCAGCAAAAAAGTTCAACATTTTTCCCACAGAAAGCTTCAGCGATACCCCGAAGTTATTTGTTTTTCTAAGCAGAACCTTTAGATATGATGATTTGTAGAGAGGGAAACAGAAAGGTGAAAATGTGACTGACTTTTAAAGGGCGAAGTCAATTCAAAGATACTGTAGAAAGAGCCCAGGCTCTGATGGTCAACAGCTGTGAGCACAACGTACTCCCTATGGTTTCACAATTTTTGATAATCTGTACATGGTTAACAATGTGGGAAACAATGCCAAGATGACAAAGCAACACTTGACATGAAGGATGAAGATGGTGAAGTGAACCTATAATTCTCAACCCTACAGAACAAAGCCTGCTCCTGTTTCACTGATGTAAATGGAAATTGTGAAAATTTTTGTTATTTATGTTTTATGTATCAAAGGCTCTAAATGGTTTTCCAAAAAAAAAAAAAATTCCCGGAAAAAATGACAAACTCTAAACTGGAACAGTGACAATTGACGGTTACGTCAATTAATCAATTATTTCACTTCTCTAAGCTACATGTCCACCTCTGATGGGCTCACAGACTTCACGCCATGGCACTTCCCACAAAGAAAGCTACACAAGAACTCCGTTATCCATAATGCCACACTCTGTTCCCTAACTCATCTAAAGCAACACACTGTAAACATGTTTTTCAAGACTAACAATAGAAAGCGGTTTGTTACCCTTGATATCTTTGAGATAACGTACGTCTTGAATACGGTCTGGAAAACTAAACAAATATCTGCTTTCAGCTGCCGATACAAAACAAGTGATCACGTGTGCAAACCAGGCAGCGGTAGATGTTCCCATTAATTCAACTGTGAAAAGTCGCATTGGTGTTAAGAAGAATATCATGCTCACTCACTAGGGTTGTGCGATTGGACAAACATATCGGTGATTGGCTTAGTACATCGACGGGTGTTGCCAGGTGGAACACAAACACACCTGTGCAAATATATTTGAGGTTGAGGCTGAGAAATTACTCTGAAAATAACTAATTTCTTAACTACCAATACTCTCAATAACGTCCCTGAAACAACCTTCCAGGCTGTAACTGTGACTGCACATGTGCTCTTAGTGAAGTCAGAGTTTAATACGGTTTAAAGCTGGGGTGGCCAAACTTTGGTCAGTTGCCAGATTTTAAATGGCCCGCTTTGAATTTAAAAAAAATTAACTAGAATATGGCTTGAGCATATTTCTAATAAATGTCACTGTATGTACGTTGCACATCCTAGTTTAAACACTAAATGTCAATTAAAGTTAGTGAAATTATTTCTGTCTTGACCTCTTGGCACAGAAACCAATATATTTCTGTATCTTCCGTTTGTTGCATCTTAATATTACGTAACGTTTTAAGGGCGCCCTTAGGCCAGAAACAGAAACCAATTTCTGCCTGTTTTACAGATTTACAAATGACATCATTATGTTTTAAGTGGGCACTAAGGCCATGCACTGTATTAGAGTTCAAACATATTGATAATTGATTGTTTGATTTTTCTGTATATGGCCGACATTAAAAAAAAGTTTTGTTATCCGTGGTTTAAAGATTATTATAACAGAATTCTTCATTTTCGGATGGCCACATTTTATCTGGAAAAACAATCTTGATAAAAGTCTATTTGGCATATTTACAAACATTTCATCTCTACAACACGAGAAACAGAAACATTAAATATCAGTACAAACAGTGTTTTTTCTCAATGTAAAGAGATACATTATGTTGTGACGACAACATATTCCAGGAGTGAGACTGACCAGTCAGCACGTTTGGAGGACAATGAGATGCAGCACATTAAGGATCAACATAATACAAAGCAGTAGTGAAATTATTTCCATAAACCATGACAAAATTAGCCTGGTTTTACAATGGTGTATGAAAGAGCAGACAAGGTGATTGATGGAGTTGTATTTTCAGCTTAAAAAAACATTACATATTCCATTACTTAGATTTATAGCTGCTTTAGAGTTCACATAGTATATACTGGCTTTTCTTTTTGTTTTTAACAAATACTTTGTCTAGCTGTAAGTTTGAGGCGTTTTCTTTCTTCGCACATTCCTCTGATGTTAAAGGCCTTTTAGAAATTGTGTCAAAAATCACATTTTCACCTTTGCGTGACACAGAGCAGTTCAAGATGTTTGAAGAGGAGGCAGTCATGTCTGCGTGGGTTTGGAAAACGCGTGGCAACGTTAGGATTTCCTCTCTCTGCTGGCTGGATGGTGACTCCAATGTGGATTAAGTCTCACCATCGCCTGCTCTAGGTAGTCTGCAAGGAAGGGTAAACACACAGAGGATTTTACAGAGAGAAAACCTAGCAAGCCTCATTTACATTTTTTTAGCAGGAAGGTATTTTCTTTTTCTCCAAACAGTCTAAGCAGCTGAAAGGTGACTCCTTGTTTTCCTTATCTATTCTTTTTACAGTTTCAGTCGCCCACACACTCAAACAATTGTTCTGCATAGTGTCCTGAAACCAAACACTTGTTTTGTATTTTGACCATGACAACTGCATGACAGGCTGGAATTTACATAGATGACTCCGACAGTCTGACATTTGTTGTGTGGTTGCTTGGTCACTAGATTTGTTGTCATTCTAACTTTCACTGTTATTTTGGGGATAGATTTACTGTACCGTGTGGAGATTTAAACCTTGCTTACCTCAACAATCACTTTTACAATTCATTATAAAAGTATATAGGGCAACACACACCAGCGGCATTAAAGCACAGACACATGAATTGTTTTCTTTGTAAAAACACACACACACACACAGGAAATGGCCAAATTGTATTTTCATTCAATAAAGTAATGTCATCAATAGTGACATTAAAGTGCCATAAAAGACATTGGGTACTATGATGAGCAGTAGTCTGACCTCTGCACTCTGCCGCTGCATCTTGTGCGCAGAGCAGGACGCCGGGTCTTTCTCGCCCGACCCTTCTTGTTCCGACTCTCGCTCCCGCTTTCCTGTGATACTTCCTCTGCTGTGCAGGAGGAGTCCTGAACGTCCGAATAGACAAGAAGAAAAACGTTAGCATTATCAGAAACACTCTACTAGGTGGATGCGCGAGTAAAATGTGAGGTCTAGTTAGGGGAATCTTCTATGATCTCCCTCCACTGAGAAGAACCTGATGTTGGTGATGGGGAGGAATAGAGTCGCCCTTGTGTGGTAGCATTCGCTACGTATCATTTCTATCAAATACAGGTCTTGAGCATCTAGTAGCACAAGAGAGATAGTGGCACCAGATACTTTCGGTTTCCTACCTGGGTGTTGAGGCACAGCAAACTCGTGGTAGACTTGGCTGCTGGTGATGGTCTGGGTGGCTTCTGGCACTGAGTGGTATCCTGCAACAGACACGTCAAACTTTAAGCTTGATGGTTTTGAGATGGCGCAAAAGTTGAGTATCATATACTGATAAAATAACAATTTCACCAGCAGTTTTTTTTTTTTTTTTTTTTAAATCAAATCAAGCCAAATGTGCCAGTGTTAGCCTAAAGGCTATTTTCAATGCTTTCAATGTTGGCCATGGCAGTAAATGAAAATAATTGACATTAACCCTTGGCCAGTAGAAAGCGATCATTAGTTATACACCTTTACTCTGTACTGTTACAGGCCCGCTACCTTTTCCGTAGAAATCAGTCCACAGACTGTTATAGGCCTCCGAGAAAGTCGGGGAAGTTCTCAGTTTTCACAAGTAAATTGTAAAATATAGCAACTTTAGGTTTGGAACATTTTATCCCATTTTTAAATGTGCTTTTAGAGCTGAGCCACTGTAAAGGCCAAAGTCATTTTAATCTAAAGTTTTCATTCCCTGGGGAAGATAAATCCCGATGTCAATCTGTCCCTTGTACATTCTAAAATGTATTTTTTAAATGGTGGTGATATGCATAAAAGTCAGACTGAATGTAAAAAGCTAGAAATGCAGACAGAAAACACTCGTGTCAGGGGATGCCCTACCATGCTGTTCCGAGTGCGGTTGTAGTCGTCTGCTGCTAGGCTCCATGGGTTCTTCATTGTGAAAATTGAGGAGGGTGTTCCCGTTGCATTTACCCGTTGCAATGGAGCTCCCCGACACTCCAGGCACTGGAAAAAGAATAACACAGATGAAAACATGTGACCGATTGCCATAAGTGGATTTACCACACTGTTTCTATGAAGGCACCAACCATAATGGCAAGAAAATGTGTGACACATCTTTATTTTTTTGAAATTGACTTACAATGAGAGTTGTTGTTGGTCCCTGGCTGTTGCTCTCCAAGAGAGTAGGCCATCATTCCTCCATTTCCATTCCCATTGGTGGACGGCACTGACGCCAGCAGGCCTGAAAGACACAAACACATATTTAAACCGTTTTTTCCACTGTTTATATTTGAACATCCAACAGTATGTGTTAACACGTTAGCATGCCAACATAAAGCATTACGTTTCAAAGGTGGAAATGATGAAAGTTAAGTTAGGTCAAGTAGAGCTGAGCTTGACGAGCTTAGTCTGTTTAGGCTTTTGTCACATTGGCAGAAGGAACATGAAGATTTTTCCTTTTATCCAACAATTTAGTTGTGTCAGTGTGTAATGAATAGTGCGGTCACAACATCAACAGTTTAATATCTCGATACCAATGCTAAAACCTCAGGAAAAGTCCACCTATTCATAATGATAATACGTCATGCGGAAAATGGCTCTTCTCACGACTAATACATTAGGCCCATTGTGATGGTTTGTCATTTTAAAAAAAGTGAGTCCCCGAAAAAAAGTTTGGGAAATTCTTTTCTAGCAAAGCGATGTTCACATACACACTCGTCTGCTGTTGCACATCTTCGCAACTCATGGGAAATAGCCTACAGGTCTTGTTTAAAACACCGTCATTCTTTAAGTACTGGTACTACTGAAATTGGTTATCAGACTGTTTTTAACAGCGGGTATTGTAATAACTTTCTATTATCGGTATACTGTGTAACACTAGTAATAAGCTTTGAAGCCCCAAGGGACAACTGGCACGGCTCTGCAGTTTTGTTAATTCATTTATCTCTTACCCAGTCCCCTGTATCGGCTGAGTTGCTGGAAGATCTGCTTCATTCTCTCGATGTTAAGTCGGCTCGCCTCTGCGTGGTGCACCATGGGCTTTGGGTAATGGACGCCTATTATGCACTTGGCGGCTGCCTGCACGGACTCCGGAGCGTTCCATGGGTCGTAGATATATTTAGCAGGGAAACCTCGGAGGACGGGTAAGTATCGTCTGGAAGCACAGGGAGACATTAGATTAGCAGGCTTTTGTCAACCTGATGTGGAGTAAATCAGGGGTGATGGAGGGATGCAATAAGTAAATATATTTCAAAAGGTTAAGAAAAAGTGTCAAATATCTTACAGTAGCTGCGAAGAAAATCTTTTTTTCCATTTCAAAAAAAGGTATCAAATTTAATTGTGAAATATTTAGAATTAAGTGCAAATGTATTTTTCACGATCTCATCAATAATCATGCATATATATGATGAGATACTAACTAAGGTAACTAACATTACAAATGAATCATTGTGTTATGTGATACAATTCAGTTTTCATTTCACAGCCTACGTATGAACTGTAACTGATAAGAGCATGCTGGTCTTCAGCACTTCATGCTTACAAGTATTATAGAAAATAGCTGCTACAAAATGAAAGCTACAAACAACCACAACACTGCACAGTACGGCAAGTAGATGAGAATATAGAGTACAAAGTCCCTCTACAAAACTCTTGTATGGAATGACGGAGATTCTGGCATTGAAGTGAGTTACCATCACATTGCACAAAGAAGACTACCGATCGCAACGTGATAGAAAAACGCCTGGGTTTCTTTCTGCTCTCTCAGTGCCTATGTGTTTCCCTGTAAGCACGTAGTCCAGAGAGACAGAGGGAGGAAGGGTGCCATCCAGATGGGAGGTCAGCAGTTAGCACCAAGGGGCGATGCCAGGAAAGGTACCCACCTAATGAAGTCCCCGTTGGGGTCAGTGCGTCGGCCGAAGCCCACGGGGCAGTAGCAGTGGAAAAACTGCTGGAAAAAAGAACTGCAGGACAGCCACATCCAGCTGCCTGCGTTCACGCTCCAGTCTGCATCCAGAAGCAACTCCTCAAAGATCTGCCCCACAAAAACACCAGATGTTTGTTTTACACTTGATGCAGAGGTTTCTTTAAGTGTCATGGGTTACGGAGAACTCTCAGGGGACATAACACAAACTTTGATATACGGGAGGTCACAATTTTTTGCCTTTGCTTTATTTGGCATTTCAAAATGAAACGGACGGGCCTAAATGTGCGAAAGCATATTAGGGCTATTGTAGGTAAAAATAAATAAATAAATAAATAAATAAGGAGCCTGGGGAGAAGGGCAATATTAAAAAAAAAAACAAGAAAAAAAAAAAAACTACATTTGGGCACATTTCAATTCCCGCCTCAACACATCGACAGCAAGCTGATGACTCACAGCTAACAATGGCAAAAGTACCTGAGGGGAAGCGGAGGGTGGGTCATAGGGGACGGCATTGTCAGCTGTCACATCTGTAACACCCCTATGTGAGCAGTGCAGAACAGCGGCTGTGAGTTTCCCAGTGCGGTACACTCGCATGCACAAAAAGCACTCACGGCTATGTAAACAAGCTCGGTTAACAAAACACACAGAGGGAGAGCTGCTAGTGTTTGTTTGGAAATAGGAATTTTCAATGAAATTGAATGGGCCAAAAGTGGGATTATTATTGCAGTTTATGTCTCGTCTCATTGCCTCTGCTGTTCCTTCCCTGTACTGAACATTCCTGCATTCTCACCTTCATCCCTTCCTCCCAACTGATCCACAGGTCCCCCCTGGTGAGGAAGCAAGCCACCGCATGCCTGGCCAGGTGATGGATCCAGCCCTCCTGCCTCAGCTGAGTCATGATGGCGTCTATCCAGGGAAAACCTGTTTTAGCCTCGGCCCACTTGGCAAGTGCTTCAGGATTTTTGTCCCAGGGAATGCGGACGCAGATAGGGTTTCCCTCCATCTTGTCAAAGCGTGGGTTGTTGGTTGCTGTGGTGTAGAAGAACTCCCGCCACAGCAACTGGCCATACAGGGAGAGTGGAGGGGAGGTGTTCTTTTTCACCTGGGTTGAAATAAAACACAGCAAGAATAGAGAATATTAGGCAAAAAAGACATTGTGAGAAGTACAGAACGTTAGGGTGGTAAAATAATCGAATAATTCAAGTACAAATTTGGTTAACAAGCTTGCTGACGAAGCTGTAATGAAGCAGCACACACGTGTCAATTAAGAGGCTGAAGTGCACCACTACCCCATGTTCTAAGTAGGACTAAAATAATTCATGTTTCCTTTCTTCCAGGTGAGTTTTAATTTCTACATGCACGCAACACTGAAAGTATATATATTATGCGTTAGCAAGTTTTGTAAAATAATGTAATATTAACGTACGATCACCTGGAAGACCTGTGAGTTCCCAATTTTCACAAAGGACTTTCCACACTGCTATAGGAGCCGTTAGAAAACAGCTTTCTCTCAAAGTGAGCTACACTGGAGGGGTTGTAAACTGACCTTGCGGTAGAGCTCAGTGAGCTTGAAGTAGAAAAGGCGACAGGAGAGGCAGCCGAAGCGCAGGTAAGGGCTGAGGCCTGTTGGGCTGGCCAGCAATGAGTTGGCATTCATTCTGGGACGCTCGAAATTAGCCACCCAGGCCTGGAAAAAGACAGAGAAACACAGGGGGACAGGAAGGGATGAAATGATGGATGATAGATCCAGGGCACCATTATAAAAAAAACAGGTTATCATTTTAAAGAATAGGATTAAAAAAAAGAAAAGCATCTCAATTAGGAGTGTTGTGATATACCAGTATTGATGCTAACCGTGATATTAAAAATTGAAATATTGATATCATGTTAATAATATACATATGATTATATTGGGTAAAGGATATTTGAACGTGCGTTTCAATTGTCACTTAAAACTATCATAAATATGTTCTCTGATTCACTTTCAAGCATGCAGAAGCCTAAAATCAGGAGGTGCAGTACTGACTTTTCTCTCCAGATGGCGCTCTATCCTGGTCAGAGCCTCAGTCTCTCCTCCCGGCCACACGGCTGTAGGCAGGCCCTCGGTGTCGAAGCCTAAAAACAATCATCTGTATCACATTCCTAGTTCACAACAGTGTTGCACTTGTTTTCCCCTGAACTGCTTTCGTTTTATTTTCTTTAATACAAAAAGAAAAAAAGAAATTCTACTGCACAAATTTTGTTTTTTTAGATACAGTGAGTACAATCCCACTTCAAAAAATCCGAACTATCCCTTTAATGGTGCAACGCTTCTTCTAATCTGTTCAGAACTTGTCTTTTACAGTTAGTCAGGCCTGATCCTTAGGCAATCCAAAATACATTTCCAAGGAGTAAAAACAAGTCAGAAATGCATCCAACATCTTTACTGCACAAACATATGGGGGACCAAATTATCTGTCAGTCTATCTTCAACACTGCATTGTTGAGGGTTAGTCATATTTCTAATGCAGGGGTTGGTTTGAGGGGTTCTCCTCCTGCTGCCTACACCAGGTCTATACTTGATCAAGTGCAGGTGTGTGCGTTTGTTTTCTCACCCAGCTCCTCCAGGGAGGGGACCCCGTACTTGTCTCCGTGGTCCTCAGAGATGGGGGTGACGCAGCGACCCATCACAGTTTCTGACAGTGTCTCCACAGGCATCTCAGGAGGATCCAGGCGACTGATCAGAGTCTGGAAACGCTTGTAGGTGAGAGGAGGCTGCCCGCCATTCAGCTCTATGATCCTGGGGAAGAAAGGAGACAGGGACTGGTCAAATTTCTTAATCTTAAATCAAATTTAGTATTCATACTTTTAGATAAGATGTGCACTCATCTGGCTGCACGACAATTAACTAACTAAAATAATCCAACATAGTGTATGTTTTTAAAACTGTGTCTGTGTTTTGCTTACTTGTCCAGGTCGTAGAGGGTGTGTGATGTCTTGACGATGACCTCCACCCCTGCCTCCATGGCCAGCTTCTTGATGGCAGCGTCTCTCTCCTTCCCAAAAGGCTCCGAGTCATACTCAAAGGTCAGGCGAGAGATCTTCCACTCCTGAGACAGAGAGAGATAGCTGACTGTCAGATAAACCAGCCTTTGAAGACGTCAGACTGACAGTCCAAAACCAAACGATGCTATAAAAATAGCAAAAAATAGCAAATTCTAACTCTTGAGAAGCTGGAAAGAGTTTGATAAAAGGACTCCGTTCAAGCGAGATGATTAGAGCTGGTGCTAATTTTCTGTAGATGCTGACCTTAAAGAGCCGCGGAAACACGTTGGCTGGTTGGCCCCTGATGACAAAAAGGCGAGAGTTGAGCTTCCGAAGGTTGGCGTCCAGATCCTCCAAACACTGGAGGAGAAACCTGGAGAGGGAAGAAAAATATTCATTACTGATCTACTGATTATATTCTAGAGTCACGAGGCAAACACGTCAAATTATACATCATTATAAAATGTGTATGACCAACTTTTTGGTCCTGCCCGTGTTACACTTTTACTTTTCTTCATGTTTCTTCTGCAGTTGTTGTTGTTTGACATTTTTTGGCCCAACAAAAGAACATCAACTTGTTTTGTATGGTAACGGTGTTAAAGATCATTATGTTATTGCAGGTTTGAGTATAGTTATACATTCAGAAATAACTTAATGTGGTAAAGATAATTACACATTTTGATCTTCCACTGTCACAATACTTAAAAGAAAAAAACACGTAAAGGCTGATTTGACAATTTAAGACTGGAATATTTTATCAAGCCAATAATTACTTCTTTCCATCACTAGAACACCTCTGCTTCCACAACCTGCACATTCGGCCTGCTAAGAGGCATCGCTTCATTACCAGAGGTCAAACTATTGAGTACCACCCATCTAGGGTGTGTTGTGTCTGACCCGCCGTCCCGATCATTAGCAGAATCTGGCAGGATAACTGACAAAGCAGACAGACGACAAGCCCAGCAGACAGCTAGGCGATGTTCCGCTCGATTTTGTTTGCTCCCGTCTGACCCCGTTAGCCCGGCCATTAAACCAGAGGACGGCTCGTTCACAAGCAAAGCTCCGTTTGCTTCCAATCCGCACAGACGGGCAGAGCTGGGCTGCAAGGTCGCACACACACTTAAGGCCCGTGCCTGCTTACGAGCTAGAAACCGCTATGAAGCCGGCGTAGGAGCGTCCAAAACTGACCGTCTGGGTTGGTCTTTTTGTAGACCAGCTCATACTGCAGTCCCCCTTTGGGTTTGCTCTGCACCTTTCAAATGGTATTCTAATTTAGGCTTTTTATTTAAAGAAATAAGGTTATGATACTTCAATCAGATCACACAAAAAATGTTTTGTCTTTACACCACCAGGATTTTTTGAAATACATGGTTAGAAGTCTAAAATCACTTAGCGCTACCAAACAGAACTTTCAACTAGCCAACACATACAACCTTTAAAATGTATTTAATGTATATACAAATACTGAATAACAAAAAAAAAAACTCCTCAGGCAATTGAAACCCTCAAATTCCCCAAAACATTATTGAAAGAATACTGAAAGGTGATTATGCAAACAGTCAATATGTTTTACCAAAAAAGTCATCCAATAACATGGAAACTATTGAAATGATGAGCAGGTTTTGCATTTCTATGCTTTTAGTTGCATGTCTAGACCAACTGTGTATCTGTTTTCATCAGATTTTTTGGCTGCCCTCCCATCTGAGTGGACAAAAACCATTAAAATATCATGTTCAGATGCTCCATTAATTGTCAGTTATGCGTGTGTGCAGTGAATAGACATGTATGCCCACATGCATTCGTCGAAACCTTTTGTATGCATGCGTGTGTCTGTGCACATGAGCCCAAACATGAATGACTGCGTGTGCTCATGTGTGAGCATTAATACATGCTTCCACTTTGGTGAGCCTCTGATTGTTCACCTGTGTGCGTTGCTGGGTTCACCACTTCCTCTTGGTGTTTCTGGCTTCTTCCTGCTTATTTGTGCGTGTGTGCATTTGAGTTGGCTGCCTGGTCACACATCAGTCCTTGTACAACTGCTCTGGCCTACATCTGGTAGAACGCACACACTCAGCATGGACTGCTGCATCACAACACACCTCATTTCTGGTTGTGGAGGGGCATACATTCATTCTCTCTCAGCAGGAGCACAGAGAGACCAATAACTGAACCGTTGGGTGTTAATGAAAAGCAGTAAACCCTAAGAAAAAGCAAATACGTTTTTACGACTGTGTTTGAAAATTCTCTTAGGTCAACTTAGGTGGTCCTAAGTGTCATTCCTGCATAGGGAATGGTCAGGTGAAGAGTTAAATGATCGATACATCAACACCTACTCTGCAAAGGTGTTTCCATAATCCATTTAGCTCATCAACTACTCCCGCCCCTCGAACCCAGACTAGCCAATCATAACGTGGAATCCATCAGCGACAATTATCCGGCTCTGCTCCATAGACTCTCATGCAGTCGTTTCACATTTTCTTCCTTTTTTTAGCTGGTTCTGTGGATTTCGAGCTGTTTCGAGATGGTTAAACGTTGTGTAATAGTGGTACTCGTACCCGGAGAGGTTGGAAGGAGATATATACGTTTCTACGTAAAAACCTGTGGCGCTAACATTAGCAGAATATGTTGGCACATCATTAACTAGTGTTAGCACCTCTATACTACGCAAGCTACTGAAGGTATACACATGCTGCTCTTGCATTTTAATGACCTACCCGGCTTTTCAAACTTTTTACTTTTTCAAAACATATATTATAGACCTTTCCGTCTGCTTCTCTCTGAAATTCCTTCTCTGTTTTTCCATGAAACATGTGACTTTTATTGAGGGAGTGCAGTAAATGGCAGTATGGTAGCTCTGACAGCAGGGGGCGGGCTTTGCAAAGGGTAAATTGAGAATTTTGCCATTTTCATACAGCTTTTCGAATGCAATACTTCAAAGTGCGCATGGACATATGTTAACGGAAGCACAGCTAATAACACTGCTTTAATAACCACACATCCTCCACTTAGGCCTCTGTCAAGTGGAACACTCCTATTCTACATGAAATAACAGAGGCCATGTGGTCACCCACACTGTTAAAAGAGCCCATTCACACAGTGATGAGTAAATTAAATGTTTCTGTCCTTAGTAACAAATTAAATGGACCCCAGGAAGAGCAGCTGTTACCCTGGTGCACTGCGGAATCATAGACAGTATATCAAGCACCATAGTATTTGTAAGACAAGGGTTTAACTTTGCTAAATAAATTAAGCTAAAATCTAATTCAATTTGACTTTGTAAACCCATTTTCTACAAGGTTTAGCAGTTGAAGTATTGAATGAAATCGAAATATAATAAGTCAATGCCAAACATACTCCTTTCCTTTAGAGCATATGCAAAAACATTTATTTTGCACATGTACAGTAGAGTAGTTTTAGGTCTTGAGATTTGTGGTGCAGAAATAAAGAATAAAATCTGTTGCCAAGCCTGAATTCACGGATGTGCAGAGTAATCATTAAGATCATTAAAAGATAACTAGAACAACAAACGGGTCGAATGAACACATAGTTTAGAGATGAAGAGAGATTAAATAGTTGGGAACCTTGTCGTTTGTAGAGAAATCTCACATCTTGCATCCTTTAGAAGATAAAGAATTACGACTGGTTTTCCTTTCAAGCTAATGTATGTAACTAACAAGAACGCAAGAAAGCCTCCCTTTAAATAGGTCACGATCACATAACCACTCATAAGTTTTGTGCACTGACCTACATCTCTTGTACAGACTATTCTCACATTTTCCCCTGGATGGAAAAACAACTGATTATCCTCACATTTATTGGCTTTTGCCTTCGCTCTCTTTACCAAACACTTCTATGTTATACATCACAGAGTACTTGTTAGTCTGTTGACTGTTCCCTTTGGCACATGTTCTTTGTCATTTAATGCTACGTTCAATGAGAATAATATGTACAATAATAATAATGACAAAATGCCCTTTAACTAGAATTTCTGTGATTGAAACCTTTTGTTCTGAGAAGGCCTTCTGTACCGTTTTCAGTGCCATGGGATCTAATAACTATATCAATTGACTATATGCAAGACAACAACATAAACCTCACACAAAGGGAGGCTTGCACTGATGAGTTATCTTCAAAGTGAGGCTCCATTATCTTCACTTTGTTTTTATATCATTCTGTAGCTTCCCAGTGGTGTTCCATCTGTATTCACATCCGAACATTCACATTTTGGTTGAATTACGTACGTTTTATCTTTAAAATGCTGTTTTCCCAAGCCCATCTAAATAGTCCTTTAAATAGACGAATAAAAACAATAGAGAATTTGAATCATTTTACCTCCACCTGTTTAATCCGACGTTGGACGAGCCCGCAAACCAAGGGTCCAGGAAGTAAACACAGCGCACTGTGCCCGCCCCTTTGACCGCCTGCAGTACCGCTGGGTTATCATGGAGACGGAGGCCCTTCCGGAACCAGTGGATGGAATTTGGGGCCATTTTATTCTGAGAAAAGAAGAAGAATCACGTCACAGCTGGTCGTAGCAAACTGTGAAGATATGCCTGAATGGTGCTTGTTTTGTGGAGCTGAATGTACAGAACAGAGCGTAATGATGTTTTTTTTTTTTACCGTTCAGTACAAAACTCAATGTCTCCCTGCAGGAGAGATAATTAAAAGCATTGAAGTTGTAACAGTTGCCAACAGTGTGGGATGTGATCACTATCACATCGCTATGGCCAAATTGTAGGCAGAGACATTTTTTAGGCATTTGGAGCTTGTTGAAATAGACCCAACAGTAAAATAAAACGTTCAGTGAGTCAACACAAGCAAGCAAAGGTAAGAAAACTCAAAGAACAGAGAGTGAATGTGAATTCAACCGTTCAGTTTGCCTACTTATAATATTTTGCTTTTTACCGTTTACATATTTATAGGGCTGGGTACCATCTACAAAAATTGCAATGCCAGTGCCGATACCTGCACCCTTAAAGTGACAACCACCAGACGCTCCTGAACCGGAAGCTCCATGCGTAAATACGCACAAGCAGCAGCAGTAAAGCAGCACAAAGCAGTACTTTATATAACGTGGGAAGCAGAAGGGACAGGGGTTGGATGGGGCACAGTTGTGATAAACTGACTTGAGCCTTACATGTATTGCATTGTAATGAGGACGACATGTATTGCCAATCCACAGTTAATTAGATTAATCTTAATAATAGAATAGAATTTGGGAATGTTTTTTGAAAACCCAAGAAATGTTGTACTAAATGAAATTTACGCAGATCAACTCCACTGTAAACAACAGCATTTTCTGTAAAAGCTCATGATTCAGATTTTTACATCAGTAATTCACTTGATAATAAAGTACCATACTACTTAAAAATAAATAAAATAAAAAGCAGGAATGCTTTAAAAAGGTAGTTTGATGGATCCTACTGACAGACTGGTCACACAGTTTATTCTGAATGGAGGCAGACGTTACATCCATGAACTTCACCTGGAATAAATAACAGAATATCGGTGAAAAATAAAAAGCTGCTGAGTGGAATTTGGGAGTTTATACAAGCGTTGAACAATATATTTGAAGTTGAAATCTTTGGCAAAGAAACATATCTCTGTAGACCAAAACGGGGTCACCAGAGCAATTCGTATGTAAACGGTGGCGCTGTTTAAACAGTGTAGCTTGTTTCCCCTAAAACTAAACCCTTCAAGATGCCAAAAAGACCCCTCTTACCTCGTGCAGGCTACTCAAGTGTGATGTTTATGTCCAGCCCAAAGACAGAAATATGTCTTCTCCTTCCTTTTTGGTGTACGGGGTAAGTGCTGTGTGCCGGTAGAGTGTCTAGTTACAGCCTGAGCGTCACACACAAACCTGCGCTCTGCTGCTGCACTAGTTTGTTTTATAAGAGTAAAACTCACTGCGCATGCGCCATATACTGATCCCACTCTAATGCTGCCAACTAAAGTGCCAACTTGCGGACAGCGTCCACCCCACATGGCAATCGTACAGTATAATTGACGTTATCAGTTGACAATAACAGCAAACACAATAACATACCTACGTGTGAAATATTTTTAGGATGATATATTATGAAAACATTTTTTTCCGTGTGAACCATTTCGTTTTTATACAAGGTAATACGGCATTTCGTGTACTTTTTGGGCATATACATTTATAGTGACACTGATAACAGAATCAGGGGATCAAAAGAGGATTAAACGAAGTTGGATTTTCCGCCTGAAAGCCTATCTGAACCTTGAAATATGTTAGAAAAATCTGATCATTTTATTTACCGCAGTACCAGAACGCTGCACTAGACTGTCAAACGTGATCAGTGACGTGCATCCAATCCGACGTTCCCATTGGCCAGTTTGCCATGTAGGCGACGATGTCGGTCACGTTTGAGAGGCATGGGAATCAAGGAAGGTCCGTGTACGCTTTAGTCATCTGTTTTACCGTTCATTCGATAAAACGAAAATACGGAAATACCATGGTATTCTCGTTTTTCGTTTCAAACCAGAAAACGGAAATGGGTGGTCGTATTTCCGTTTTTGGTTCTGAATTCAAAAACGGAAAAAACACAGAACCAAAGTCAAATAACGAGCCGTATTTCGTTTTTGCAAATCCCTTTTTGTTTTTTCCTTTAAAACGAGACGCAGAGCACAACAGGTAACCCGGAAAGAAGAATATTTCAAAATAAAAGTGAAGGCAATATAATGACCGTATGCAAGAAATAAATAAATAAATCTCGGCCGATGGGAGTGTGTTAGCATCAGTAGTTGACTACATGCAGTTTAATATTCATTTATCTATAACCTCCTGGTCCATATACAGTAGAAAACTAATCATTCTCAATTAATTGGTTAAAGCAGTTTAGTCTTATCTTTTCTGACAGACTTGTTCTTTTAAATTAACACTTTCTTCCCGATGAAGGTTTCTGTCTGGCTTTTATTGAACAGGACGTCCCTCTAACAATTACTATACTTGCAGTTTCTGCACTTACAACCTGTTTACTATGCCGACTCTGACAATTATCAGAGTAAGTTGAACCCAAAATTAATTAATTAACTTGTCTTTTCCATTCAGTACAACATAGAAGCACATATGACTACATATTGATAAATGATAGAAAAACACATTAAGGCTATCATTAAATTTACACTAAATATATGAGATTACATGTAAAGAATATATCGATATCTGAGATCAAAACACTCTTAGCTCAATATAAGGAAAGAAATCGTCAAACAGAATGAAACTTAAATGAGGATAAATCATATTAATAAAAAGTAAATTACATCTTAAGATAGCACTTCCTATGTGGCTATAGATTACTGCACTGTTGTTTTTGCACAGTACCTTTTGAAAAGATGCCTGGAAGTCTGGAATGTGTCTGGGGACACTAGTTGTTGCACTATGACCATTAATTGCACTTCATTATGTTGTGCTATGCTCTATTGCACATGTTTTGTATGTCTTATGACATTTTGCTATTTTTCAAATATTTTAATAAAGAAGTTCATGTTTCAAGTTCAAGTACATGGAATCTTAGAAAATCCTTTTTTTTACCGTGGTATCGAAATTGGCATCGAGAATCGTGTTATTTTACTGGTATTGGCACCGACTACTGAATTTTTGGTATCGTGACACCCCTAGTCCCTATATATCATTTTAACTCATTAAAAGTTGTAACCACCAAAGTCATCAATATGACACACAGTATATGCTGCCACTTACCCTCCAGCCACCAATAGAACAATCTTTGATTTGGCAGGGGAAACAGCCTCCATTTAATTGCACTTTGCTGTACTTGCACTTTGCTGTACTCATATCACACATTTTCACTCTAACAGTGACAACAAAAACACTTCCTACACTATAGAGAACCTGCTTTGGGTTTTGATAGAAGAGATGTCTGATCTCCTTCCAATGGATGGTTTTCTTACACAACAACGCCAAGCTTTGTAGGTTTTTTTATGCATCAGAGCTTCATATTTCTATGTTGTAAGCCAAGTTGTTTTTGGCAGACTTCTTGTTGAACCATATTTCACATGCAAACTTGAAAACAACAGACCACGGGTTCCGTGCATAACAGGTTCCGCATATAATGAGTTCTGTGCGTCACGGATTCCACACGTAACGAGTTCCAAGCGTAATGGGTTCCGCGCGTAATGGTTTCCGTGCGTAACGGGTTCCGTGCGTAACGGGTTCCACACATAACGGGTTCCACGCGTAACGGTTTCAGCGGGTAACGGGTTCCGCGGGTAACGGGTTCCGCGGGTAACGGGTTCCGTGCGTAACCGGTTCCGTGCGTAACGGGATCTGCGTGTAACGGGATCTGCGTGTAACGGGATCTGCGCGTAACGGATTCCACGGGTAACAGGTTCCACTCGTAACGGGTTCCGCGCGGAACGGTTTCCACGCGTAACGGGTTCCGCGCGTCACGGGTTCCGCGCGTAACGGGTTCCACGGGTAACGGGTTCCACGAGTAACGGGTTCCAAGCGTAACTGGTTCCGTGCGTAACGGGTTCCGTGCGTAACGGGTTCCGCGCGTCACGGGTTCCACACGTAACGAGTTCCAAGCGTAATGGGTTCCGCGCGTAATGGTTTCCGTGCGTAACGGGTTCCGTGCGTAACGGGTTCCACACATAACGGGTTCCACGCGTAACGGTTTCAGCGGGTAACGGGTTCCGCGGGTAACGGGTTCCGTGCGTAACCGGTTCCGTGCGTAACGGGTTCCGTGCGTAACGGGATCTGCGTGTAACGGGATCTGCGCGTAACGGATTCCACGGGTAACAGGTTTCACTCGTAACGGGTTCCGCGCGGAACGGTTTCCACGCGTAACGGGTTCCACGCGTAACGGGTTCCGCGCGTCACGGATTCCACGCGTAACGGGTTCCACGCGTAACCGATTCCACGGGTAACGGGTTCCACGAGTAACGGGTTCCAAGCGTAACTGGTTCCGTGCGTAACGGGTTCCATGCGTAACGGGTTCCGCGCGTCACGGATTCCACGCGTAACGGGTTCCGCGCGTAACGGGTTCCGCGCGTAACGGGTTCAGTGCGTAACGGGTTCTGCGCGTAACGGACTCAGTGCGTAACGGGTTCTGCGCATAACGGGTTCCGCGCGTCACGGATTCCATGCGTAACGGGTTCTGCGCGTAACGGGTTCTGCGCGTAACGGACTCAGTGCGTAACGGGTTCTGCGCGTAACGGATTCCACGGGTAACGGATTCCACGGTAACGGGTTCCACGCGTACCGGGTTCCACTTGTAACGGATTCCGTGCGTAACGGGTTCCGTGCGTAACGGGTTTCGTGCGTAACGGGTTCCGTGCGTAACGGGTTCCGTGCGTAATGGGTTCCACGTGTAACGGGTTCCACGCGTAACGGGTTCCACTTGTAACGGATTCCGTGCGTAACGGATTCCGTGCGTAACGGGTTCCGTGCGTAACGGGTTTCGTGCGTAACGGGTTCCGTGCGTAACGGGTTCCGTGCGTAATGGGTTCCACGTGTAACGGGTTCCACGCTTAACGGGTTCCGTGCGTAACGGGTTCTGTGCGTAACGGGTTCCGTGCATAGTGGGTTCCGCGCGTAACGGATTCCACGGGTAACGAATTCCACGCGTAACGGGTTCCACACGTAACGGGTTCCACGCGTAACGGGTTCCGCGCGTAACGGGTTCCGCGCGTAACGGGTTCCGCGCGTAACGGGTTCCGCGCGTAACGGGTTCCGCGCGTAACGGGTTCCGCGCGTAACGGGTTCCGCGCGTAACGGGTTCCGCACGTAAAGGGTTCCACGGGTAACGGATTCAACGCGTAACGGGTTCCACGCGTAACGGGTTCCGCTTGTAACTGGTTCTGCTTGTAACGGATTCCGTGCGTCACGGGTTCCGTGCGTAACGGGTTCCGCGCGTAACGGGTTCTGCGCGTAACGGACTCAGTGCGTAACGGGTTCCGCGCGTAACGGGTTCAGTGCGTAACGGGTTCCGCGCGTCACGGATTCCACGCGTAACGGGTTCCACGCGTAACGGATTCCACGGGTAACGGGTTCCGTGTTTAACGGGTTCCAAGCGTAACTGGTTCCGTGCGTAACGGGTTCCATGCGTAACGGGTTCCGCGCGTAACGGGTTCAGTGCGTAACGGGTTCTGCGCGTAACGGACTCAGTGCGTAACGGGTTCCGTGCGTAACGGGTTCCACACATAACGGGTTCCACGCGTAACGGTTTCAGCGGGTAACGGGTTCCGCGGGTAACGGGTTCCGCGGGTAACGGGTTCCGTGCGTAACCGGTTCCGTGCGTAACGGGATCTGCGTGTAACGGGATCTGCGTGTAACGGGATCTGCGCGTAACGGATTCCACGGGTAACAGGTTCCACTCGTAACGGGTTCCGCGCGGAACGGTTTCCACGCGTAACGGGTTCCGCGCGTCACGGATTCCGCGCGTAACGGGTTCCACGGGTAACGGGTTCCACGAGTAACGGGTTCCAAGCGTAACTGGTTCCGTGCGTAACGGGTTCCGTGCGTAACGGGTTCCGCGCGTCACGGGTTCCACGCGTAACGGGTTCCACGCGTAACGGGTTCCGTGCGTAACGGGTTCAGTGCGTAACGGGTTCTGCGCGTAACGGACTCAGTGCGTAACGGGTTCTGTGCGTCACGGATTCCACACGTAACGAGTTCCAAGCGTAATGGGTTCCGCGCGTAATGGTTTCCGTGCGTAACGGGTTCCGTGCGTAACGGGTTCCACACATAACGGGTTCCACGCGTAACGGTTTCAGCGGGTAACGGGTTCCGCGGGTAACGGGTTCCGTGCGTAACCGGTTCCGTGCGTAACGGGTTCCGTGCGTAACGGGATCCGTGTGTAACGGGATCTGCGTGTAACGGGATCTGCGCGTAACGGATTCCACGGGTAACAGGTTCCACTCGTAACTGGTTCCGCGCGGAACGGTTTCCACGCGTAACGGGTTCCACGCGTAACGGGTTCCGCGCGTCACGGATTCCACGCGTAACGGGTTCCACGCGTAACGGATTCCACGGGTAACGGGTTCCACGAGTAACGGGTTCCAAGCGTAACTGGTTCCGTGCGTAACGGGTTCCATGCGTAACGGGTTCCGCGCGTCACGGATTCCACGCGTAACGGGTTCCGCGCGTAACGGGTTCCGTGCGTAACGGGTTCAGTGCGTAACGGGTTCTGCGCGTAACGGACTCAGTGCGTAACGGGTTCTGCGCATAACGGGTTCCGCGCGTCACGGATTCCATGCGTAACGGGTTCTGCGCGTAACGGGTTCTGCGCGTAACGGACTCAGTGCGTAACGGGTTCTGCGCGTAACGGATTCCACGGGTAACGGATTCCACGGTAACGGGTTCCACGCGTACCGGGTTCCACTTGTAACGGATTCCGTGCGTAACGGGTTCCGTGCGTAACGGGTTTCGTGCGTAACGGGTTCCGTGCGTAACGGGTTCCGTGCGTAATGGGTTCCACGTGTAACGGGTTCCACGCGTAACGGGTTCCACTTGTAACGGATTCCGTGCGTAACGGGTTCCGTGCGTAACGGGTTTCGTGCGTAACGGGTTCCGTGCGTAACGGGTTCCGTGCGTAATGGGTTCCACGTGTAACGGGTTCCACGCTTAACGGGTTCCGTGCGTAACGGGTTCTGTGCGTAACGGGTTCCGTGCATAGTGGGTTCCGCGCGTCACGGATTCCACGCGTAACGGGTTCCACGCGTAACGGATTCCACGGGTAACGGGTTCCACGAGTAACGGGTTCCAAGCGTAACTGGTTCCGTGCGTAACGGGTTCCATGCGTAACGGGTTCCGCGCGTCACGGATTCCACGCGTAACGGGTTCCGCGCGTAACGGGTTCCGTGCGTAACGGGTTCAGTGCGTAACGGGTTCTGCGCGTAACGGACTCAGTGCGTAACGGGTTCTGCGCATAACGGGTTCTGCGCATAACGGGTTCCGCGCGTCACGGATTCCATGCGTAACGGGTTCTGCGCGTAACGGGTTCTGCGCGTAACGGACTCAGTGCGTAACGGGTTCTGCGCGTAACGGATTCCACGGGTAACGGATTCCACGGTAACGGGTTCCACGCGTACCGGGTTCCACTTGTAACGGATTCCGTGCGTAACGGGTTCCGTGCGTAACGGGTTTCGTGCGTAACGGGTTCCGTGCGTAACGGGTTCCGTGCGTAATGGGTTCCACGTGTAACGGGTTCCACGCGTAACGGGTTCCACTTGTAACGGATTCCGTGCGTAACGGGTTCCGTGCGTAACGGGTTTCGTGCGTAACGGGTTCCGTGCGTAACGGGTTCCGTGCGTAATGGGTTCCACGTGTAACGGGTTCCACGCTTAACGGGTTCCGTGCGTAACGGGTTCTGTGCGTAACGGGTTCCGTGCATAGTGGGTTCCGCGCGTAACGGATTCCACGGGTAACGAATTCCACGCGTAACGGGTTCCACACGTAACGGGTTCCATGCGTAACGGGTTCCGCGCGTAACGGGTTCCGCGCGTAACGGGTTCCGCGCGTAACGGGTTCCGCACGTAAAGGGTTCCACGGGTAACGGATTCAACGCGTAACGGGTTCCACGCGTAACGGGTTCCACTTGTAACTGGTTCTGCTTGTAACGGATTCCGTGCGTCACGGGTTCCGTGCGTAACGGGTTCCGCGCGTAACGGGTTCTGCGCGTAACGGACTCAGTGCGTAACGGGTTCCGCGCGTAACGGGTTCAGTGCGTAACGGGTTCCGCGCGTCACGGATTCCACGCGTAACGGGTTCCACGCGTAACGGATTCCACGGGTAACGGGTTCCGTGTTTAACGGGTTCCAAGCGTAACTGGTTCCGTGCGTAACGGGTTCCATGCGTAACGGGTTCCGCGCGTAACGGGTTCAGTGCGTAACGGGTTCTGCGCGTAACGGACTCAGTGCGTAACGGGTTCTGCGCGTCACGGATTCCGCGCGTAACGGGTTCCACGCGAGTAACGGGTTCTGCGCGTAACGGACTCAGTGCGTAACGGACTCAGTGCGTAACGGGTTCTGCGCGTAACGGTTTCTGTGCGTAACGGGTTCTGTGCGTAACGGGTTCTGCGCGTCACGGATTCCACGCGTCACGGATTCCACGCGTAACGGGTTCTGGGCGTCACGGATTCCGCGCGTAACGGGTTCTGTACGTAACGGGTTCCGTGCGTAACGGGTTCAGTGCGTAACGGGTTCTGCGCGTCACGGATTCCGCGCGTAACGGGTTCTGTGCGTCACGGATTCCGCGCGTAACGGGTTCAGTGCGTAACGGGTTCTGCGCGTAACGGACTCAGTGCGTAACGGGTTCCGCGCCTAACGGGTTCTGCGCGTAACGGGTTCCGTGCGTAACGGGTTCCGCGCGTAACGGGTTCCGCGCGTAACGGGTTTCAGCGCGTAACGGGTTCCGCGCGTAACGGGTTCCACGCGTAACGGGTTCCGGGCGTCACGGATTCCGCGCGTAACGGGTTCTGTACGTAACGGGTTCCGCGCGTAACGGGTTCTGCGCGTCACGGGTTCCGTGCGTAACGGGTTCCGCGCGTAACGGGTTCTGCGCGTAACGGACTCAGTGCGTAACGGGTTCAGTGCGTAACGGGTTCAGTGCGTAACGGGTTCTGCGCGTCACGGATTCCACGCGTAACGGGTTCCGTGCGTAACGGGTTCCACGCGTAACGGGTTCTGCGCGTCACGGATTCCGCGCGTAACGGGTTCTGCGCGTAACGGGTTCTGTACGTAACGGGTTCAGTGCGTAACGGGTTCTGCGCGTCACGGGTTCCGTGCGTAACGGGTTCTGCGCGTAACGGGTTCTGCGCGTAACGGACTCAGTGCGTAACGGGTTCTGCGCGTAACGGATTCCACGGGTAACGGATTCCACGGTAACGGGTTCCACGCATACCGGGTTCCACTTGTAACGGATTCCGTGCGTAACGGGTTCCGTGCGTAACGGGTTTCGTGCGTAACGGGTTCCGTGCGTAACGGGTTCCGTGCGTAATGGGTTCCACGTGTAACGGGTTCCACGCGTAACGGGTTCCGTGCGTAACGGGTTCTGTGCGTAACGGGTTCCGTGCATAGTGGGTTCCGCGCGTAACGGATTCCACGGGTAACGAATTCCACGCGTAACGGGTTCCACACGTAACTGGTTCCGCTTGTAACGGATTCCGTGCGTAACGGGTTCCATGCGTAACGGGTTCCGCACGTAAAGGGTTCCACGGGTAACGGATTCAACGCGTAATGGGTTCCACGCGTAACGGGTTCCACTTGTAACTGGTTCTGCTTGTAACGGATTCCGTGCCTAACGGGTTCCGTGCGTAACGGGTTACGCTTTTTTTCCGTATTTTAAAGGCTTCATGATAGCCTTTATCCTTTTAATTATCTTATGCTATTTGCATTTAAATTTTATTATGGTTCGACTAATTTAAAGATTAACGTCTCCTCTTTTCTATTACTAAAGTGTATAGAAGCAAAGAGGCAAACATTTGACTTTTTTGACAACCGCCACTATAGGGCTGCGATGGAGCGGCCATGGATGTATAAAGAGACATCAGACACCAGAGGATAATGAAGTACATCAATTTCCCAGTACAAACACTTAAATAGCCTTCATTTAAATCATGTCCTAAAAGTTGTAAAATACACTAACAGCAGTCCACTCAGGGCTAATGAGTCCTGCTGAAGTGCAAAATGGTACGAATAGAAAGGAATTTGACGAGTGGGGCATGATGACATACTTATTGGGTTATGACAAATAGCCACTTTCATTAAAAGTCCATCTGTGCAACATCCCTCCATTTTGTTGAGATTCTCCAGGATGTGTGGATGACTGAGTCACATCAGAGAGCTCCTGCCTTCCTGATAAGAATAGAAGCCAACTCACAGAGGCAGAAAACCCACGCGGAAGTGCAAACACCAGAGAAACTCACATGCACGTAGGCTGCAAATCGTCAGCATTTATTTCTGCTTGTGTGTGTGTGTGGGATAGGGGTTGACCTTGTTTTGGGCTGTGTCCATCTGTCAGACATCTGCTAAACTACATTAACTGTACAAACCTGATGTTAATTTAAACTTGATGAATCCCACACAGGTTTGGGCCACTTGTAAAATTACAGTATCTAACATTGCTTGAGGAGCCACTTGAGAACAAACTGTTGCCACCACTAGTCTTCTCATGAGGCCCGATATTAGGCATGAATGGACTTGTCTGGTTGAATCAACAGAAGATAAGTAACTTGTTCCTTTGCATTCAGCAGTTTGGATATGTCAGTGTTTGATCAATTCAGCAATGGCGGTGTGTTTTGAGAAAGTGTTCTGAATTTGCTCCAACTCAAATTTTCCTATGTGAATGACTGCTTCTCCATAGACACGTTGGCTGGGGCTCGTGGTCATTGCAGTATTCAGAGCAGGGTTCTTGAGTTTTGTAATCTAAGGCCTACATGTTTGTGACTAAAATCAATATTTTGCTTACCCTCACCCATCACAGTCTACCTTTATAAATCCAAATTGAATTTGTTCAAGGTCAAATTTCTTCACCAAACGCTTTGGAGCTTTTACCAGCGCATCACATTTTCCTTTCGAAAACCAATCCAAGGTCTTTACACTGGCTTCCGAACAATCAAACTCTCGGCAACTGTCACCTATTTTAAATCGAGGCAGAAGACCTTTCTGATTGCCGCTGCCTTTAATTTAATAATTTCTTACACTGCATTACAACTTTTGTTCTTGTATTTTAAAGCTGTCTTATTGTATTTTAACTTGTTTTCTATTTTCTATCCTCTTGTATTGTTACGTGTCAGGCTGGGGCAAAGGCGCCTGTGTATGTGCTTTCTCCCCTCCTGCCTTTCTTTCTCTCTCCCTCCCTTGTTTCCTCTTCAGGTGCCAATAAGGTGATTGGTTTCAGGCCAAGGACCCCCAAACTGATAGAGAGATGGAGCAGGGACCCCCGACTATATATATTGTATAAAATTGGTCCTAGTGCCATGTATAAACATACCTCTTTATTGTGCATTCAATACTAAGCTATTCAAATAATACACCGGTTCATATATTCATGTTTTTATTTCAAACAAGGTACAGTGAGTAGGGCGGCCGTGCCACTGCCATTTAGAAACATACCTTGTCAACTGATACATACCAATGCCAATATCAACACTGTCTGTCAATTGCATAATAATCATGCACACAAGCTACACAAGCTAACTTATTTTTAACGTTTTTAAATTAAATTAAATTTCCTTTTATGATGTATTTCTCTTGCACTTTGTCTTTTGATGTTTTATGTTAAGCGCTTTGAATGTGCTCTAAACTTGTCTTGCTTTAAAAACAGTGGGGATTTACCCACAAGTCTCTGCAATCACGGGGTCATGTTGACAAATGAAAAGCAGAATGTCGACAGCATGTGTGTGAGCTTTTGACGCCCCCAAGGCACATGCACATCCATGTGACTTTGTATGACACACACTAAGACAGCAGCACCTACACACCATTTGCCTTACACCATATATGCACACACACACACACACACCCCTTGTTAGCATGGGAACACCACAGCTGTGTTCAAAATTGCATACTAAATAGTATGTTAGTATGCGTGGAACACAATGCACACCATGTGTCTCAGCCTAATGGAGGGGGTGACCTGGCGGCTGTACGGAACACGCTGCACACCGTGTTCTCACACTTTCCCTCTGCACCTTCTGTTTCTTCATGGCTCTCTCTCCTAGTTGTCCTTCCCCCATAGTAGCGATCACTGTGTTTTCTGGAGTAATACTAACCAAAATGAACTTGAATTGAAAGAATATGAAAATTACAATAAGTTTGGAAATATCTTTTTAGATTCATGTGTTGATTCAGTACTTGTTGAGCCATTTTGGATCCATGAAGACCCACACGTGAACACCATGTATCTGCTCAGCAGCATAACCAATATACACCTCCCTACATCAACATCTAGGATGCCTCCACTGGCAACCTCCTTGTGATTCTTCTGTCTCCTTATAGAAGCACTTTAGGGTAAAGTGCTGTGCTCAGTGGCGCCTCAAACAACTTGAGGATCTAAAATAATGAGCAGGTCCTGACTGTGTTTGCCTGTCGCTGTGATTCAGCAGCAGCCTGCTCCTCTGTTGCACTCTGAGTCCAGTTGAGGGTAAACGCTGTCTTGAGGTCCAGGTTGGAGCGGGTCCAGACTGGAATGAACCGACAAAATCTCCTGCACCAATCTCCTAAAACACAACAGGTATAGTGACTTAAATTCAATGAATCATCAAAATATATTTCACATTGAGGAATCTATTTATCCAGCCACTTAAATTACAGGCGTTTGTCTCAGTGGCATTAGGATGAGATACACTGACAAACATGTCAACTACAATACTTACTAACATACAGTGGAGACAGAAGCCGTAGCATCCTCTTGTTTCCATGCTGCAATCCACTGACTGAAAATCACTCTAGATTAAACCAAAATGTCCCCATAAAGCCAAATCCTATAATTTCCTGACTATTTTCAGGCTTTCAACATTTAATGCATCGCTTTGAAGGAACAGGTATAAAACCACTTTCCCAGAAAAGAGGAAATAGGACAAATATAACTGCTAAATGTACCTATACAGAAACTGCATTGTCAATTACTTTTTGAGGGAAACACATTTCTCCTGGTAAATGGGTGGGTCAACACACAAATTTTACCCAGGAGATTGCTGTTGTTGTCCCGTGTAAAACCAACGTTCATTCAGTGGTGGGCCGTCAGGGCCTGCAAAGCCTTCTCTGCTGGCCTAAACAGAATCACAAAGTTATAGCTATTTTATAATTTAATAATTTTCTTAAATACACTACATGTATTATAATTTATAAAAATATTTTTCCCATTATCTTATTTTCTCATTGCACAGCTACTGTGTTCCTCTGTTGCTCTGCTTCCAGTGCAGCTTGTTTTAAGTAGAGCTTTTATCCAATCAGATTTCACCTCTGTGTCTCTCGGTAGAAGAGAGGCCCGAGGCCTGCAGACTCACAAGTGAATCCCTTTGCAGTTTAAGTGAATGGGGACGATATTGTTGATTGTCATAGTGTTCAACCAATCAGATCTTTAGTTTGACATGTTGGGCGTATTCTTTGACGTGCCAGAGCCTTCTAGCTGGCCTAGCCATACGTGATTGGTCAGTGGGCTAGCCTGACATGTTGGGTGGTGACAATCCCAATATCTGCTACCTCTGCCGAGCGGACATTTTCAGCCCTCAAACGCATTAAAACGTATTCAAGAAATACAACTGGGGAGGCTCGACTGTCTTCACTGGCGTCCATGAATCGAGAAGGACTTCTTACTGGAAATAAAACGCACGGATGTACTGAACAACCGTGGGATTAAACTCTTTATTAACAAAGAAAGAAGGATGGACTTTAGTGAACAGCAGCTTTGGTAAGTTAAATGTGTTTGTTTTTACATCTGCAGTAGCTTTAATATGCTTGTTTGTATATTATTATTTGTACAACTTATGAAGATGGATTTTTGTTTGGTTTTATATGTGATAGGAACCATTGTTACGTCCTATGTAGCTCCCCTTCCTTTAAGCCTATGTTTGCATTCATTTGGTGGACCTGTAAGGCTCCCAGTGAGTGATGCCACTATGTTGCCTCTTTTTGGAGGACTTCCAGGCGGGAGCAACTGGGAGGAGACCATGCAGGACATGGAGCTGGGTAAAGGGACTCTCAGCTGTCATTGTTACTTCTGTGATCCCGACCAAGATGAATGAATGGGTGCGTGGTTTTTATTAATCATTCACAAAAGACTCCATATTTATGAGTAGGATTTCTTGTTATAGGATAACAGGCCTTCTATTGTTTTGTCACAACAAGTATCTTAAAATGTACTCTTTCGTCACACTGCATCATCTGAACTCTGCACTCAGTGTTTTGATCTCTGGTGGAGTTACCTCATAGCCTCCCCAATGTTCTTGTTCTCTTTGACCGAAACCTCCATCCAAGTAACAAAGCCGTTGGCCTTACTGAACCTGTCGATGCTGTCTGCAGACACAACCCGCTGAGCTAGGTCACACTGCAGAGAGAAAGAGAGGCAGGAATACATTTTGTTGTTATAAGGTGAGGGGTTCAGAATCTTCGCATATTAGTCATCTATTATTTGCAGATTCAAATATTTTCATTTAATGTGACATTTCAGTCTGTAACCAAAGTGGAAATAGGACTATTATCTCTGTGAGTTTAATGAAAAATCAACTGTATGCATAACACACGCACACACACAAAATCAGACTTACAGTTGAAATTGTGTAAACCAAAATAGAATAGATGACCTGAGACATTGTTTGATTTTGAATTGATTTGATTGAATTTTCACTTATCTCCTTGTCACGTTTCTCTGGAGAACAATAATAAAAGGTTACGTTTTATGAAATGTCTGTCAATGAATATAGTTGATTAATTAAGTTAATTCATAGAAACACTGAGTGACAAAAATATCAGCCTTTAACACCGAGCTAATACCTCTTGTTTATAATGTTGTTATAATACACTATAAAATACTCATTTATTAACCCTGAGCCATAAGGGGTTCATGATACATTATTCAAATGCATTAAATCACCTTGTTGGCCAGCAGGATGCAGGGGATGGAGTCTCCGTTGGGCAGCATGGCTTTGTTGTCCAGGTCTCGTTTCCAATGGCAACAGCTAAGGAAGCTGGCCGAGCTGGTGACGTCAAACATCACAACACAGCCCACTGCGCCTTTATAATAAATCCTGTTCATGGATATGAAACGTTCCTGGCCTGGAGGAAAGACACAGAGTTCCCTTTATCTGCATCCATCCATCCATCCATCCATCCATCCAACCATTTTGTACCTGCGATGTCCCATATTTGGAGTCTGACTTTTTCTTTATCCGACCAGAGCAGCAGCTTCACAGAATAATCCACTAGAGAAATAAAGCAAATACATATAAGAGAAAGAGAAATAGAAGAAGTGAAGGAAAATATGTGAGAAGTGAGACAACTGAAGCAGAAGTGAAGACTTATATGGAATTACATATATTGCTCAAAATAGAAAATTTACATTTACTTCTGAATTTCAGACTTTCATTCTAAAGGCCTTTAAACACATGGGGCATGACAAATAAACACAAAAATGCTAAATACTCGCCTGCGAATATTTCATATTAAAACTATCCATACCAGCAGCGATGTAAATTTACGACAACTTAAAAGATAGAAAGAAACATACTTGTACAGAAAAATGTACAGAAAAATGTACAGAAAATGTACAGAAAAATTAGAAATAGGTTCTCATAAAATATACAAATCGTTATATATGAGGATATGTTGCAGCATGATATCATGCTCACATTGACAATGCTAACATGCTGATGTTTGGCTTACTCTGAGGCTAGGAAAGTCAGAAATAATTTAGAGAAGGACTAATACTGTTTGTTTTAGTCTTTTCATGAGACTTGATGCTAATAACACGTTTAAGTCGGCTATAGTCTTTGACAACATGTTGTTTTTGATCTAAATACGATGCCAATAAAGCCTCAAGGAACAAGGAAACGTTAATTAAGGGTTTGATGAAAATTGTAAACCTTTCATTGATCTGACAAAGCTTTTACCAATAATTAAATATTCACACACACACACACACACACATTCCAAACCAAGATTAAGGTACTGTACAATCACGTTCTACTACAGAACACAGAAAAACCAAAGCAACCGCACCTCCCATTGTCATCTTGTACGTCTTGTTGAATTGTCCGTTGACGTAGCGGTGCACAAAGGAGGATTTCCCAACATTTCCATCGCCAATGATCAGTATTTTCAGCAGGTGCTCGTTCATCGCTCTCTGTCAGACAACATCATGTGCCAACAGCTCAAAGTTCAAACATCACGTCAGGAAAAGAGATTTACTTGAGTTATTTTTCTGTAACTAAACAAACCCACCTGAGCCATTCTTTGCAGTGGTTGACCGTAAACATTCTAATTCCCTTTAGTCCTTCTAAATGTATCCACTAAAAATAAAAACTTCTTTGCCTCTAAACCCCAAAATTTGTATTACAATAAATCCATTTCTCTTTCCCGTGCCAACTCTATACCTAGAATTCCGTAAACAGTGCTGACTGTCCTTTTCTCTGTGTAGCACAGCCCTCAGGTCTGCTAGTTTTGCTTTCAGGAAGCAAGTTGCCAAAGGGTGGAAGTATCATAAAACACGCCTTCATGGAACAGGGAACTAGAACAGTTGATGTTTGTCTCACATTTTTCTCTTGCACCTCATTGTATGAAATATGACATTACATTATTGGAAACTCTCTCCAACAGTAGAGTCATGCAATGATTGGTAGTTGTCTTTTTAACTTTTCCTCCATCACACACAATGTCCTCTGTGCTTCTAAGAGATTTTTTTGGGGCATATTAATGCCATTGCTCTGCCTAAGACTTGAGTAGTTTGTATGAAATTTTGTATTATTTGTATTAACTATTATTATTAGTCATAGTCTGTATTATTAAACAATGAATTTACAAACAGAATATCAATAAATGCAGTCGCAAATCATTTTATAAAAATGTGCATAACATTGTATAACGTGTTGTATAAATAATGTGAATATGTAGATGGTTTACCATCAAAATTAAATCTGATTGATTTATTTTTTGAACTTACTTATTAGTCAATGAACTGAAGGCTACAATGAATTTACAGTACAGTACAGTATGTTGTGCTGGGCCTCTGTGGTTTGTCGCTGGTATTTGTCTGACACCTGGGGGTCATGTTACAAACTGCAACATCATCCACATGCAACACGACAGCTTTCGCTGGTTCGGTCTACGGGAACAATTCGATGTCAAAAATCAAATAGCCATGATTCCAACAATAAGTTTAATGTAAATTAAAATATGGCGACTTAATACTGTTGTGTTTTATTTTCAAGACCATGAACAGAGCTCCAAATAGGAGATGATGCTGAACAGTACGATCAATTCAAAATTCTATTTTTTATTCTGTCATTTCAGTTCTTTGTTTATACATTTAAAAAAATGTAATCACTTAAATTCTTAAACTTAATCTAAACATGTTTCCATTACATGAACAATACATAAAGAATAAGAAAACAAAGAGCAAATAAATGAATGCAAAAAATACTTTAGCCCTTTTGCAGCACTTTGTAACTGAACACTGTTGAAAAAGCTTCTCCCTAAATTGATAGATTATCTAAATACAGTTTTTAATCCTGCTAATTTTGACAAAGAATTACAAGATATAGTTAAACTTTACAGATTTTTACATTTCAACATTTTGACCTACAGAACCTGCAGCCTGGAATTCTGGTTGTCACGACACAATATTCAGTTCAAAAATAAATTGTATAATGAGACCCAGCAGATGCAGCAGTTTGGACCAATCAGTACGTCATCTTTTTCCCTTTTTGACTTCAGTTTTACAAATGTGAGCTAACTTTGTCTACTGCACCAACTGGACCTTTAAACACAGAGGCAGCAAGAATCATACAAGGTACAGTATGTTGTGCAGAGTAGCACAGTTATGGATTGATTCAACATTTTCTCTCAGCTGTCACCGCCAGTTTGAACACATCACACAAAAAACTCTCTGTCATTAAGTTTCACTGAGTCTTCCAAGGTTAAAGTCATCTAATTGTAGATACATCATATATTGGAGAGCAATTATACTTTGACACATGACATTGATTTATATTTATGTGATAAAATCATATAAGCCTAAAATCAAACAAAGCATTTCTGACTCCAATTTAAAAAAAAAAATCAACAAACTTGTCAACTGCAGTGACTGAAGTGATTAAATACAAAACGTCTTCTTCTTCTTCATCTTCTCCTTTTTGTTCTTCTTCTTTATGACACATTGAGTGGAAAACTAAATATCTTTTTATTTCCTGCAGATTTACCATCAAACTGCAAAAATGCAGCATGTGACTGTCAGGATTTACCTCCTCCTCCTGTTCCTCCATTGTCTGACTTCAGCTGACCTGGAGGAGGTGGATAGAATGCTGGTGAAGGTCATTGTTGACAGCTCTCCCTGCAGCACCACCTGCGGACTGGGCGTTAAAACTCAAACCCTTTGTTTACTGGAAGATGGCGAGACAAGTAAAGATGGAACAGAGGTACTACAGAGATGTCTTGAACATCGAACACTAAGGCTGGGTTGCACTAACAAGGATTCATTTTTAAACCCGATTAAATTATGTTGCTACAAAAGTCAAAACTTGCTAAAATAGCTTAAATTTAAACCTCTCTTTATAGTTTTATGTAACGCGCAAGGTTCAACAGAAGCTCCTTTAACTCAGGCAATGACCAGCCCACCGCAGTCAGACTGTTGGATTTAATAAACGGAGATTCGTCTTTAATTGTGGAGAGGCCTAAATTCTTTAAATCTGGATTTACTCATTTTAAACCTAGTTTTGCTTAACTCTGATTTGAACTAATTTTAGATTTCATGTTCCAATTGTTGTCATCTGCATGTGGAAATGGCTTAATAGAAGGTGTCGGAGGATTGCCATGTTCGTAAGGTAAAGTGTCTGGAGTCGTGGCAGTGTGGACTCAGGACCATGACTGTGACTTCAGGAGAGAGAGTGGAGATCGACTGTCTGGGAGAAGTCATGGAGGCAATGGGCAGGTTCTCCTGGAGGTAAGGATGGAGGAGATTTTGTAGTGATTTGTGTCCTTTTGATTACAAACAAATATCTACAAACCCCATTTCAGAATAGAATAAAATTGCTTTTTGGTTGCTCTTTGTTAAAGTGTGTTAGCTTAGTTTCCCCAGCCCAGGGCTGGATTAACCCGGCAGGGTGCCCCAAGGCAAAACATGACGGTCTCGGGCACCGATACAGTAGCGTACTTTGGCCAGTTTGTAATCCAACATTGCCTCAATCTCAGTGTGTACAATTTCCATCCACTAACTGGAATAACGGAGCTGATTTTTACATACATATTCAAGTAAAATGCATACTTAAGTTGTCCAACAAGGCAAGGAAACACAAACTGAGGACACAACTCTTATTTACAATTGTTAAAAAGTTGCATTCTGCCATTTAAAGCTGGCGTGTAAATTAAATGATCCATTGTTTTTCTTTTCTCAAGGTAAGGTTTCATCTTTAAGAGGAACAACCTGTAATTGCAGCAGCTCTTTGATGGAGGGCAGTGCTTACTGTGATGTTTTCCTTCATGGCTCAGGGTGTCGTGGCGTTACGCTCGAGGAATAATCACCTCTGATGACTCTCTGTTTATTCGCCGGGATGCTCCTCTGCTGGATCGAGTGATTCTGGACCCCATCAGGGAGGAGGACGCAGGTAAACACACCCATACATGTGCTCACACAAACTGGATCTTGGCTTAATTTCAGAACTCCATTTTCCTGGTGACGTCAGGGTTGGGCCAGTAGGTATTGTGAGAAATTAAGTTAGGAAGTATTGATATGTACGTCAAGACAGTCAGGCTCTACAGTTTAAGTATAAGTAAAGTTACTGTGAACTCAACTGTTACTCAAAAGTATTTGACAAGCAATGGGAGCCAGACCTCCTTGTGGCCATTTTGTGCTTCACAAGTGACACTGCTCTGCACTCATGGCTGAAAGGTAGTGACAAAGCTGGTTTATCTGAGGGCACTGTACTGGCAAAAAACATATTTTGCAACTCTGATGCTGTGCCTTCATTTGAGATGTGGCTGAGAGAGGTCTGAGGGAGGGTGAAGGTGTGGTCAAATATTCAACAATAATAACCATGTAATAGTGCTCGATGTATATATGTCAACTTATTTGTATTTTTTTGTGTCTCTTATTGCTGTCTTGGTTAGTGAGCTTGTTTCTTAACATGAGTCTTCCTTTTGAACTATACTCGGGGGTTGATTTATGCAACATTTTCCACATCATTTTAACACCCCATTTTTTCACGACGCCATTAACTTGTTATTGTAAAAAAATGGAAAAATAATATTGCTTTTATGTGCCAACGATACTTTGCAATGAAACTATTCTTAAAAAATAAAATAATTAACATTGTCACCATGACATCGTAGCAGCGGTGCTGAAATTTCCACACAGGCAAACACACACAAATCCATGGGAGCACTTTCATACAAAAGCACTATATCAAATAAAGTGCTGCTAATCATGTCATTTTCAGGTACTTATCGCTGTATCGTGCAGGATGTCACCTTACGCAGGGTGAAGAGGGCTTACTGGGGGATCCGGGTCTTACCTGTCGGAATTCTCAATCTGGACTACGAAAGCTCTCTGGCCCAGTGGGACTCCACTGGAAATCAGCAGAATGAGACCGTGTCAGACCAGCATTACCAAAAGACGGCTCTTCTTCACCCAGTACTGTTTGGTCATTGGTTTGGGGATGCAATAATTATTATTTTGGGGGTTAATGTATTGTTTTTTTGAATTACTTGTGACATATTGCTGTGTAAATGGCCATTACAAAAAGCATCTTATGTAGCCACCAGATTAAAAACAAAAATCATTGATTAAAATTACATTTATTAAATGTTAATTTTGACCCCTCTCATCACAGATGCTGATCAGTTTGAGCCTGTCAGGCGTCGGCGCTGGATTGATGCTGCTGGGACTCTACTGGACAGTGAAGAGGAGAGAGCTCAAGCATTTTGACAGATGTTGCTGTTTTTCCATCGCTCAGTGCACACACAATTAAATTTCTGCTCCACATGGATTATATCTCCAGAATGATCCCCTCAAACAACAAATAAACAAACATCTGAGATAGAATGAAGACCTTTGATTTCAGCTTTCAACTGGAAAGGGAAAATATAATAAAGCCACTTTTTAAAGCAGCAAAGCTATAAGTTATAAGATGTATAAAGCTATAATCAATATTTTTTGATAATAACAAAAGATCAAATAACACTCGAAGTGATAAGCCTCCAGAGAATTATCGACTGAATCTGCAGCTCCATGAGTTTCAGCTCATTATTTAGCTGTCATCTTCACTGTTTCTTTCACCGCTCTCATAGTGTAATTTCTCGGCTGCAGCAGGCAGTTGTTTTCAACAAAAGGCTCTAAAATGCCACAATACACTACCTACTCAGCGGCAAACAGCAGCAAACAGTTAGGCCCCGATCACAAAACCTGTTAAACCTACGGCCTTTTTTATTGAAGCCTACTAAAGAGCAGCTTGCTCAGTCTTTTTTTTAAAAGTGCTCTGTCCGATCTGGGCCTTAGAGACAAGCTGGTGAACACAGTGCAGCCTTTAGCAGCGAAAGAACCAGATAATTGAGACCAAAAATGAGCTAAAAGATAGTGAATATTGCTTATGAAATGCTTTTCAAATGTAATTTGAAGGGGATGCATTGGATATGTTTGTTAGACCTTCTTTGGAGAGTAACACTGAATGGAAACTACAGTTTATCTTTAAGAAAGGGCACTCCCAGGCTTAGTTTCCAGTTATTCTGGCTGATAAGACTCTGCCCAGGGCCAAGCTATGCTGGAAGTATAAGGTCCATCTCTATCCTTTAAACATCATTTTAAGTGTCTTACCTAAAAACTCAGAGGGAAGTTTAGAAACAAATGCAGTTTTTCTTTTGGCGCAAGGAAAAAATATTCAAGCGACGCTTTTATTAGCAATTGATAATGGTGATATTTTATATATGCATGCAAGTTCACCTTCTTTGTAAATGTTATATTCAGTATATCATTCTGCGTTAGGATTTGTCTCTGATTCAGGTTTCCGCACACATCATTGCCGTTTGTATGAGAAGGTAGGTTTGTCCTCCTTATACAACTGTAGAATGGAACATTAGTACATTCTTCTGAAAGCCAATATTACACGCACTGCCTCCTTATCTATGTTTTCTACTGACTCCTAAAACTATCAGAAGCTGTAACCCTTCAGTCACACGGACAACTTGTGTTCGTCATTTCTTAAACCTGCACTGCCTTTGGTGAAAGTGTTTTTAAAGTTTTTGCACCCTCATCTAGATTATTTCATGCACATTGGGAGATTATAAAAACAGGATTAAGGACTATTTGACTGCTGAATATCCTGTTACTGAACAGTGCTAATGACATTGATTGATGTAATTTGATGTTAGTGTTAAGTCAGTTCCTTCTGCTTTTCATGTGAAACTTTTTATGCTGCCATGCGGCCAAGACTCCCATGAATAAGAGATTTTGAATCTCAACGTCAATCTCAAATATTCCTGGTTAGATAAAAGTAAAAAAAGGACTAATATGAAGGATATATTGGAAGTTACCCCACCCTAACTGGTGCACCAAAGCTGAGAGGAGAGATTAGGACCCACAGAGTCCTGAGGAGACGTTAAATCAAGCAAAATGAAAGCTCCTGTGGAGGTGGACCATAGCTGATGAAGGGTATTAACCATAAAACAACTTAGTAGACAAAATGAAAACATTTAAACGCTGGGAGTGACAGGAGTCAAGAGTGTGTTAGACGGTTGTCTAACTCTGTGCCAGCAGATGGCAGTGTTGGTTCATTAAAAAGGTTCTGACAGACAGTATGACGTTAAGCATGAGCATATTCATTATATTATATATATATATATATTCAGACCACGCTGCATAATGGGACTGAGCTGCCACAGTGGAACGAATCTGATTAAGAGGGAGGAAGACAAAAGGATCCTCTCAAAAACAAGATGATGCATCTCAAATTGTTGATGCTCATTCATTACACATCACAAACAAAACTTTTGGATGGATGAAAAATGTTGAGGCAGCTTTGTTGTTTTAAGATCCTTAGCACTCAAACCATCGACAAGAGCAATGTTTGAGCTGTGGGCTTGTGAAAAATCCCTGTGGCTGATATTTGTGGGTTTTACACTTACGAACAAGATTAAATGTAAATATTAGGAACCCATCAAGTCTTTGAGTCATAAAAGACAATAATTTGTTAATGATCAGACTCTGGTCAAGATACTCTGCAGGTCTTTCCAGAGGGTAAGTGGTCCATGTCCACCCGATGAACTACAATTTAAAAAAATATAGTCAATTGTCCTTCTGGTGGAGCATGAACACCAACTACAGAGATTTTTCAGAACCTGGCAACCCAAAAGCTATTATATGTGTGATTTACTAGAAAGTGGTGCCAAATACTACCAAAGTGGTAATATTTATCTGAATCAAAATGGTTTAGTTTTCATACTCAAAACTGTTAAAAGAGCAAACTTTTGCAACCAGAAGGTTGACAAGTGCGTAGGAGAATACCTAGGGTAGACAATATAGAACAAAAAAACTCCTGCACACTGTCTTCTTCACATACATTGAATGGGAAGAAGACAGTGTGCAGGAGTTTTTCTGTTCTATACTCAAAACTGTAGCCTACACTTTGCTTATCATCTTCACACAAAAATAACAGTAGCTTCAAAATATTTTTTAGGTTGAAAAGTTAAAAGTACAGATGCAGTTGAGAGGTTGGAAAAAAGGCTTGTAAGTGAAGAATATTACTATTTCTAAGGTCAACTCGACAGAAATAAAATAAAACGGATCAAAACAGTCTTGGTTAGTCTTTCTACTGTTCTAACAATTATCAACTCTGGCGAGTGTTTGAAGAGAGACTGAATAAGTTAACACGTACAAAAGAAATGAGGTCACCCACAACACATTTTCACTGTTTATAAACCCTGGTTTCTGGCGTGCTTGTCATGTTGAATGTGACACACCAGGAGAAAAAAAACCATTAAGGCTACTCAACTACTGGCGATCGGAAAGGAGTCTATTGCAAATGTGTTTAGCAGGTTTTCAGTGTTAAAAAAAAACTGCATATACCTGCTAATTTTGGTGGAAAAGGGTAACAAAGACATATTTTGGGGATTTAATAAGAGCTTTAAGTATTGCACCACCACTGTCCTGTTTATGACCAACTTATAAAACTACCCAACAGTGAATAAAATGAACTGCACCTCATGCATCAGTAATACCACTACAGTAACACTGTTCTGCATAATAGGTGGGGTATTTTTGCTGATACTTCTGAATATTTTGCTGATAGTGCATCTTTCCTTATTTGAATACAACTTTTGAGTGCAAGACCTTTACATCTAAGTATATTCACACTGTAGTATTGCTGACATTTCAAGAATCTGAATATCTAGGCCAGTTTTAGGACACAATAATAACAGATGTTGACGTCATCAAAGTGCTATCACTGAGGCAGAGAGAGAAAGGCGATGAGGACAGATGTCTTTGCTTGTCTGTGATGAGCGTCTTTATTTGTGCTGTTTTGAAAGGAGCAGAGGCAAACGAGGGGCTCAGGGGAAATCACACAAATGCAATTATGATGATATGCTTACTGTAATTCATTCATTTCCTCGTGGAACTTGCCCCATTGAAACCCGAAGAACGTCATTTCCCTCCATGTGCTTATTTACAACATCAGTCTACAAGATGTAACTGTTTTGCCAGCGCTCACTGCACACACAATTTAATTACTGCTCCACTGAACCATCATAGAACACATAATAGTCTGACATTGAATCAATGGATGATCTCTCCACGACGAACGCCTCCAAAAAAAGATTCTGAATGAAAATGAGAGAAAAGAAATCAGGTGTTAGATGCTTATTATAACCATGTTGAGCACCGGAGAGATGAGATCAACAAACTCTCCTGTTGTTCTCAGTTTTCTGAAATGAAAATATGAAGTAAACTAAATGTCAGAGGTCGTCTTAGTTTTTGAACTTGTATTTTTTGCTGCCCCTCTTGAGCCATATTCTAAAAAGCAATTTCTTTCGGGCCCTTCAATTTCTTTCGGGCCCTTCAATTTCTTTCGGCCCTTCAAGCGGTGCAGCTAGTGGTTGCAAATATATTGTAAGTGCTGGTGAATCAGCTCCAGAAATATCTGAAGAAAGAAATTTAGCTTTCTGATTGTGAAGTTTAACTAGCAGTGACGTTCCAAAGTCGCAGTTTGATGGACGTCTGAGTTTAACATATTGTATAACTTCCTGTAAGTACAAAGCCATTATGTATGTTGACTTTGTGAAGAGGTCTTACGAGGAAACTCAAAAGCCCCTTTGAGAAACCAACCAACATACACACACTTATTTCCTCCCCTTTTGTGGAGCTTTCTATGTCATCTCAGCTACAAATTCCACCTGTCTTCACCCGAGCAGCCCCCAAACATCATTCCAGATTTGTCTGTATTGAGTTTGAAGAGAGACTGATTGTGTAAAATATATAAAAAATAATTAACCACCATAACATGTTCACTAACAGTGTTTTCCGTGTTCTCCACTATGATTGCAGTAAACACAAGGTTCATGTTGTGAATTCAAACAAAAACATTCTCTTAGGTTCAGGGAAGGAAACCCCATAGGCTTCGGAAAAATGTCATGGTTGGGCCTAAAATAACTACGCAAACTAAGCAAAACATAAACAACCGCTGCTACAAAACATACTTAACTTTTAAATAACTCAATAACACTTTGAGACACGAAAACTGGTCTCCTGGTTGAAATCCTGACATAGTTTGACCCGCCCACCCTGTTAGGGTGTTTTCTGTCTTTATACTACTTCATCACACTCCCGGAGCACTTTCTCTTAACGTCTAACATCTAATGACACCGAGGGGTTTACATTGGAGCTAGTCATACAGATGCTGAAGGGTGCGTCAGTATCAGGCGCAGAGGAGTGTGACAAAGAGTCAGTATTTGACCCCTTGGGAATGAGAACGAGCTGGAATATGGAATACATCCATTACGTCTCCAGATTCAATCGTCTACATCAGTGGTTCTCAACTGGTCTGGCTGCGGGACCCACCATCACTTAATGACAAGCCGCGACCCAAATTGAGGACAATTTTCAACTTCTCAAATGTATTTAATGAAAAGACGGCGCAGTTTGAACCTGAGCTGAAAATGTCCTCTGCAGTCGTAGTAGTAGGGAGCTCTCTTGTGCAGAGAAATTGTTCCTGTAAGTCCCCGTCCCACACATGTTTCACGTAAATGAGTAAAACTGCTTTGTTTGTTATGTCTGTAGATTCGTCCATTTGTAATGCAAAATAACCACTTGCCTAAATTCGAGCTGTGGTCTGTTGTTTGATGTCATCCGACACGTCTTCAATTCGCCTACTTATAGTGTCATTTGACAGAGGTATAGTTTTCAGTTTATCCCCTGCTGATATTAGCATTACAAGGCATTAACGCCAAATATTGTTAAGGAGTGTGACTAGACGGCACTCCGCTGCATAAAAAAACAAAAAACGCCCTTCAAAATAAAAGCACAAGATTTTTAATTTTTTTTCAGGCAAAGGCCTGCCACCCACTGAAAACGGGTCCGCGACCCACCAGTTGAGAATCACTGGTCTACATGATGGTACAGTTGATTAATATTGCAAAAATATGGTTGCAGCCTGACTTGGTGATACTGTTCCAGACTATTAAAGCACAAATAAAATGTTCTCTCAATTGCAAATCAATATGGATATTATAGTCTAATATCAAGCACAGGGACTGCAGTTTGAACAGAATGTCACAGAACAAAGCCGCCAGCATGTTCTGAAAGTCCTGCAGATTTTAATTATATGGGTCTCATTTATGGACGTTAAATGGCTTCTGAGTTAAGAACCTGAGAGGAAAGAGTGGAATAAAAAAACTAACTGCAGATGGCTTTAATCAGGTTCTGCTGCTTAAATTATAATTTATTCAAGCCTGGGGCAAAGAGTAGTTTGCACAAAGCGATTTTTCGATCTCTCTTTTTGTCCTCTGTGGACTCCAGTGAAACGGTGCCACAAATTATGTTCTGACGACTGCTAGACTATACAATCAGCTCACAGTTTGCATGTACACAATACAGTGCAAACAAAGATGTGGCATGGCAAGTGAACAACCACTAATGGTAGAGGACACTAAATTACAGAGAACAAGACACATCATTAAACAATCTTTCATCGGAAGGTCTTGGGGTGACAATATTCTAGACGCTTACTTCATATCTCTAACGTTACTGCGGACCTTTTAGCATGAGCCCAGCTGTGAGACGGCAATTAGATAAAGTACGAGGGCATTGATTTTGCATCAAAGCCAAAAGTCAATGTCTCCTTTCTCCTGTTTTCTGTCACTTAACCTTTATTCTTCTGTTTGTCATGAACAAATGTCAAAAACTCTGTAAAACTTTCGGAGTTTCGAACAGGCGGCAACCTGCGGTTCTGAAAAGTGCAGGGTATGGTTTAGGACGTGGCTATACCTTGTGATTGAGTTGGAATAGAGACGTCCGTGTTTTCGTATTAGAACTTAAACCTTTTCCCAGTGTGTTTTAGTTAAAAAAATGGATTAACATTCAGGTCACATAAAAGATGTCTCATTCAGTGTTCGGTTGTAGTTAGCTCCACCTTCTCATGTCAATCTGGTTCCAAATAACCCAGATGGCAACGGCCAAGAACTAAGCTGGTGACGGCCAAAATGCCGTTGTCCACAAACCATCCGATGACGTCACGTTGACTACATCCATTTCTTTCCATTTATATATATACTATATGCTACTTTGCAGTTGTGTACTTTGTGGCTTCTGAAATGTCTAACCATCAGCAAATATTATCTGAATATTCTTTGGAACTGCACATAAGAGATAACTATTTTAACATACAACTATTGTGTCAATTTTCTGGAGAGGACAATATCTCCAGAACAATTTTATTCATGCACAGTGAATACAAATTCTCAAAGAAATACATAAAATATATTCTATAAGCCCACAAGTTTCAACAAAATACCTGAAAGTCATTTTTTACTTTTTAAAAGAAAATAAATCCATCACATATTTGCATATTTGTTGGTAGTCTCAACCTTTTCCGCTGCATCCATTGTTTGTTTTGCTGCTGTCCTCTTCTCTCCAGTTCCCAATGCCAAAGTAGCATTGACCTTTCTGTGAAACACTCTTGCTCTTTTGTGTGTGAGTGCACCATCTTTTTTAATGTCACTGTGGTGTCCAAATGTGCTCTTCACCAGAACAGAAAACTAAGAGAGGATGACAAGCCTTGATCCAGAGCTGATTGCAGGACATACTTTAAACTGGCATTTGTGTGGAGCTTGCAGGTATCGGGGGAAGGGGATTTTAATAAAATAATGTCTACAGAGGAGATGAGAGAGGAGATGAAAGCAGCAGTTTCATAGCACCTACAGCTGACAAAACTATCCACAACAACTTCTAGTTGAAATTCGAACTGCTACAATACTGGAGCTATTGGTTTTAAGACGTCTGTGTATTGTGTTGCATAAATATCTACCGAAATGAGCATGTTAACAAGCTAGCACCGGCCTGTCCCGTCATGTAATAGCACTTGTACCTCGAGAGACATTAGTGAGTCACTTTAGTATCCAGTCTACCCAAAGTCCAACATGAGACGACGAAGAAGTAGAGTGCCACAAGGCGCTGTGGATTGAGCTGCTGCATGCTATTTTTCCTCAAATTGGTCTCCTGGTGGCGGGAAAGACAAAACGAAAACATGAGTTGTTTTCTCGTTTCTGCCACTTTGATTTAATCCAATAAACAAACTATTACAAGTTTCATGGACCACACAGCCCACTTTAGTGGCACAGTAGACACAGGATGGCTGAGGCTCATGGCAAGCAACCGTTATCTCCATCCCAACCATTCAGTATACCATGTATTTAATTTTGCGTTTTCTTGCCCTGCTGTTAGTTAGTTGGCTTTTTCAATAACTCATGACTGTAAATTTAGATTGCATGGACAGAGTAGTAGCAGTGAAATGCTGCCCCATTTTTGTTGTATGGGGTTTTCTCTCACAAAACCAAAACATACTCAGTACTGCTTCTGTGTTATATCTGATTTGTACCTCTGTGGCTGTTTGCCTATGTGTTCTGTGTGGGCACCTCTCCTGTGTGCCAGGCATACATATACTGCAGCGGATGGCGGATGTAATTTATTTTTCATTTGGACCATCCTTTTACAGATCCTTTATCAGGCGGTCATTGATTAATTTGACAAGCGTGATTCAATATTTTAATGTAAGTTTGGCCCAACAAAATTTATGGAAAAGTCGGATGATGAAGGAGGAGCTCCCGTGCCTAGAATTAATAAGGAGAAAAAGAGAGAACCTATGAAGTGGCGGTATGTGCAGCCTCTAAATACAACCATGCCCCTGGAGGGAGAATACAGCCTGCTTGTGCAGCAAATGAGGGCAATGGATGAGGAGATGACCTTCAGGTATTTCAGGATACCTACTAGCCGGTTTAAGGATTTGGTGCATCACTCGCATCCATTTCTGAATCAACAAGCCATCAACAGTGCTCCAGTGGGGGTTGCTGAAAGGTTGGCTGTCACACTCTGAGTCCTCGGCTCAGGTGCTTCCCAACAATGCGTTGCAGCTAGCTAAAGACTTGGGTCCATCACTGTGTCCTGCATCGTCTCTGAAGTCTGTCATGCATTGTGGTTGGCCCTGGAGAAGGATTTTATCTCTCCCCCAACATCATCTACATCATCTAAGTGGGCTGACATTGCCCAAGACTTCTAAAAGATTTTGAACTTTTGTTGTGTCAGAAGCGTAGATGGAAAGCATGTAGCTATTAAACCTCTTTCAAGATCTGGCTATAAGACTGTAAGAGCAACTATTATTCATCCACGTCCAATGCTAAGGCTTCAAGGGTTGCCATAGGCATTCACATTGATCTCTGCACTTTCTTCCAGTCCCCACAAGAGAGTGTACCGTGGAGCAGAACGTCAGAAGAGGAAAACTCAACTGAAACAGACTGCCTCAACACGGGTAACAGCAGTCCAAGTTTTTGTACTTTTATAGCTTTTAGATTTTTCTTGTTTTTTTCTTGTACGCGTCTTGTTATAAATAACAAAAGATATCACATGACTTGCCATCCAAGAGTCAAAATGATACATCAACCAGATTCATTTATCAACTATTTCACCATGTGCGTCAGCAATTGACATACAGTGTTACATATTTTAAATACATTTTGAATCAGAATGGTGTAGTTTAAGAAAAATTAACAGTCTCAACAGCATCTATTTTTACAGGTTTGAAACTTGTAGATTTAACTAAATTTGTCTGCAACTGATGGAGAATTGTTAACATACATTAAAAAACAAGTTTGTATATAACTTGTATAACATGCATGTATATTCAAACTACACAAACTGTGAGCATGTGTGTGTATGTGTGTGTGTGTGTGTGTATACATAAGGGTGAATGAGTGAAACTACTCAGTGCCAGTTACAGCATTCATCTGTTCTTCTGGCTCTCTTTGCTGCTTTTGCAAAGCTCTGCTCAATCTGAAAGAGGATGGATTTTAAATTTGGCCACAGATTTTTCCTGTCTGGGAAACTTGTTCAAGGTGTCAGCGACAATCTGTTCCTATCTTGTGTCCTCATCGTCATCACCAAGCTGAGCAGCTCTCTAGCAATGTCATCAAGACGAAGAAGTATTTCACTGGTTTCCATCTTCTGGATGGTGGTAACAGAGAGGCCCTGATGCTTGAAGAGGCAGATGATGGAGCGGGTGCGCATGGGTGTTATGTTAGCCCCGATGGAGGGGGTGTAATGTTGGTCTGCTCTTCATCCAATCAATTGGTGAGGTAATCTTTGCAGAGAATTGCTAGGCAACTGGAATGATTTCTCCAGCTAACTCAGTGGGCTGGAGAGATCCTCTCCGTCAAGCTGAAATGACATTGCGACATAAAGTTAAGGAAGATAATATTTTTCTGCATCATATTAAAGTTACTGTAAGGAACTTTTAACAGGTTATGCAATTGTCTCAATTTAATAATGATGCCTCTATGCGACTTACATAAGTCAACAAGACCTTCATCGAGTAGATTGGCTATTTCTATATAGTTATACTCAATGCTTGTCATCGGTGCCACCGGGTCAGATTCCGTGCAAAATCAGATGAAATCATGCAGGTTAACCAGAAAGTCCTTCAGGTCAGACTCCAGCAGGTCACCAAACCCGCTGCGCACAGATCCAGATCCAGATCTACTGCCGCCTTTGACCTGCAATCAGAAGGACTGACCAGCACAGTCAGCCAGTCTGTTTTCTAAAGGGACTCTGGTGCTGGAAACACCATTTTCACCACAAAGTTCCTTGTAGTAGCTTTAAAATGTTGTAACCCCCTTGACTGTTATAACATTGTGTTAACAAAGTTTTTTGAAATGTATTTTTGTCAGTGTTGAGTTGTAAAGTTGAATTCACACGATTTGAAAATTTAGCAGATGCCATTATATTTTCCCTCTCTGAAAGTTGTGGTGCATCTGTGGTGAATGTGATGGACAAAAGTAGCTATTGGAGTTTTGCACAACTTGTAGACTTCTTTTTTTTTTTTCATTTTTACAAATTTGTCTATCAGAAGCTTCCATTTTTGGTTACACCCTCCGACATCACTCTCCAGCTCTTCAACGATATCTTTCTAGGAATTGTGACTAACATTAACAGTTGAATGCGTCATTCCATATCTTCTGACTTGCTGGACAAGCCTTTCTTTAAACTGGTCCAATGTGCTTCTTGTTGTGTCGGATATGAGGTACGCGTTCGGATATCCCACCTCCAGAATCAACTTCCCAAATTCTGTGGTGTCCGTGGTGCCTGCCTCATAGTCACATTTGCCAGGCTCTCTGCGGGCTCTGCGAAGTGTGAATTAGGCATAAATTATGCATTCATTTTCGTGTCTCCAGGACCGCATTTTCCCATGATGACAGACAAGGTGACAACAATATGAGCGTTGCTGTGAGCAGCTCGAAGAGCGCTCACACATTTTTAGTTTGTAATGGCTAAGTCCAGCTTGAGGTCTTTTCTCAGTTTCTTCCATTTTTTTGCCCTCCCTTCCTTCCTTAAATCCATCCGGCTGTTTCAGCCTGACTCTCTGCTCTGTCATGCTGCTTGTGTGTTTTGTGGGATAGCTCTGTATTCAGGTCTGTGAGATCAGGTCAGCTTGTTTTCCGTGCGCAGACAAAGAAAGCTATTCACCTTGAATGTCAGAAAATGTCAAAACACCTGACTGAAGGGATTTCAAAATAAATCCTCTAACACATTTCTCACAATGTTTGCAAAACAGAGTGTATTACTGATTTTTTCAGACACCTAAACAGAGTTATTGCTTTTCTTTCTAAAAGAACACAATGCATTCTTGTACTGACGTGACATCTTTAAATGATCTGCCAGAGTGAGATCCTGACCATCACTGGTGATCTGAGTCACTACAATGATCTTAAAAATGTTTGATAATCGTGACTCAACAACTGCACAGTTACTGGAAAAACACTGTGAGATCATGCATTTATTTCAAGTGCCAGGCCACCAATTGACAACGAAAACAGCTGAATGTCGGCTTGGTTGTTTGGGACTCTTATCATGTGGGCTGTGTGTGAGACCAGACTCCTAAAGTCAGTGATGTGTCAAGAGTCAGCAGGATGATGTAAGTCATACTGTCAGTGTGCAATATGCCCTCTTTGCCAAATTGTGTAAAGTGGGAAAATATACAAAGCAAAAAGCAGTTAGGTGTTTAAAACAGCTTTACATCATCTGGTTTTCTCAGAATTCCCAGAGCCAGTGCACTCCTTGCACTAATCAGCATCATCATCCACTGATGGTGCTCATCACCAATGTTTTCTGATAAAACACAAATACACCAGCTGCATTTGGTACACATTGGAACAGCTGCCAGAATTAGATGTGGCTGCAATTTTGAAAAGCCAAAGACTATTTATGCCAAAGTTAAATTCTTTGTACAAAATACAACTTAGCTCATGAGTTAGCAAGTAAATGGAACTAGTTGTCCTGCTAACAGTTCTACAGACGTCTCTATTAAAACGTGGTTCTTTAGGGCTGCAGGGTATTTTTTGCCCCAGTGTCAAAGAACCTGCAGCAAGGCTGACTATCTTCGTTTTGCAATGCAACTTTTACATTTGCTAGTTACATAACAAGCATATTTATTTTACATAGCAAATACTTATTTTTACCAAATCCACCATCTTTTCCTAAATCTACCTTTTGTAAATGTTGACGTTTATTTTGAAAAGAGACTGTGTGAATGTAACGAGCAGAAAACTGTACGTTTCCTGTAAACACAGAAGTTCATTTTCATAATACACTTTGCATGCAACTGGCGGAAACTGTTCTTTGCTCTTCTTTCAATAAAGAAACACTCTTGTTCTGATATAGCTGATGCTATTTCAAGATCTACGCTAACCTCTTCTGGAACTGCCATTGTTACACACACCTAAGCCACACCCATAGCTGCCAGTAGCTCCTCACAGGACGTTGATTGGTCTGTGCTCTGGCTTCCTGGACACAAAGCACTTAAGGCCTGACAAGATGGATTTTGGTGTTATATGTGATCCTGGGATTCTTGAGTAATCTCATGATATTAATAATAATTTTATTTATATAGCACCTGTAACAGAGTTTACGAAGTGACCATAATCCAGCTGCTGTGCAAGGTAACCAATGACCAAGCTGCAGTATTTGACAAGGTGGGGATGAGATTACGTTGGTTTTTACCTCACTAAAAGGATTCTAGTATTTTTTGTTATATGCATTAAAAACCACAACATATATTAGATCAGTACCAGATCAGGCAGGTTGCATTGAAGTATCAAGTGTCGACACACATATGTGGACACGGCGTTCAGATCTGGCGCATCAGATCACAGAAGTCACATTAAAAAGACAAGTGTAACCATGGCCTATGATGGACATTTGTCTATTTTCTGATATTTTACAGACTTAACGATTTGATTCATTGAAAAAAAAAAAAAAGTATCAAAAATAACTGTTGCAGCCATACTCTGAGAATACAGAGGCAGAGTAATACTAAAAAAAGATTTTGGTAGGAGTATAACATCAAACCATTATGTTTCAGGCTCCATTTTCATCCATTGACCACTGGGGCAGAAATTGACATATTGGATGTGACTGAGCGTTAAAACAAGTGCCCTCCTCTGTGTTTATGCGCATTACCATGTTATCAAAAAAAAAAACCAAGCAGCTGAATAACTATCGAGGTAAATTAAAAGAAAACACGATAGAAGATTGGTGATGAAATTGAGGTCATGGCGGGGACACAAAACACACACACACACACACGATGGATGACCTTTCCTAGAAGACTTGCCTAGGTGCACCTGCTCAGTAATTGGAGACAGTCACAGGGGGGAGTCTGTGTGTGTGTGTGTGTGTGGTGTCCTGCAGTGACGACAGTGCACATTGAATTTCACTGACATTTATATATTGGAGGTACTGGTGAGAGCTGACCGTTTGAATGTGTGTGTTTGTGTCTCCTGCAGTAACATAAGGGAACATTACATACATTTCCCTTTATTCTATACATCTAAATTGTGTACGTAGGTGTACATTTGTATTTGTATTATTTTTTTTAAATATTGGTCTCAAAGACCAATATAATATTATGTTACATTTTTAATTATAATTTCTCTCTCTCTCCCAGCCTCTTCTCTTGTCTCTCTCTCAAATTCAACTCAATATGCTTTAGTGGTATGGATGTAACAAGGACAGCAATAACCTAATGATCTTTCCCTTTGTGCGTTTGTTTCATTCTCCCATTTATGTGAAGGATGTCCTTCAGTCTTGCTTCTTGTGTGTTTGTGATATTAGGCTACATAAATAAAACTGACCTGACCTTTGCAGTAATTATTCTGGAATTCCATGTTTTAATTTATTGTTTTAATTGCTTTGTCTTAATTGCCTTTGTCCACTATAAGGCATATTCTGAGTTGTCCTCACCTCCAGAGGGTCACATTTATTATAAATTGGGCATAACCACTTCAAGCATAACACTTCCTGTGGCATCGACACTTAAGTCAAACCAATCTGTAGATGGAAATCTGTAAAACATTGTTTTCTTCTAGGCATATACTATCCCATGTAATTTGATTTCACTATATTTCTGCGGGTTTACCTTGAGAGACAGGGTGAGACAGCTATACAGTCTATGTTTCCAACAGGGAACTGAAGTCGTTATGCTCTCGCCAAAGCTCCAAGACAAACAAAATAACCAGTCACACAATTTCTTGCTCGTTAAACTTATTATACCACGTAACTTTCAATAACAATCTCTCAATATACTTCGCAGCAGGAAACAACAATTTGTAATAGTGGACATAAACCCTTAGAGAAAATTGTTTTAAGTGCAAATGTGTAATGCTTGAAAGTGCAATCTGAGGTGAAACCCTTTAATGATTATGTTGCGTAATAACTCTCCACTTTATTCATCTTTCTTGTCTTCCTCTTTTATTCTCCTCATTTAATTGAACCCCTTACTGTTTTCTTTCTCTTTATCTCCCTCTGTCTTTCCCCCTCTCTCTCTCTCTCTCTCTCTCTCTCTCTCGTTATGTTAGTCCCTGCCTTTATCTTTCAAAGGACAATTAAGAGAGAGCTATACAGAGTGTGTCACGAGAATTCTGTGCAATGATTTATTTGCATAATTTCTTTCAAAAGCCAGGCTTTTGTCTCGTCTTCTTGAGCACAGCATCTTTTGATGTGATGTTCAAGAGTGACTGTCATAACATCCACTTAATCTATACAGGCATCTTTTGCCTGATTGAGAGAAACACACATTAAGTCAATGTTTTCAACTGGCACATTATCATGCAGGCTTCATTGTTATGACTTGTCTTACTTAGCACTCAGGACTGTGGTTTACAGAACCTTTAAACTATGGCGAGCAGTTCTCGAGATGAAAACTTGGAAAGTGCAAATGTTTGATCATAAGCCAGAAATGTCCAACTGCTGGGATGGGGAAGCCACCATTTGTTTTACAATTGTGAACATTAAAGAAGAGACGAGAGATTTCCGTTATAGTTGTTGTTATGAATTATAGAGCCGCAGCAGAAATACTTAAAATTAAGACAAAAAAGTAGCACCCCTTGGAAGCTGGTCAGATCATTTTATTTATTAATTTAAATGTATAGATATAAACCATGTCACAAAAAGATCTGGACAGATGTATAGATAAAGCTAGAGCAAGATAAAAGGCAATTGCTTGTAATAAATAAAAGGACCTGAAACAAGGATGTCACAGTTTGATACCATCTAGGTACATATGCTCCCGAGCAGTCAAATTTTAATGAACAATTTAGCTCTTCGAACTTTTAAAGTGGGAAAGAGGTACAAAATTCATGTTTTAAATTTGTTCTGTTTGCAAAAGGTTATATCTTTTTTTTAACTAGGACATGTGGGTGACAATCAAGTCCTAACTGACTAGGTCCTCTTGGTTGTCAGTAACTAGTTACATGCAGAATATTGATTTAAATGTATGTTCTGGAAATGTTTGTATATCTATGTTTACTAGCCTCTGTAATTATCTCTACAGCTGTATCACTTATAAAATTCAGTTTATTTCACAGCCTCATTTACTCATCACACTACCTCTTTTCATCTTTTCTGTCTGCTTGTCTCTGTCAAGAGTTCAAGTACCTTAAGAGACTCTTGTGTGTAGGACCTCTAAGTCTTCATTATTTGAATATCAAGGGGGCTTATGAAGCTTTCTAAAAACAGCAACACAACCACTGATGAATGTTAGCGCAAGTGTGGTTTGTGTACACAGTATGCACATATACTTGAAAATGTCCCTCTTTTGTTTCTTTTTGAGTGTTTGTGCTTCCGTCCAACAAACGCTTATGTGAGGTCTGAGCTTGATCCACATCATTGACCTAATGCGAACTGGGAATTATTTAAACTGTTTATGTTGCTGTCCATGTTGTGAAATACATAAACACCATGTGATATAACAAAAAACAACAACCTTGTTTTGGGGATGTTATTACCTGCTGCTTAGGACTCCCAAAAAGCTGCAGTATACCAAAATATGTTCAAGGTCTCTTACTGAGGAACCACTTGCTGGAACTAAATAATAACCCTTACTATTTGTATGCTATACAATATAAATGCTACATATATGCTGCCCATGTTGTGAAACTAAAAAAAACAAAAATAGTATGTGATATAACAAAAATAAACTTGTTTTGGGGATGTTATTACTTGACTCCCAAAAAGCTGCAGTACCAAAATAAGTCCACGGTCTCTTACTGAGGATAACCCTTACTATGTATATGCTATACAGTATAAATGCAACATATATGCTGTAATATATATATATATATATATATATATACTGTATTTATAAATAAATCAGACGCAGGGTCCCTGTACAATATAAACCTCTAAGTCTTGCTTATTAGGTCAAAGTTTGCAAGGGGCAAGAGAATTCAACTGAATTCAATTTTCAAATCCAAGGAGCTTATTTTGAGCAGAAAAGGCAGTTTCTATATGGATTATAAATAGTATTATTGTTGTACCTCTTTACTTTTAAAACACTTCATGTCTTTATAGCAGAAGTTCAGTCTTTCTGCAGCTGATTTGTGTCACACAAGTTAAAATACATTATTTACAGTCCTTGCTCATCAGGGCGCCCTTAAAGTCATTAAAAGTTCTCGCTGTGCTGAGCTCTTTGAAGAGACAGTGTACAGTATCACATGGATTCTTCACGCATTAAAGAAAGATGTGGCAATTTCACATCAGCTATCATCTTTGATAACGTTAAGACAGAAAAGGAAAAAGGATGGTGCTCTGCCTTTTGCAAAGATCTCTGTGCTAAAGAGATTTCGGAAGTGTAGATACTTCCAATTCTAACCCGCATTTCGTTTGACATGAAAAGAAAATAACTCAAATGGATTCAATATTAACATTGTTGAAACTGTGTAATTGTGATTATTAAACACAGAACAGGAAAGGTCGGGCCTTTGCAGTTATTGTATTGTTTTGCCAATTTACAGATGCAATTTTTGACACAAAAAAATTATCAGAAATAATCTAATATTTCTTCTCCTTAGGGTTGTGCCATATGCCAATATTAGACCATAAGTAATTAAAATCTATCTGTGGTCTTCCTTTACAGAGAGATTGTTTGTATTGTGCTATAGTCTACATCAGTTAATTTGTATGGCTCCAGTGTTTCACCTACATTCCCCAAAGGCAAATAACTTGCTACCTCTACTTTAAGCTGTTTAAGTCTGTGACGAGCAAGGATTATAGATCTAAAACCCAAAGACATTGCCATCGTTGAGAAGTCTGTTATTGGTCATTTGAAAGCTCATGCTTCACCGAGTGTGCTCCGCTCTCCTCATTACAAACAGGCTTGATAGTGAACAACATGCCAACATGCTGATGGATTCTGTGTTTTTGCGTTTGTGTTTCTAGCTGAGCTAGACCAGAGAATATTGAGAATTAGGCTAGGGATTTAATGCAGCCCAGGTGCATTTTATGTGGAGTGAGCACTGCGCCGCATATTAAAAATGATCCTGTTAAATGATACATTGATCATCAGGTACCGATCCTTTGGTAACTCCTGAGGAAATTTGGCCATGTGTGCTCTGATCAATTTGGCAACCAGTCATAATATTGTTGTAATGAAAACTCCTGGCATTTGCTACTAGTGTTCTTCACCACTGTCTCGGAAGAAGGAAATAACGGTAATAACAAGCAAACCAGCTTTAAAAGTGAAGTATTTTCTTTTTTAAAAAGTGCTGTGTGGTGAATCTAATTTATGCCAATGTGAAGACTGGTTTGTGTGGATTTAGTAAAGCAACAGATACATATTTGGGAAATTAACTGAAACATATTTAAAGAAATTTTAAACTGTTAAATATGAGAGGATTTGGAGTGGTGTTTTGTTACCTTGAAGGGGCCACAGTTTTTCTTTTTTTAAAATAGGGAAATTAGTTTGGTTGTACTGAAAAATAGCCTTCAGAACTCACATGAAAGATTATCGTGATAAGATTGTGGATCGTGATGTGATATTTTTGCCATATCGCCCACCCATACTGTACTTTATGGGTATATCTTGCAAGAGTTTGACCCGTATGATACAACCGGTACTGCCTACATTAAGTTAGAAATTTATTTCTGTATCTGTATCTTCTATTATGAGTGCCATGGAGACCTTAGGAGATGTTTCTTTCAGTGGAGAAATAATCAAGAACCTGTGATATTCATCTGCCTCAGGCCTCAAACATCTCCCGAAATCTGCTGTTTGAAGTCTGCTATATGACATGTTTCAATTACAGCTCCAGGGTCCTTTGATGATGTCCCACTGGGATGAGTTTGGGTCGGGTTTGTGACTTTAACTGCAGTGCATGTCCCCTCTCTTCCTATCTATACTCTGTCTCGTCTGTTGCTTTCAAGAAATAATGCAACTGACGTATCAGAGTAGAAGGGAAGAAAAAGAACGGCACCTCTTTAGTCTGAAGAAATTAATGATGTGGAAAAAATGTAACTTTCATTCCTTACTCAAGGAATTTACAAAGAAATCAAGTGGAATCAGACATTTGGCACATCATTTACATTTGTTTTTACTATAGAGATAACAGATATGACAGAGTATTGTTACGCCAGACAATTATGACACTTGACTACTGGTCCTTTGAGTAATAATAATACAAATAATAAAACTATATTTATACAGCACTTTTCTTAACAATGTTACAAGTATTTTACCAAAGAAATAAAACCAAACAAGGCAGATAAAATGAGAATATGGCAAAAGAACTTGAGCACAGAGGAACTAAAGACAATAAAACAAATAATATAGATATAGATAGATGTAAACTTTATTCATCCCCAGGGGGAAATTTGTTTGTAGCAGCAGCAAATTACAGAGTAGAATATCAGATAAATACTAACAGTCTAAATAAAAAATATCGTAATTTTTTCGCTTTCATTTCACGAGATACGCACTCGAAAAAGTCCTCCGACCGGCGATCTATTAGCTCCCATAGCTCGTCTTGCTACTTAACAGCATTAGCATTCCACCCGGATTTACTCTCCGTGAAACGGTTCAAATGTTACCCGCAAAACAGTGAGCATAAACAAGCCATTCAACCCGCAGAATAATTCTGAATTTCCACTCACCATGAGATGAATCTTGACGAAACAGTGCCCATAATACATTTTTACTGGTGAATTCGACTTCTTCTGTGGTTTTCCTGTCTGAAAAAGTATTTCCTGAACGAAGGGGGGTCAAATAAGCCCGGAGGACCACGTTTCAACATTTTGAGAATCCGGATTTTATCCTGTCAATCAAAACCACGTTGCGACCACTGCATTGGCTAGAACCTAAGGCGTGTATAGATGTGTCGTAGTATTGAATTTACCAACCACAGGCTGAGAAATGGGCAATCACGCTATAGAGCATTCTGCCGTAGGTCGGCGGCCCCGAGAGGCTTTGGAGAGGATTCTAGCTTTCAAATATTATTCCAAACTGCTGTATGTGATAGATTGTGCATGTACAAGGATAAAGGAAGTTAAATATATCGTTATTTAAGTTATAAAAATACAATAGAACAGCTGGAAAGGCTGTTTCTCAAATGACGACCTTTCGTGACCTCTCTTACGTTTATGTCTCTTGCTCTGGCCTACTTCACTCTATTCACTCAAATTCTTTTTTGTATGACTACTGCCATTGTTTGCTATGATGCTGGGCGTTTTAGGCTTTACTGAGCCTCATTTAATATAGTATTATCAATAATAGTGCTTTTTCACCAGGCGAACCTGACATTTTCAAAGTGGAGCTGTGTTCCATCTTCATTTGCTATTAACCAGTAACATATACACAATATTTACACGTCTCACCAAAGCTCACCCCCTTGAGTGTTATTAATAAATTGAAATTATTCAAATAGACCTTGTAGTTAGAGAGTAAGGCCCCTTTGAGTATGGGTATAGTAGGCCTTAGAAAACTAACAGCGAGCCGATGTAGGGAAGTAAGCAGGGCTGATGTGATCATGCCTCTTTGTCCCAGTAATGACTCAAGCAGCAGCGTCTGGTACCTACTGGAGATGGTGGAGAAAGCACAAGCTGATACCCAAGTACAGTGCATTACAATAATCAAGCCGAGAATAAATAAAACCATGTGTGACTTTTTTTTAGGTCAGCAATTGATAGAAATGACCTAATAAGCTTGATGAAACATGACATTTTTGACTTGATCATTAACCTAACCTTTTTTTTTAAAAAGCCATATGCATGTAATGAGGAAAAATTTGTTTAAGCATTTTGAGAGTTTAGGTTATTTTGCTTCCATTCCAAGTTTCCTTCAGACTAGTGGAAATAAATCATCCCAAAAAAAATTGCGTCTGTCGATTACTCCTAAATTCACTATCAAATAATGCCTCATTTGCACATTTAAACATTTCAGAAAACTTACCAATTTCATTCCTACGATATCCTGAAGGTTTAACTAACTAATATGTCAACAAAATGAAACAAGAAGTTGGATTTTATCCGATGTTCAGATCTCTAAATTCTATTTTAGAAATGTATTTAAATTAGCATATATTGTATAAGATAATACCTAATTTGCATATTTAAATGAAACATTTCTAAAAACTTGTAATACACAAAATAACTGTCTTGCTGTGAGTAATCAACTAGGGAAGTTTCATGGTGATATCGTTTAGTTAAATCATTTAACCTATTCACCTGTAGTGTCTCCCCTCCTGTCCTCTGAAAGCTGAAGGTATTGGAGAAGCTACGAAAGATATGAGATATTATTACTGATTGTAACGACGCACCGCCGTTACTTAGACCACGGATAGTGTGTGATGAAGGAGTCAAGGAGAACACAAGTTTATTGTATGTATTTATTGTTGGACTGTGGATGCTGGGAGCCATATGCACAGCTGGGACACAGAGCTGGTCCTTTTGTTCTCCCTGCCAACAAACAAATGGACAACTGCAGTCAGTGACTGAGTGGACTTGACTGTGGTAAATGTCTGGTTATGTGGCAGAACAATATATTTTGTGTGTGGTGTGGTGTGTGGTGTGGGTGTGGGTGTGTGTGTGTTGCAACAACTTACCTCTGCCTGTTTCCTCTTCCCAGGGTGTTCGGGCAAAATACTTCCCCGGGGGCCCGAGCACCCATTTCTAGTATGTTTCTAGTATGGCTGGTCCAATTAGATGGACCAGGTGTATAAAAGACCCTCATTTTGTTTGTGTGGGAGAATTAGTGGAGGCCAGACACTGCTGTGAACATTGGTGCGATGGTCGAACTTAAAAATAAATGAAGCGTCTTCTGAAACCTCTCTGGACTCCTGAACTGTTCATTTGCCTCCATGGCCACTCGGGCATGTTTACACTGATAAAAGAATATTGAATAGTCAGAGCAGCCCAGAATATAAAATAACAAAAACAAAAGTACGAAAACAAGACTTTTCACACCCACTTGATAGACAAGTTCAGCTGAAGGAAGAACTTCTTCTAGGTGCTTTAAACACAACATGATTTGCAGTTGTGGATAACCCCTATTTGTATAGATTTCTGAAAGTATGAGGTTATTTCTTTGAAAAAATTAAGCAAAGAAGGAATGAGGGAAATGAGGAATATAAATAAAGAAATAAGGTTAGATAGATTTTTATCTAGTCACTTTCTTTGCTCGGCAAAACAGATCTCCAACTCACACCGTAAGCATATAAATGAGCAGTTATTTTGAAATGTTTATAATTGTACTATTGGAAATAGAGTTAACAAAGAGAAAAACACTTAAATTCAAGGAGCACAGGAGCATTTGTATAAGAAGATTAACAATTTGGAGTAAATTCCAAATTTGTTCAAACTCGAATGCCAATCAGATGCCCACAGGGTGAGTTTGTAAAATCCAGCATTGAGCATAACAAGGTAAACCTCAAGAGAAAGAGAAATCATCACCCTACAAGATCAAATTGTTTGAAGAGATGAAGAGAGAGCTAGTTGAATGAGATTATCTGGATTCTTCTTCAAACATTTACCTTATTTTGGCTCCTTCATCTTTGGTCTTTTAACCCCATATTCTGCATCATCTCCATCTCTAGTCCACCCACACACCCATGATCTATGCTTGACTAATTGACAATCTGTACATTCTGAATTCTGCAGCTTTCAAAGCAGACCTCATCTATCTCTTCTTGCTGACTATTATTTTGTCCGTGTGCTTTTCCAACCATTACACACTCAGGGCATCATTGTCTTTCACTGAGACAGGATCACATCTGACAGCTGTAATTATGCCTTCACTTAGCACTGGATCGTAGAGTGAAGGTTTCAGGCTGTGGTTGGAGTTCATTTCAAGCAACAATTACTGAATTGAAATAGAGCCATTTGGTAGTGATGTGACTTTTCGTGTCGAGGTTTCGAAGCTTGTGTCGAGTAATCCAGGAAGATTTTTATGAGGCGCGTATCGATGACGTTCGAAGCCTCGCGAGCCAGCCGTACCACGTGACTGATTCAGGAAATGGTTCACGGGTCTGGCGTGCGATTCGAAATATAAGGGCAGCGAAACGCAATGAATCCCCCCCCCTTACATTTTGTGTACTTCGGACTTTATTGCGCGTTTGTTTGCAAACTATTCAAGCTTCTTTTTTCTGCGATGGAACCAGCAAGAAAGAGCCTCTTTGTTGTTGTTATTTTTTAAATAAAAATGAATAAAATGTTTTACGTTTTACATGTTGTCCCTAGTAACATAAGGACAGTCACAGATCAAATAACACAAGTACATTCTGCCATGGCTCAGTGGGTGGAGAGGGTTATCCAGTAACAGCAAGGTCGGTGGTTTGATCCTTGGCTACTACATGTCCTGTGCCGAAGTGAACGGGATGGGTTAAATGCAGAAGTAAAATTTCCTAACTTTAACTTTTTTTTAACTTCTCACATCACAACCCTCTCCGCAATTTGTTTCCACTTTCCCTTTTAACCCCGCCATTGTATCATAAAGACAGACACCATATTAATAAGTTCATAAGTTATGTATTGGCATCACAAACATCATTCATTCATTTATTCAATTCAATGCTTCACACACCAAAGCCATGGTGTCATTTTAATCACTCTGCTGTTTTACATTTATTGTCCTCTTGATGGGGCAGTAGAGCAAATGAAGCACCATGAAGCTTCGGCCCATGAGTAAAGCAATTGAATGGAAAGCTTCAATGCTTCATAAAGCTTCACCTCGCCATCACTACCATTTGGGCTATTGAGCCTTTCTTGCCATTGCAGTTGAGATCCATTTTAATTTCCATGCTGTAATGTTCAAACTATAGTGTGACACATCACTTTGGAGATGACGGCAGGGTAAGGATGCAGCCATCCTGATCAGAAGACGATGAGCCGTCCCCATTTAGCTTTAATTGCATTGTGAGTATTTTTTGTGTGTAGAAGGCTATAGAGGGTCATCTCTGACAGATGCCCTGAATGGTTGTGCAAATGACAGATAAGCTTTTGAGCAGTGGCGGCTGGTGGAAAATGTTCTTGGTAGGGCTGTGCCACATCCAATCAATTTCAGCAAACATCCCAGAATGATTTAATGCAAACAAATTAAGGTATCAAACGCGCATTACTACTTTGCAGTTAAATATTTAACATTTATTCCAACACGAAAAAAAGCAGTAAATAACACTTTCACAAACACGTCAGGACATCTTATTTTAGTCACCCTCACAGGGAGTTCAGTATAATATAATATATATAACATATAATAATATTCTGTATAATATAATAATATATATATATATATAATATAATATTCTGTATAATATAATAATATATATATCATATAATATTCTGTATAATATAATAATATATATGTCATATTCTGTCCCCGTTGTTTTAAAAAGATAAATAAGTTATTATCATGACGTCATCCAGCTAGTCAAACCTGTCTGGTGTACAGCTAGTAGAGAAGCTTCATGTACTGCTTCTCTTTCCTGCTAGTCTGCTGTCTGATTGTGAGGTCAGGCTGATCTGGGATCAGCTCTTTCAGTAGTTTCTCCTCTCAGTTCTCCTCTCAAACGGGTCTTGGAGGAGTAGTGCTCGCGCTGGCGCTCTCCTGTAGAGACTTCTCCTGACGAGAACGCGCAGCTTGGGGCAGGAAAAAAACTGCCCCAAGCTGAATCTATTTGAGGACGCTGATTGGCTGAATTGTATGTCACTCATTTATATCTTTACTCAGCATTGGCTAAACTGCTTTATAGACCCGCCTCTTTGGGGCAGTTTTTCCAGCGCCCCAGCCAGCTGAGACGTGCACACACAGAGAGGAAGAGCAGACAGGCAGAGAGGACAAGCAGGAAAAGCATATATTTACCGCAGATATCATATTTTACACATATTACTGGGTGATTCCATGTTTCAAAAACACAAATATTGACAATTTGTATAGTTTATTTTTATTTTAAATTTTATTTTTATTTATATTTTTATTTTTATTTTTTGTAGCTCTAGGGGGGGCGGCGCCCTAGCGCCCTCTATGGACCAGCCGCCACTGCTTTTGAGTTGTCATCCTTTGAGCCTTTTCAACTAATGTCACAGCTCTGCCACTACTATCCTGTTTTTTCCACCTCTCGCTCACCTAATCAGTTCATTCAGTGCACCTGCCAGTCACACTCACCTCATCAGCTCATTACTCTCACCTGCTCACTCTGCTTCCTCCACTATTTAAACCCCTGCCTGTTTTGGAATACCCCGCCTTGCCTCTGCCCCGGTAACTCACTCAGCCTTCTGTCCCTGACCACGAGATCCTGCCGCTGTTTCCCTGTGCTTATTCTGCCTGTTGTGTGTCCAGAAGAGAATAAAGCTTCGATTGAAATTATCCCTTGTGTCTGTCGTACTGCTCCTGGGTCCTTACCTCACCCGTTAAAACTAAAGATCATCCAAGCTGCTGCATTTCTGCAACACTTGTAAGTTCACAGATGGATGTTAATAATGAGTTCATCATTTTTAACTTTGTTACTTTTTTGAATGTGCCAAGTCAAATTCAGCAAACGCTCTTAAATTCAGAGAACTGTGTAAATGGCCAGAGTAAACCTAATGAATGCCACCTGTGCATGAATAAGAATTCTGAATTGGCATAATTAATACCAGAATAATATATTATTGAAAGGCTGGAAAAGCTGCGCTGGTTAAAATGGAAACGCTCCGTCAAAATGTAATAATTCTCAATTATCTATCGGTTTTAGGTCCTGGGTCCGGATTTGTGCGATTTCAAAGGCTTAGTTAACAACCAGATGCGACACTCAGAGACGAGCAGATTAGATAAAAGTTCACATTTACAAGTGGTCAAAAACAGGCACATATATGTTTGGGTTAAAACAGGTTAACTTATCAAAAAACAAAAGGCATTTGCACAATAGACAATGTCTGGGAAGGACTGGAAGTGAGCTGGTATATATACTGCAGGGCTGATGAGAGAAAGGGGGAACAGGTGGGCGGCGTAGGTCAGGTGATGGGGAATTGCAGCAAAAGGGGTTACACTGCAGGGCAGGAGGGAGAGGCTGGATCTAAAATGACAGGAGTGCAAGTATGTGATAAGGAAACACGATCAGATAGGCAAATGTGATTATTGTCCTTCAGTCACTCCTTTTTCCTATATATTTAAGTTCATACTGCATAAGAATAGGTGCACATTTTTTGCTTAAGCTGAAGCATTTTAAACTTGTGCGGTTGTGTCTTTGCCCAGCCCTGTCTCTCAAAGAGATGCTAGTGAAGCCTTTTGAAAGTTTGTGGTGGTAAAGGTAACGGCGTGTTAATAAAACAGAAGACTGCAAGCCGATTGAGACTTATTTTCCATTGTGTTCAGTCATTTGCTTATTTGAGTTCATCAGAAGTACACCTGCAATTACTAATACAAAATACTCATAAACCTCAGTGCCTCTTTCTCCATTTAGCCTTAAAAACAGGAGAAAAAAAAAGGTGACACCTTCAAGATGACTGATGGATTGATGGTGAAGCACAGGAGGGAACAAGATGTTCAGTCAGACCAAATAGGATGACTTTTGTAGATGAAGTTATTGTATCTGACTGCTAATTACTTGCACATTTATAGTGCAAAACCCCTTACAGCAATAATTTCTTAACCGCTATTAAACATTTCAGATAGCCCCACCCCACAGATTTATTAAAGCAACATTCAAAGGTATTATTCGTTTATTTATTGTGCTATTGAGTGGTAGCATATTGAGCTTTAACAGCTTATTGAAAAGGGAGACTGACTTTTGTTCAAAGCCGGAACTCATTACTCAACAGGATATTGATCACAGCACAAAGCTCTGTGACATGTTTACCATCAGTGTCAGCACGGAGTGATCAAGGTGGAAGACGTGTTCCTGGATCCTAATCAGAAAAAAACAAGAATAAAGAGCAGAATTAATGAAAGAATCTGAGGTTCTTTTCTCCCAGGTCTCGCTTACACTCTTCAGAGCCTTCTAATATTCTGCCATGACTTCAAAGAACTGAGGATTAAACATTCATTGTGTTAGTCACAACAACAGGAGAAACTTTAGCTACTGTAGCTTTAACTTTAGACGCGTTGTCACCGGAAGTACAGTTTGGTTAAGGCAAGGCGTGGTGCCTGGGGAGAGCGTGTAGGAGGCAGGACATGAAACAGATTACACTGCTGTCACATAACTGGTTCGCAATTTGGTCTTAAACAACAGAGTATCTTGCCATTCCATGAATTTGTTGTCAGTGCTTACCAACAGAAGTTCCAGAATCTCGTCAACACTCCAGTTAGACATTTTCTTTGGTTTCTTCTTATATGACCCTTTGCCGTGATAGAAACATTATCAAGACGTTCACTTGCTCGCTATAAATGCTCCGAACAATGAGCGCCTCTATTCACATATACTGTGGGCTTAATTCAATTAAATTAATTTTTGTATAGCCCAAAATCACAAATTAGCCTCAGAGGGCTTTACATTTTAGACAACATTTTATGTCAAAATAAAATTACGAAGCAACATGGCAATGTTCTAAAACGTTAGAGAAAAAAACACAATATAAATGAGACATTTCTGTCTGTGCCTGTAAATAGTAAAACAATACAGTCCATTTTACATGGATCTCTTTGATGTAATAAAACAATACCATATAAATTAAAAGCACAATTAAAACCAGATTTGGCTTGTTTTTCAAAAGATGTGGACCCAGGTCAGTATAAAATATAGCAAAGATACTCAGCAAATGATACTTAAGATTTATTCAGCTGCCATTGACCGCTGCTATCCATAACCTGAGGACTTCCAATATGGCCGCTACAGGGCATGTAATCTTACCCGAGAGGACTCTATTGGTTCTAGTAGTGATTATATCAGTGAAAAAAAGATGCTACTATGGTGACAATGGAGTGAAACTAATGAAAAACAAGGAACTGTCATTTTTTAGCAAGACCTTTTTATCAGAGGATCAGCACATTTCTGCAAATCCCTGTGATTCTCATACGAACCCCCCAAATAGCCCTGCTGCTAGCAAGCAGGGCCATGAATGTTCATTTACTTTTAAAACCTCGGTCTGGGCCCACGGCAGCTGCTCATCCATCTACTGAAAATCAATTGTGGGTCAATTAGCAGAGAGGCCGGTGTGGACATGAGGTGAAGCATGTGCCGTCTCTCAATAAGTCATAATGAGAGATGGCACATTATTGGATCAAATCCAAATTAAGAGGCTATTGCATTTCTTTACAAACCATCAGAGGTTTGCTTCTAGAATGGTCTCAAAGGCAATTCAAAGTGGGCTTTGCAACAGTCTGGGTTTGTCTTGTCTCAGTGCAATATCTGGACATCACAAGCCTGACCGTGATGCATTTTGACATGGTGTGGAGATGTAGTATAACTGAAATAAGCATTCATGTACTGTATGAGGTGTCTTTTTAGGTTTCATTGATCTTCAGGTCTCATCTAATCTTCAGCTGTTGATGTCTGCAAACTGGACTGTGTGAATGCTTTATACATTTTCAATGCCAATTTAGAAAAATGATGTGCCCTGCATGTAGCAGGGCAGAAAGTAAGGTTGAGAACAAGGTTTCCGTCCAGTCACAAACCTGCAATTACTTTTTCATGAAATGATTTCATTATAGTCTCCTTCATAGGACAGTTGGGACAAAGAGTTTAGGCTGTGTAATGCCCCTAAAGTTCTACTTTGTTAGCACAATCACTTTCTTACTGGAAAATAGCTGACTTACTATACTCTAGTCAATTATTTTAAAGATTTACTATCAGTTTTTGAAAATGTGTCCTCCAGTGAATATAACACAAACTAGATTTCAACTTCATTAGCTATTAGACTTTATATTGAGCCCTAAAGGATAGAGCAGAACATAATCAAAGTTCTCTCCACTTTCATTTCAAGGCAAGATGAGAGGACAGAAGACTTCACTTTATTAATATGTTAAGTTTTCATCCCTTTGTTGGTCCTCTGATATATGATGATGGTAGCTTGTGAGACGACAGCCCAAAGTTATTTCACACATATCAAAGAAACTGAATATTTAAACATATAAATGGGCTAATGTGTTTTGGAATTGAAATAAATGTAATTACTTACATAGGATCTGTTCAAACAAACAAACAAATACATAAAGTAAAATAAATTAAAGTTGGATCTGACGGTAGTAGAGCGGTGAGCAGTGAAGTTACGAAACAAAACAATGAGCTGAAAGATGCTTAAAAGCCCCGTAGAGCTGAAGGGAACGGTGGAGTCGGATGATAAAGCGACACCTTTAACGTTTTACAATCGTTTGATCCATTGTTAATAAAAGTATTGATGTCAAAAATACTTCAGTGATTTTTACGACATTATGTCACATGATGCTTCGACTTAATCACATGATGTTACGTCCGTAGCTTATGTTACATAACAAGTTACCTTATTTTAAGGCAAATGTTGGATGTGCACCCCATCGGAGGGCTGTGTCTGATAGTGTGAGGTTACTGTTCATCTTCTATTATTTATCACAAGGTTTTAAAACCGTGAAAAACCTGGAGACATTTTATTAACATAATTTTGAAGGTCTTTCTCCTGAAAAGTTGTAACCAAACTTCACAAGTGTTAAATGGAGCATCCTGCTAAATGGACGTCTGGAGAATATTGTCAATCAGCATAGTTCCTTCTTTTCAGTCAAATGTGTCGGTATGCTAACTTTAAAGCTTTTCCATCATCATACACAATCTAGCTATTTTTGAGTCAATATTGGCCCGATATCCAAGCATCCCTAAACCTTGTGCAGCAAAACATAGCCTTATGCCTTCTTATATAATTTCTCATTCTTGTAATTTAATAAACTTTACTGTGATTGCCCAACAGCGTTTGTATTTCCTTAATATTACAGACTGACATTAAAGCTCAAAGTGTTGAGTGACTTTGATCACTGGAACATTTTACTGCCAATTTGGTTGTAATATTGTTAATCTTAAAACGCCATTAAACAACACAGACATTATAAAGTCAACTAACCATCCAACCTTTAATTAATAATCAGTGTTGACACAAATAGGATTAGACTGAACGGACTACCAGCTTGTGATGATCGAAATATATTCATATTGGTGGAAGAGTGTAGCATGAGCCAAGGCAGAACCCATTCAAATCAGGGGGCGGATACACAAATCATTTTCACTTTCCTTAATATTGTGAGTTAAGACGTGGCCTTGGTGGAGGTCTGCGCTCTCCGAGATGCTATTCTGAGGTCCCTGAACCAGACACTTTTCTTGCCCCAGCTCAGCCTTGAGATCCAGTCCATGAAAATCACAAACAGAATTGGTGACAAAGTTTGTTGTGAATGTCAAGGTCTCCTGGGGATGATTTCTTATGTTTGTGGTGACTACTTGATCTTTCCTCTAGTCAGGCAAAAAATCATAATCGTAAATAATGGCGTCAGATCAGATAATGCTTTTTGTACATATATTATTGTTTTACAAAATATAAAAAAAAGCTTTACATACACCATTCATATATAAATATGTGTACAGTTAAAGTTGCCTTTAAAAGAAAATTAATAGATTTTAAAGCTTTTTTTCTCTGAACAAATTTGAGTCATCTTCCTTTATTTACGCAACTTTTTTACTTTTCAAAATGAACAAATCAAAATCAATTTCTCAAAAGAAAACTGGTACTGTGTATATGAAGACATAAATGTCTCGTCTGAAGAGCTCAGGCTGTGCACGGGGTGGTGGGGGACACATAGGCAGTGATGATGATTTATTACAGAGTGAGTGACTGTATATTACTGTCTCTTTGGAGTGTAGACACAAAGGGTCCTAGTGTAATACAATAGTGTATGTGTCTGCATTTGATGTCATGTTGTCGTTTAATGCGAGTTTCTCACAGTGTTTGTGCATTCAAGCAGGCAGGCACTGTCCCCCAGTTTGTGTGCGTGTGTGTCCAGGTGTGTGTAAGTGCTAGAGTGAGCACACGTCCGCCTCCTCGAGGGAGATAAGGTAGCGCCATTCTGCCAGCATTCACTGGCAACAAAAGGAGAATTTCATGTTCTGCTGCACACTCTCTCCTGTTTTTTTCTTTTTTTCTGTTGTGTTAACTCTTAAAAGGAAAGGAAATGAATTCTGGACACATCCACTGACGATGGAAAGATAAACACAGCCGTGTAATTACAAAATGTAACCACTGATTCTTTGTCCTTTTTAAACACACAGGGTATTGAGATGAAAGGAAAATCACCTCCTGTCCTGCCCCAGACTCTCCTGTTTGTGGCATCCTTCATTGGTTTGGTCTCAAGAAGCAAATTCAAGCCGAACTGCAGGTAGTGAGACACTCTGACTTGGTGATAAAAACACTTTATTTGATTGTGATACAAAGCCACTTTGAATGAATCAACACTTTCTTTATTGTATTTTAAGAATTCATGAATTTTTATCCAACCAGTTTTAACATACATAAAGCCATTTAAGAAAGAAATGAAACCTATAAAGAACAGAATATATGACTCAGGATTGGGACTGAAAGTGGTAACAGCAGTGTTCCAGCAACTACTCCAAGTCACCCTAAGTAGGAATGACTTTAAATTCAATGGCAAAAATCATCTAAAGGTTAGCGGTTGTGCTATGGGTCGAAAAATACTCCTCATCATGCACAGATTTCAACCTGGCAGAGTGGGATCAAATGGCCTTAGTTAATTGCAAAAAATTACCTTATATTTACGCTATTTGGATGACATCTTTGGGCTGCATCTTTCAGCGCCCCTGCTACTTTGGGCCGCCACCTGCCAGTGTCAGACCAACCACCATCCACACCCTCAGATTCGGCCATATTCAAACCCACACGCACACCTTGCTCAAGCACACTGAAGCTACATTGTTTGGCTTAAAATGACTACGGAAGTGTCGTTACTGAAGTACCCAAGTTGCGTGACAAATTAATCAATGACTTGTTGTTTCACTTGGGGAACAAACAGCAGTCTTCTGGCTGAAAGATCGCTGACTGTTGTGTAAGCCAACAGACTTTGTGTAAGCAAGTAATTTGGTGTTTTCAAAGTCATTTTTAATAAGCTAAGACAGATTCTATATTCTGTTCAGAGGCTGTGGGAATCCCAATTACCTGGATTTAACCCTGGTATGTACATGGTTATACCTGCCTGTGAAATCTGATGCCTAATTAGACAGTCACACATGCATGCAGGTGTACATCTATGTGTTTCATTCCTCGTTTAGCGCTTGGAACACTAACCTGGATTTGTTTTTGTGTGTGTGTGTTTACTTATGGATTTAACACTAACAATACAATTAAATCTCAATTAAAAAACGCATTTGCTCTTTACTTCTGTCAAATGCAGCAGTGTCGGAGAAAATAAACATAATGTGTCTCCCTACTCATAACAACATATTGCACATTAACTATTTCTCTCTACTTAAAGGAACAGTGTGTAACATTTAGGTTGATTAATTGGCAGAAATGGATTATAATATTAACAAAAGTTTGAATCATTGTATAATCATCTGAAACAAAAAATCAGTGTTTTCGTTATCTTAGAAAAAGCCTTTTATATCTGCATAGGGTCCGCGTCCTCTTCCACAGAGTCCACCGCCATGTTTCTACTGCAGCCCAGAATGGATACTGGCTCTAGCGAGAGCCATTCGCATGTTTAAGTCATCTTAAGAAAGGGATGCTTTCCGAAACCCTGTATTAAACAGGCTCCAGTGCTAAATTATCAAAGATCGGGATGTTTTGGTGTCTATTATCCCGCTGCAGCGCACATCTGCTCTGCTTTCTCTGTCGGGCTGATCTCCTCCAACTACACAAACACAAGCACAGACCCACAATGCGTCAGCGTGCAGGTGAACCAGGTGAAGTGAAGATTACTCGAGTTGATGCCAACTTTGCTCGTTAAGTGGAATAAAATATTTGGGAGTAAAAAGCCAATGCTTTATCAATGTTCATCAACCACGGACATGTAAATGAAAGTGAAACCTAATTGAATCTGCTCTGTCCGCAGCCACAAGCACAACATGCACGATCTGCCAAAAGCTTGTACATAGTTCAAATGATGTTAGTTGTCTTCAGAAATATTTTACTCATGTGTTTATTCATTTAAATTAGATTTTTTTTTTTATAAATGGCACAATTTCGATACTTTTATCAATTGTTATGATTTTAGAGATGTCAAATATTTGAGGATACTTCAGAATAAATCAAGAAAAAAAAGTAATAATAGAAATAAAGAAATTACATTACAATAAGCAAATATACCAATCTAGGCACCATCAGTCAATTTCTATTACAGAGTTCAAAACCAATCTGGTTTACAATGATAGATTAATGTGAAAAGTATGTAGTTCTCACCATTATCAGAGCAAAATATGGCATCGGCAAATACCTGCCAGACTATTTGGTAACTTTTAGGTATAATAGCTACCATAGTTACATACAGTCTTTAGTCTTTGGCGACGCTTGACCTTTTAGTGAGTATGTGTGCAGAAGCTAATGGGTTTACCACTGAAGATGTTCTGGGCTGTGGAACAAACAGGTAGGTGTTAACCTCAGCTCCTAATGTTACCAAGGACATGGCATGCAGCAAGGTCTCAACTGTTTCCTTGACGACTGCTAACAGTCAGTCATTCAACCGTGAAACAGGCTTATATTGAAAGGAAAGCCTGATCATTTAAGGCTTTCAAAGGGTAGACTGCTGGTCCACTTGTCAATTAAATGATGAATTTGTGTGGATTACAATGTCTATTAAAGTGAACTTGTACTGTTTTTAAATCTTCTCACTAGGCAACATTACTGTACCACCTGGATTTAAAAACACATTTGACCAAACCTCCTTTACACTTTCAACTGTTCTCTGTGTTGGGACTTCACCCTGTGGCTGAAACAAAGAAAGAGGCCTGCATGTAAAATGGAAAGCCTGAACTGGGTTAAAACGCACCAACCCCCAGGCGTCAGAAGTGTGAAATTTGGTTCAAACCACAACACTGGTGCCTCATTGAACGAGAGCAACAGGAACCCCCTGTGACACAGCCATTTTTGTTGATTTATATAATTGGTTTTAATCAGTATTGTTAAGTAAATAAACGTACTTTTGATTAATTTCAGAAACTGCAGTTTTTTTGGTGTCAGAGTGCACAAATTAAAGTGGACCAAAGCAAAACATGTATTTGGTCGGGCACGACTTTTAGAGCTTCCACAGCAGGGAATCGCATTCTTTGCCATCTTGACTTTTACAAGGTACTGATCTACTGTGCATAGAAATCCCTTCTCCTTTTTAAAATTTCTTTCAGAAACTTCACTATTTTTGTGGACTTTTAGTATATACTGATGTTGTCTTCAGCCCAGATGTCAAGCAAACATCGGACCTCTATAAAAGTCCAAGTCAGTCCTCTCCTACTCGTGTTAATCTATCGTTTACCTGTGTCAACAAATGTATGTGCGGGTAGCCTGCATTTGGTTCAAAGCCAGAGCGACGCCTTTGTAGTTGCTAGGCATATTGCAAATGGCTGCAAACATGGTCCAGTGTATTGTTTCCTCTGGTGGAGATATGGACATACTGGTGTAATTTAGGTAAAAAAATAATTTGTTTGTTTTAATTAAAATCAGCAGCTATGATAAAAATACCATCCGGTTGTTTTGTCATGCGTTTGCTGATGACCTCATACAATTTCAGTACATTTTTTTTAATTTGCAGCCGGAGGAATGCAATTGGCAAGAACAAAACCACTGGTGAATTCTCTGGTCAGATAATATGACCGCCATCGTAACATTAAAAATTCGAAATTGGGGCAACTTTGACTACATTTTAGCACCAAGCATCTTTAATAAATTGATAAATCCCCTGTTCCTACAGGAGTCTTGCGTTCTATAGCCGTGGTATTCAGTCCGCTCATCAAGTGCAATAGCTTGATCCAGGATGATATAATTAAGCCAGGTTTTGTAAAGATGTGCACAACAGTCTCTGATTTCACAATGCTGGGTAAGACTGAGTCTTATTTTGTCCATTTTATTTTCCAGAGACTGGACATTAGGTAAGAGCAGGCTGTGTAGCGGAATAACCTTGGGTCTGTGACGGCCCCTGTCTCTAATCACTGCAAGTATGCTTTTGTCCATAGAGAGCAGATTACCTAATGCAGAGCACCTGGTCCGGGAACAGGGAGGGCCTAAAAGCCCTGCTCTAGCGTTGCTCGGGGTGGGTTTCCTCTCCTGCGTGCGTGGAGTGATCCCGGCCAGTTGCTGCCGGTTATTTTGGTTTTGATTTCCTTTGGTTTCGCTGACAACACCCACACGTCACCACACACGCATTCACATTGACACTACTGATGTTATTGACAGACACACTTCACAAAGTTAACTATTTCTTTATTTAGTCAAATAAATACTTTATGTTACCATCATCTGTTGTGTCGTTGCCGTATTTGTCATAGCCTAGGAGCCGGGTTATGACAGGTCTTAGCTGGATTAGCATAGCTCTTATCCAGTAACAATTTTGGTTTGAAAATTTTGGTGGGGCCAATATTCATACAAGGAAATTGTATGATGCAATCCAAACATACCATCAATATATCACATTGAACCATACTCTTACAACTGTGTGCGAGTGAGAGAGAGGAGACACTGTGATTGCTGTGACCAATGTATCACCAACAGCAGTGATAATGCCATCACACAATGAAGATCTGACGACATATCTTACCATGCCAACATATAGGACCACCAAAGGACAATGTTAAAGATCTCTCAACATCAAATAGCCTGCTCATGACCAGCAACAAAAGATGTATTTGTCATCTGTTGAGCAACCTCATCCTTGTAAACATTGTCCATGCAATCCAAAAGTTTGTTTTGAATAATGCCTGAAGTGCCCTTAAAATAGGGTTGAGCATCGTAATGGTTCCTTAGCCTGAAGTCTACCTCGCAATTAGTCTCAATTATGCCTCTAAACATGCCATGGTTTAACGAGCCGGCAGACTCGTTATGTCCAAGCAAGGCAATCTCACACTTTCGCACCGTCAAGCTGAGAGAAAACGTTGGTTGTTCCCAGTAAGCCGACAATGCAATCAGTAAACTTGATTGCATTATCCACATGCGATGCACAACAGGTGTTTTACTTGCCTTTCTGAAAGATGTTTCTAGTCTTTAAATTCACTTGCTGCACAATATCAGTCCCTCTTTAGCTAGCAAGACGTGTACACCCTTGTACCATTGAAATCAACTAATGGGATGGTTCTAGGGGCCGTGGCCATCAGGCCCCACTCACGATCTGAAAGTTCAAGTTGAACGTGCACACACATGCGCATATGGCTTGTCGGTCCAGGTCTGCCGTGGCCCACCAAGCTGAAATGGCACAATCAGGCACAACGACTAATTTACACACACTACAAGAGATTTCTTTCAGAATATTGTGAAAAATTGTAGTAGACAAAGTTGAGTTTGCCATTATTTTGTCTGAAATAGAGAAAAGTCTATAACTTCTTCTGTACAACAGCGCCCTCTAGTGGGGCCTCACGGGCCCCTAATTCAAATACGCCAATGCTCTTATCCCATCTCTCCCTGGGGCTAGCACACCGCTTTAGGCCGGTCCGGCTGAGTGGTTGGAATATTTAGTGGGTAGTGTTCGTCTCAAGATCCGCTTCACCTAATCCAATCCTCATACTTTTTTTTGTGAATCTGCATGCCTCTTTTGCCACCACCATTAAAAGAATGGTTCGATTCTGAATCTAATCTGGAGATGTTTCTCACCCAGAAATTTAAGGAAATGGGAAAATTTGCTTATCTCAGTTGCTGGAACGCTACAGGATCAGGAAACCTTTTCTTTGAAAGACAAGAGGCACAATCTGTTATGTTTAACAAAGATGAAATGATAACATGACATTACAATTCTTTTTAGCATTGTAATCACTGTTCTGTCCTATTTTTGTTATATTCACTGTCTTTTCTCAAGATTTCATCTTAGTGGAAAAGTTCCAGGACCAATTAATGATATCAGTCTTTGCTGTTATTGAACTGTTGACATAGTTACCAAGCCAGAAATTGATAATGGCTAAATCCCCTGAAAAAGCAACCCATTTGGTGAAGCAAAAGACATCCAAGGAAGAGCTTAGCAAACATGTAGAGAGGTTTGATGTGGTTCAGAGTTTTAATAGACGTAGAGGTTTGAGTCGTATTTTGGATGATTTTCTATATTTGAAAACTGGCTCAGTCACAGTCTGTGCCATCTGAAACACAGACACGCACGTATGCGCACACACACACACACAGCTGTCAGGTTAACTTTGTATTTCATCCTGACTGACTAATGCAGACACTCCATCTGCCAATCTGCGACCTTGAGACTAATGTGAATGATTGCTTGTGTGTGTGTATATTTATGTGAGTGGGAAAAAGTGTGTGACGTGTGTTTGAGTGAGTGGAAAAGCTACAAGGTGGGAAAGAACAAGGTGACATGATAGGGGGAAAAAAACCTTTCACACACAGCAGAACTTCTTGACCTCACACCCACTCTTCCCTTTCCTCCAAAATGTTCTTCTTCCATCCTTCCCTTTCTCCTTTATTCCTAGTTGTTTACTTTCTTTTTTCCGACTTCTTTTCTTTTTCTTCTTTCAAACATTTTCCCTTTGATCTATATTCTCTCTTTCCTCATCTCTTTCAAACCTATTACTTCTTCCAAACTCTCTCTCTCTTTCACCCTTCCTTGTCTTTCAGTTTTTTATTTCTTACCCCCATCCAACCTGTGTTTCTCCCCTTTTGTCTTTCCTCTACCATCCTTCTCTTTGCCTTTTTTTCTTTCCGCCTCCTCTTTTGACACAGATGGCAGTGCTGTTAGCTATGTCTGTGATGAGTGTGTGTGTGTGTGTAAATTGGTAAAGTTGGATGTCGAGGCTTGTGTACTTGTGAGAACTGGTGGGAGTTTCATGCAGAGTGAGAACATTTCTGCACAGGGAGACATCTTTACTTTAAATAAAGCTGATATTTCAACCTAAAAACTAAAGCCAATATTATATTTGCTCTATTTTTCATCATTGATCTTTTTCAGACACAGGTACTCTGTTCAAGTCTTGGTCTTTCTCCTACTAAAACTATCTAGTTATGTTCTCCATGAATAAAAATCTGTGTATACGTGCATACACTTTTGCCACATAAACCTGTTTTTACAGTAATTTTGTGTACTCACCTCTATTCTAAGGAGTTGTTTTAGGGTTACGCTTTTTAGTTCAAGGTACTAGATTGAAGACTGGGAGCATTTGCGATTCTCTCTCAAAATGGTGCCTATGGTAAAAATGCTGAAAAGAGCATACACTGATTACCTGAGGGTGAACCTGAGAGTGGGTGCTGCGTTGGCGGACGGCATGATCAGCAGTAACCCCCAAATAAGAGCAGTGCAGAGAAGCACTAATTTAAGGATAAAAATGACTAATTAGCTCAAACATTTGACAGAGACTTAAGAATTCTAAAATTCTAGTGGGTCCATTTTGCTGTTGCTGTTTTTATAACATCTTTTCATCTCGATTTACTCAGTAGGTAACGTCCAACTCATTTTCAACAAATGGCTCTCTACAGCAGGTGCTCTGGGTTGGCCTTGCTGTTGGCATGCGTGTTTCAGAGTCAAACGTTTTGATATTTTTAACAAGCCACCCTGCTGAGTTCCTGGTAGTGTCAACAGCTTGTCATTTACTGCCTTTACTTAAGCAGAAAAAAGCAGTAGAGGAAAAGGAGATACAATTAAAGAATGATTCCTTCCTTCATGTGCAAGAAACAGCCAGCTTTTTTGATGTTGAATAACTTCACAGGTAAAAAAACAAGTGCCCACAAGAAAAGTCAAAACTTGGGCCTGATTGCTGGTTTCCGTTATGCTGAGTTAAAGTTGTATCACTGGTAATACAATGGTAGGGGAAACACTGGTTTGCTCGCGCCTGGCGTTTGTTTACAAGATTTAGTCCGCTGTTAAATGTTGCAGTGTGAACACAAACCGAACAAAGGGGCAACTGAAGATTTATTGTCCTGTTCGCGTAGTACGTAGTAGGGAACAAAAAAAGCACACTTACATTTTTTTAAATTATATTTAATATGAATTATTACACCATTAGACCACCATTACATTTGTATGGAAGCCCATTTCCGCCAGCAAAAAAATAAATAAATAAGATCACCAAAAGAAAAAAATTAATTCACAAAAAACAAAAACAAAATTGAATTCACAAAAACAAATTATATATATATATATATATATATATATATATATATATATTTTTTTTTTACTTTTTCTTTGTCAGCAAAAAACAAAAAAAAAAACAAGATGTTTCCAGTTGCTGTTTATTGGTCGCCACCTCAGCCACATTGGTTTCATTCTTTATACTCCAGAGCTGCTTCTTGCTTAACATTCTATTCAAGGGTGCGTTTGCTCAGTCCAATCCATGTGAAACATCATCTGTATTTCATCTGTTGTAAAGCCACGTTTAAAGAAGTCTTCAATGTACTCACAATCCATGTATATGTCAAATGTAGAGTAACCTATGAAGAGCTGCTTCTATGACTTGTGTTAAAGTATCTCATAATTTCGACTTTCTATAGCAACTGGAAAAATCTGGTCAGTGTTATGGTTACAGATGGACGCACCAAAAGTTTTTAGTTTCTTTTCTTTTTTTTTTGCTGGTGGAAAAAAAGTAAAATAAAAAAAATTATTTGAATTATTATTATTTATTTTGTGGGTGGATTTTTCATATTTTTTGTGAATTACATTTTTTTTTTTTTTTTTAAGTTACTATTCTTTTTTTTGTGATTTTATTTTTTATTTTTTTTGCTGACGGGAATGGGCTTCCATACATTTGTCCTCTCGCGCACCCCCTAGAGGCAGCTCGCGCACCCCCAGGGATGCCTGTCAATCGGATCCGATGACAGGCATTAAGAATAACTATATATATATACTGTAGAAATAGCCAATTGGTTAAAAGATCCAACCATAGATGAACAGTTGACTTTCGTGAACCACATTTTGTTATCCCATCTATCCACCCTCTTTCCTCTGTGGACTTTGTTGATCCATACAACGTGTCCTCAAACAACAGTTAGTATATCTTACTCTGTTTTTTTGTGCGTTTGCCTACAAAAGCCAGCGACATGTGTCAATTTCCACTCGTTGCCTACGGTCTTTTCAAAATTAACTTGTGTCTTCACAGAAAACAATTTGGTTAGGTTTAAAGAGAATATCGTGAAGTCCTTAGTGAGGTTCCAACAACAAAACCACTTAGTTAGGGTTTAAGAAGATTGTTGTTTGGGCTCAAATAACAGAATGCGACAAATAAAAGGGAACAAACAGCCGTCTCTTGGCTGAAAGATCGGTGGTTGTTGGACCCATCCACCTCCAATCCCGCCCACCCTGTGTGTTCTTTATGCTGTCTTTTAACAAAGTCACGAAAATAAAGTCGTGCTGAGGGACACGAAAAAGACAGGCAGTTTGTGTACTTGAACATAAAACCAATCGATTTTATTTAATGACTATTTCATAAATTGCCGTGATACTGTGTTGAACCTCACATTATTTTGCTTATTCGCTTTAGATGGAATAGTCAGAATCAGTTTGACTGCTATACGGCTTTGTCAGTTTAACTTAAACATCTGATGCTTTTAGGCATTTGTTGAAACAGATGCTGTCATTTATTGACAGTTTCACATTGATCTGTTGAAAAGAGTAGGGCATTATGAAATCCGTTTAGCTTTTTACAGAATTAGTTTTATTGTTCCCCAAATTTTGTGTTTTCCTATTTAATTTTTTTGAAGTCATATTTTGGAAAAAGGGTCTCATCATGGTGTTGAGAAAATATTAAAAGAAAGTGATTAAAAACTGCTAGGTGATGCATTGGCGTGCTGTGAACATTGAGTGCTGAGCTAACGCCAATTTGCCTCTGGCTTTTGTTGGGAAGCTCTCTTTGACATGACTGTTAGTGTGTATGTGTCAGTAAGTGTGTGAGTAAGTGTGTGTGTGTGTGTGTCTGAGCCTCGTCCTCAGTGAAACATCAACAAAGAGAGCAGTAGAGAGAAGCAGCATGCCCGTATAAATGAAACCAAAATGGTTTTTTTTCTGAAAGAAATGCTTATTATGATTGGGAAAACCCTGATTTTCATAAATTGCACCACATTTTGGCTTTTTACATCCGATACCATTTTTATCATCAAATTCTGCGATTCCGACTTTCCGTTTTCTGCATTGTGGAAATCACGGGGCCCTAAGAGAGTGCCTCTACTTACTGTTGTCCTATGAGCGCACACCTATAACTTACTGTCAGCGATTTGAACTGGTTCTACTTTCATCATGAAAAGTTAGTAAGCCTGTTGTTAAAGATTTATATCTTCAGTGGAAAACACTGGACTTTGAGTTGGGTGGTTCCATCAGACAGTATTGAGAGATGGACAGTAAGCAAAATAAAGACCAGCCATTTCAAAATGGTCACCACGACCAGCATATGTTTGTCAGTATTTTAACATTGTGTTATTTCTACTTTTACTTTCATAAAAGATCTGAAAACATCCTCGACCGTTGGCAGTCATCATGCGCTCATCTAGTTTTCTGTTTTTCCTAGAAGCTTTTCTATCCCTTTCTGATCTCCTATTTTCCCCCTCTTTATTCTGCTCGGTCCTGCTCAGTTGTACTTTTTCTGTATGCTGCTTGCGGCCTCTTTTCTATCTGGCACAGATCTTTCTTTCTATCTCTGCATACCTCCCTTGCCCTCCCCTTACTCTCTCTGCCCGGCTCATCTTTGTTTGTGCTCTCATTCCGCCCACACTCCCTTCATCAACGCATCCTTTTATCCTTCCTCTTTCCTCTCTAGTCCTCATTTCTCCTCTCAACCCTCATCTCCCCACTCTTTCTCCCTCCCCTCATCTCTATTTTCTGTCTTAACTGTCACTGCCTGTCTTCAAATCAAACATTTGACTCGCAACTGAATTTGGGGGTTTATCACCTACAGTTTGAGTGCCGACCTCGATAACTCTCAACTTCCATAACTTTTGTACTTGATATGTTTTTTTCATTTCCCCCCTTATTCCTCTAATTTCTTAATTTAATTAAATTCAAATTTCTTAATCAATTATATTTTTTAAACCTAGTATGAATAAACATTCTCCTGCTGTGGTCTGATCATATATTAATTAAATTGTGTTCTGTGTGCATTTACACCTGGCATAAACATGCTTATTGGGATACAGATAACGTGTTAATTTCAGTTCAATCGGGAGAGACTTCATTTATAGTGAACCAATAATTATATTACTTGCACTTGGTGCACAATAACATTAACGTTGGCTGAAGATCCGGATGATGGGATGTTGAGTGGGACTTGATGAGCACAGTTGAAGGGACTTTAAGCCCCAGTTCCACCGAAAGCCGGACCTACTACGGATGTCCCCGGAGACACTACGGATCAGATCCGGGGTCATCCGGGAGTGAAACCGTAGTCAGTCCGGGACGTTCCGTGATGAACTGTAGTAAAACCGTGGCCATCCGTGCTGAACCGTGGCCACCCGCGGCGTATCCGGGAAGACGAGCGGCTTGTCGGACGTACAACTAACAACCGGGGTGATCCGGGGACATCCGGGAATGGAGAGGGGTGCGCCGTTGATCGTAGAAGAAACGTAGTAGGACCAGGATGAACCGTAGTAAGACTGGGATGAACCGTAGCATAGCCGTGTTAATCCGGGATGAAACGGGAGCTAGTTGACACCCCGGAGCACCGCGGATGGGTTTAATTTTCGGCATGTTGTTGTCGTCTGAGGAAGATTCTTCTTCTCTTCTTTTCTTTTTCTTCTGCTGCAGCAGCAGCTTTCTTCTTTGCAGCAGCCATGGCCTTCTTCTTGGGTTTAATTTTCGGCATTTTGTTGTCCTTTCAAATATTTTCGGAAGAGTGATTTTGTCTCTGAAAATCAGAACTATTTATACCCTGACGCTTCATCCGGGACGCATCCGTGACGTGTCAGTGGCGTATCCGTGGTCAAACCGTGCTCATCCGTGGTCAAACCGTGGCCATCCGGGATGAACCAGGCTTGAACAGGGGTGATCCGTGGCGGAACAATAGTAGAACCGTAGTAGAACCGGGAAACATGTCAAATGTGTTGTCATCCGGGACGATTTCCTTCCCGGATCACCGCGGATCACCCCGGTTCTCACCTCTTTTATCCGAGGTGATCCGGGGACATCCGACTTTCGGTGGAACTGGGGCTTTAGGTACTGGATGCGATGAAGACTAGAGGTGAACATGTGAAGGAGGGTTGTATCGTTTCCTACTGGAATGACAACTGACAGCAGACAAAAAGTTTTCATTAGTTTAGGGAGATTGTGACCAAATCTGTCTGGTTTATCTTTGAGTGACTCTCATAGTCAGCTGTAAAGAGAGTCTTTTTGGAAGCGGCATAAACATCCAGTTCAAAATAAGAATTTTGTTAAATAGCTCTTTTTGTCTTTATGTAGAAAACTGGTACAATAATATAAAGATAAAAATGGGTTTCTCATATTGGAAAGCAGCATGTTTTTCTCAGTCTACTGTTGAGGCATATGAATATATCGTCAAGCTACAGGAGCCCAGCAAATGGCCTGGTTCTCTATTTACTTCTTACTGCGCATGTGCACCAAATAAGTTGCTGAATTCAGGTTTCAAAAGTAAAACTTGTATTTAATATCAAATGCAATCTGAATTAACTATCGATAGTAAAATGCTCTCGAGAACAGAGACCACACACTCTCACTCTCTCAGGTCTCACATCAAAGGATGTTCTGTGGAGGGATCATGTAGGTCTGACCTCTGTTCCCTCAAACAAAGCTTTTATACTGCAGAAAAGACAGGGGGGTCAAATCGTCATAAAAACTGCAGGTGAGCCAATCGGTGTTACTCAAACATTTGATCATCTTGGCCACTGTCTCGAACCAATCAATGCCTGTCTTTTAGTTACAACCATTTGGCTGTACTTCGATTCCTCTCTCTCCAACAGCCCTTCTGGTGCCTTCACAGCTGGAGACGTCCTTTGAAGCTCATCTCTGCATTGTCCTTACCGCATTCCTGCTGCCTTTTATGACTCTCTGTCTTCCTGTCTCCTATGCTCCTCACTTCATGTCTCATGAAGATATCCCTAAATATTCCCTATCTGACCTTTTATACTTCCTTTCTTACAGTGTTCAATACTTCAGTGTTTAATACTTTTATGGCTTATACATATGGCTTAATACATTCAATGTGTCAATATACTGTAATATAATATCCTCTATCTGTAAACCTCCTGTAAACATAATACATCTCATAGATAAATATATTGCAACTCTTTAACCCATGGTAACATTCTTATTATTTTGCTTAATACTGAAATCCTCCACACTACCATCATGTGTTTGCTTTACTCTGCAGATATACTTTACTCTCCTGCTGCTTACTCCACCCTAAAACCTTTTGATGCAGTTTACCACTGTGCCCTGCGTTTCATCGCAGGATATAAATGTCATATCCATTACACACTGTAATTTGTGCTAATGAATGTCTCCTACTAAAGGTGCCTCAGTGCATCACTTCTCTTCTACAATTTGAAAGGTCTCTCAATTTATTTATGTAACTTTTTTATGCTCACTTACTTGCTATTTTGTACGTTTCTATCCAGATTTGTTGAGCTTTATTATAATCACTGTATTTTATAGGTTTAAATTCCTATGTGTTTTTATCTTTGGATGTATGGGGGTGGGAGACTGGAGAGAATAGGATCCTTGTATTTGCTCTTGTTCATAATTTGATTTTATATCTAAAGTATATTTATCGAAAGTTTTGTTGATTAGAAAAAAAAAAGTTTAAACTAATATCTGGTGAAAGAAAGACAATAATAGCCCAATTTTAAGGAAAAAACATCTCCCAAAAATGCGTAGGATTTAACATTGGGGTGCTCTTCATCATACCCTATTACATCTCTCATTTTCACATTACTAGTGAGATTGCAACATGAAAACTTTGCATATTTAGTTGTGAAGAGTCTGAACTTAATAAGACATGCGGCTTGTCTCCTCCTGCTTCAAACATCAATCCACCATCCCTCTTTCCACCTTGCAGCACTGCTTCTATAATCTGATCACTTTGCTCCTGGACACCAAAAGGCTTTTCATTAAACTGGCCTTGGCGTTGCTTCCAGATATCCTCGGCTGCTTCCTAATGAAAAGAGACATTATGAATATGATAAGGGGTTTCATGGCTTAACACAGTCTGACCATATGATATCAGACAGAGATTTTGTGTGTGTACTATTGTGACTTTGTTCGTCAGGCAGTGTGTACTTTATGCGGGATGGTATGTGAGTTCATGCAGCTCTCTGTATGAATGGATACATCTTTGGTTTTGTGTGTTTGTTTTTAATACTGGCTTCCATGTCTGTACAAAGAGTTTGCCTCCAGCAGTGCAGCAGCCAGCAGGAAACCATCCATCAGCAGGACATGTTAATAAGCACTCTCCAAAAAGCACAGTCACTGTAAAGTAAGGAAGCTACTGTTTGTGTCTTTTTAATATTCCCACATCCACCTTACTTTTGAAAAACAGCTAAATCCTCTTTTGCAAAAACTTCGACCATAAATTCATACCATACAACAGAAATTCTATAAAGGGCCGGTCATCTGTCAGCAGCAGCTCATGGGGAGCTGAGTGGATAGAAGCTGGCTAAGTTGCCTTCACAGCACACATTTTCTGAACCGAAATAGTTTTCATGTCGGCTCCATGGGAAGATATCCACAGTGTTTGTATGTATTGATTTTATTCCATTGCACACCCTGGCAATTGAGGGCAATCTGCATAGTAAAACAGGCAAGCGCACAGACAGACTGGGAGTCCTGATCAGTCAATGTAGATTTGGTTAAAAAGTTCAAAACACATACGAAGCGGGATATTTGTGTCATTCTAACAACTGAGACGAGTGCCTCACAGAATCAGTGTGGATTGGATATATTTGATGAATTGGAAGTAGCATGAGCGTATCTGTACCATGAGTTGATCTAAAATGACCGACAATGGTTACAGCAACTGCATGGCTTATTTCTTGCCTTGATTGATTTAAGAAACACAATTCGGTGACCTATTTCTGTAATGTAAAACAAGATTTTTTCCAAACGAGCTACAATGTTGGTTCGGTTTGAAAGCTGGGAGCAGACAACCCACAAGAAAAAGCGTTTGTCTAATCAGGTGGCGAATGGCAGCTCATCAAACATCCAATGCTGGCAAGCAGCGCGATCAAAAAACGCCTCTGTGTGGCCACGTATCATAACAATTGCTGCAACACCACACATGGCATTACTACGCTAAATCACAAATTTATTGTGTTGCATTATGGGTAGTAGGTGCCAGGCTTTAAAAAAAGATGATACTGATGATGCCTTTAAAAACTCAAGATGTTTTTTATCAAAATGTGTTTTGAAGATCATTTACCTCTAATCAACAGGTAACGTTAAGTACTGAAATATATATGAGCTTACATGTTAGCAAGTATAGAACAACCCTTCTTCAATCAAAGGGTTGGAGATGATTAATCAAAAAGGAATAGCTAAAATATCTAGTTTATATCCTGTGTCCAATAAACTCTTAAATGTATCTCTTTTAATTTCCCAATGGGACTTTTAATTTAAACCAGACAAAAAAAATCCTACGTACTGGTAATGTTTGCTTTACTTTATTTGAAAAGGCAGACTGCTTAAAAAAAACAGCTGAGATTTAGCTACAACGTCCTTGGTAAGATTCTGTCATGTTTGTACTTTGATCTGTGTGTGTAAGGAAGCAGCACTGTGTCTTCTTATCATCTTATTTGATTCTGCAGCATTTGTCATGATACCAGTCAAAAATCCCCAATGGCTGTTTTTTTCCGCCACAGTGAGTACGGGGTGAAGGAAAAAATTCACAAACCTGTCAACACCTGTTTCCTTTGATAAACACTGCCCAGAGCAAAGATCCTAAATCCACCTGATTCTGCACACGTCTTATCACCTGAAGTTGACTTCCAAAACTGAGGGCCGAGGCAGGAATATCCATTTAGTTCTGGTCCATTAAAGTTAATACTGTCTTAAAGAAAGATGATTTTCCACCATAAAGCCAGAGCTGGCGTCTTCACGTCTGTTTGTGCCTATAATTGGACCCCCTTTGAACAAACAAATTTGATCTAGTGTCTTCGTCAGAATATAAAGCAGGACATTTTGTCCTCTCTTCTTGGATCCCAGGACAGCAACTAAAAGAAGTCGAGGTCTGTGAGATTGAGCGTGTGCAAGTGTGTCCGGTTAGTGCAAGAGGGGAGTGTGCTGTGCGTATTCTGTTGAGGGCATGGTTGTTGCGTTGTTGCATTGTGTGAATGGTTTGCAGACTCTTTCTCTCTGCCTGTGTATCTGTTTCTGGCAGCGTACTTTAGCTGCTAAAGCTGAACAACAAACAGGTGCAAGCCGCAAACAAAATGGATTGGCAACAGGCTTCATCGAAGCTTTGGGTAGGGTTTGAACTCAGAACAATGAATGGTCATGTTATTTGTCATGTAAGCCCCTCTGTTAATATAATTCTATTGGAAAAACAAGGCTCCCTTTAGCCGGGGAGGGACTTCAACTGTATGAAGCTGATAATATGTTTGTCAGATTATCACACAGGCCTCCTAACAATGAGATAAAAGACAACAAGGCAGAACAAAGGGAAATCTTTTCATCTTTCCTCCTGCTTTCATTTTGGACTCTGATCCGTCTAAATTGCTGTAGCTCCCATGGCGATCTTTCCTTTTCACATGCGCATAAGAGCTGATGCATTTGGTGTTTAGCTTTAGTTTGCCATGTCATTTATGTTTCTCCTTGAACTATCAAAATGAAAATCGATTTCAGATACTCTTAATTAAAGTCTCTTTATGAGGCTGTAGCTAGCTAAGTTTGAGTCAACTACTTTATTACTTAGCAGCGGTCACTAATAGGCGGACAGTGGTCCGTATCCGGACCCAGATGCTGTTGTATCCGGACCTGGACCTACAACTGATAGATAATTGAGGATTATTAAATTATGACTAGGCGCTTTGCTTTTCTAGCCTTTACGGCACTCGTTCAGCGTTCCAGAAAACACACCGACCAATTACAAGCATTGTAAATCACATCACGTGATGCTGCTCAGCCAATTAAATATGTGTATTCTGATAAGCTTCCCGACTCAAGTGAGATTTACACACATGGGGGAGGCGGGCAACAAACAGAGTAGTCAGAGAAGTTATTTCACATGGCTTTCTCCAAAAAGAGAAATGTGGTCAGCGAGACCAGAGTCTTTAACCAAGAATGGACAGACTTTTAAATGTTAATTCTTCCCACGGGCAGTTCAAAACCAGTATGTCTCATATGATATGGGAACATGGCGATTATTTAAAGCGACAATGTGAAGCGCCACTAAGAGGCAAAGCACACATCTTTTGAGCAAACGTACCCACTCACATCCGAAATTAAGGCCCAATATGATCAGAATCCTAACACATTAATTCACTGTCCAACAATGATGTTAACGGAGAGAGAATAGAGCTAAAAACAAGTGGTTTTAATAACTGCAGATAAAGCCCCAGTTCCACCGAAAGCCAGATGTCCCCGGATCACCTCGAATAAAAAGAGGTGAGAACCGGGTGATCCGCGGTGATCCGGGAAGGAAATCGTCCCGGATGACAACACATTTGACATGTTTCCTGGTTCTACTACGGTTCTACTATTGTTCCGCCACGGATCACCCCTGTTCAAGCCTGGTTCATCCCGGATGGCCACGGATGAGCACGGTTTGACCACGGATACGCCACGGATGAAGCGTCAGGGTATAAATAGTTCTGATTTTCAGAGACAAAATCACTCTTCCGAAAATATTTGAAAGGACAACATGGCGAAAATTAAACCCAAGAAGAAGGCCATGGCTGCTGCAAAGAAGAAAGCTGCTGCTGCAGCAGCAGAAGAAGAAAAGAAAAGAAGAGAAGAAGAATCTTCCTCAGACGACAACAACACGCCGAAAATTAAACCCATCCGCGGTGCTCCGGGGTGTCAACTAGCTCCCGTTTCATCCCGGATTAACACGGCTATGCTACGGTTCATCCCAGTCTTACTACGGTTCATCCCGGTCCTACTACGTTTCTTCCCGGATGCGCTACGATCAACGGCGCCCCCCTCTCCATTCCCGGATGTCCCCGGATCACCCCAGTTGTTAGTTGTACGTCCGACGAGCCGCTCGTCTTCCCGGATACGCCAAGGTTTTACTACGGTTCATCACGGAACGTCCCGGACTGACTACGGTTTCACTCCCGGATGACCCCGGATCTGATCTGTAGTGTCTCCGGGGACATCCGTAGTAGGTCCGGCTTTTGGTGGAACTGGGGCTTAAAGTCCCTGCACACAAATTTCTCTTATTAGAAGATGAGCAGAATATAATATAGTGGCGTTTTACTTCACACCTGAATGAACTGAATTTAAAGCTGCAGGACAATTCATCTTTTTTTAACATTATTTTAAGATGCACATTTTTCAAAAGCTTTTTGTTATGTATTCTATTGTAAATAATAACTGATGACTGATTAAGAAAACGACAACACATAGGCCCAAAACCAAAACAAACATTAAATGTTACACCTCACACTTTTATTGTGCTCATTGCTTAGAAATGTATGTGGAAAAACACTGAAAAAAGTCAAATACTCCAGACAGAGCGTTCTAGTGTCTGTCTGCACAAAAGGAGAAGTACAGTGACACATTGAAGGTTAGCTTAAAGCTTATTCTGCAAATAACATGTGGCGAGAGTAAAAGCAGTGTCTGGTTAGCCTCGAGATTGACAAGAAAACAGGAACCAGGACTATCCTGCGGTAGAGCCCTCTTGACCTTCTGATAGCCAGACACTTAGGTGAACCCGGCTTCTGCCCTCTTAACACAACATGCTTACACACTGATTACGTATGCAGGAAGGTGATGGAATTCGTGAGCCGGGTGGGAATGGACCTCCCTGTGCTCCAATGAGGCCCTCAGAAAGTCTAAACCAAGAGCCGCCTCCAACGAATAGACAACCAATCATAGGAATGCTTAAACTATAAACTCTACTGCGCACTCTGTCTAAGCGCCTTTTTAGTTGTTGATTTTGCAACATTATTAGGCCCGTGCACGTTTAAATGCTGGGCAAAATACTCCTGTTAGAATTCAAATAAATGTTCGTGAATAGTCTCTTCTTGGTCCACCTCAACAATTCCTAAATGCATCCCTTATTTTACTTGAAACGAGAGAAAATATATTTATTATGAGAGTATGTGTTATTTATATTCATCCAGTTCAGTTTGAAAACTGACAAATATCGCTGAGAAACGTTCTTTATTTAATTAGACAGTCAGTTGTTGAGTACATACATATGTTTATACAACTGCTAGGATACTTCAATATATATGGGACTAAATTATAGCGCAAGTTAGACATTACTGTGATGGTCCGGACCTTTGCGTGAGGAAATTCTCCCTAAATGGACCTCGTTGAATTTTAATTGAATACCCCTGACCTAGAGAATCCATTGGTTCCAACCATGTCATGCTAGCTTGTTGGGAAGGTGGCTAAATAACGCTTACAATTTTGGCATGGGAAAAACTGGAATGGCCATATCCACAGGTGTCCCTTGACATCTTACCTCAAAATATGTTTGAAAATGGATTCTATGGGTACCCACAAGTCTCCCTTTTACAGACGTGGCTATGACTGTAAAGCTGAGACTCTTGTGAATCCAATGAGCCCAGTTGTATTTATGTGTGATAATGGTAGTCCCCATAGTAGCCATGTCATTGAAGTGAGACCACTTTTTGAACTTGACCTCACTGTATAAATTGACTTGTTGTGCTATGTGTTGCTTTCCATACCAACAGCTCTCTGTTTATTCGCCATTTGATGTGAAAGAGCAAACCGCTATTGGTGGGTTGTGTTGCTGCACACATACCGTATTTTCCGCACTATAAGGCGCACTTAAAAGCCTTTAATTTTCTCAAAAAACGACAGTGCGCCTTATAATCCGGAGCGCTTTTTGTGTGGTACACGGCGCTCTGTCAAAATGCTTTAGTGCGACTTTGGTAAACTACAAAGCCGCACCGCTTGCAGCATTACGGCTACCGTAGTCAGGAGTCTCACCGGTAGTTCTGGACGAGGTGTAAGCATAAGCATGCATAAGTATCATAGCTCGCTGTGTGAGTCACGCAGACTCCACTAACTGTGTGTTTACATGTCTGTAATCATAAAGCTACAGCTGTCTCAGAACGCTGCCGTTAGCAGACGTGCTAACTAACGAGCTTAACAAGCTAGGGGTAATCTGCCTCTATCTCTCAAGACACCTGCCCAGCTGTTCACTTGTTCTCACAACACAACTCAGTTTCTCACTGATGGCCATTATTTATTCTGTGTGTTTACATGTCTGTAATCATAAAGCTACAGCTGTCTCAGAACGCTGCCGTTAGCAGACGTGCTAACTAACGAGCTAACAAGCTACACTACACGATGTAAACAGTCCGTCCCCCAGATCGTCACATGATGAACTGTAAGCTCGTCATATGCATCACATCTCGCTGTGTGAGTCTCGTACTATCTCGTGAGAATACGGACACGGAAGTGGAGAATCTACAGATTTCTTCAGAGCGCCCGCGCCTTATAGTCTGGTGCGCTTTATATATGAAAAAAGATCGAAAATAGACCATTCATTGACAGTGCGCCTTATAATCCAGTGCGCCCTATAGTGCGGAAAATACGGTATTCAAAACTGAAAGCCCATAAAGAAGCTAATAACCCAAGGTTGGTGGTGATGTGCACAAATTGTCACGGAAAACATGTTAGACAGGATGAGTTGTCTCATGCATGCAAGATAAAATTAACAAAACTCTTAAAAAGAAAAGCTTAGATTCTGTTTGACAAACAGCGAACGAAGGCTGTGATCTCCATGAACTCCTGTTTTTGAAGTTCACTTGTCAGAGGTTCACTGTCACATGTTGCTGTCAGAAAATAGAGTGCCAACAGCTCAGAACTATTTCAAAGAGCTTGTAAGCTTAAAGTGGGATACAGGAGGAAGACACTTGCTGAAATAATGGAAACGCTTAAATACAGTTCAGAAGAAAATGATATAATTAATAACATAACGTAAAGGACCGTATGATTTTTGTTGTTTACATATAGTTACAGCAACTACAAATCACACACACGGTATCTTACATTTTTAAGGCAAGCAAACAAATAATCCCAGGAAAAATTACAACCGTTGTGAAGTTCATAATCAGTTTTTGTTCAGGCTGTGTCAATGAGGTGATAATTCATCTCTTTTTATTATTTGGAAGCTTTTCTTATGCTTTGTCTCAGGGAATTTACTCATTTAAATACAGACAGAGAGAGGTTGCTACCAATTTCATATAATATACCTGACGCACTTATAAGATATACAGCAATATCATATAGTGATATAGCGTGTGAGACATTATATCCAAAAACCCAAATTTATAAAACATATTGGGTACAAGAACTTTACAATGGTATTGTGAGGTATACAGTGTTGATAAAAAGTATTCATGAAAAAAAACATGTTTGTTTTCGACAGCATTCAATAAATCCAAACCTCTGACAAATACAAAACAAAAACCAAATATGGTATCTCTGGCTGTCAGTTCTTCCAACTGGAGTTTTCCACAAGCTGCTAGCTTGATTGACAGCTGTGAGTACTAACAATAATGCTTGTTGTTTACGTTCATCATAATTTGATCATTATGATAATTGGGGGGAGTGGCTTTGAAGGGAGGCCTGTAGGGACGGTCTGTCAGTGTTGACGACTTGCGACCTCTTTGCTAGAATTAGTGACTTTTGGAGCTAGTGCTGCTAGCTACTTTCATTGGAAAAGAGTTGGCAACACTGGGCTGGGTTTTTTGGTTGGATCATTTTTATAAATCTATTGTACTTTTGCTAGTTCAAGATTACCAACAGAAAATAAAGGTAAATTACTGTCAAAGTGAAAACAGATCTCTACAAAGTCATTGAAACAACAATAAATACAAAATACATGTTTGAACAAGTATTCACAACCTTTAAAAGTATGCTCCTAATAAATGGAGATGGATAGCTTTACATAGAGATCACCGTGTCTACTGTCAGGATTTCAATTGATTTCAGTACAGTCCGCATCTGGTGAGTTAGTGTTTCAGGCTAAACCATGCACATTTTCCACCAGAGCCTGAACAAAATTGGGAAAAAATTGCCATGTGCAAAGCTGAGAAGGACCCATGCATACAGATCCATGACTTTATTTATGAATACTGAATTGGAGGAAGTTAAGTATTTTTTAAATTCATTTTAAACATGTGTAATTAATTTAGATCACTTTGTAGAGCACTTGGACATTACAATTATCTTTATGTTGATCATTGCCAAAAGTGCCACGTTGGATTCAATGTTGTACAAAAAACTTCAACTTCAGGCATATGCAAAGTTTTATTTTACACCAAGCAGTATGTAAGGTAACCATTGTAAATAAGTATCAGTTACTCATCTGCGACAAAGCTGTTCTGCCACTGTGGGTTGGGGGAAAGCGTTATTAGCGGTAACCTCTGTATGACAACAAGTACTCCAGTTACACACCAATGCTAGGGATGCAAAAAAGGAGACCCAAATTTGGACATGGATATCCATCAAAATATACATACCGGTAGTTGTAGATTTTTATCATAAAAGGTATGCAGCATTTTATGAAAAAAAAGAATGTAAATATATAATAGGAAATCTGGCAATGTTAAGAAAATTGACACATGAACATAATTGAACAGTTTGCCAGATGTCTTAAATGTACCACATATCTGCTTTTCACGGCAGCTCTTGGTTCCTTTTGTCCAAAAACACAATCGCTCATGATTGTTCAATTCATACTGCTTTCGGTTTTGCGTGAAGATCTTAACATCTCCTATGTGCACAGAAAAGGAAACCGTTATGTTTTTCCCGATAACGTTTTGACGAGTCCTTTTATGTCCTCCACTAAAAAGCCATTACCATCATTATTTCTATATGCTGGGTTAAATCCCACAGTGTGAACCATTTTCAGAAAATAACTGCATCTTCTCTGACAGAAAACAGCTTGCTTATGTGGTTCAGTTATCTCCACTAACAGCGAAACATCTGGTTGTTAAATGCAGAATTAAACTGTCTGCTCTTTTTCCCCCTGAAGAGAGGAGAGCAGCTTGCCTCACATCACACACCCTGCCGGGAAGAGTGCCTCCTTGTTTGTGAGATAATAGTTTTAACTGCAGTGGTTAAAGTATGCGTGTGTTTGTGGGGTCCGCTACGACAGGGTGATGTGTGTGTGTGTTGATGTGTTAAAACATTAATAGGGTGAGTCACAAAGGTTCTGGGTAACAATGGGCAAAGGATAGCTGTGTGTGTGTGTGTCCAACTTGACCGTTGTCTCCATAGTGTCCGGGCTTGTTAAATAAACTATTTAGCCCTAATACAGCCAATACTTTCTTCATCGAACCTTCTCTCCCTCAGCCTCTTTTCTTTGTTCTGTTTCCCGTCTGCCTCTCTGCTGTCACTTTCTTCATTTGTTTTTATTTTTTTGTTTATTAAACATTACCGATAATAAACATTACTGTAAATGTGTCAGTGTTAGCCAGAATGCTCTTCGTCAGCTTTTTCATCCTCCTCCTTATGTATGACCTAGGTTAGGCGGGTATTTATGGATATGCAGGAAGTGGCATGGTTGAGGAGTGGTCCTGCTCCTGAAATTATGTTCGTTAGCTCCATTTTGACAATGAAATCATGAAAAAAAAAAAAAAAAAAGTCAAACCTCTTAACTGGAAATCAATCAAAGTGTATTTGTGCAGAACCTTTCATTTAGGTTAGTGCGGTTCAAAGAAGATAGCCTGCTAACGCTACATAGATATATACATAACTAAACTATAAAGATACATAACTTTTCTTCTCTTCCCTGGAGTCAATGATCACCAGTAGATGGCCTACAGGAAGCCCTCAGGAATAGTGCCACTCTGCCATTGCAATTCAAATTGTGTATGTTTTTGCCACTTTGATTTATAACATTAATGACGTTGCCGCCGTCAAAATAACTGCCAAGCCGGACCCGTACGCTTGTGCCTGAGTCCCTTGGCTGTGTTCCAAATATTAAGTATGATTTCACCAGTAGACTTTTCACACAAATGGGTAAATTAAAGTATGGCCGGGCCGGTTTCAAGGCACCCCATAGAGGGCTCCGAAAACAGAGGCAACAAATTTCCATAAACTGACCACATCTTCGGAATGGGGCTTAATTAGCCGCATCTGAAACCAATCCTTGATTGTCTCTCTCTCTCTCTCATATATAAACAGTAGTAGGGTCAGAGGCGCGAGAGAAAGAAGTGAGCAGGAGACACAGGCTGGCAGAGCGACGGAGAGGACGACAGACCATCCTGACAAAAGCATACACGAGACCAGCCTGAAGTGTAATAATAATAAAGAACATTGAGAAACGCTATTTGAGTGCTGGCATCTTTGTGCTGAAAGGACCCACGGTGGTAACAAGAATTTGTTACATATGTGTTTCTGTCATGGAGGTAAATAGCCCATGTGGAGGACAAAGTAAAATATCAAATCAAAACTGCCTCATGCAAGAACCCCTACAAACAGATTCGTTCCAAAGTGGCTTGTACCTGTGATTTACAAGAGATTCAAGTACTCAAGGATCCTTTATTGTCATGTGACACGGATGCACAACAAAATGCAGTTGTAGCCCATTTGCAACACAAGAAAAACAAGACAAAAAACACAAAAACAGTAGTGCATTCCTTGAATTTTCATAAGGAGGAATTCAAACGGCAGCAACAAAAACAACTTTGGGCAGATAATATGGCCGACATCTTAACATTAAACTTTCAACATCGGGAAAACATTGTCCATCAACTTTGACTATGTTTTGGCACCAAGCATCTATAATAACGCAGAGTCCTCCTCTTGTCCCACCGAACTCCTGCGCTCTGTCCTGCTGTCCACCCATGAAGTGCAACTTGATCTGGGATGCCACAATTAAGCCAGGTCTCTGTAAAGATGGGGACCTCACGTTGCTGGGTTAGCCATCAGACAGCCAGGAGTAGGCTGTAGTGGCGTAACCTTAGGTCGTAGCCTATCTCGGCTCTCCTCCCTGGTGTCAGGGACTCCGCTTTTGGTGGCGTTTGGTCCAGCAGGTCTCGCTGAGTGGTCAGCCGTGGTTCAGAGCTGTTGAAGGGGTATGCTGTCTCAAAAAAGTTTTTTACTTACGGATTTTAAATTTCATTACCGTGAAACAATTATTTAACTCCCTCTCTTAGCAGTCATTGATCGCCTTTATGTGGCAAGACGTTTTTTATATCGATCAATTTATTTTTATTTATTTCAGTAACAGTACGATCAGGTGATTTCTGAAAGCAGGACTTAAATTTAGGAAACATACACAATTCTCATGAACATGCGCTCATTTATACACAAGTGGCATTCATCATGTTAACGTTATTGATAGAAAAATTCACTCAAGACCAGTTGAAAATCATTAATCACAGGACATTTATTCTTTGCGCACAAGAAGGAGCAAGGCTGATCACATACATACAATATGTCAGGATTGCTCAGAGGTCTAACTCTGAGCCACTTGCATATATACTGCAAAACAACTGCATATGATTGGTCATGGATTGTAAAACAGTCACAATGATTGGTACATGGGTTGTTTCAAGTTGAGATCTTCGTCAGGCAGGAAATGTCAGAGCAAGTTCACACATATTGTGAGGAATTTAAGTTTTAAAGCGCTCCAAATTATGGATATTATGTGTTACAGTGTATTTACTTGTAGGAGTCTGGTCATTTCATGCATTAAGTGTCTGTGTGATCAGGTTGAGGAATGTGCTGGAGCGGGGGTTAGAAGAAGTGGCTGGCTGAGGTGTTGGAATGGAACAATGGGTCAACAGCCAGGAGGGGCTTACTGTATTTCAGCCAATCAGAGAGCTGATCGATATGGAGTGTGATACCTTTCCAAGGGGGGAAAGGGTAAAAAAACTCTGAAGAAGATCAGATCTTCTGCTGGCCAGCGAGGAGGCATGCCATCCTCCTGGCTGGCTCGGATTGGATCTCACATTTCATGGAATATTATATGTTTGTTTTGTTATTAATAGTTTGATTCGGTTTGTAACTGTTTTTATGTTTGTTGGATAATAAATCCATTAAGATTTTGACTTAAACCTGCTGTTCTGTTTGGGGGCGATTGAGAGCACATGGCTGCAGGGAGGGGGGCGATTTCTCTCTGTGTTCAAAAGTTATGCCCTTAACAATATGCAGGTCGTGAACTTTCTCATGAGGACACCAAAACACACATATGATATTCATTTAGATTTTCTGACCCAACAGTTATCTAGCATTGGTTGATTATGACATGGCACACTTATAAGAGTCCACCATATGAAAAAAAGGAGAAGGTGATAAAAATACAAAAAATGTTCTTGCATGAGTTCCACTGTGTTTTAATTTTTTAAAGACAGACAGACAGACAGACAGACAGACTGATATATGCAGAGGCATTCCCATTTGGCCACATAGACTGTCACTGCTGCTTTCTTGTCATTTTCCATCTAGAAGCCAGAGTGATGCAAAAAGAGAAGGAGGGTGGAAGAAAATGTTCCAGGGAGAAAGTCAGACTAGTCTGGAAGAGAGGCTTATGTGGTGACTCACTGGGCAAAGTAGCTGCATCCAACCAGAGTCACTGCCGTGGTGGTGATAAGAGAGCTGTTCAAACTTTAAATTTGGAAGCCCTGCAGTGAAAGTGAACTCTTGTAATTTTTTTCCGTGGGGGCAAGGCAAGTTTATTTGTATAGCACATTTCAACAACAAGGCAATTCAAAGTGCTTCACATAAAACCATTAAAAGCATCAAAACATAAGGCAAAAGAAAAGGAGATTTAAAAACAATTAAGAACATTCATTGAAACATTAAAACCAGTCATTAAAACACTAAATACAGTCTAAGAAATAAAATACAGTAGTAAAATGCAGGAAATTGATTAATATCCTTGAATCTGGTTCAATTAAAGGCAGCAGCAAACAGAAAAGTCTTCAATCTTGATTTAAAGGAGCCGAGGGTCTCAGCAGACCTGCAGCTTTCTGGGAATTTGTTCCAGATATGTGGAGCAGAGAAACTGAACGCTGCTTCTCCATGTTTAGTTCTGACTCTGGGAACAGAAAGTAGACCGGTCCCAGACGACCTAAGGGGTCGGGATGGTTCATAAGGTAGCAGCAGATCAGAGATGTATTTTAGCCCTAAACCATTCAGTGCTTTATAAACCAACAGCAGGATTTTAAAGTCAATTATTTGTTGGACAGGAAGCCAGTGTAAAGACCTCAGAACTGGAGTGATGTGATCCACTTTTTTGGTCTTAGTGAGGACTCGAGCTGCAGCGTTCTGAATCAGCTGCAGCTTTCTGATTGACTTTTTACAGAGACCTGTAAACACACCGTTACAGTAGTCCAGTCTACTGAAGATAAATGCATGGACAAGTTTTTCCAAATCCTGTCGAGACATAAGTCCTCTAACCCTTGATATATTCTTCAGGTGATAGTAGGCTGATTTTGTAATTGTCTTGATATGGCTGTTCAGGTTGAGGTCTGAATCCATAACTACACCTAGATTTCTGGCTTGGTTTGTGGTTTTTAACATCAGTGATTGAAGTTGAGCGCTGACTTTCAATCATTCGTCCTTGGTACCAAAAACAATTACTTCTGTTTTATCTTTGTTTAATTGAAGAAAATTCTGGCACATCCAGTTGTTGATTTGTTCAATGCATTTACCCAGCACTTGTATGGGATTATAGTCCCCTGGTGATATAGTTATGTAGATTTGTGTGTCGTCTGCATAATTATGATAACACACAAGGGCAATGCTTACTGCCTGGTTGGCCTACAAAAACAATCATCCCTGCAGCACTCTAAATTAGGTAATTATTGAGACAAGTCAATTAATTATTTTTCCACTAAGTTCTTCACCTTAAAAAGTTAATTAAATGATTAAAAAACAAACTTAACAGTAAATCTTCACCAGAAAAAAACAACCAAAACGTGATAAATCAGTATTAGTGAACATTGGAATGACCCCTTGACTACACGACCCAATTGTCAGTGTGTCTTATTCCGTGTTCACACCAAACGCAACGATTCCCCGTTCCCGCTGGGCCACAGCAATTCCCCATTCCCGACGCCGCTGGTTGCAGCTCACTCACTGTCCTGCCGACTCCGGCTCCCCGTGTCCTGACATATAACTTTAGCACGTTGTATCTGCTTCTCATCAGGCCTTCGCCACGTCAGGCCACGTAAAGGTAACCTTTACGTGTGTGATCTTTGAAATGGCACATTATAGCTGCAACCTCAGCCTTGGACCACGCTTTCTTCGTCACTCTTCTGGACCAAGCATCTTTTCCTGGAAGATATATACAAAGTCGACAAAAATTATCACACAAACAGAAAACAAAATGTATTGGCAAAATTAAGCCATCAACTGCGGACACTTAGGAATGTGTTAAGCAGTCAGACTTGCAACAAATTACCGTGATAACATCTTTGCTGTTAACCTTTTTGAAGTGGCTGAACCTTTTAATATTTCAATGGAATAAGTCATTACAGTGCATGACGAACACAATTTAAGTTGTTTTGGCTCTGTATTCTAACACACTAGATTGGAAATTATAGATAAAAAAAAGAATATTGAGTTAAAAATCCCAGTGAAGCGTATTTATCTTCTGTACTGTGACGTAATCTCCAATGAAACAGAATATTTGAGCTGTGTACAGTTACAAGAGGGATCAAATTCTTCACATTTGAATGTACACACATACAAACACGCACACTCTTTGTGTAATGCCAGTAATTGATGTCCATAATGTCACTTCGAACATAGGTCGTTTTTTCCCTCTGATCACAACTAATTAACTCCTTCTCAGAAGCCAAATAATGTTTCCGGGGGGGTTTGTTTTGTGTGCTTGTGAAGTGTCAGAAGAAGAAAGGATCAGTCCAGTAGAAAACCTTTAAAAGTCTTTCTTGATATTGCATTGCGTATATGAAAGTGTTCCCCAGACCAAAGGCAATTAATGTAAGTGACAGGGCTAGCATAACCCTGCTGCCCAGGGTGAACTGTCAACCATTGAAACTGACATTTTAATGTGCAAAGGCACTCAAATGTAACATTTCAGTATTTCATTTTATTAAGGTCCACCAAAGGGTTCACTGGCTGCTGATATTTGTCATAATACAACTTGTCGTTGTGTTTCTTGTCAGAGATATGAGATGTATTAGTTCTGGTGGTATTGGAAAATAAGGTTATTCCTTATTATTTACCTCTGAAATTGTTGTACCTCTGAAAGACAGCAAAGATGTTGGGGGTGGATTGGATAGAAATGTGTAAAAAATCTATTAAATCTAAAGATCTATTGATGCAGGCACACAATTATTTGACATCTTTGACATAAGTTTGAATTACATATGGAACAAACCTAAAGATGTGTATTTTTTTCACATTAAAGGAATTTACAAAAAAACGGAATTTAAGGGAACAATCTGTCATCAGTCATTTTGTTTTTATATTTTATTGCTGAGATCTGGTGGCATGGTGCCATTATTAAACAGTTTTACGAGTCCATCGAAGCTGTGGAATGAGCCATCAGTTTCTCAACAAATCCCCAAAAATGAAAGTGAACACACTTCACAATAGAATTGTCCATTTCATTTTAACACTAGAGAATGTCATCATGACCGTATAGCAGGGGTGGGCAATTATTTTTCCCAAGGGGCCACATGAGAAACAGGGACTGTTGTGGAGGGCCGGACCAATAGATGGAACTCAATCCTGCTCTATATTATTCCACCTCCTTATAAAAAGCAGTAAATTGTATGGTTTTGATAAGCTGCGAGTGGTAAGAGTAAATATTATGATCAGTGGTGGAAATTAACTAAGTATAAATTGTACAAATTCAAGGTAGTTATCTTGAGTGTTTCCATTTCACTCAACTTTGTATTTCTCCACTACATCTCAGAGGGAGACATCTGTATCTGGATTTGTTAAACTTCATCACGGAGAATGTTTGTTCACAGATGTAGGTAGATCCAAAGAGAACCAACATCTTCTGAGCATGTTGCTTTTGCAGCTTAGCTAGCAAAGCCGGCCCAATTCCGGCTGCCATTATTGGGATTGCAGTGGCTCTGCTGGTCGCACACATCCACGAACGTACTAATGTACGTAAATTGAGATAGAAATAAAACAGCAACAGTCGCCTTCAAAATAAAAGCAATGCAGCTGTATTCCGTACATGATTTACAATTATTTACGTATTATTCCTAATTTCCCATTAACGTCCTGCGGAACAACGGGCCGGGTATGGCCCACGGGCCATACAATGCCTAGGTCTGCCCTAGAAGGACTATAAACAAAACTATAATAGGATCTTCTGCTACACTTTTTCTCATTTGACATTACAAAGCTGTTCTCCATACTCACCATAGCAACCTCTCTAATTCCTCTTTTGTCCTAATTGCACTTTCCTGAGCTACATCATACATCGACTCCTACCCTCTGTGTTCTTTTTTCTTTCTCTGCTAATAGCCAAGATACATGAGGATGTGGAAGGAAGGTCTATTGATCTGCTCCTGATTGATTTTCACAGTTTCATTTATTATCAGATTTGTCTAAAAAAAAAAATTTCTGATAAAACGGCCTTTCATTCAAATGAAGCACTCCATATAATCATGTAAAATCAGAGGCACATTTTTCTCCCCTCCTGGTATTTCTAGAGCTTTTCTTCAAGAGTGTTACGTGCCGTGTTGTGTTTGTGCTCTCCCTCTACTTACCCTCAGTGTTCTCTCGGGTGCCACCCTCTGTCCCGGATGCCAGCTGCAGCGGCTGATTGGACGAGGCTGCGTTCAATCGCCATTAGCAGTGGTTAAAAGGAGAGAGGAGCCTCATGGACAACCCCTTGGGACAGAACCACCGTAGTGACGCAGCGTGTGCTCCAGCGTGTGCTCCAGCGTGTGCTCCAGCGTGTGCTCCAGCGTGTGCTCCAGCGTGTGCTCCAGCGTGTGCTCCAGCGTGTGCTCCAGCGTGTGCTCCAGCCGTGTGGGCTGTCGTCCATCATTGTGTTGGTGCTTTGCAACTAGTGTCGCTCTCTTGTGGTAGAGTTGTTTTCTTTTGCTGTCGCGTGAGCAGCTAACCCTTTTTACAACCAATACTCCTTTTGTTAACCCTCAGCACTGCTCATTCTCTCTTTCCCCGGGAAATTAACACCGTTACTCCCCGCATCCCCTAGATGCCAAAAAGGGGAACGTAACAGTTGGGGGCTCGTCCGGGATCTGGAAGAGCTGATTGAGTGATTGTTGAGCGTTTTTGTTAGGTGCCAAGTGTCTCGTGGTAAGTGTTGATCGCTGGATGTCTGTTAGATTGTCTCTGTTAAACAAGATTCCACAGCTTCCTCAGACTAGACAGGTGAGTGTCCAGCTTGGCTTAACGGTCTTTCCTTCGGGCACTCTGTTATTATTTTGCCTTTTTTATTTTCGGAGTAATCCTGGGTGGGGATCAGTCCCTGTCGGAGGTAGGCGATTCAGGGCTTCGGCCGCTGATGTTTGCCTTTCAAGTCGCCTCGAGCCCGGCACGCTCCAGAAGATAGGTAGGAAAAGGTTTGGGTAGGCAGGATCTGAGGAAGTTTGTTGGTACTGAAAAAAAAACAAAAAAAAAAAACACGCTGTGCTGGTTGTGTGTGGCATCCGGTATCAACAGTTGTCACGTTGGTCACTTGTGAGTGTACTTGTGTGTACACGTCCGCTGTTTGTAGCTTGTGAGCTAACTCAGCTGAGTGATTAACGGTAGCGTTAGCGGCGTGACTAGCGGTGAGCTAGGGCTGCTGGGTGTGTGTGTGTCCTCTCTTTGCTTTAGATGGCAGAGTTTGATATGGAGGAGTTTGTGGCGAATCCGTCTTTCACTCAATTCGGGAAGTGTAAGAAGAGTGAGTTGCGGGAGATAGCCTCATATTATATTGTTCCTGTTTCGAGTACCTTTTCGAAAGGAGAACTCAAGGCAGTGCTGGTTAGTACGTTGTGTGGTAGGGGTGTTCTCAGGCTACCGGAAACGTTAGCGACCCCTGGCTTGGAGGCCGCGGCAGGTGCAGCGATATCTTCGGGTGACGAGAGCGTTGATGCTCCGGGGTGGGAGGCGGCCGAGCAGGCTTTCACTCCGGCTGCGCAGAGCGGTAGGGTGGAAACGAAGCCGCGCACATTGCCACAGTTTGAGCCTTTGTCTTCGGGATCGACTCCTGGTTCGGGGGTTGGGGCTCGGTTAAAAATGCGCCTCGCTCGGCTCCAGTTGGAAAAAGAAGAGCGAGAGCGAGAGTTCGAGCTCCGGAAGGAGTTGGCATTCCGTAAGTTGGAGGCAGATACGGCAGTTAGAATGCGTGAGTTAGAGCTGCAATCTGTTTCTGCTCGCACCTCTGCAGACATACGGGTAACATCAGGGCCTACTGCTGCATTTGATGTCGGTAAGAATATTTCTTTGGTCCCTATATTTCGTGAGTCTGAGGTGGAGTCCTATTTTGGTGCGTTTGAGCGCATCGCTGCTGCGTTACATTGGCCAGAAGACGTGTGGGCCATACTGCTGCAGTGTAAACTGGTGGGAAAAGCTCAGGAAGCTTGCTCGTCCCTGTCGGTGGAAGATGGTCTGGTCTATGAGAGGGTCAAAGGTGCCATTCTGCGAGCCTATGAGTTAGTGCCAGAGGCTTATAGACAGCGGTTTCGGAACCTTAAGAAGTCTTACAACCAGTCTTTCACTGACTTTGCACGGGAAAAAAAATACAGTTTGACCGATGGTGTAAGGCTAACGACCTAGCCTCGGTATGTGAGCTCCTGATGTTGGAGGAATTTAAAAATTGTGTTCCTGAGCGTACGGTAGTTTACTTAAATGAGCAGAAAGTGGGCACCCTGCAGCAGGCTGCTATACTGGCCGACGAATTCGCCCTGACTCATAGGCATGTGTTTTCGAGGCGCGATTCTCAAGAGGGTGAGTATTCGCAGAAGGATGGTGGCATGTATGGGTCACGTGGAAACAGTTCTCGGTCGGGTCCTAGGGCTGTGAAACGGTGTTTTTATTGTAATGACCCTGGTCATTTGGTTGTGGACTGTGCAGCCTGGAGACGGAAGCAACCGGAGGCAACTTCCGGACAGCAGCCACAGGGAGTTGGGTTGGTGACGACAGTGACTCCCGTTGGCCAGGCCGCCTCTCCAACAGTGCCGGAGTGTTTCAAACCATTTATCTTGGAAGGATTGGTGTCGCTCACAGGAGAGGCAGGGGACCAGCGCCCAGTGACGGTGCTACGTGACACTGGTGGTGCGCAGTCCTTCATCCTTGCCAGTGCTCTGCCTTTTAGTGAAGAGTCTGCTTGTGATGCGAGTACAGTGGTGAGAGGGATCGAAACGGGTTTCGTTCCCGCGCCTCTCCACCGGGTCTATGTGCAGACCAACTTAATGACTGGTTTCTTCCCGGTAGCCGTCCGCTCACGTTTTCCCATTGATGGTGTGGATCTCATCATGGGGAACGATGTGGCGGGAGGGAAGGTGTTTCCTGACGCTGTGGGTGTCCCCGTACCTGACTCACCGTGTACTTCTCCTCTGTTGGAGGATAGGTCTCTCCCTGTTGGTGAGTCGGTGAACGGCACCTCAAAGGTCCCTACAGGTGGAGCAAAGTCTGCTGCTGATCCAGCAGGGGACTTGCCAAAGGCGCCAGTTAAATCAGGCTGGAGGACGTTTTCTATATGTCTCCTTCTGTGTGTTGTCTTGTGTGTTTTTTGTTATAATGTAAATGCATGTCTGGTGGGGGTTGGTTGTCGCCAAACAGATGTTTGGTTTTATGGGAGGGAGTGTTACGTGCCGTGTTGTGTTTGTGCTCTCCCTCTACTTACCCTCAGTGTTCTCTCGGGTGCCACCCTCTGTCCCGGATGCCAGCTGCAGCGGCTGATTGGACGAGGCTGCGTTCAATCGCCATTAGCAGTGGTTAAAAGGAGAGAGGAGCCTCATGGACAACCCCTTGGGACAGAACCACCGTAGTGACGCAGCGTGTGTTCCAGCGTGTGTTCCAGCGTGTGCTACAGCCGTGTGGGCTGTCGTCCATCATTGTGTTGGTGCTTTGCAACTAGTGTCGCTCTCTTGTGGTAGAGTTGTTTTCTTTTGCTGTCGCGTGAGCAGCTAACCCTTTTTACAACCAATACTCCTTTTGTTAACCCTCAGCACTGCTCATTCTCTCTTTCCCCGGGAAATTAACACCGTTACTCCCCGCATCCCCTAGATGCCAAAAAGGGGAACGTAACAAAGAGACATTTAGTGTTCATGGCTACAGATCTGGCTTGCTTTGGAAAAAACTTACACATACTCAAATGAAATGACTGACAGTTTAAAATTAATTATACATGGTGTTATGTGATAGGTTGCCAACAGAAATCCCTGGCTGCTAACTTTAAAGCAAAATCCTCAGAGATGGAAATAGATGGACTGTTGTCAACATTAAAGTAAGAAATCTAAATGGTGTCGGGGATGCTGCCCCCCCCCCCCCCCCCCCCCCCCCCCCCCCACACACACACACACTTTAATAATTGTTTCCCACTGAGCTTTTTTACATTCCGTTTGCCCATTAAATGTTTTTGTCAATATTCAGTTTCTGCAGAAAATTTGAGGTTAGTTTACTTTTATGTTATCAATCGTCACGCCCCCAGTGTGTAAACTTATTATTATTGGCTATCATTACCATGGTAGCCAAAGGTGAAGAATGAAAGAACAGACAATTACCTCATCAGGAGTCTTGCTCGAGGTCACAACCATCTAGATTTTCAAGGCGGATTGTTCTTCAGATCTTCACTACCATCAGCCTCCATCAGGGAAATTCCAATGCGACTCATGGCGTAACCACACCGATGGAAAATAATGATTTCACAATGAATCTAATGGCTAAGGGTTCTTCTATTTCGTCAGCATTACCATGTTGTTCACCATAACTAGTATATATTTAATAAACTATATGCCCTACTTTCAGTTAGTCTTTTTGATTAAGATCTGATCGTAACCACAGATCATCATGAGGGAGACAGGACATTAACATTGCATTCATATAATGACCTGCCCAATACTTCCCAACCCATGGAGAACGTTTTTCAAATCAATCCCATTCCGGTTGACATTGTTCTTCCTAACAATGAGTAATATTTTTGAAAAAACATTGCGCAAAATAAACTCTTTAAAACATGTTTTGTTTTCATTGAGCATGTATTCATTTATACATAGGCACAGTTCCATATTTAAAAAGAAAGCTTTTCAGTCTTGGTAAAAACAAAAAAACAACATGCTCGAGGCAACTTGTCATGAATTCACATCGCAATTCAAAAGTAATTTACTTGGTATAAAATTGTCCATTTACCATTATACATTTTAAGATTTTATATATTGCAAGACAGAACTTTATCAGGGCAACACAAAGAACACATGAACTGAAAAACTGACATCTCCACCCACTTAGGGTTTGGGAAAAGATGCAAACAAACAAACAAAGCCTTAGGGGGACATATGAAAAACTCACTTTTCCAGTGCTTGTAGGTATCTACATTGCCAATCAAAAAAATCTCCTTTAAAACATGTAGGGTAGTGGCAAGGCCCAAATATTTCCTTAAGAAGGTAGAACAAAGCACAACAATGTTTTATATTCTCTAAGGTCTTCCACATGCAAAATTAATTATTGCATTATGAAATTACATGAGCTCAAGTGCATCTTGTGCCATTCAGCCTGGCTTTATTTTTGCCGTTTGAAAAAAATGAATTCACGAGGTGTGTCACAATATCAATTGTCAATTTACCTATGACGACCATGTCTATAATGCATCATATTCTGCTTAAAGCACTGCATAATTATAGTTATACGCAACACAAATATTACATTTTAAACTGACTGATAACGTCAATGATCATAATACTTCATAATTGCTGTGCTCACTCAGTGATCAAAGGATCAGTGTATTATAATTCCCATAGCTGTAACAAATTATTATTTTTCTAATGCATTATAATCAATGTTATAATGCATTAAATTGATATTGCAAGTTATACCAAGTGCTCATTGTTTGCTTTAAGTAATGGAAAAATATATAATTGGATCTATTCAAGAACAACACACAAAACATATTTTTACTGCACTTAAAAGCAAACTATTACCGGGATCCCTGTCTGACCCATTGGGTTTTTACCTCTGTTTCACCCGATCTCCTCTCCTCATGTGTTCTGTCATTTCCCTGTTTGTTATTGTGTGTGCCATGTGTCTGTGTTTTCCTCTGTCTGCCTCCAGACACCTCCCATGGCCACATCCTTGATTGGGGCACAGCTGCAGACAATCCAGCTGATCACCTCCTGCAGCCTGACACACCAGACCCGGTTTCCACTAATCACATCTTGGCAGTATATCAACCCTGGTCCTGCAGACCTGGGTTGTCAGTCCGTACCGTCTTCGACCCTGTGCCTACTAGTGTGCCTGCTATTTCAAAGCACTGTACCCCCCAACTGGTTATTTTCTTTTGGGAGATGGAGGCTACCCTTGTCTTGAGTGCCCTATTGCTATTATGACCCCTTTCAGGCACCCATTACAAGGAAGGATGCAGGAGCGCTTTAATAAAAAACATGCCAGAGCCCGTTCTGTAATTGAGGACATTTGGGGTCATGAAGGCACGGTGACGGGCCACCTTATTCAAGGTGCTGGAGGTTAGGCCCCAGTTCTGTTCTGAAGTTGCCCTGGCCTGTGTGTGCCTCAGACATGGGGATGTCATGGAAGAGCCAGAGCTCCAGCCTGAGGAACCTGGTCCCCCTGCTCCACCTGATGACATCCAGGAGAAGAGTGGGGCCCACATGAGGGACAGGCTATGTGCCCACACATCAGCACCTTCGAGCCCCATTAAGGGATCATGACTATGCTGGCAGATAAAATGTTGTGGGAAAATTTAATTTTTTGTGTAAAATGATATTGGGCTACTTCAGTTTAAATTAACAGCTACCGTAATCCTGTTTTACCCTTAAAATAGTAAACAATTATTTACTTTTGCTGTCATGAAGCTACAAATACTTACATTACTGCCTACTTTGTTTCTTGTTTGTGATAAGATATGAAAAAAAAAAGTATTCTCAAGAATGACAATTCAACATTTGTTTGGCACCCAAAAATCTCCCTTAAAAGCAAACTCTTTAGATAATCATGTGGGAAATCGTAATACAAAAATCACTGCACTGCAACAAATGAAATGCAACTCAGGTTTAATGTCATACAGCTTAAAAAAGAAACGAATATATAATTTACAGCTGTACATATTTTCAAACATGAAATTAAACCAATTTACAAATTAAAATATTACAGCCAAAAAAAGTAACAGGCTACTGCTTCTCAACCAACTTCCCAAAGATGCCAATGAGGGTGTCCAGCAGCTCTTGTTTTGTTTTTCCCCTCTCTCTTCCTCCCTTTCGTCCAGCTCCCTCTTCTCCTGCCGTTCTGTGTACTCCTGAAGGTACTCCAAAACCTCATTTTGTCTTTTTTTGGGTTTTGGCCTTTTGAAATCCCCAGACAGTTTTGGGATGGATGGCCCTGGAGCAGAGGTACTCGGCTCCTCATCGGGCGCCTCTGCAACATCTGATGAGTCTTCTGCTGTGGCAATGATATTTAGAGGCAGGGTGGCGTCTCTGCCCCAGAGCCTTGTGCATTGCCTCAAAGAGAGGCCAATTCCCAGCTGTCATTTCTCCACCCTCTGTCCCTGATCCGGTTTTTGGTAATATCAGTTCCTGAGTGTACGAAACACAAGGTTAGATTAACACAGTACATCTTTTAATAAGTAAGGCTTTATAAAGACTAGAGCCAGATCATTCAGGAAGATTCACCATGAGTGTAAAGTAAACCCATATACAGAAATAGCCTATGTGATCAGTAGCCCATTCACCAGGTATAAATTTGGTTCAACCTGTACTTCTTCTTTAAGTTTTCTTAGTGGCTTGAATGGTTGTGAGATCATTCTCCAATCCCATCTCTCTTATGACCAAACTGATGAGAAAAGCAAAATTGGGGATCCATTATGTGTTAGGATTAAATGCAATTTAATGTCAGAGAAGAACATGTACCACAGCAGTTGTAGACTGTCAGCATTATATGCCCCTATCAAAGGGGTTAACTTGTGGAACGCTGTGACAAAGCAGTATGGTAAACACATATGAAACTTAGATAATTATTATTTTACATGATACATTTGGAACTCTATTTTTGATTCTGTTTTGAAACGGTTGCCTCTTAGAATATAATATGTAGCGTATGAAAGCGTATATCATAAGCTTGTGCCTAAGCTTTTTGCTTTCCTCTTTATTTAATGTCTTGTTATTCTTTTGTGCATTCTTGTGGAGAACTGTCAAGGACAGAAATAAATGACTGCTGCTGCTGCTACAAGTTTACTAGCTGAATACTTACTCAAAACCTTGAGCAGAAGCATTTCTGTGCCCAGTGAAATTAGGCTCGTTCTCCATCCGTAGTTGGATAAATTGAAGGGTTTGCTGTTCGCTCCCTGTTTGTAAACAAAAAAGTAATGTTTGATCAAAGCACTTACAAATCATAATCAAGCCATCATAGAATAAATTACAACTCACAGGTCTGGCAATGAATCACCAGTGATCTTAGAGTTTATACTTGCATGTAAACTTCTTTTTTTTTGTAGTTGCGGTTGTTCCGTCCATGACTACCGGTGTCTTCTGTTTTTTTTACCGCTACGCCTGGAAATCCGTTACTTAACGTGACGTTGCTATGACTTGTGGGTAATTTCCTTAGGCTAAATCAGCATACCATGCTGACTTACGGGAAGGGTTCATAAAGGGCTCAAAATGTCTGTGAGAGAGCCCTCAAACACTTGACGATTTGACAGTAGGACATCCCTAAACCCTCACGGACTTAGCGGGAGCGCGCCTCAAAGTCCGTGAGGGGGGGACATTGGGATTTGGCCACCATCTGAACATGGCTGCTGTCTCCTCTTCTTTGACTGACATGGCTGCTTATTTGTTTTGTTTGTTTAGTTTAGTATGTGTTCTTTAAATCAATGTTGATTTATTACTTTTACCACTTGTCTTGTCTCCCTTTATGTTGCAGCTTTTGAGCTGGGTTGTAACACTAGTAACAAGATCATCGGACAGGAACTAGAATCACTCAGCAGCATTCAGTCAGGAAGGCCTCACAAATTGCAGAAGACACCACACACACACTTCACAGCCACTACAACCTAATCCCAATCCCATTTGCAGGGCCCTATCCCAGAGGACTAGAAGGGTCTCATCTAGTTTAGTGACTACGTGTGCATTATATTCTTAGTACTTCTTCTTCATTCTCAGGCTGTTTTTGTGAATTTTGAGCGGTCATGGTTAATGGGCTCGAGTAATGGTGATATTCATTACCCAAAGAGGTTGGAAGGAGACATACATTCATTTTTGATCTGACGGGCCCAAAAAACTGTGGAGCTAACATTAGCAGAGTACAGCACATACATCTTTAACTAGCATTTCCATGCTACTCTAGCAAATGAAGGTATACCTATTCTATACACATGCTGCTTGCTTTTTAATTATTGTAACAGTGAATAAATTAAAGGATCTCTACAAAGATAGACCTTTTTGTTAAACCAGAAACAGCAATATTTCGCTCTCGCCAAACACAGCAGAATCCATTGACAAAAACAGTAATTTCACTGTGTCGTAAAATGCACTTAATTTAAACTAAAGGATCATTAAAACTCACACAAACTGCCTTGGTTTATCTTTCCAACTTTTCAACAATCACGAACTGGCTTGGTCAAAAAATAAATAAAAAATTCACCATGTTAGGTTTGAAAATATACAAAGGGGTGTGACTTAGCAGAGGGTGAGTTAAAGTCAAGTACTTATATTCTTGAAGAGTAGGATTTAATGGCTGAAATACATGGGGAACGGATGAGAAGCGTCACACGTTATTGTAAGCCAGCCTGACTGTGTGCATATTGAGTTTTACCAAGTGATAATGCAGTTGGTTATGCAGATTTTCTAACTGGTACTCAACGAATTAACTGGGTAATTTTAACTAAAAGATCATAGATATACAGATTTAATTGATTTACTTTATTGTGAAATGGAAAAACACCCACAAGGTTGCTCTGCCTCTTGTATGATGAGTTATTTATTTTGTAATCCTTTTTTATCAGATTTTCTCCCCGTTTTTACCTGTTGCAGTAGCCGCACATAGACTGGGCACGTAAAAAATGAGATGAGCAGTGTGGCTTCCGTTGTGAGTGTAGCAGCTTCAGTTGATTATAATGGGCGGATGCTGCAGCAGACATGTCGCACCACATCCGTGCCCCATAGATGGACAATGTTATCCTTTTTACACTTTTTTCTTACTATAAAATATAATTAGACATAATACCGTTCACATCAATGTGAATTTCATCCATACTCTTCCCTTTGCATTCTCATAGTTGTCACTGTTCCAAAGCCAGAAGAACTTTGCTTATTTTGGCTAGCTGTAGGGTGCCCTCTGGAAGGCGGTAGTGCTTTCTGTGGACATTAATGTTATGCCCAAGGAAATCAGCCAACTGGTCAAGTTCTGTAGTCTTGAGATTTAGACTGGTCGAGAGGGTAGCAATGCGTTTCCTGAGTTTGGTTGAAGTTAGCGTTAGCATTAGGTGGAGCAACGCTGACACACAATCCTTTTTTAATAAACAACTCTCTCCCCGTTGATGTTGTAGACCGGCAACCCGCAGGCAGATTTTTCAGCTTGGCCAAAGAGGGCAAATGGGCTGTTCTCTGGCTACTTAAGCAATGCTTTGTACACATACTTGTCTGTCGTCATTCATAAATATAAAGCTTCCTTTGTTTCTGCTTTCCCGTGCCATCAATGCTAATTTCATTCATTTATTTCACATCACAACATCTGACCATTCATCTTTTGTTCTGCATTGCATGAACCAAATGCTGGTTGGATGCCGGCCATTAGGTAGTAGATCAAGTGTTATGCAGGTCTTCAAAGTATCCCAGGAGATTCATCTGAGGTTGTCTATCATTGACCTACAGCCAAGCTGTTCGAGCCTTAATGCTTTTATCTTCATTAACCTGCACCCTGTGAAGATACTGCATATTAATGAGGTCTGATCACTGCAGCTTTTCTCTTTTGCCATCACATTTCATTATAAGAGCTGTCATTAATTTCCAACTGAATGTTCTCGATTTTGTCTGTCATCACTCTTACCAACTTTGCTAAATGTGTTAACACACTGGAACTATGTCCATTATAGTTTTTAGGATTAAGATTATTATTATTATAGTCAACACTAAATATTATATCGCAAGATCAGATATTTTGGCAGAAAACAAATGACATACGTCGTCAGTGACCATTTTAATCATACATTCAGTGTTAAAGGTTCTCAATGATATTCAAAGGATTAATATACCGTAAATTCTGGCATATAAACCGCTACTTTTTTTCACACGCTTTGAGACTGCGGCTTTTACAACGATGCGGCTAATTGATGGAAGAAGACGCGAACATCCGGGTGTCGGGCACGCAAGAGGAGGATCACGGGGCAACCCCTGGAGAGGATGACGACTCCGAGACCCCGCGCGCATCAGACGCGGCCGCGGAGATGAGCGTGTCGCCCGCTCTCCCCGGGGAGAGCCCGCTCGCGTTCGGGGAGCTGTTCGTCGCCGAGTACCGCAAGAAGGGCCGGGTGGAGTTCAGGAAGATGTTCGAGCTTCAGACGGGGGCGCGCCTGCAGAGCAGCTGGGGGGGTGGTCCCGCACGATGACGTGGCCGGGGACACCTGCGGCTTATAGACAAGTGCGGCTTATTTATGTACAATTTCTTTTTTCTTTTAAAAATTAGCAGGTGCGGCCTATATATAGGTGCGCTCTATAGTCCGGAAATTACGGTAGCTATTTGCTAGGTAAATAGATCATAGCACGAAATCGCTCTCTGTGCGTGTAGCTTCTCTGTGCTTTGTTAACATAGCCGGGCTGGCCGAGCGTGACTCTAATGCAGGGGTGTCAAAACTCAATCACAGAGAGGGAAATTGGGACAACGTTAATTAATGTCTGGAGTTAGGTTCTGTGCTGTGGAAACCCTTAAGATGGAGTTAAGGTGTCCTGTGTGGGTTTTTGTTCATCTTCATCACAGAGAAAAGCTGCTCACACAGGTATGTGCTTCCAACATGAGTGTGTCATTACACTGGAGGTCTATCAGCTCTATTTGGATGTGCACAGGTGCTCTTTCCACGTCAACTGCAAACGGATTACTTAGCAGTTCAAATTTGCTGCATCGGAGTCTCCCACAGACGCAGCTTGGCTTGAAAATATCTTACTGCATCATACATGTCTGTGATCGTACATGTCTTTGATCACACATCCCCATCCCTGAAGCTGGGGGTTTAGCGCAGGGAGATGATTCGTTATGTCGCACAAAAAGGCCAGCTCACATCCCCACTTTTCGCCCCCGGAGCTCTGGTGTGGCGGGCCAGTTATGATAGACACATTTTCTCGCGGGCCGGATGTAATTTTACCGAGTGCCGGATTTGGCCCGCGGGCCTTGAGTTTGACATGTCTGTGAATGTGCCTCACTAGCTAGCTCATGGCTGCAGCTCTGCACTGCGCTCAAAAGGCAGTTACAGCGGATAACGCCATCCTGACCATTCCTTCAAAGCGTATTTGCTCTTGCAAATTAGTAGCATTTAAACGTAACTTCTAGTTTTGCCTGTTCGACAGTGATGCGATCATTTTGGAAGCAGTCTGATTCCTGTAAACAAATAAAAACTACGGTGAGACTTATGTATGAAGATTGTTATTCTGGCACTGTTAGGACTGAACGAGGGTTTTTCCTCTCTGTAGTCTCCGTGATTCACCGTAAAGACCCAATGATCAGCAGCTCATTTCTATGCATCAACATTTATAAGGTGCTTTGCATTGATTGTGGGTGTGTAGAGGGCGGAATGTGAGGCTGACCTGCTGGACACCCTTACAGGTTGATTTATAAAGGGAAATTGCACACTGGCAAGGTTTTATAATCTGAATATTTTTTGGCGTACGTGCATTTCCTCCTTTGAACATACGCAAACGTTTAGTGTGGATCCTATGCACTATTTTATAAATGAGACCCCAGGTGAGCTTAATCTGCTGACGACCCTCCAGTCTCAGGCCATGTCCACACTACTCCGTTTTCGAAAACAATCTCCGTCCACACTAAAACGCCTGAAAACGAATATGACGTGACTCTTCACGTACACTGGGCATGCGGGTGAGCGTCGATGTAAACGGGAAGTAGATTGGTTGCTTAGTTAAAAAAAATACGACAGAGTAATAAAGTAGTCTTTAATAATGAAAGGTCGTGTTTGATACTTAAGATCTTCTCTAAAATCTAACGTTAGTTACAGCGCTTAAATTTACTTTAAAATCAACACTTACAGATAAAAGTTTACTAGATTATGGGTCCATAAATGTGGTCAACACACATCTCTCACTCGTTCCCTCGGTTTCGTTGTTGTCTGTTCTCACTCGTAGCTCTGCTGGTGGCCATCACCCTCCCTAAAGCCACTAACCGTGACTTCAGATGGCCGCTCCGTAGGGCTGATAATGCAGCTGGTCACACCGCTCGCTAATCGCTCCAATAAAAGCTGCTTCCTCCGTAATAATGCAGACTTTAACAGCTGCTAGTAAAGACAACAAGGTCAGCATCGCCTGTAATCAGTTGTCCATGTTAAAATAACCTGGTAGTCGATCGGTAACCAATGTTGTTGTTTATGACTTCCGGGAAACGGTCACGTGATAGGAGTGTAACGAATCAGGGAAGGACACATCATGACTGCTAAGAACCAATCAAGTAGCGAACGCAGGTGTGGGCATCATCGTTTCCAAACGTATCCGTTTTCGGTGCATGAAAACACCATCGTAGTGTGGACGCTCAGTGTAAACGTAGCAAAAAATGCGTTTTCAAATGGAAACGGAGTAGTGTGTACGTGGCCTCAGCCTAATTGCCAGTTAGTGCACAGCAGGACAGCTGAACAAAAGCAATTTGGTTTAGACTGCGCTTTTCTCTTAGAAAAACTCCAAATTTGTTACATATTACAGCTCTATGCAGTACATAATTAGTGAATTCAAGAAGATCTGTAGCACATGATGGAATATGCGTGTGTTAAACATTTTTTGAAAATATAGGCTCTTTAGTTGTATTTCATTCCATGTATTTCATTTTTTTAAAGTTACATAAAAAATGTGGGATATTTTACTGAAACTATGAACATCATTCGTAGTAGTATAATTAAACCACTGTCAACTGTATGCTAAGCCACAATATTCTCATGTAAATATATTAATTTTTAACTGTTATGATTTACATTTCAGCATCATCTTGAAGACGTTAATGATCCCAGTAATCATTATTCAATGACACATTTCATGCAAACATTAAGTATTTACAATAACCTAGATAATGCTGCCCATGCACTGCTCTCTTTCACTGATATGTGTTTAAACATGAGCTGCTTCATTTCTCTGAACATCACTCTTCAGTTAGTGGAGGAATCTGTCAAAAGAAAAAAAATGCAAAGCTGGGAGCTTCTTTTATTTGGCTTTATTAAAATAGCTGTGGTCAACTTGTAAAATAAAATCAATAAAACACATTTTTACAATATATTGATTCAGCAAATGTTCTGCAGTCAGGTGCAAATCTCATCAACGTTTCTCAGTGTCTCTGCAAATGTTCTGAGACGGACAGATGACTGCAGAGTAGTTCAGCACTTGTTTTATTTTCTTGTTTCGTTGTACAGAAATTAAATTCTGATGAATGAAAGTAATATAATGCTCTGTCATTTCGCCTATGACATTATCTTTTGAATGAAAAAAGTAACAGAAAGCCGAGTGATTAAAAGCTAGACATGTGAAAAGTAGAAAAAGGGGTTGAGGATGGGTTGTTGAAGAAACAAAGCAGAACCAAAAAATATTGCCTGAAGATTTTTATACGAAAGTTTAAAATATAGCTTAAGGTTCAGGAACTTCTTAAGAATGGATGTTCTTTAATAACTCTTCTAGGGATCATTGTGAAAGGAAGACCAAACTGAGAAATATAATGAATCTGACCATTAAATTTAACAAATTGTCTATTTCCAGACATTAGAGCATCCGTTGCACTGTGATAAAAGCAGCTGGAATGTGCCATCTGGTGTACCACGAGAATTAGTCTCCTGTCATCGGTGCCTCTGATACATGGGTGGTGGAGGATTAAATGTCTCCCACTGTTTATTATTTATTTTTAACTCACCATACAGCAAGTGCCCAAAGACAAAGGCCCAATCCCAAGGTCCACACTCCTGGTGGATTTATGGGCTTACAGACTTTTGGACTGTCCCACTGTCAACACCAAGTGCTTGATGCCTCTTTCACAGACATTATGAGCACTTTATTCATACTTTCTTTAAGTCTGCATTTCTGCAGACTTTGTTTGAGGGTATTGCAAGCAATTCATGGTGTGGTGGCTGGTGACTCCAAAAACTGGGGAGTACAGGAGGAAAACCAAACAACAAAATCATGATTTTAGCAATTAAAACCATGTCGCTAGATCATTCAGAAAGGGTGAATCCCGCTAGGCTGCTTCCAGTCATTGGTCCCCACGGTGTGATAAAAACGTGTAGGAGGGGGAGGCGAGAAAAAGAGAGGGGGAAGCAAGATTACGTCACACAATGGAGGCCAGTCTGTGATTATTTAACGGGAAATAAGACACACAATAGAGACTACGCTTTACACGCCATGTGTGTACAAAATAAGCGTGTGGGTTAGTTGAGAAAAAGATAAGAAGAAGGCACTCAAAACAAGGCAAATCCTCATGCAGCAGTAAAGTACAGCAACTTTAACTTTATCACACAGAAGGCCGACTGGCGAGCTCAGGTTCTGCAGCCTTTAATTAAAAAAGTACAGTTGACCGACTTTACTCGAGGTGGCGGATTTAAACAACAAAGCTCAGCAGCGTGGAACACTATCACAGCAGCAACGTTCCACAACGCTAAACGGGACTCAGCGGTCCCTAAAATACACACTATCAGGGTAAATAGTACAGTTAATTTAAACGGAGCAAAACAAGGTTACAAACACACTATGACCTATCGCGGGTTAACCGGCGCGTTGATTCTCGTGTGGTGGCAGAGAAAACAGTGAATGTTCCCTGATGTTCCTTCTGCAGGTTAAAGTGGCCTGTGTCATTAGAACAAACACATGCATGGCCAGGTGGTAATGTCTGGAGGCACTGCAAGAAAAAGCTTGTTAAATTAGTATTACAAAGATTTTACATGTTAGGAGATCGGAAATGTTTAGCATGAACAGCAATCACTCACTGTTTTCAACATAGATCTTTTGCATTTTTCATGATGTGACTCAAGCAGCGACGCAAAATCTGTAGCCCTGTGGAGTCCCCCTGTCCTTGTCTGGTCACAATGTTATAGATTCTGCAGAGCAACTCCTAAAGGCTCAATCCACAGAAGTTGCACGACAGCGATTGCAGAAGGACTATAGAGCCATCACAGATTAACATAGCTGTTTTTTTCTTGACTCGTCGTCCTTGGAGTCTTGTTAAATCGGTCACAAATGCCCCCAGGAAATATGACACAGATGGTGTGGTCACTGGTGATGTAGGTTGCTACAGGGACAGAGAAGGATCCTTCCGATGGATTTCTCACTACCGTTTCATATACATAGAATGGTGCAGTTTGTCCCTTTGCTTTATGAACAATGCTGCCCGTCGCATCTAAAAAGACAATGTCGTCTTTGCATCGCTCATAGAACAGGTTTACAGTTTTGTCAGCCCAAAGTATAATGCCTTTGGAGTGCAATATTATTTTTTGGATTGCTGCATTCTCATACCCTTGTTCTTCCTCCAGCATCATTTTTAAGCTAATCATTTCAATTTTGTGTCGTCGGTTTTTTTTTTTTAAGACTTGTTTTTATGACATTGGTAGTTGGAACCTGATCTCTACATCCAGATGCCACAACATTGTCTTCCAGCTCATCCAGTTTTTCCAAGTAAAGGCAGTTTGGTGGTGAGGGCATCTGCTATACCATCTGTGAAGGATTTCAGTATTAAGCACAATAATAAGAATGTTACCATGTATTTATCTATGAGATGTATTATGTTTACAGGAGGTTTACAGATAGAGGATATTATATATTACAGTATATTGACACATTGAATGTATTAAGCCATAGGGTCTGATTTAGGAATATCTACATGAGACATGAAGTGAGAAGCGTAGAAGACAGGGAGACAGTGAGACCATAAAAGCAGCAGGAATGCGGAGAAGACAATGCCAGGATGATAACTACAAAGGATGTCTCCAGCTGTGAAGGCACCAGGAGGACAGAAGGAGCGGAGAGACGGAGTCGAATTACAGCCAAATGGTTGTAAATAAAGCCAGACATTGATTGGCTCAAGACAGTAGCCAAGATGATCAATGTATAAGTAACACCAATTGGCTCACCTGCAGTTTTTATGACGATCTGACCTCCCAGTCTTTTCTGCAGTATAAAAGCTTTGTTTGAGAGAGCAGAGAGCAGACCCTACATGATCCCTCCACAGAACATCCTTTATTGTGAGACCTGGGAGAGTGAAAGTGTGTGGTCTCTGTTCTCGAGAGCATTTACTATCGATAGTTAATTCAATTTGCATTTGATATTAAAATACAAGTTTTACTTTTGAAACCTGAATTCAGCAACTTATTTGGTGCACATGCGCAGTAAGTAGTAAACAAATAACCGGACCAGCACTGCGGCCTTGCAGCTCCATCGGAATATTCTAGCCTTAACACATCCCTTTCACTAGCACGCACAGGCCGCCTTTTCAGCTGTTCACAGTGGCGCAACACTGTCTCCACTAAAGGTCACAAAAGCCTTGACTGATGACTCATCATGAACTTTGACCTAAACTTCGACAGGGCAGTCATCATAAAGACAATAGCCTAGACAAGTTAACAGTGGTGAATTTCTAGTGAACCCAATTGTTTGGACATTGTGGTGCTTGAATGCAAGGCTGCAATGTGGATGAACACTGCATATTCCTTTTAATATTACTGTCCAGTTCAGTGTTTTGAAATGCCGTTTATATTGTGTCTTCCTGAGTTTTTTCCAGTCATTTTCAGGAATGAAAAATGAACAGGGTTGCTTAGGCAATTCCTGAGTGAAGTTTTGTTTCTCATATTCCTTTTGGTCTGCTGATGAAGATGTCGTGGAGCCTTTTTCTTTAGTTGTAGAATGGAACTGCAAAACACAATTCAACAAAATCGGCATCAGTGACCACAGTTTCCGCCAAGTTGCTTATTAACACTGTTTGCACCTTAACTGTTGGCAAGCATTTTTGTGTTTCATGTTATACTGTATTTGATTTATGATTTATTTTATTACACATTTAATCAATATGCTTCACTGGCATGGCTTAATGTTATTATTTACACCTGTGCTTTGACAAGTCAAATTACATTGCAGACTGTTACTATTTACTGCTCGGAAACTATAGACCTAGTTGTTTCATACTACTTTAAAGTAATATTATTTGAACAAGCATATACAGTATTGTGTTTCATAACAGCCATCTAATTATTGACAATTGTAATATTTACCTCTGGAGATGTTTGTCGTGTGGATGTCTGGACTCAAAGGGTCTTTTCTCTCTAACTACAAGGTCTATTTGAATAGTTTAAATGGATTAATAACACTAAGACGTGTAAATATTAGGGGTGCAACGGATCACAAACCTCACGGTTCGGTTCGGATAATTTTTCGGATCAACAAAGAAAAGGGGAGGAGACAAATATAACTTTGCTTTCCATTTATTAATTCAAGAACACTTAAAGAAAAGAACTTTGGGATATAGTCTTACATAAAAACTAAAATATTGAAGATGTCCAATTTGAAATGAAATAAATAAATACAATTAAAACATTCAAGAATATTCAATTCTGTTGAAGTTTAAGTGCAACATGAGGTATGTTGATGCCCTCGTCCTTTGATCAATATTGAAAGAATATGTGAGCTAGCTTCCACTGTTTCAACTGAACTGAACTGCTCGGCAACAACTTGGGTCTATGTTTACTTCCTGTCAGGTTATGTCATTCAAATACACAATGTTTACCATTACTGTGACATTATTTTCAAAAAGATGAGAATATCTCCATTGTCTGGGGAGAGGGTAGACCTTTCTGTAGTGACTGTTACTATTGGGCCTGTCTAGCTTCCACTCTGATGCTTCTGTCAGCACTTGCACCAGGTGTGTGTGACTCTCACAGAGGGGGCGTGTCTACAGCACCTGTCTGTGTGACTCTCACAGAGGGGGCGTGTCTGCAGCACCGGACTATGAATCACTCCGCCGTGGTGAAAGCGGTCAGTCTTTTCCTTGTCGTATGTCTTTCTTTTTAAATAACGCCTGCATACCGTTGTTGGGGCAAAGTATAAACAGGAGCCGCTAACGCTGGACTGGTTTGTTGACTAGTTACTGCGCATGTGCGCCAAAAATAAGTTCGCTGAATTCAGGTTTCAAAATAAAACATGTATTTAATAACAAATGCAATCTGAATTAACTATCGATAGTAAAATGCTCTCGAGAACAGCTCTCACACACACTCCAAACAGGAAGCTTGTTACCTGAAGGACGAAATGTAAGGAAGAGACTGAAATAATCATTTGAATCTCCTTTCATAGTCCGTAAAATATCTGTCTCAAATTCTATTGGTCTAAATCCAGCTGACTCCTCCTAGCCTTAGTCAGCTGACTCCCTCATCGTCTCCTATTGGTCTCCGTCTGTAGCTCCTCCTTCTTGGGTTCCTCTTGGGTCCTCGCTCTAATCCTGGTGTCCTCTGTTAAAGCCCAACTTAAAATCCTGTCTATCCCTATCGACTATTCTTACAGATTAATACATTCATTAATAATACATCCAATAATTGTCTCTTATGGTTCAACACACTCTACACTAGATAAGTATTCTGGTACTTCCTGATACTTTGACACTTTTTACAAGCATATGTGCGGCATTTCCACGATGCTTCCTATATTCATTCTAAACATATTACATCTCATAGATAAATATATTGCAACACTTTAACCCATCGTAACATTCTTATTATTTTGACACTTCTATTCACCATAAGAGGTGCTAATCATCATACTAAAATCCCACTAATTCTATCTTTAATACTGAAATCCTCCACACCGTAACGGTTTTGTCCACCACCATTATCCGTCATACTTTACAGGGAAGACAAAATGATCCCAAACGTGTGACTTAAATGACCCGGGGGCTTCTGAAGTTCCTCCGCTCGCCGTGACTTTCGCCGTTAAATGCTTTTAACCTGCTCCGTTCACGTGAACACATGCTTTATATCTGTTCACTGACACTTTGCATTGATATTCGGGGACTTGTTACTTGAAAAGGAACAGCAGCAGTAAAACTGTATTACACACTGAGGATTACACTGTGAAAAAAAATACTCAATTGATCCGCGGTTCACGAGTGATCCGAACCGTGAGGGGTGATCCGAACGGATCACGGATCGACCCGTGATCCGTTACACCACTATTAAATATTGTGTATATGTTACTGGTTAATAGCAAATGAAGATGGCACACAGCTCCATTTGAAAATTGTCAGGTTCGCCTTAACAAAAAGCACTTATATTGATATAATTTCTTTGAAATGATGCAGCTGAAAGCCTAAACACTCACCCAAATCATAGCACAACATGTCAGCAGTCTCTATTCAAAGTTTGACTTTGATAAAGTGAAGCAGAACATAATTATTGATTATTAAATTTAATGGATTATTAAGTTTAAAAATTATTAAACTAAACAAATGATTTTCAGTATGGGTGGAGTCAAAGATGTCCTGAAAACAAATATATTAATAATTGTCTGGAATTATTGAGAAAAGTGTTTTTCATAGCACCTCAAATATTCAGTCAGATATTTTTTCCGTAGAAATATAGGACGTTTACTTCTTATCTTTCCAGCAACCCTCAAATTAAAGAATAAACACATTTCACGCACAATTTAGTTGTATTTTACATTTACCTCATTAGATGCAGGTAACACGTTTGACAATTAATGAATTTTCTTTGCCCTCACTATTCTCCTTCTTGGAAGTTAAACAAGTTAGCTTGCGGATAAGCTAGCGCCGCAGACCAAGCTAGTATGACGGAGCATTATTACCGGACATTATGACCGACAAGTTTTTAATTAATTGTTTTTGAAATACATTTTATCAGGCAACTACCAGCTAGCCCTTATTTTACTTCACTAGAGACCTTTAGTTTTATATTTTTAATTGATTATCGGAGGATGCAAATGTAACACACTTTTTTCAGTGTGTTATCATAATGATTGGGCAAAAAAGAATAACATCACATTCTACGAAGGACAGATCTGGACAGAGATGGAGACAAAGGAAGGGAGATGTAAAAGGTGAAGGAGATATGAAGGTTAAAAAAGAAAGAAGAAATGCGCAAATGAGACATGAGCACATCAGCACATTAATCATGACGTGTAATTAATTCAATTGGCAGCAAGTTGAGTTGAATTTGGAGGGAAAGCATTGTTCTCTGCTGTTAAATGGTAAAATGGAAATTACTAAATAGACAGGTTCACATAAATGTGGGCATGGTAGCAAACTAGGCAATCAAAGTTCCAACCCTCACCAAATATCATGATACATTTAGTTATTCTCCTTTGCAGGTTGGCAGTTAGGTGATTGTCCAAATGACAGGAGAATGTGGGGCAGACCCGGAACCCATTGGTTGGATTTTGTATTGGCCTGGGAACATTTTGGAGCTGGAGATATCTGGGCTAATGCCAACATTTTTTCTGACAACTGGATTGTTAGATGATTGATTGATGATGAATTCGAATAATTCTGGTGATATTTTTATCTAGCGCCATCAGCCGCTAAAAATCCCACAAATACCTGTAAAACTAATCAGTTGTACCTTGGGTTTGAGTCAACTTAAGCATGCTGACAACTAACGTGACAATGATAGACTTAACCTATACATCAGCATGTTAGCTGTGTCATTGCATGCATGTTCGCATGCTGATGTTTTCAGCTTGAAGCACCACTGTTCCTCAGTACAGTCTCACAGAGTTTTGTGAGTGCAGTTAGGATGTTATGTCCTGTGTAGGTTTATGGTTTGACATATTATCAAAAGCTCCATTCTTGCCAAGAATGCTTTACATAATTTAAAAAGTGGGACAATACATTTACATGCAAACAAGAAACCAGGTTACTGTGAGAAATCATGCTGGAAGAGTAAATCAGAAAATGTGTTTACATGCAGATCATACTGAATCGGTGCAATCAGGAGTGTCCGTGTATTAGAATGAGTCTGAATATTAGACGAGCACTGCAAGCAGAAATGAAATCTGGTGCTGAGTTTCTGGTCTGCTGAAACCAATAAAGGGAATGAAAAACAACTGGGGAACAAGGAGGCTGGAAGGGAATGAGTGTGACAATAATGTGAGTTTCTTGGACGTCAATGAACACAAAATCCAACAGAAGCAATGGGTGTAGAGAGGAGGTGTAAACAAGGGGGATGAAAAGAAAGGAGGGAAGGAAACTGACATGGCTGACCGAAGCTAAAACACAAGTTTGGTACAGGATGGTGAGGGGGGGGACAAAATTGATGCAAAAACATGAAAGGAGATGGAAAGTGGAGAGAGTTAAAAGGTAAGAAAGATAAAAGTTGCGGGTAACTGAAAAGGTTAGAAATATGTATTCAAGGCTGAAGGAAGTGATTCAAAGGATGGGACCAAAGACTGCTGAATGAGAAATAGGACAGCAAGGGTAGATGGAAGCAAGAAAGGATGAAAGAAATAGGGTCTTGGAGAAACACTAGTGGTGAAGAAATTAAGAGGTGAAAGGGAAGGGAGAAATAAGACTAAAAGAAACAACGATAATGCCTAATTTGTGTCGCATGGGAAAAGTCCCAACACCAACTTGATTGACAAAAACTCTGTAATCTGAGCCAGTTCAGTTTGTACTCTATAGATCATTTCGTTGTAGCCTGGGTTAGTCACTAAACCTCAATCAACCAAATAATATTTAAAATTCAAAACTGACATGAGCCTTTTCAAAAGTGCAATAACTGAAGTTGTTCGTGTCTGATGCATTCAATCTATTATAACATGATTATACCTAACATGAAGCAACATTAGTGTCATTGTCTTAGTTTTGGTAACTTTAACATAATGGTTTAATTTAAGATTAAAGGTCCGAACAAGAACAAAGTAATGACAGATGTTACATCCTCCACATCAAACATGCATCCAATTGTCTTTACAAAGAAAGACAATTCAAAAGGAAAGATAAGGGGAGAGAGAGGGGAAAATAGGGTAGTATACAAACAAATACAGTTTTTGCCAGCTGAAAGAGGATTTGACTGTGTGATCACTCTTGTTAAATTGGTGTCACATTAATGCAGACCATCAGCAGCAACTACACAAAAGACTGAACTTTTTTTCAGTAAACTTCTGGTTACTTAGAAGCCAAAAGCCCATTCAACTCAGTCCACTGCTTGCACTTAATCTTACTCCTTTCCACTGCTAATTAATTAATTAAGTCAACTGCTTTTTCTTACATCCTTCAGTTTTTTCTTTATTTGAAAGTGTTTAAGCAATGTCTTTCATCTACCAGCTATTCAAACACAGCTTTAGTGCCTATTGTTCCTTCAATTAAAGGGGAGCCGGTGCAAGATTCTGTCTTCTGACAGTGTCAGAGTTCCAAAGCATTTAGTAATAGTTCTTCACTTTTGCTCACTGTGATGAGAGAGAATCCACATCACTGAAGATGAGACAGACTGTTTTCTGGGATAGAGACTGGTGAGGCGTTAGGATTAAAGAAGAGTGTAAGGGGGGGGGGTGCGACTACATTTTGCAAAGGGCAAGAAAACACCTCGGTAACCTAAGATGAAAGCAAAAATAAAGTTGACAAAGAATTCTTGACATTTGGGGTAAAAGTCATATTTAGTCCAACACCCAGAAAAGGACTGATTAAAACACATCAGAAGCAGGATGCACACAGAGTATCTGAGGTCTCTTACCCTCAGAGTGAGGCTCATTAAACATACTAGCACTCTGGTGAGACGGTGTTCCAGCGGCCGACTCTAGGTACTATAGCAAACGCTAACACCCACTGGCAGACGGAGATAAGAGGGGAGCCTGTGGTTAAGATAGAAGGTTTTCTGCTCTGCAGCGAGAAGAGATGCTGACAGGAGACCATGCACGGACTGAAGGGCAGAGAGAACAAATATGATTTGCATTAATAAAAGGGCATTTATGAAGAGAAATTACCATCCTATCAGGAGCAACTTTCTACTTCGGCAGGTAGACAGTCAGTGTTTTCCATTAAAAAGATCCCTTTGACTGTATCTGGTCTGCCACCCCTCTGGGGGGTCAGGCCTTTTGTACCCTCAGCCCCATGTCAAAATCTGTCTATAACTTTTTTGAGATTTCGCACAAACAATATTGTAAAATAGACAGCCTTGCTAGTAGTTGTCGTCTTTATGGGTTTGGTTTAGGCATGAGGAGTGAAAGTGGTTAGGGTTAGGGTAAGAAGATCAGGGTAAGCCAATCAGAAGCAGAGTTAGACGGGCATGCCTTTGCCATAGTATTCTGCATAATACTTAGCCATGTGCTTCTGCCCATTGTATTTATAATTCAAAGTATTTGTTAATTACAGGTCTGTGACGGTTCATGAACTCCTGCATCAAAGGTGTATGTTTTACATGCCACCCCAACTTTCACATAAATGGATAGAATACCTCCTGCATTGGCACTTAATGTTGGCAAGCAGTAGTTAAAAAAAAACATTCACTTCACTACTTACTGCAATTAATGAAACACACCTGATGATGACGATGTGATGAGCACACCTGAAGAAACTGAAGTGCAAAAATGTGTTGATTAACATACTTGTATTATCTACAACTAAAAACATTAAGTCATTGTACTTAAACTGTTGTGCTGATAAGGTTGCATTTTTCCTGAAAATCTTATTTCTGTCAAAGGGATATCATCTTATAGCTCCTTAAAGTAAAGTATTCACCTCATGGGAACCATGCTTTTCATCCCAAAATGAAATCCAAGTCCTCACAATGTCGCTGTGTGCACTGATTAAGTCCTCATTAACAATTTATATTACACCTGTCCCTCTCAAATGCTTAGCTGTGATTACTTCTGTGAGGAATTTAATTAGCAGCTATACAAAACATTGCCACACCTGGCTTGTGTTTAGGGGATTGCCTTAACACAACCCACTACAGTAACATTTGATTAGATGAATGTGCATTACAGCAAAAGCTGTCATAGAATGCTTTTTTACAGAACTTGTCATTGGAATGGTTGCTGATGTCATAATAGTCCCTTCTAGAATCCTGTCATGAACTGTGTAGCTGTGTATTTATAACAAATAAATAAGATAAATTCAGCACCAAATCTGTGTAACAAATGGCATCAACACAAAAATTGCTGCAGCAACTTATGAGAGTTAATTAATCATGGTAATGTCCCCATCCCCCTTAAAAAAAGAGGGTCCCTAAGGGTTAATGCAATTGCATCCGTTTTCTGTTTGTCACATATATATATTATATATATTATTGTATGAAGTGTGATTATGAATGTAAAATGTGAACCCTCTTTATTTTACTTCCTGCCTAACAGAGCTCTCTTCACCCGCTGGTCAACTCCAGACAGACGGGTCTTTGACATTCCCAATGTGTCACCTGACATCATGAAGCTCATCATTGAGTTTGCCTACACTGAATTTGTTCCGGTGACACAAGAAAATGTACAAGAGCTTTTTACGGCAGCAGACCAGTTAATTGTAAAGGGCTTAATTCAAGTCATTGGAATGGTTGCTGTTTATCATTCTCTGATGTCATAATAGTCCCTTCTAGAATCCTGTCATGAACTGTGTAGCAGAAGGGTCACTTATAACTAGATGAATTTAAGGGCAGGCAGATCGGCGATGTGAGTCCCGTGTCTCGACACCGGAGAGCAGGCAGAGAGACGGTGTGAAGTCCTGTTGGAACACAACGGGGGGCACGGGGGATTCCCGAACCAGCGGACACCGGAAGCAGGTGCTTGAGGCAGAAGACGATTCGGGGTCGAAGCAGGCGAAAGACGGTACAAACTGACAACCCCAGACTGCAGGACCAGGGTTGATATAGTGGCAGGGGAAGGATTAGTGTGATCAGAGTCTGGTGTGTCAGCCTGCCTGAGGTAATCGGCTGGAGTGTCCGCAGCTGTGCACTAGTCAGGGGTGTGGCCATGGGAGGTGTCTGGAGGCAGAGGAAAATCCCAGAGCACATGGCACACAACAACAAACAGGGGAATGACAGAACACATGAGGAGAGGAGATCAGGGGAAACTGAGGTAACACACAACAGGTCCGACAGGGATCCTGACAGATAGTGTATTTGCTTGTAGGAGTGTGTTTTAGTGTCTGTGTGATCAGGTTTGAGGAATGTGCTGGAGCGGGGGATGGAAGAAGTGGCTGGGTGAGGTGTTGGAGTAGAACAATAGGACAACAGCCAGGAGGGGCTTATTGGGTTTCAGCCAATCGAGGGAGCTGATCGATGAGCTGAGGAATGTAACTTTGGAGGGACAAAGGATCTTCGAATTGGGGAAGAACCTCAGTCCTCCTCCTGACCATGATGCAGACAACAGTCTGTCGTGTGGCCCGGATGGGGCCTCATATTTCATGGAATATTATATGTTTGTTTTGTTATTAATAGTTTGATTCTGTTTGTAACTGCATTTGCTTTCATTAGTATATTAAATTCCTTTTGATTTAAACTTCGACCAGCTGATTCGGCCCTGCTTGCTGATGGAAGAAAGAGAGCAAGGGGGGGGGGGGCTGCTTCTTCTCCTCTGTGGGCCTCTTCTCCTCTGTTTGAGAAACTTTTGAACTTAACACTTCCCCCTCAACAACCTTCATTTAATTCAAGGGGCACGGTTTAAAAGCACACCGGATTTCTTTTCCTTAATAGGTTATTATTTTAATTATGGTAATTTTGAATTTGCACCTTTGTTCGCATCAATTCCTCATGTTTGTTGTAACAAGCAGTCATTTTGAATTTCATTAATTGTTGCAAATGTATTATTTGGCCGAGACAAGTCTAGAGTGTTTGAGTTTTTAATTTAGTTATTGACTGGCAGTAAAACTTTGACATCAGGTGATGAAAATCTTTTTTGCGACATTAAATCTGAGCTATTGTTTTAATTTAGCCCTTTGGATTAGATCCTTGTTGGTGTCCTTAATGTAGGAGTTTCAAGTTGAGACAAACGCCATGACTGATGGATGGATCGAGTGTTTCAAAGTCATTTTCACAATGACTATCTACTGTCACCTACAGCAGTGATTTTCAACCAGTGTGCCATGAGAAAATGTCCAATTTCACTTAATCGGTCCAAAAAAAAGTTATTTAGTCGCTGCAAATAAGTTGCCATTGTTGAGCATCTGAGCCTGCAATATAATGGCTGGCTGTTAATTAAATACTCTTCCATGCCAGTGGGTGGCAGTAGGTAGCGCAATAATGACCTTTTTAATTTAAGACAGTAGAATTAAATGATGTGCAGGAGAGGTTGCGGTGACAAGACGAACAGCGATGGAGAAATATTTGAAAAGGAAAAATGCAGACTCTGAACTGGGCCCTGGACAAAATTCTAACCCAGATGAAAAGCCGAGTATAAGTGGTGGTCAAAAGAAAGAAAAAACGGTGAGCTCGAGGCAATACAGCGAAAGTTATCTTTCGTTTGGATTTACTTTCACCGGGGATTCGACTGCACCGACTCCATTATGCTTGGTGTGTGGGGAAAAGCTATCCAACAGTGCCATGGTCCCAAGCAAGCTTAAACGTCATCTCCAAACGAAACACCCGTCACTTCAAAACAAGAACACGGACTATTTTGTTCGCTTGCTTACACAAACTGAGAAACAAGTGTCAAGTGTCAAAGTGAGTTTCATATGACGGAGCGCTGCATTGCAAAGTACTTAACAACACAATGCAAAGCCCCAGGAAAATACGAGACCATTTTCATTTTTATTGGATGGAAATGCAACTGACACAATGTGATCCAATGTCAAAAGCTAAATGTGTTATTTTGGACATTAAAGTCATGCTTTTAGGTTTAGCAACAAACACAACACACATCAGTCCTTTATTTCGACAGATGGATAATCTCAATTTAACCCCCCTTCAGTGTTTGAAGAGCAATGTTAGTGTTTCAGTTTACCATGTGGAGCTGTTTGTGCTGTATCTGATGATGTATTGCTTTAGTCTCTAATGTTCCTCATCCTCATAAGTTGGCATTTTTTTAATACAGTAATTTGTGTAATGACTGCACCTGCAGAGGGGTTTGAAATTAGTCATTACAGCTTTGGTAAAGTCATAATGAATAAAGCACACACAAGAACATTAAAGCAATACAGCCTTTTCTTCCAGGACTTCTTAAGCGTCTCTACAGTGCAATACAAATTATGTTATTAGTTTCAATGGAACTCTTTGGTTACTAAAAAAATAATGAAATATATTTCTTTATCATTTCCCAGTGGAGCAGGACAGAGCATAGCAAATACAACATGATTCAATTGCACACAGACATTGGGCAATAAGAGCCATGCACAAATAAACAACAGACACGGTGAAATGAACAGCCCTGTACAGAGATGAACCTGAGCAGGTGGGTAAACAAACACAAGAAGGGCACACAATGCTTATTTATTTATAAAAAATTGCATCTTTTAGCACTAATCCACCAAATTGTTTGGCCTAAAGCTGCTTTCTAATTGGTGCTTTGTAATTCTGTTCCTAATTGTGTGAGTTTCTCATCTATGTCACTAGTTTGACTCTGTGGCCATGATTGTGGCATCTTGCAGGGATGATTACATATATTTAATAACTTTAGTTATTTTTCAGATTCAGAGTATATAATGATATAATTAATACAAAATATAACCAAGAAATAAATTGATGCAGTGTTATACCTTGCACTGGCTGCAGAATCATTTTTTTCATTTGTTTCTGTCGGTAACGTGATAACATGATAGTTTTGGTTGAAAGCTATTATTCATCTTGTGGGCTATCATCACCTATTACACATTTGTGGTGGTACAAATGTGCAAAAGACAGCAGTGTGCGTAATCTTTATGTGTGATCTATACCCAGCACTGCACTGAGAAGGGAATCACGTTGCACTGGGCACGAAATTCTATCACGTTGCCTCAAAAATATGGATCTTAATTGGGAAAAACAAATTGGTGCATGGTCATCACGTGATGGGACTCAAAGGTTGGTGTTGATCAGTAAACCAGGTTCTCATTCTTGATTTCTGAAAGGCTGGCATGCAGGATTTAGAGAAACATCAGGCAGCCCCATTAAGGAATCAGATTGAGACGCCAGGAAACGGACTTGAAAAATAATTGTAGAATTTAAAAATGTGATTAGCAGTATCTCTGCCATCATAATTAATCTTGTGTTCATCCTTTATCTGAAACATAGCTGCTGTTTGAGTGAGTGAAACATGGATGCAAAGCAGAGGTACTGAAAGAGATGAGAGGCAACGGACAGATATACACAAACACGCACCAGTTCCACCCTTCCCATCATCCACCTACGCCTGGGTAGAAATTATTTCTGCAATCATTCTTTCATCAGGCCATCTAACTGCCTGGCATTGTTGCCTATTATTGTCTCTAGAGGGGAAGAATGAGTATCAGCCCAGAGGCTGGTCCGCACTAATCAGCTGGTTACAATCCATCACCTTCCTTCTATAAACTTAACCAGCAAAATCATCTGCATAACAATTATATTATTTCTATAATGAGCTCAGTGTGCAAGGTAATAATGTTTCTGTCTTTCCACATACCTTAACATTTGACAGACATTGAATATGACATGATTGTGTGAGAAGAGCTGATCATTAAATATCTTGAGATTTCCCAACGAGTGAGTGAGTGTGTTGATGACGTTTTCATGTGACTTGTGCGAAACCACAAGATACAAACAGGTCATTTACATGATGATGCCAACAAAAATCTGGGGGACTTTTGTCGGTAGGGGCCGACTCAGAAATCTTCAAATTTTAGGAATAGCAAGAGACTCGGTTGTTTATGACCAAATTATTATATGTTTTCACGTCATGTCCTGCCTCCTGCACCTCTAACCAGGCGCCAGTAGGTGAATATGTGTCTGATACGGAGAATTTCCTATTATGTGCTGGGTCTGTGCCCACCCACACTCTGCCCAGGACACTGACGTAAATACTGTATGTCAAAGCAGACAAGACAAAGTCATGAACACTGAAGTCAAGCATGACAACTGCAAGGAGAGGGAGCTGGCAGCCTTTGACCAGTTCATCATACAGTAGTTTATAACAATGCAGGATATAGCCGTTTCATACGAGAGACAAGCGTATACAATGCGAATCTAGAGATGGTCATTTGACCCGCATTGGACATCCTTCAAACTAGTTGTCACTGTTAACACTAACATGACACTCTCTCTCTTTCACAAAATGTAGTGAATTATCAGCCATACCTTCAGAGCAACATCTAGTTAACAGATCTATTTTTCTGTATAGAGCTGGAACCGAATCACATATCCTCAGTGTCAGTGTACAGCTGCATTATGTACTCTAGCTGTAGTTGACTGGATTTATCTGTCTCTTTAACAGGATGCTCAGTGCCCTGTTCACTTGAAAAACTCTCCAAAGTACCTAAATGTGTTAACAAGCAATAGAACAGATACTACCTGCTGTGAGTCTTATCATTGGAAGAATACTGTTAATGATTGTATAAAATGTGATGCTTCACCTGTCAAATCTCTGGAACTATGACTTCACTACATATATATTTTGTTTGTGTAGTTCCATGTTGAATTGGTTAGTTCGACAGATGTCACACCTTTGAGTAATTCTGATTGGATGGACTTGATTAAGGACACCGCTTTTCTGCTAAAACATTGCAGCTAGCAGGGATGCACAACTGTGCAGAGAGAACAGTATTCGTACCTGTTTGTGGAGGCAGCCAAATAATTTTCTTTCAAAATAATTGTAATAATCTTTTTTATTACACTTCATAATTATCATAACACTTTAATACCCTAAAATTAGAACACTATGCCAGTTATTCCCAAAGACTGGGTCATGACCTACAGGAGGTCCGACTGGGTTTGAATGGTTGAATGACACATAGTGTTAAAGCCCTTTGAGTGGTTGGAAAACTAGAAAGGCGCTATACAAGTATAAGTCCATTTACAATCAGGGTCCCCAAATAAATGAAATTTCTTCCATAGTCTTTATATCTGCATTACAACTTTGAGAAATGACAACTTTGGAAATTAAAAGAATGAGTTAGCCTGTTAACTTTGCCTTCATATATTTATTTGGTCTCACTTATAAAGTATTTAGCATGTATATATGTTTTTTTAATAACATGCATAAAACAGTTGTCATTTATTAAATGCATATCTCTTTGAAATGGCTGGTTTACCAATTTAAGATAATATAAGATGATGAGGAAATTTAAGTAAAAATGTTCTCGAACATTCATTTACGCAAACATTTGCGTCCCCCATAATATGTGTTTTTTAACAAATTGTAGTGTTAGACTTGTGTTTGATGTCATATGGTTATAATTCTAGATATTCTTGTACATTGGAAATGTATCTGAAAATAAAATTTTAAAATATTGTTTACAAGACATTAGGCCTATGAAAATCAATGATATATGAAAATGTATCGTCACAAATTATGGGGAACTTGTATCGCAAAATAAGCAATTTAATAAAAAGCTGTCCTCTGAACAGCTGATGATAAAAATAGATGAAGAAAACCAAATAACAAAATATGCCACCCCAAGCGTTGATGCTGCAGTACTACAGTGTGAAAATGGACAAGGCTGGATTTAAATGCAATCCACATGTTTCATTGCAGCTTGTCACATAGGTTCATCCGCTGCATTGCTGCCTTAGCACCATGTCCCCCCTCAATGTAGCCTACTCTGGCTCCAAGTGATTTTTCTGTAGAAAGTGGGATCGTCCTCTCATCACAGTTTCTCATCATGATATTCGCTGTCGTCAGACCTTCACTTAGTGCATTCACAGACCTTCACAGAAACCTAACAGAGTATTCAGAGATCACTCACGCCATTTTGACATTATCAAAACGTTTCGGTTTGGATGCTTCGTTCTAGGTTCAGCATGCAGGTATTTTTTCAGTTTCGTGAGCACTGAAATAAATTAAAATGGTGGCCGTATGTGTGGGTTTTTGGAACATTTCTCTGAATTTGTTAGTGTTTAAATTGTCATCAGTTCACTTTGACCAAACAAGTATGTCAGCTTTTTTGTTAAATTGTGTATATGCAGCTGAGCTGACTCTTGTGGGGTCCAAACTATAAAAGTGTTTGTGTGTGTGTGTGTGTGTGTGTGCATGTATTAACAGCATGTTTCCACCACAAACTCGGAGTGACCCCATTTTGGAATCTGCTTTTCTGATCTCACATTCTCTCAGAACTTGCAAGTAGAAAAGCCAGTGTAATGTTGTGTTGGGTCACATGTTCAAAGAGTTTTTCTCTGTCTGTGATGAAGGAATTAGATAATAAACACATTCCAACTGGGAATTTCAGAACATAGCTTAATAAGGAGGAAACATTTTTTGGAACCATAAATATGTAATCTAAAATCTACATTTAATATAACCAGCAAAGCAAGACAGCAAGTGCTTCTCCAGTCCGTCATGCATCAGAAATCAGTCTTAGTCTTTCAGATTTCCAGAGTTATACTATGATGAAAGGAAAATATGACCAAACACTTACATTAGTTTGATTAAAGATTGTAACCTCAGGTTAACCTCGTCGATATTTGAGTGTAAACAAAATCCAATAACGATATTTTGGCCAATATGTACTTTTAACATAATTCTTCTTGTTAAGAATTCTTTATTATCCATTTAAAAAAATTGACAAAAAAACAGTACTTAGTGGAATATTAATCAGTTACATAAAAAACAAAATTGTCAGTGTTATCTACTGGAAAAACTACGTATTTGCAACACTGCTTCTCGATTACCTCAAACATACATGTATGTTTGGTATTTCTTGTCAATTAAAGGCAGACATGTATATGCATATAATATCAGCTATGTTGAAGTATTGGTTGGGCTGTATTATAGATAATTTAATTCCAACTTCTGTCCTCATGTGTAGGTCAGACTGGCTGTTACTAGTCTAGAAGACATCGCAGACAGCGTGAGAAACAACGAACTGGTGCGGGCAAGAAAAGAGTGTCGACCGATTCTCATCAGGGCCCTGCTTGACCTCCAAACAAATATCTTCTGACTCCATTTTGTATACCCCTTTGACCCGCCCACGACTGCTGTCTGCCATCCTGTTGGCTGTTGGAGGCTGGAGCGCTGACAGTCCCACAAATGTCATCGAAGCGTACGATATCCGTGCTGATCGCTGGGTCAATGTACCAAACAATGACACTCCCCGGGGCCACCATGGCTCAGTTTTCCTCGATGGATCAGTTTACTGTGTCGGTGGCTGTGACAGTGTTGAGGATTTCAGCTCTGTGAACCGGTTTGACCTGGGCACGCACACCTGGCAGGAGGTGTCACAAATGCATTCGATCCGCTGCTATGTCAGCATAACTGTGATGGACGGGTGGATATATGCCATAGGAGGCTATGATGGACATGATCGACTCAGAAGTGCTGAGCGCTATCAGCCCAGAATCAACCAGTGGAATGTAATTGCTCCAATGCATGAGCGGAGGAGTGACGCCAGCTGCACAACCATCAATGGCAAGGTGGGTGGAGCTATAAAGAGCAGCTCTGAAGAGAGTGTTGCTGGGATGACATATCTTTGTAGGCCAACCCTGAAAGTTAGCATCGCAGTGGTTCCTTCCACAAAAGGCTGATGAGATTTTGGACTGTTGTAGAAGAACACAAGTTTATGATACTGAATGCAAACGTCAGAAGTAAAAAGATAACATTTGCCTAAAAGCAAATGAGCGCAAGTCATTATTAGATCAATATTTTTGAATCGTTGTCCTCAGTGGACTCCTTCAAAAGATTACTTATTACCTCTTAAATTCTCTCCAGGTATACATTTGCGGTGGCTTCAATGGGAGAGAGTGCCTGTCAACGGCAGAATGTTACAACCCAGAGGCCAACCAGTGGACACTGATTGCCTCCATGAGCAACAGGCGCAGTGGAGTTGGGGTCATTGTCTATGCAGACTGTGTCTTTGCAGTAAGTACATTGAACACTGCTCATACTCACATAACACAGAAGCACTCTGAAGAATGAAAAATATGTTGCTGGGAGAGGTTTCAAATAGAGCGAAAACTGACATATTTGTTTGACAACATTGACTTTTCATTGCAAATGTAAAGCGTTGTACCGCTGATATGTTGGGAGGTTCGTCCCTAAAAACGTTCACATTGAAGGCAGTGATGTACTGATGTAATGTAAGTTAGAGCTGAAGCCAATTACTATAGGTTGTTAAATTGATCGACAGACAAAAAACGGCCAACAATTCTGATACTTAGTAATTTTTCAAGTGTTCTCGAGTGTGAAGGTTTGCTTTTCTTTGTTTTCCACGATAGTAAACTGAATATCTTGTTTTGGATTTTAAAGTTTTTGTCAATTCAAACAACGAACATTTGAATTTGTCAACTTGATTGTTGATATTTCCCAATATACAACAGTTTTGCTAAAAATTGTGTGAACTACCTTCTACTTTTTTATGATGAATACTATGTAACTTCAGGTCAGCTTCCCTTCCTTACAAGAGTGCTGCTATAAACTGAGAAACAAAACCAGAAAAATAGTGGAAGCAGTGCCGAATTCTTAATCACCTTTACTCTTAAAGGTTGGCGGTTTCGATGGAACCAGCCGTCTGGATACTGCCGAGGCCTACAACCCCCACACCAACACCTGGCACGCTGTGCCCTCCATGCTGAACCCCCGCAGTAAATTCGGCATCGCAGTGATCGATGACCGTCTCTTTGTTGCGGGGGGCTACGACGGCTTCACCGCCATCTCTGAGGTCGAGTGTTTTGATGCCGAAACTTCCGAGTGGTCTGATGTCAGGAACATGGAGAACTCCCGCAGCGCCCTGAGCTGTTGCGTGATATACGGACTCCCTAACTTGGCCGAGTACTCTGCCCCTCGTCGTACTCTGCCATTTCCCGATGTAGAGGAGGATGAAATGTAATAATCCACCTGACTATGAGCTGTATTGTTCGGTAAATAAATGTATGAAATCACGGCAGTGCTGCTGTAACTTCAGTAATAACAGTTTTTAAGTTTGTGTGACAGCTTTGTGCGACCTCACTATTAATTGGTGAAATAAAACATTTTTTCGCCTTGGAGAAGAATCAGAATATCACAAAGGCTGTCGAAGTGAGACTTGATATTAGTTAACAACAGCATGAACATTGATGATTCTGTGTACTTCATCCGTGTTTCATGCAACACAAACACTATGTTACTCCAGAGTCTACAAATCCACAAAACCCAGTTCAAACAAAGTCTGAGTACTTAAAGTCGTTGATTGACGTTTACAGTAAATTTAGCTCCACCCATTTATGCACTGTTGAGCAGCTGAGCGTTTGAGAAGCACCTTTTATATTAGTTTAAATTGAATTTAGATCATTCGGTCTAAGATATTTATATCTAAGATAATTTTATTATGTGACTAAAATGTATTTGGCCTAGGAACATCAAACTCATTTACATCTGACGGGAAGATGGGAAGTTAGGCTGCATGCAGTGGTGGCGGTTTCTCTTTGGAAATCTGCAATCTGTAGGGCTGACACCCTTCAGCGTCAGCATCCAGAGTCAAAGTGCTGTGCAAAACACAAGAGAGAAAAGTCCTCTCGTTGCTTTTTCTTCTTGGGAAAGGAGGTGCAGTTAGTGTAAATTATCTTTGTATTTAATTTAACCTTATTTCACCGAATTAATACTAGTTACTTACAAAGTCTTTTTTAATTCTTCCATATTTGAAATGTGTGCTATCTCAGCTGCAAAAAGGTACCAAACAGTTGATATGTATCAGACGGAATTTTGAAGACATGTTTAAAACGATGCACAGGACATTGAACTTTACATCTAATGGAATGGTCCAGCAAACAAAATTAAGTCCTCAGCCAACTCTGTGAAGCTGTACTTTGACACAGTGCTGTATTGAGCAAAATGCTAATATCAGCATGCTGTCATGCGCTCAGACTATATATATATATATATAATAAGCTGACATAGTCACCGTGACGTCTTTCATTGGTTTATGGACTACAGTTTTGAAGCCGCTGGCCTTTGGCTGTAGCCATCTTGGTTTTTCGCCGTCGCCATCTGGCTTTTTGCCCTCTGAAGTAACATGAGAGGGTGGAGCTAAGTACAACTGAAAGTTGAATAAGACAATTTTAGGTTACCAAACATGTTACAATTAACTTTCATGAACTGGAAACACACTGTGAAAGGGTTAAAGTTCTAAGACGAAAACATTTAAAAAAAACAATCAAACTGGACAACCGTCCACAAGGTAGCCACGCCCTAAAACATACCCTGCTTTATTGTCTATTTTACTCCAAAAGGGACTGTTCTGCCCCCACATTTCTGTGTTGTAGAATGTAATTGCATTTTCATGCTCGTAGTTATCCCTCCTCTCTTGCCGTAGTTAGTGGCTTGTTGTTTTTGGATTCTAATGAGAGGACACGCTGCACATGCTGCACTAACGTTTCACTTCTTCTGTTTGGTAGCCTTGAGAGACCTTAGTCTAAGTATTTCTTTATGAAGCATGAAAAGATGTACGAAGATATATTCTATTTGCTCCTTTAGTATAGCATTTGTGTTGTATTAAATGCTAATCGCGGTTAGCATTTCTCCATTGGCGGTAATGTTAAAATTAGCTTAGAAGCTAGCTAGTCGGACATGTTACATGATGGCTATATGCTGGATTGTTGTTTTGTACTCATGTATGTGTATATGGACAGTTTGTAAGGCCATTTTTCATATTGTGTTTCCACAGTTTTACAAATAAGAAAGATTCTAACTAAAGCCCTGAAACTCTTCTACGGATGCCTGGGTCTTTATTTCACGGATCTACTGTTAGCTATCTGCTATTCTTTCCTGCACAAAGCAAGAGCAGAATAGGGATTATAATTTACGAAATAAACTTAAAACTAGTGATTGATACCATAAACTAATTTTTACAATGTTTACTGAGGTAATAAATCATGTGAGAATTAGGGTCGTTTTCATTATTCTAATAGATTTTATACAATCGGCCTTCATTTTGAAACCACAGGAGTCGCCTCATTTTGGAAAGAAAGTTAACATGGTGATATTAAGCATGAAATATGTTGACAAGTCATATTTCCAGTGTTAAAGGCACAATCTAATCTGGATAACTAATACAACAGTACAATTCTAAGTTTTGTATTAATATTCTTACACAATAAATTATGCATAAGGACCTTTTAATGGTTTTGAGGGTTACAGGGATGCTGACTTGCTTTGCCTGATCCGCTGAATGTAATTGCTTACTAAGATGCATCTGAGTGTATTCTGGCTGCAGTTACAGAAGCTTTAAGCTTTTTTACAAGAACTAGTATCTCAATATATTGGTAAAAACGTTCAAGCTAAATCTTAATCTAAAAAAACTCTTACATCCAATTTGGACAACAAGATTTAGACTCATGTTCTCATTCTGTTTTAATTGCCCTGGTGTATCCCACCATGACTACATGACTAGATGTAACTTGTCTTTAAGGTTGCAATCTGTTTTATATCAATTCACTGTCATTCACTTTACAGCTCTCTTTAATTGTGGTAAAACTAATCATGCTGACAAATATAATTTTCAAATCTGTTCCTCTAAACACATGTTGACACATACGGACACTGTATCCACATGCCATCTGTAAGTCCTGGTGCTGAACATGCAGTGAATGCAAAGACAGCATGAGCTACTATATATATACACACAATATATCTCATCTAGAAAATCCTAAACCTGACCGTCTGATTGAGGTTGTTTGTGAAGAAAATAGGTTTTCCCAAAGAGGATCTAAGGAGCTGCTGTTTTAAGATTCTGTATCGATAGGAAATTAACCCTCATAACCTGCACATGAAAGTCTCACGGTGGTCCCAATTTCCCACATGTCAAGGACAGGTGGTATCAGAATATTTGCAGCACTAAAGCAGTGATGTTGTTCCTGAAATACACAAATGAGAAGAATTCCAGTAAAATCTGTCATCACAATACAGATTAAAGTGTTTGTGGTGTAGGAAAGCTCAGTATTCCATCCATGTTTGAGATCATGAGTTCACAGTGAGAATGATGTAGCCACATTAGGTCATCACCAAACATTCGGACAGGTCACAGACAAGAAAGGGTTAATTAGTTTCAGGTGCAGAGAGACACAAACTAACCAGAAATGTGACTCACTCAGACATATTATACAATCTTGATTGGCCACCGCAGTTGTTCAGTGAATGCTGCTGTGATGTATTTAAATCAAATAAGTACTTATAGCATAAGTGCTCATCACCAGCAATCAAATCAACACTTGAATAACAACAGAACCCGCCCTACTCTGTCTCTTGTTGGATTATACTGATATTCTTACCCTAAACTTGTCTAATCTCACTATTCATGCCTATACACAACCAACCCCACCAACGAAGGCAACAAGTATTAAGAGGCAGAGTGGTAGGTCATACCTTTATCAGTATAGGAAAACAAATTTGTAAGGTCCAACGATGTAATTCTGCATAACTACTAGCTATGTGCTTCTATTGGTTGCATGACAGTGTGTATTTCCGGAGCGATGGGCATTTGCAGCAATGTGCATTTGTTTTCGGGGAAACAGACAAATGTTTTTCGGAACAACTGGGGTTTCAGAATAATGGGCTGTCTCACCAATGGGCAGTCCCCTTTGGATCAACCCACTTTTAATACTTAGCCAGTAAAAACTCACTTAGCAACTGGATGATGCATGTTGCTTCAACTGTAGCCCTTGTTCCACTCAGTTACTCTGATTAACCAGAACACGCATGCATCACACTCATACTGCTGTAATCACAACTCACTCTTTCGAATGAGGGCAGGAAACATTTTGGATATCATATAAAAGTAAACTCATCACAACTTCAGATGTTTCCTCATAACGATTATAGTTATATTTCTTCAGTGTTCAATGTAATCCACTTGCTTGTTGTCTTTTTGTCCATGATTACATTACAAACAGGAACTTCTGTTATGGTCACAGTCAGAGATATGTACGGTACTTTGCTTCATTGTTAAAGCTTTCTGTTGAATTGCTGCTGTTCTGCACGGACGGACAGCCACCAGATAAATTTGCCTCATTTACGAACTGGCGCTCTCTGGCAAATTCCCTCTTTACATTCACGACAAGCAAGCCGACTGAGAATCAATATCCACCGCTACATTTCAGTAGTACAGCAGAGCCCCGCTTACACACAACAAACATGTTTCAGAAACAACGTTGTTGATAAATAAATGTCAAATAGCATAGTAGCATTCTGTGGGATGAACAATGTCGTTGGGTTGTTATACATCAAAAGTTTGAAAGAAAACCCTGATTCAATAATATATATATATATATATATATATATATATATTATCAGACTCCACAAGTTAACCGGGCTGCGATCCCCTGCCCTCCCCACTTCCATGGCCTATGGTTTTACTGTTCATGCATGACTAGTGAATGTTGTGTCATTCAGACCTGGCTGATGTTAAGTACAAATTATGTATGTTTTTCAATAATGTGTCATATAATATATATAGTACCATTCACATGTTAAAGAATTGCCTTTTTCCACTTACAATAAGAACAGCTTGGGATTCACAGGGTTAAGGCCGGATTTGTAATAAGGTTCATATCTCTATATAAGCCTGGCTTATAAATAAATTCCGATAAAACGAACGCATTATAAATTACATTTTGAGGGTAATGTATTTTCTCCTGGATTACATTTGTTTTCGAGTATCACAAATACGTTTCTAATCATAGTCATGTCTCATCATAATCATGTGGAGGTTTATAAGGAGGAGGTCGTGGTGGACAGGCATCCTTCATCTAGGAGACTGCCATTCATGTGAAACCATTTTTATTTACATATATATATATTTTTTTTAAGCCAAACCATATTTTTCCTAGGTTGATTGAATGGAGCGTGAATCGAAGCTTGGCCCGGGTGTCACATTTGCAAAGCAGAATAAATATGTCTCTTTTATTTGTTTCTTTGGCCTTACACTAATAACTTTAAAGATTCAGGCTATTCACTGGCACACACACAGATTCATAGACACTCATTAATTCTGCCTTGGGCTTTGTCCCCCAAATACACAAAACAACTATTTATTTTTTGGATCAGAGTGCAGCTAGTGTTTTGTCTGGAGGCTGCAGTTAGGAAGCCAAACAGTAATTGACAAGAGAGTACAAGGAAGTCCTGTCCTCAGAGGGATTTTATAATTTGTATATTTTATCCACAGGAGATTTATGGGGATTTTAGGAAACCTTCAGTCATTAATAAATGCACAGCAGCAAACTCAGCCATTCAGAAACACATCCAGAATCAGAGGCTTTTTTCACAAAACCTGAATCAGAGAAACTCATGCATGCATTTGTTATGAGCAGGTTGGATTACTACAACTCTCCGTTTAAGGGGCCCAAACAATTATCCACAACACGTACTATATAACTCCAACACTCCAAAACCTTAATTGGTCAACTGTTGCTGTCACGTCCGAGGGGCAGATCGGAGACTCAAGCGCAGACAGACACGGGAGACGAGGTTCAGTAGTATGCTGGGTTCTTTAATGAGCACCAAGCAGTCAAAAAACAGGAACTTAAAACAACTCCAACCGGGAGCGAGCAAAAACTAACAAAAAGGCAAAGTGACAAAAAGGCAAAGTGACAAACCATGAGCAAATGCTGGAACATGGAGCAGCCAGGGGGACGAATTAAGGACGATCTCACAACCAGCACAGGGAAAGCAGGGGAGTATATATATGTGTGGGGTGATTAGGAAATTGAAGGCAGCTGGGTGGACTGGGCAGGTGAGTAGGATGAGTGCAATCAGGGGAAACATACACACACAGACACAGGAACACAGGGGCAAAGCCTAAACTGTGACAGTTGCTTTCAGAATACAATCCAAAATCCTCCTTTAGGTTTACAAAGCACTTGTGTCGGGGAGGAAATTATGTTAGCAGTCGATGATCCTTCCCAAAATTAGCTATAAATACATTTTTAAAATACAAATACAAAGATTACTATGAATAACCATGGGAATTATAATACACTATGATCCTTTAAAAGAAATGTCAATAAGTGACCAGCCTGTTGAAGATTATTTTCCTTGAGCTAAGCATCTGTGAAAAAATCCATTGGGACTGCTGCAGAGCGGCGAACAGCCAAGAAATAGAGGAGAGCGAGCAGACCGACCGACATGGTGAGATTTTAATTAATGTGAAAGTACGAACAGAGATGTATTCAGTTAGTTAAGAAGAGGGGGTGGTTATGAATGATGTGATAATATGTGACAGAAAGAACAATGAATATGAGAGAAAAGAGGAGAGGAGTTAACAGGCAATAACAAAGCAGAAGGAGGAGGAAGAACGATAAGTGATTGGAAAGAGGTCAGACAATAGATGAGATCAGAGACGAAGAGATAATGGAGAAGTGAGCAAAGGCCAATAGACAAAGATAAAAAGAGGGGGGATATGGGCGACTGTAAAATAATTGATATGTGTTTAGACATTTTTTTGAAAGGATAAATCCGACTGGTTTTAGTGGTCCCTGACAGCAGGAAATCATGACTTTGGTGAGTGTCACCATGATCATTTTTATTTTTTCTAGTTTCAAGTCTATTTCAATACAGCATGATGTTCATTTAGTAAAATAGATGATACACTGGGTATGCTTTAGTGCGTGGCTACCTTGTGACTTCCAATGAGTGAAATACTCAAGCTTTGTTAGTGCTCCCCGGCATCTGACACCAACGCACGGAAACACACGTGTGTATGCAACTTACCGGGTATGCAACTCCAATGTAAACAAACGCAAATCCTTTTTACATTCTCAGAGGAACTGACGTAGTATAAAGTTAGCGATAGTCAACACAAAGTGGTTGAGGGAGGAGTGGATGAGTCAAAAGACAGGACTTGTGTCCAGGACACCACTATTCATGTCCCTTGCAGAACTAAAAGTAATCGTTGACATTTTGTCACCTCAGTTTAATTTAATTTAATGAGCGTGTATTTACACGCCATCCCTGACACGTCCAAAGCTAACGCTAAAGGGGAGCGTTAGGTTCAGAGGTTGAGCGGGTTGTCCTCTAATCGGAAGATCAGCAGATCAACAGCTCCTCCAGTCATGTTTAAGTGTCCTTGGCCAAGATACAGAACCCCAAATTGCTCCCGCTTTGAGTGCTGAGAAGACTAGAAAGGCGCTACATAAATGTCCATTTATCACTTTGGTTGCCTAAAAATAGATTTTTCAGCGTTCGGTTGTACTTATCTACACCCTGTCTTGTCACTTGTAACTAGATCAATCAAAATCATGCTGATTTAAGCATTTAATTTAAAACGCTACATGTCTAAGTACAGCCTAACGGAGCCCCTAGCATGGCTGTAAAACCCCACCTGTCAGGGCTCAAGGTAGGTGACTCAACAGACTACTCTTACTTTACTCACTCTTGTTATGTGCAATGGAAAGGATTTATGTCTGATCTAAAACAAGGCTCAGTTCTGGGCCCTTGAAAGGCTGAGCTGGGGACAGGATGCCTCCACAGAGACAGATGATGAATCTTATCAGATTTATGGTAAAAAGTAATGGTAATTGGACTCATACTTCTATAGAGCCTTTCTAGTGTTCCATCCACTCAAAGCGCTTTAACACTATGTTATTTACACCCATTCATACACTGATGGCAGGCTACAATGGAAAGTGGCACCATCCATCAGGGCTAGTTAATCATTCACACCCATTCACACACCGATGGCACAGCCTTCGGCAGCAATTGGGGTTAAGTGTCTTGCCAAAGGACACATCGACATGAACTGTAGAAGCCGGGGTTTGGACCGCCGATCTTCTGATTGAAGTACGACCCGCTGTACCTCTCAGCGCTTTCAACGATTTATGGACATTCATTCACAGTGTAAAGTGTATGTAGCCCTGAATCTAAAAATAGGTGTGTTCTGTCTGTGTGATCAGTTATGAAGAACGAGCGAGAGTTTTGACAAATTGTGGCAGTCTGGTTTAAATACCTTAATTGCCTCCATGAGCTGTGCGTCAACTTCAACTCTCCCACACACCCTGGGGAGGCGAAAACCTCTGCATTAGAGGGTGATTGAAGTCTGCCGTTAAACGTGACCACAACATGAATCACTCTGATTAATGGCTACAGCAGATTTAAATTGGTGTGTATGTAAAGGCTGTGTGTGTGCGTCATGGTATTTATTTATTCATTATTTATTTAGAACTGTTTTTTACGACACTTCCAAGTTTGAAAAAGCATGAGTAGAGCGGAGAACACCAGAAGATGCTGTGATACATGGTTAATTGTTCAGTTCATGTAATACTCAAGCTGATTAAATATCGAGTCTAAAAAATAAAAGAATATGGTGTTTGTGGTTTTCAGGAGTCTGATGAAGCGCTGACCAAAATCCTGACACCTTCCTCTGTTTTCATCACATACATATAAACAGTGTCACAAATTGGCTCAGTTCTTCAAAGTCAAAAGTACAAGCACAAATAACAATGCAGATTGTTTGGTATCATCTGTCCAGGTGCTGAAACTTCTGCCACCAGCTCAAGACAATGGAGGTGAATGGAGTCAGTTCCCGATTTCTACCATGTGTCCGTAGCAACTGGAAGTCAGCCTTAGTGCCAGCAGACATCATTTGTGAGCTCCACTGCTCTTCTGTTCTACTCTTTAGTTCCTTGAGTCCTCATCAGGCCTGTTCTGTAGTCCCAGAGCTGACCAGCGCTTCAGGTCCTTTACCCTCGATGGACGTGCAGTCATCCAGCTGTTAGGTTCCTTCAATTTCAGTGTTCCTGTTCCTCTTTTAGAGACTGTTAATGCACTGTAGTGCAACTCTAGTCTCATCGCGTCTGTGCATAGACTTTGTATGTCATCTACCCGCCGCGTTTGGTGTGAGCGCACCTTTAGTTGAATAATGACAGGAAACGGCCCAATATGAAATTATACGAACCAGCTGCATGCAGAAGATGCCACGTTGTTACCGGGTGTGTGTGTGTGTGTGTGAACGTGTGTGTCTCTAAAAATGTCTTTGAATACTTTATATATTTATGGGGGAAAGCCATCTGTGCCAGCTGCTTTCCCAGAGGGGATGTAGAGGCATCAATAGCTTCCTCTATCTCTGTAAATGTAATTGACTTATTCAAAGCCTGTTGTTGATCATTAATTTGTGGTAGGTTTAAATGTTCTAAAAATAGTCACTTTTATGTATTTCTTATGTATATAGTGATTTGTAATAATTGGTTTTCAGACATGAGACAGAATTATGGCTATTATGGTTGCTTAAAAGTTTTGAGTTTTTCCTGGTTTATTCCCATATTCATACATACTTTGTTTTTTAGAAAATATTTTTTCTCACTTTGTTGGGAGATTAAAGTATTCAGAGCAGCCCTTACAACATTGTTTCGTAGTTTTCTTTAGTTGCATGTTGTTTGTGCATCTGTTCACAACTTACTAATTCTGCCTCTAGGTTTTTCTGTTTATTATTATTATTTTCTTCTTCTTTCTGCTACTGGTGAGTTTGGTGGGGCATAGCCTTGAATTAATACATAGCACCCGTTTGGGTCAGACTGTACTGTCTCATTGACAAAAAGTAATTGTTTCCTCATGATGATCGCTACTCCTCTACTTCTGGTGAAATAAGATGCAGAATACACTTGACCTAGCCAGTCTTTTTTACGTTTATCATACTCCACCTTACTTAAATGGGTCTCCTGTAGTAAAGCAATATCTGCTCTCTTTTTTTAAGGTAGTTAATTATTTTCATTTCTTTCATTGGGTGATTGGCAACTTGGATGTTCTAGCTGTGGACAAAAAGTAATTTGCAGAGCTGTTTTTCATGAATAGGCCGCATTTTGACTATTAGAGGCATAAGGGGAAGATGATGATATAAATCACAATAAAAACTAATTAACAAGACAGAGAAGATATAAAACCAACATATTCCCGATAACCTCCTACCTCTCACTCTGGCATACTCCATGTGAAGCATATCACTAACCTTTATCTGTTCCTTACATTTATTCTGTAGTTTTCTATTCAGAAACATCAACATTCACCGTATCCTGTGGTTTGCAGAAACGTACAATGGCAACATTGTAGCTCAGCTCTCTGCACATGTCTGTATTTTTTCCAGTTTCCTGCTCGAGTCCTGTGGTCATCTCTTTACGCATTAATCCTCGAATGTCCAGCTTCTCTGAACCAGACATGACATTGTCATGGTTCTCCCTTGGTTTGAGATGAGATGTTTTCCCAGGAGTCTTCCTGTCTGTTGCATCTGTATCTGAGACGTCCTCAGAGGTTAAGTCTAAATCATGGACACTTTTCCAAGCAGTTTCACCTTTTTCCATAGCATCTTAATGCCTGTTTCTCCCGTCACCTGTCCCAGGGCCCATTTCACCAAATTTGAAACCTGTTACCTAAATCACAGCTTGAGAGATAATTTGTTCTTGCTCATTTTGACACGTTGCACTACAACAAACCCCATTCTTGCAACCCATACACAATCATTTGTGAAATGTGACAGTGCCACAATTAGCAAGCTTTGTGGAAGCAGTGCTACAAAACAACTGTTTTTAAATATCATCAGCCGACTGAATCAGCATCATATATGTTGCGAGCAGCCTGCCACACCTACAAGTAGGTTCATATGGCTGTTATCATGTATTCACATGGTTGATCGTGGATACAAATACAAAATTCTAGGGGAGCAAAGGGCGAAGTCAGGTGACAAAGTCACAGCTAACTTTTCTGTAATTTAAAAAGTACTTATTTTAATCCAAACCACAAACTTCTCCTCAACCTAACCAAATAGTTTTGTTGCCTAAACCTAAAGTTCTTTCGTTTCAAAACATAACGTTAAGTTTCATTTTCATGACGTTGTTGGTGCAGTTTGGCCCGTCTGAAGCATTAGAATGGTATTGATAACTGGTGATGCCCCCAATAAATCAGCTGATAACATTCGAAAAGGGTGTCACAAATCTGTGTTGATAAACAGGTCCCCAGATTTAACAAAAGCTTCCACTCTTCACAGAAATTATCAAATTTTGGGGCAAAAAGCCATCTCTCATTGTTCAACGTGTGAAAATGTTGAAATAATTCCAGCAGGGAGCAAGAAAATGAGAAAATATTAAAAGGAATTACTCTCCCATCTATCAACCTGTGCTATTGAATCAGTATGCTCAGGCACACAACCAAACTCACAAAAGAAGTTGGGCGTACATTCTCACTTCAGACATAAAGGATTACATGCCAACTTTAACCAATTTTTATGCTGAACCTGTGAAAAAGATAAATAATTAAAAAAAAATAATAATTCTCTCTCCCACATTTGCTGCTATTAAATATATTTAGACTTCTGGGCTGTAGTTGCCCTGTGCACAGCGGTGCACCTCTCAGGAGCTAATACAACCTGGAATAATTGCTATAAGAAGATGGAAGTGTCCTGCAGCATTCTGAGAGGCTTTTGGCTCCATTTCATTTTTCTCGTACAATATATGAAATGCTGTTTGAGAGCGCTGTTGCCCGCACTTACATCAGGTTCACACTGCAGTTCTTGATGTTCCATTTAGAATTATTGCTCATGAAGCATTGTTTTTGATCATCTTTCCTGGGATGCAGCTTGTTTTTTTGTCTTATTATAAGCATACAGTGATGTGGGGAAACACATAAAGAGCTAAGATACCAAGACCCCTGCGATTTCAAGGCCATGTATAATAACACTATCTTCAGGATAGCTTCAATCACTCTTATTGAGTGAGCAATTCTTCTTTTATGCCATATTTCCATTGTTGTATTGTCCGGTTTCAAAAAAATGCAATGTCTTAAGGAACTTAATCTATATTTACATTTACAGCATGCATATATATATATATATATATATATATATATATATATACACATTTGGTAATCAATGATATATGATTTATTTGTTGTATAATGATAATATGGAATAAAAAACAGGAAGAAACACGTAATTACACAGAGCAGCATTTTGATTATGCTTATGTGATTAGGCGTAAAGTACCATATTGTTATACATATACTGATATCAGGATGATTGTGAGTGTAAATGTACTAACATTTGACTGATCTTGCCTCTATGAAGATACAGCGTATGAGACTGTTGACTTTTCTAGGTTGGCATTGATGAGGAAATGTTGTGTTCACTCTGACAGCTTTGAAAGGTGAAGTGTTTTTTTTGCTATGGGGGATTTCAGTGAGAGCAATGTTATGGTCTTTGTAGGAGATGCTTAAAAAATGGATGAGAGATAGAAGATGCTATGGGTTGGTAAGGAAGAAAAATATTCTGTCACAACAACTAATACTATACCTTTTGGTATAGTAAGAGGGGATTTAGGAGTGGGGAATACGCAATGCCAACAGAACAATAAGTAGGAATACACCGTATACCTGAGTATACCCTGCAATACACCACAGCTTAGATGACAAGCTTAATGTAGCCTAAAACTCCTGAAACACCAACCTCCGAGGTAACCTAAATCTACAGCTAATGTATAGCTAGATGTTACAAAATTAATTCAGTCTGTCTGTCTGAGTCTCACTCCTGGGGAGGAGGATCTAATGGTCTCATCATGTGTATTTACTCACACTGCAATCAAAATATAACATATAACAAAATATAACAGATCTGCCACAAATGTTATCTTTACAAAGATAATAATGTTCCGTTTTGGTTAACCTTCAGACAGGAGTAAAATGTCAACTTGTATGTTTATTATTGAGGTGTTGTACTGGACTGCATAATATTGAAATGTGTTTCCAATATTCTTCCACCCTCATGTTTTTGAATGGGATGGGCATAACATTAGAAACACCCCTCAATATAACACAGTCCAGTCCAACAACAAGGTACAACATCAATACTACATATTTATTATTGTTTATACATTTTTTTATTTTTAATTAATTCACACCAAAACAGAATATTATTATCTTCACAAAGGTAGAATTTATGGCTAAGCTGTTGCATTGGATTGATTTGTATTTTGCAGCTGTACCTAATAAAGTGGCCACAGTGTCATGATTAGGCTTTGCCTTCTGTGTTCTGTGTTCGTCTTTGTGTAGCTCCACAACCTCCTCACTCTACCTGTCAGCCACTCCCTCAGCATCAGCCTAACTCCCTTCACCTGCCTCTGATCACTAATCAAGCACTCCCTCATCAGCACAACTCCTCTCACCTGTTCAAGCCACTATATAAACCCCTGCCTCTCAGTCACTCTTTGCCAGATCATTGCCATGTCTACCTGCCCGTTTGGCTTGTCCTGTTCCCGGTTTCACCGGCTGCCTGCTCTGCCTCGTCCTGCTGGATTTTCCTCCTCGTCTCTTGTCTCTTGTCTCTTGTCTCGTCCGTGGATTCCCTGTTGTGTTCTGTAAGTTTCCTGTTCTGATCTCATCATTTATTAAATACCTGCTTCACTCTACTTCTGGTCTTGTCTGCACTTGAGTCCTCCACCACACACACACACACACAGAGGGTATATGCAGAAAATTAAAACACCGGATACATTCAATTAGCAACTTGCTGACACAATGCTATTAGAAGTTATTGCAAGAATCATTGTAAAATAATGTAACACAATTACCTTTTTCTCTTCAATATCACACAGGACATCTTTGTTTAATACAATATATTGTCCTAATCCTGCTTCATGTAATGCAATTAATGATGCAATACTGGTTACTAATTTTTTTTTATGAGAACCCTATTAAGATTTAAGAAAATTCATGAGCCATACAAGTCATCATACCATGTTCTGGGTGAATACTGCAGGGCTTCCATTAATTCCTGATAATGGACACTTACCAAGTGGTTCCAGTTATACTGTCCGTTCATCGTTCTAAAGGCTTTGGCTGTAGCTGAAATAAGTAACCATAGGAACACGGGCGCAGTCAAAGCCTCCGTTTTCATTGCAACATGTGAACCAGTTGGATTATCATAACAATTCTGATATTGATTTGGGGAAAATGACATGGCTGGATAGCTAGCTTGTTGTTGACATACTGTCAAGTCATATTTATGCAATCTTGAAGATTTTAATTTAAACAATTGTTAAGGGTTTTTCACAGCCTGTGCTGAAAAGTGTCTGCTCCTGACCTGCCTTTTTCAGGGAGCAGTGCTTGCTGGACATTTGTATTCTTTGCCCGATATGCCTTCGTCTGTGGAGGATTGAAGAGTTAAAGGGCTGATTCATCTCTCTCTACATTGTGCAATGAGGCTCTGCTGTTTGACAAGCACCTCTATCCCATACATCACCACCCTATATGCACCAGCGCCCCCAGCTACAAAGCAGCCACAGCCTCCATCCCAGCCAGCCCGGCCAGCAATTAGGTCCTGTGCCTCCTGAGCACAAGTACTTACCCGACAGCCACCAGCTCCCCATGAACCTGGTAGTAGCAAGTCTTATCGGTTGTGCTGTTTACCTTGACGGCGTTGTTGTTTTCAGTGATGCATGGAATGACCACTTCCAATGTATTTGAGCTCTGTTTGGCCGCTTGGCTGTGGTGTGCCTCACAACTGGATTGACAAAATGTTACACAAGTTTGCTAAACTCTTATACTGTTTATCATTTTGTTGTTGCTATCACCAGTTTAGTCAGTCAAATGGTGGCGATGGCAGGTTATATCAGCTGTCCGGCTCATTCTACAACTAAAGTCATTTGAGTTAGCAAACTTGAACTACAGGAAGGACTGAGGTCCAAAATACACTTGCAGCATAATATGGCATGTGTCAACAGTCACCCCCACACCGTTGAAGACAAGGCATGTGGGTGAGCAAACTGTGATTGTTCCCCTGCTCAAACACCAATTCCAGAAGAGCAGAGTTTTTTTTCTGTCAGGATCGCTCTGCTGGTCGGCACCCTGGCTGCTGTATTTCACTTGCCAGCATGTCTTGCTCTGTGGTATTGTATCCCTCACAGTGGATGAGGAGAAAGTTATTGGTGGGTTATAAAAATATCCTTTTAACAAAAGTAAGAAAAGAAAATCCTCCTGAGCCATAAGTCGTATTTCCATTTTGAAGTAGAACATTAGAAAATGCTGAATGGAAATGACAAGATTAAATGAATCTTCTTCCATTGCACAAATAAAGTTTTTATGCTAGCTTGAGGTGGTTTTTGCCTGTGTCGAAAATAGATGATGGAAATGCCTTCGCCGAATAAATTCTGACAGATATCATGTAACTCAGATGAGAGAAGCTGTTTCTGCTGTCGCCATCTTCCCGGACATACAGTTATATTTTCTTCGTCTCTGTACATTATTAATAATAGCCAATACTAGCTGACATAAAACAGCAATTCAAATGTGTCCAACTGAGACAAATACTCAATTTTTTTTCTCTTGCACATAGGTTCAATGGCCAAGGCGACCCGCAACTGCATACAATGCAGCAGTCTTTCAACTAACTCCAGTGTAAACCCTCCTGCAGTAGTGGATGGTAAGAACAAAGTCAAACAAACCAGGAGACCACTGTTTGTGGCCCGTATGAAACCGTTTATTTGTATCACTTGACTCGTTAGCTCGTATGTGACTGCTTAGTATCGTTAGACCCCTGATTCGCTAGCCATGTGATTATCACGCGAGTCATTAGTCAGTGACGTTAATGTCAATCACGATCGTTTCCTGTCTAACTTCCTGTGAAAACTGATGTTTACTTTTAAAGGAAATTAACAAGCATATATATATATATAGACATGCTGACTCAAAAGGTTTAAAACTAATGCAAAATTAGTTAATTTCAAAAAAGTTTGCTTGAAAATCACTCCACAGCAGCAATACACATTAACTTCATATGTTTTATTATGCTTTATAAGCTATGTCATCCTGTTGAGAGCCGTCTGCTCTCTGGTGATTTCTTTACAGGTGTCACATAATGTTCTGTTTTCTAAGACTTGGAAGGACCATGTGTGAACCACAGTATCATAGGCTATTCAGGAATGAAGATACTGCAGTATGTATCCCGTTGACAGTGCAGGAAATCATTGAAAAATGATTCATCTCTATTTTTCTTCCATGTTGCTGCCTCGGCTTTGGCCTCCTGTACTGCACTTACTCTTCACAGCAGGAGGCCTTTGAACCAGTTAACAGCTTCTCCAGAAGTGTGGAGCAGTAAAATGATCATGTTTGTTTGATGTCAGGCCTGGAAAGACATCTGGTAAATTCAGCAAAATGTGATAAAATGGTTCCAAAGGAGAACCTTTCCCCTTGGTTATAAATGACATGACATGGTAAAAGGATGAAAGAGATTTTTAAAAGCAATGTCAGTGAGCACACCTGTCAGCTTGGTACCAGACTTGATTTGATTGCAATCCATGTTTGGTGACCCAAGCAGCGTAGTTAGCCCAACTAGAATAAATAATGAACCTATCTCTGATAATGCAATAATTGCAAATGAATTCAATGCTTTTTTTGTAGACTCAGTACAGGAACTCGCAAAGAATTTTAAACTAGTAGAACTGACACCTAACACGGTGGACCAGAACACTCAAAATCAATTTTACATCAAAGAAGTTAACCTTGAAAAAGTAAGCAAAATTATGAATCACTTCAGTAACTCAAAGGCCAAGGATATCCATAATCTTGATTTTGCACTGATAAAGAACTACAGAACCCAACTACTTGAGCCAATAACACACCTTGTGAACCTGTCAATTAAAACGAGAACATTCCCCGAGACCTGGAAAACAGCCGTTATCAGTCCAATCCTTAAATCTGGTGAGCAAGACTTGACATGCAATTACAGACCCATTGCCATCCTCCCAGTTGTCTCCAAGATACTGGAAAAAATTGTAGCAGAGCAACTCGTAATACATCTAGAGCCAAATCAGTTACTGTATCAACAACAATTTGGATTCAGACCCAAACATTCTACTGAGACTGCAAACTGCTATCTAATTGAAAAAATAAAAGGTCTTTTGGATAAAGGTCATGCTGTGGGAGCAGTTTTCTTAGACTTAAAAAAGGCTTTCGATACTGTTAACCACAGTGTGTTGATATCCAAACTTCCCAAATTTCAATTTTCTGATCATGCCTCACAATGGTTTGACTCGTACCTCAGGGGAAGAGTACAATGTGTGAGGGTCAATGGGGAAAAGTCCACCATCCGTACCAATAGCATGGGGATACCCCAGGGGTCAGTTCTAGGTCCTGTGCTATTTAGCATGTATATCAACGACCTACCTGAAAGCTGTCCTGGGGTTGGCTGCCAAATGTATGCTGATGATACAGTTATTTATACATCTGCCAGAACATCTAGCAAAGGCCGCTGACCAGCTTACTGAATCCTTACATTCTGTATCGCAATGGCTTGAGTCCTCTCACTTAACACTGAATGTAAAAAAAACTGTTTCAATTTGTTTTTCAATACGTAAACGAAACGAAAATGCAAGATTTATGGTAGAAATAAAGAATGAGGTCATCAGTGAGGTTGACAATGTGAAGTACTTAGGAATTATCTAAGATTTGATAAACACGTGCGTAATATCAGCAAAAAAGTTGAATCAAATCTCAACTGCTTCAGATTCATCAGAAAATATCTGCCATTCAGTACAGCCCAGCTCTACATGCACGCCATGATATTTTCACACCTATCATACTGCATCACTACCTGGTCACAAGCCTCACAATCAACTATACAACCCATCATATCACTGTATAACCAGACATTAAAAATTATGGACAAAAAACCAATGAGGTGGCACCATTGTCAGATCTTAGAAAAACTATGTTCAGCTTTGAAAGCTTCATAAGCTATTCCAACCTAAAGCTTATTTTTAAATGCCTACATGGTCATGCTCCTTCCCTGCTTAATGAATTTGTTACAAGACACCAGCACCCCAGTAGAGTGAACACACGGGCCTCAGTAAACGGGAACTGTCGCATTGCGTTACGCAAAACCTCATTTGGACAATCAGTCTTCTCTGTTAAAGGAGCAAAACTATGGAACTGTCTACCAACTGAGTTGAAAATGCAACACAATTTTAATGTTTTTAATAGAGGTATTAAATCATGGCTAAAAGAGAAACAAGATTGTTCTCACATCTAACACTCCTGTAAACACACTTGTACTTTGTGTATGTATCTGTATCTGTGTATGTGTCTGTATTTGTGTCCTATTTTCTATTTGAACTTCTTATTTTTTTTTTAAAAAGCCTCCTGTGGACAGGTGTTGTAAATTAGCATTTCGCTACAAACACTTAACACAGTGCATCTGGGCTTTGTGCATAATGTATGTTACAATTCTAATGCTACTGTGATGTCCATATCAAATAAAATAAACATAACATAACATGTTAATTGCTTGTTGTCTTTAGCTTTGACATGTTCATGTTGTTATGGTTGCTGTTGGCTATGTTGTCAGCTCATGAAACTGCATGTCGCGGATCGGTTCTTCATTTGGCTGACAGTGGGATATCATCAGTGTTAAAAATGGTGCTTGTACTTTAGTGCACCACTTTTTACGTTTCGAAACCATAGAAACTCATTACAACTGAACTCCTACGATGAGCGGCTTCCACCTACCTGCATGCCACACACGTACTGATTGCCTGAGCACAGCACTAGAGAGGAAGAAACTGTAGACTGTGATTACTCTGAGCAGCATGCATGGACATTAATTAAATGGGCTTCCATAGGAATGGTCACCCAACTTTTGGCAGATTTCATTACGAGTATTGATGACTGTCAGTTGCATCCATATTTGATGTTGCTATATTTGATTGCTACATTTTTCTTACTTTAACTGCATAAAAAAGGAAATAAATAAAAAGGTGCTCGATACTGTAGCTGATATCATACCCCATTCTGTACTCCTGGTCCCTGTAACCGGTTCAGTTAATGGCATGATTAATAATCTAAATATAAGTTATCCTCCTAAAGCTAATGCTAATGTCACACTAAAATAATGTGTCACATTATCACAGATTGCTTCATCTGCAAGTAAAGAGATCTTGCAGAGCTGCTGAAAGGAGAAATGTGGTGTGTGGGTGGAAAAACTTTTAAGAGAGCCAAAACAAAGCAGATAGAGAGAGTTTATGTGAAATAACTATTATTACTATTAATTATGGTGAATGGGAGCATTCGGCTCAGGTGTTTACAGCTAGCTCAAGTTGACAGCCCTGCCTACCAATTACATCACCCTGCAAGAGCAAACTAGGCACACTGGAACAGACCAGAGGGCCATCACACAAGTCAATTCCAATCATCAGAACAGCAATTTTCACAGACCCCTGATCTTAGGCAGTCATGTCACTGCCAACCATGACAATGTTTCTCTTCGAACTTGCATGAAGAGCTTTGTGCGACTGTGGCTTGGTGTACCTTCTCAACTCAGTCTGCTCCCTACTTCATTTCAAAGCCTGCGTTTGATTGCATGTCCTATTCACTCACAGTAATTATTTTTGTGTCACTTGAAATCTGTTTTCTCCTGCAGCTTCATCAGCTCACTGGGGCTGCTTGTTTTTGTTTTATTAGACACTGCAATTCTTAATACCGAGGTGCAGGCAAAGTATCCAAAAATGACCATTTAGTTTTGGTGATGCATTTTTAATTAAATGATCATGGTCAGCCCTAATCTTTCTGATAATTACATGTCTTTTCCTTTTGACTGCTTCATAATTAAAGCCACACTAGGCTTTAAATCTGAACAAGTAAATTATTTAACAATCCCTGAAAACAACCACAGATCACCTGGAGTGTAAGGATCATTAGGGGCATATCTTACCTAATTTTGGATTTATCATTGTTATTTTACACTTGAGCCTTATTTCTAAATACAGCAAGATGGATTTTGGAGGATCTCAATTTGAGCTTAATCCTTTCATTTGTATGCCTCCGCACCAGAAACAGCCATAGCCAGTGGCATTGTGTTTTCAAGGTCACTATGACACCTCATGTCCGTCACAGTAACCTGATATCTCTGGAACGTCTTGAGGGAATTTCTTCAAATTTTGCACAAACGTCCACTTGGACTCAATAATTCATAAGATAATAATTAATATTTCACAAAAATGTCTCTTGGAAAAAATTATTGACAATTTGGACAGAAAGGGATGTAATCTGCAATTTGACTGGATGGCGGCGGGATACAACCATGAGGCAGTAAATCTATTTTGCATCTGCAAAGGTCACTTACTTCTCTTTAGTGTTTGTATGCTTTCACAGTGAGAAATATGTCTTGAATGAATATGTCTTTGAGATGAAATGATTGTGCTAGCCCCTTTCCCTCCTATCTGTGCTTCTTTAAAGAGCTTCCTTTGCATTCAAATGAGAGCAAGTTAGAGTTTGTATTGTTCATCCCTTGATCTATGTCATACAGATTTGATAATCTTTAATAAACAAAATGTGGCCTCATAAACGTGATATTTTAAGACTTCCTCCAATAATTAATACATGGTAATAGCTTAAAGAATAAAAAATATAAAAAATAAAATCATTATCTGTTGTCGCAGTTCATCGCACCAGTTAAAGGTCAGGATTTTAGATCTCTTACGCTGCCAACTCTGTACAATTTGTTTAAATCGTCATCCTCAGGGCCTCGGAGAAAAAAACATGACAGCCATAAGTGGCTCAGCTGTAAACTTCAACACACCTTTGAGACTTTGCCAAGAGCCTGAATGTTTCCCTCAAGCATCCCTCTTTGTCATTTCACCAAGCCCTGCAGTGCTGGCAATTTAAACAGGAAACAAATGCTCTTGTCTTCTTCGAGTCTCTTTGGAGGTGTAGTATGCATCACAATACAAAAAGTCTAGTTTTTTCTTCTTTCTTTTGAGTCTCTCTGCTTCTGGTTATCGGGTCAAGGTACTCCATACCTTTTATGATTTATATACCTTAAGCCTCCTAGAAAACAAGTGACGATGGATGGCGGACATCCAAGCTCTCAAGACTGAAGGCCAAACAAACTAAAGCCAAATCTCTTTAACGTGGTTAATATCCTTCTGTGTACAGTCAGAAAAATCTTTTGGCCAAAAGTCTCTTTCGAAGTGATTTTCACACTTTGAGTCCCCTGAAGAACAGATATGAATCCTTACAATAAGAGAGAGCACATTCTGACAAGTAGGAGCTAATAAGGTGCTTCTTGTGTGTATTAACATACAGATTGGGAAAGAAAAATACAATGTTGTCTTTGTATATCACTTTTTATTTGGCATTAGCAGCCTTCTGGATCACTTTGTCAATACAGTCCAAAAAAACGTGTAATCAAAGTCCTCTGTGTGGTTGAACATACAGTATTACTCTACGAATTATCAGGAGGGAGATGCATATCCATATTTAGAACTTTGAAGCCAGCTTTCCAAGAATGCACATGAAGTGGATATAAAAAGTCTACACACCCCTGTTAAAATGGCAGGTTTTTGTGATGTAAAAAAATGAAACTAAAATAAATCATGTCAGAACTTTTTCCCCCTAAAAGATTTAAGTTTGTTTTTCAATTGAATTGTTCATGTTATAGGTCACATTAAAGGTGGAAAAAGTTCTGACATGATTTATCTTGGTCTCATTTTTTTACATCACAAAAACCTGGCTTTTTAACAGGGGTGTGTATACTTTTTATGTCCACTGTACATCCTGACCCTCTTTTTGCAAAGGCAGGCCTGTTTTTTTCCCCCCATGACTCATACACTTCAGGAGATGTACGTTGTAATATTACAAATCAAAATGGTTCGGATGGAGTGTCGCAATCAGTTTCTTTTCAACAACGACTGCAAACTTCAGAGGGGGGAAAAAACGACTGGAGGCCGCAAAGCAATCAGTGTGCTCAAGTCTTTTTTTCCCCCATCAAAATAAGAAAATGATTAAGGAAGTTCATTCTTGACCTTAGGAAAAATATGTGATAGATGGTCTTTATTGTCCCTTGAGGGAGATTTGAGATATATATATATATAGCTAGATAGATAGCTAGATAGCTGGGCAACGATTACAATTTTTAATCGCATGATTTTCTGCGATTAATCGTATTATGTGCAAAATTCAATAATGAATTCAAAAGTAGTGTATTGTGCACTTTTATTTTAAAAGTACTGCTATATGAACACAAGTGCAGTAACATTTGGTTTGCAAACACTTGAAACAAATAAGGTGCTTTTTAACAGCAGTATTCCCTTTACACAGCAGCAGTTAAAATACAGTTATAATGATTCTGATAATAGATATTCAGCCGGTGTTCATAGCTTTATTTTCATGTGTGTAATAGATGTAATTTGAAATATACACCTTGAAAACTGCAAACCTATCTACGTCATGTTTATTTATTTATATTTTTTATGTTCGTTAAATTCTCAGTAGCAATAACTACTTATTATACATATTACAAACAAAAAAACGTTAAAGACTCTAAAAAAATAATTTAAATTAATCATTTATTTTTAGGTATTTTGGTCAGACATATATGCAAGGCTGATTAGCGTGTAATATGTGTGGTATTTGTTATAAATATACGTTGGTACATAGAGGGTGATAAGAAGCTGTAGATGGAGGGACTTAGGACCCAGGGGAATGTAGGTGAAGCATGGAACCTGGGAGTCTGTACCGTGGAAGTTATGCTAATATAGAGTTGCAGTTAAGAGCAGTTTGTTGTCACGTGCTTATATGTTTATTTAAAAACGTGACATTTTTTGATATTGTCACGTTTGATCCTGTAACAAGACGAGCGCACGTGTGTGTGTGTGTGTATATTAGTGCTGGGCAAGTTAACGTGCCATTATCGCGTTAACGCATTAATTAATTCATGCCGACAATTTTATTATCGCACGTTACCGCAGTTTTTTTCATTATTAAGCGGACATTTTTAACACAAGAACCGGGCAGCAAGCGGTGAACAGCTGTGTTTGTGTGGCAAACCCCCCTGGTGACACGCCCGATCCGGAACCCCTCCTACACTCCGTCACCGTCGGTCCCGTCACCAACTTAAATTCATCATCCATCAGAATCCACGACGCTCTGACAAGCACAGCATCACCCAACAACATACTGAACCCTTCAGATCCTTTTACAGACTTAATGTATTATCCTTCAACTTTGTGCTTTTTTTTACAGACACAAACCTCATCGGGTTAAAATCCTATTTTCTTCTATTTTCCTCTCTTTAAATACAAATAAAGGAATTTCTTATTCACATGGATACAGTGAGTAAACAGTTTTTAGCAAAGTCCAGCTTTTTAATGACTTGCAAGGTTTGAGAAAAATGAATCGATACTCAAATGTTAATTACATCTTGTAATGACAATATGCATGCAAATATCCCCTTTGATGAAAATGAAGCTGAGGCAATGCATTGTTCCAAATCCATGAGTCTTAATCGAAAGGTGCTTAAAGCTAATTCATGCAAAACTGGCCTGTTGAAATGATTAGAATAAAATTAATAGGAAGATAAAAGAGTTGATGTCATGGTGGTGGAGGCCCGAAAGAGTTGGAAATGATTCAACACCATTTTCACTGGCACGTAGACAAAAACAATTATTGAGCGGCTTTGTGTTGAAATAAGGGATAGCGAGCTGAAAGGTCACTCGTTCAATCATTGCAACTTTCACCAGCAGTCCTGGTGCATGGTCTGTGCATACAGTCTTAAGTAAATCTCTGGATGCGGTCAGTGAGCGAAATGGCTTGATTATATTTATTAATGTAGAAATGTGTGTTTGATTACGGCAAAAAATCTTAAGCTTCTATTGATTAGCAATAACCATTTAGTTCTTGACCCTTAAACAGGTTTTTGCTGTTCAGGGTCACCATGCTAATATGCTCTCAAGAGAATGCAAACATGCTGATGTTTAGCAGATGTAATGTTTACCATATTAACTGTCTGAGTTTAACATATTAGCATGTTACCATTTGCTAATCAGCACTAAAAAAAAGCTCAAATTTCAAAACCAATCCACTTTAACCTGCAAATCTTATGGTGGCAGTACAGGAAACAAATCTGGATATTTCCAAAGTCATCACCTGGAATGTCTTGTTTTAGCTAGCTAGCCGACTTTAGCTTCAGTGCAGCAAAGTCATAGATTAAAATGCTGTGAATGAGTTGGTGTTTGGTACACGCAATAATGTTGGATGCAATTCCAATTAATTCCCTTTAAAAGTGTATCTAAAGACCGTCACATACATTAACCTAGCCTGCTAGCGACTTTCCATAGAAGTCAATGGAGCCAAGTTAATACTCTTCTGTAATAGACAAGCAGCATCATTAATCTTTAGCTCTGCACATTGATCTCATCGGGGGATTTGAGGGTGCTTTTAATTGCATGTGGGTGTGCAGTAAAACACACAATGTTTCCGCCTCCGTCCCTTATTTCGTATGTCAATTTACACATTTTCAGGAAATTTAAAAAGTTCAAGGATCCAATTGGATATTGAATACATTACGCCTCCTTTTTAAAATCTAAAGCAACCTGTATAACATTTGCTCATCAGGTGAAGAATGTCAAATATTTGGCAAAACAAAAAACATTTTTTTAAAGCTTTTCTCAAATCTGGCTTGACATTTCATATACAGTCTGTTCAGAAACACATCTTCATGTTTTTCTGTTTCTGCTGGATGTGTACGTAAGCAATCGGTTGCGAACACATTAGCTAAAGGATATTTAAACCTCTCCTTGCTGTTCTTGTAGCGAAAACAAATACCATTGATCATTGCTGCAGATATGTTCAGTTTGATGTTTGAAATTCAACACATACTGTATGATTTATTCAATGTGAAATTGAATCCAGATTGCCTTATCAAATGTACTTGGAATGGAAAATGAGTGGTATTGTGACAAAGCCATAGACTATAAACCAAGGGCATAGCTTGCTTTATCTACTATTTTGCTCTCAATAGGACCATAATCAATCACATTAATTGCTTCTCCTACAGAACTATTTCTGCCTGTGGAGAATTTACTCAGAGGAAGCTTATAGCTGTTGCTGGACAGTTTGATTACATCATGTTTTCCGTGCGTCATTGTGCAAGATTTTATGAATTAGCACATTAATCCAGACAATTACCATCTGCAGCTCAATACCACAGAGTCATACATAAGATGTGTTACGACCGGTGAACCACAAGAAAAAACTGGACTCGAATGTACGACCCAAAACACAGGTTAAGGTGTAGGTAAAACAGTCTTTACTGGCAAGCAGAGGTTCGGTACAGGAGAATGGAGTCAGATCAGGCAAACAAATCAGGTAGGAGTCAGGGAAAAATTTGCCCGACAAAAACAAGCAAAGATCAGAATTACCAGGAACATGAACACTAGGAGAATCGCTGGACTGCTTGACACAAAGGACTAAGACGAACTGACACAGAGACAGATAGATAAGACCAGGCGAAAATTGGCAAGAAGGCACGGCCTTGAGTGAGTTATTAGAGTTCATGGAACTGTGTCAAGTATTTTGATTTAAAAGCAGCTCCACATGGATCTGCATCCTTTTATGTACCTGACCTCCTCTGTCCTTTTTCCAACACCAGGCTCCTTGGATCCTCTGAATGATTCTTTTCACGCTGCCAGTTTAAGATTCAGAGATGATTCATTCTCCATAGTTGTCCCCAGACTGTAAATCAGTTCTCCTCTCACTATCCGGTCTTGTGCTTCTACAGACACAACATCGATCTTTGTACCTCTGCTTTTGAGTCTACACATGCAAATGCTAACTTCATGCCTGATTTATTGTGTCTGAATTATTTTTTGTATGCAATGATAAATATGCCTCTGTTATATGTATCAAATCAATAATTTCATTAATTTAATTTAATTGTATTTTTAACATCTTTGGTTTTTTGTTTGAAAATATGCTTTAATTAAAAATAAATTGACTTGTGATTTAGTTTTTAATCCAACACATAGATACAGTATTTAATACCTGAAGATTTAATCACGATTTGTGGCAAAGACAAACAGTGCTGACCAAGCAAACAGTGTTGGGGGCGAACACAGGGTGGGTGGAGGTTTGCTACAAAATAGGGATCTGGTTTTTTTTCTCTTCTACACCCATTAGTATTTCATCAAACAGTAGTACTGTCTTTGCTTCTTACTTACTGCATCCTGTTTGAGTGTGCCTTCAAACAAAACAGGCTAGAGCTGTAGAATTAACTATGTTAATGGTATTGAAAAAATATATATAACTAAAACCTTGCATATGAAAATGGCTGAATATAATAACACTTTTGTCTAACTGTGAAAGGAATAGTATTCCTATATTTGGGCTACACGTATCGGGCTATAAGCCAAATTATTTTGGTATTTCAAGTGATTTTGTTAGAGCTCTGGAGACTACAAGAAGCCTTGCAGAAACGATTGTAAAGGACCATCAACCTTTCTCTAAGGTTAAAGATGCGGGATTTATAAATGTTTTCATGTCCCTGGATCAGCACTCCAAGATTATAAAAGTTTAATGGCAAGGAGAGAAGCAGCCGTGTATGAAGATTGCTGCTCAAAAGTGAAGAAATCTCTGAATAGTGCAAGCGGTGTTGTACGCACATCAGACATGTGGACACCAAGAGCCACAGATGCGAAGAAGATGTATTCGCTGGCATATTAAGAGTGATCAAATTAAATTATTCATGTTAGAATCATGATTTACTGAGACAGGGGGTTGATGTGTATTAACCAGGCAGGTGTTTTGACCTTTTCCTCCTCATTTACTCTGTCTGTCAAAACCATTACAATGAGCGAAGTTGAGTGGTCTTGAAGAGCATCTGTGGTTGTCTGTGTAAATGTGCATTTATGTGTGGATGTTTTTCTATAAAAAGGTTTGGTGTACAAATTTAAATTCAATCAATTTTAATAGGCTTGCACTCCGATAGACGAATAACACTGTCGCCATCAGATCAATTTGTGTTTGTTAATATCTTGCAGTTATTGTCATCTTCTGCTTTGTCTATGCATATCACGTACAGTAATTATACATGCCTGCTATGAACACTGACATGCTAACCTCTCAGCTACAGGAAACCTCTTCATGAACTTTATTTCCATATCATATTCAGTCTTTGCGAACAATGCGGTAATGGTGTTGATCTGGGTGCATAAAGCGATTTTCACCCTGAATGCGTAAATACGCTAGAAATGTTGGAGTAAAAATATTTTCAGATTCAAGGTTGTTTTTAAATGTCACATTGTGCAGTAAAAGTGTCAAGCAACTTATCAAATCAGAATATATACATCTGCTCTGATGTTGATTTGAGTCAGAGGAAGTGTTTGTTTATTTATTCATCTGCAGCTCTGTGCAGCCATAGAAGCACCTCAGCTATTTCATGTGAAAATTAGGTATAAGTGAAATTGTTATAACAATACAAATAACAATAATAATGATAAAAAGAATAAACTTTTTTACTCTGAATAAGTCATTTATTTATGTATGTTTCTTCCTACAACATATACAGCACATAAGCATTCAATACATCAACGTCACATATCATAGAATTTATAATTAATGGAGATGTAAATGGGAAAAATCTAATTACAATCAAAGACAAACAAAATGACCTGATCGACAACAGTGTTAACTGTTCAGCGATTATTTCCACTGGAGTTTAAAATGATCCCCGTTGTGATCAGGTTTTGGGTGAAGAGGTCCATGAACACAGTAAGCTTTTCGTTTATAGTTGTCAGAAAGATCAATTTTCAACTGCACCTGAGTAACATACCAGAAACTGAGAGGTTTTGATCATTTCACGGAGCACCATGGTTTTGGAAGACATTGGTAAATATGTTTGGCATTGGCACATTTAATTCATTATATTTAGACTTAAATGATCAAAACTTAATCTAGGTTACAACTAACCTGGGGAAATTAATAAATGCATGACTATTTACGAAATATTTAGTACACAAATATAATTGTATATAAAGTTAAACTATGTGCTGTATTGTAGGTTGGCGTGTATCTTGCTCAGTATTTTAGGGAGGTTTAGCATTTACACAAAACATGAAAAAACACCAGCTTTATGTGTTCTTACCTCTTACTGAATCTCTGTTAACATGTAGGAAGACAAGGCAGGAATAAGGCTGTGATTTTGTAAATGTCTTTCTATCATAACCAGACTTTTATTTAATTAATTTAGACACATTACTGTTATCATTTACAGCCTCTTTTCACATGTCAAATTCATGTTCTATTAACAGAGAGACTCAAATGATACATTTATGGGTAAATTCACAGCACCTTAATCAGTCATCATGCATGTCATTAAAAAAAGAAAGACAAGTTTGGTTTCACTACAAAGAAGGACATTAAACTGGCTCAAAATTAAGCAAAGACTGCATGTGTACCCTCATACTTCATTGTTTGCCTTTGTTTGCAACGTCAAGAAACTTGCAGCAAAGCCGAGCAGGGCTGTTGAATTATTACAGAGGCAGGACACAATGTTGCCCTCAGCATCGAGCTCTGCAGTGGCAAAGCTACATGGCTCCTCCGTTTGCTATCTTCTCTCCGCGGCAGAAGTCCCACACAGACAGGAGAGGTTGCATCCTGAGTAAATAAAACATGAAAAAAGCCGAAGGGAAAAGGCGTCAGAAAGAGATCCAAGAAGGCTGCCTGCCTTCATTTGGGAGAACCACTCTGAGGGTGAAGAGTTAGCTTTCAACCTGATGGTTCACGTATGCTTTGCGTCACTGTTTGACACAGTTTTTAAAAGTTAAATGGCGCTCTAGGATTGAATCTTAAAGTAATTTATTAATAAAGTAATGCAAGACATAATCACAGGCCTGTGGCTAATTATGGGTCCTTGTGCTGTATAGAGATTAGCTTCACTCAGCAGAGGCTCATTAAAGCTATAAACTCTCGGTGTTCATCAATATGTGATATTCATAATAACATGATGGTGTGGGAACATTATTTACTGGCTTTTTATAACATATTTAAATGTGTACAATGCATGAAATACCACATCACAGTATGTTTGGATTCATGAATGTCAGAAAAACTGAAAATGACACAGAAAAAAATATTTTGGAATTAAAGTCTGATTTAAAATTGTTAGCCTCTTTAGCTTCTGTACTGTGACGCATTTCACAGTGAAACGGAATATTTGAGCGGTGTACAGTTTATATTTAAATAATATCTTTCGCATTTGTTTAGGCAGTTAAAAGTGGGCGGGTTTATATGGAGCAACATGGATCTGTTGACTCTATACACACACACACACACACACCTCCCTCACCTGATGTTGGATCAGGAGAAGGTTGAGGGGGAGATGAAAGGGAAAATTAATTTTCATCTGTATCACTGCAGAGTGGGCAGTGACATTACATGCAGATGAACGGCTTTCTTTACATTCAAAACATTTCCTACTTATTTGTGTTCTGATATTTCTAGAATGAATAGCCATAATATTTTGAGAAAAATAATTGTATAATTACGTGAATGAAGTCATAACTTAAGGAAAATAAAGTGACAATATATATGTGACATGAGATGTCAGATAGCCCTTTCCATTTCAGCCAATCATGTGCTAGCTTGCTAGCATGTCTTTGAGCTATAGCCTCTGCAGGGGGGCATCGGATTTATCGCATATGCTTCACTCCAAATAATATATGATATATATTTATAGGGATATGTCCATAACTTCTATGTGAGGCTGATCTCTCAGGTTATATGTGGATAATTTCTGATTCAATGTTGTTGACAGAAATGTGTTTTGCAGCTTTTCAACCCTCCACCTGCGACAGCTGGTCTGTCCTTTCACCCCCTCTCTTACGAGTGTGTGTGTGTCATATGCAGGTGGCAAGAAAATGTCAGCGATGGTGGCGTCTGCGTGTGCTCACATGTCAGAGTAGAAGAGAAGAATCTTTTTTGAAAAGGGCATCTTTTAAAGGCCAGTACAGTCAACTTCACCACTCTTCCTGTCAAGTCAAGTTGACTCATAAGAACAAACACAGTGAGGATGAGATCATATGTAGATAGAACCAGCAACATCTTAAAATATTTCCTTATAAGGTATAACAATTTTAGACCTTAAAGCAGAAATATAAACATCTTACTCGAAGGTCACTTCATCTAAATTTTAAATAAGAAACCTCATTTACACACAAAAGCCTTCTCTGGTTGATTATGTTGTGCACAAAAACTTTGTGATTGAGGCATATGACCACAAAATGAAATGTTTATATAAGGCTAGTGTTTCAAAAGCAAGGAATGCATTTATAAATCAGAGCACTCACACAAGAATGTAGCTATCAGAGTGCTACATCCAATTTTATGAACGATTCTCTAAAATCAACCCGGGAAGGCGCGTATAACAGCTGTTTGAAGCTTGCTTCTCTCTCTCTCGTTGAAGGTCCCTTTGCTTCCTTGTTGTTTCCGTTCTGTGGTTTGCTAACATGGGGGGAAATGGAATTACGGCAGACAGTTGTATTTACAACCATGAGAAGAAAACAGGGAAAAGAAACTGTGTCTTTCACTCCGTTTCAGTACTCTGGACAGCGCTGCATCTACACACACACACTACACGCAACAAACAGCGTGCTCCATTATTCAGAAATAAAAGCTAAAAGATGTCACATGTATCTTGACCAAATGTTTTTATTATTTGTACTACTTTTCAATAGAAACATGAGGCTTAAACAGAGGGGGCGCAATGAGCAAAACAACCAAAACATGACGACTTGACCAATTATATTCAACTAAAGTGTATTGCCAATGTGCATTAAAACAAAAGTAAAACTAACTTAACAGGCATCACTAGCCACTGTTAACGTAGTGTGGCACGGAACCACAAGCAGTTCACTCGAAACATTTTCCGAAAACTGATTCAAGTGGTTTATTACAAGGTTGTTTTATGTGCACATGGGTGACTCAGGGGTCCACCAAAGCGGTCAGGGTGTGATTATCAGTAGCAAAACATTTGGTTCCTGGGTTGCTTTCGGAGTGCAAGATACTAATTTATTTTTCCAGTGCAACCTGTGCCGTACAAGCAGGGGCGAAAAAAGAAAGTGCCATATCTTTCATGCTCAAGGTTGGGATTTTTACCTCATGGTATCACCTGAGCATGTTAAATAAATAGCAGGAACCTGCCACATGTTAGGCCCTCATGCTGAAGCTCATCATTTGCAGGTGAAGAGAAAAAGACAATAGGTGCGTTCCAAACGCTTAGCAGTTAGCCGAGGTTTCAAGTTTGGTAAGACCTTCCAAAATAATAATAAAGGAAATCACTTTCGATACTTTGCCAGGAATAAGTTCATTGCTGTGTTGTGGTTGGGTGATACTCAATTGTTCCTTCCTATGTGTTCCTTAGCCAGTTTGGGCAACAAATCCTACATCTGATGACCATTGAGTATCCCTCTGACATATCACATAAAAAAGACTGTGCTTCTCATCTTGTAAAATAATTATTTTAAAATCATTTGTTTCAGTTTTAAAGCTAAAAATAAACTTTAGTTTGTAGAAAAACCATACACAGAGCAAGTTATACCTCCTGTGGTTCCATCTGAAGTTACATAAAGGGGCCATGCTGTTACTGCTCACTGTGTCGGTGCATCCAACTACAAACACACACATCTTCACAACTGCTAATTTTTGTGTGAACTGTTCTTTAAGTTTAGATACAGCATGTTCTACTTTCTCTTTTTAAAAGTAAGATCTGCTGTAGCAGCATTTATGAACACCCCTGCAGTTTGCACTGACAAAAAACTGCCTCTGCATCATCTAATTTGAATAAAAATGTCTCAAAGTATGCAGACCTCTCCAGTAACTCTGATGTGGTTTATGACTGGAATTGTGCTGAATATAACAGACAGCGCTTCACAATAATACTGTTTTTCAGTGTTGTGATGCTACGCCTGTGGTTGTATTGTAATGTCAAATCTGTAAAGTATCACAGATGTGTCTTTGCATTGTAATGAACACATGTTGTTCTGCTTTCTTTACTTGGGTGTGCCCATGCATATAGTATCTGTTTGTATGAATATTTAAAGCGTCTCTCTGTGTGTGCAAGCAGAAAGGAGAGATGAAAGAACTGTCGACTGCCAAAAAATATTATACTGACTTGCAGTCTTACACTCTGCATGTTGTTTCTGTGATCCGCTGTTTAAAGTTTCCCTGCAGTCAAATCCACTGCAAAAAAAAAAGACTGGAAAGAAAGGCTAAATTTACAAGTGAAACTCAAGTAATCCCAAGAGATGATCCTTGTTTCAGTCACTGTTGCTGCAAAAAAGAGAAGGGGGTCCGGGGAGAATTTGTATGCACTGATTTATGTTGGAAATGTCTTTCTGTATGTTAAGGAAAACATAAAATGATGGCAGCAGGTTACAACTCTTTATTGCTTTCAAATATTTATGTTATCCCTGCTGAGTCAACACATATTTAGGCATTATTTACACTTCCCTTTACAAACACCTGGATTTTAATAGCTCATTTGGTTTTCAGAAATATTTCTGCACATTATAAATGTTTGCCACATATCTGTGTTTTCTGAGAAATTGAGTAAGAAATCGTAATATTTAGAGTAAAAAGTTGTAATATAATGAGTACAAGGTCATTTATCTGTCGAGAAAAAAATCGATCTGCCCTATAGTCTGCAGTGGATTACATTAATGCTCTGCACACTGCTTTAGTGGCAGTATTCCCTTCAGACGGTCTGATAGACACACATCTCTGTCTGGGAGACAGACTCAAAGGGCTTAGAACATCATGATGGAAGTAAATGATCACAATTTCCATGCTCAATAGTGTCCCATAAGTTTTTGATAACATTTAAATCCAAATAATTTAAGAGCAGTTTGCTGCTGTGAAGCACCCTGGGAGCAAATTGGGGTTATTGTCAAGGACAAACCGACAAGCGAATAGGAGGAGGAGCAGGGATCGAATCGCGGACCTTGTCAATTAAAGGAAAACCCGTTGTCTCCCCTGAGCCAAAGCAGCCCCACTCTAATGAAACTCTTTTCAAAATATATTAGAGATGCTGTGATTACTCTGCATGTAGACGTGTTTTGCTCTGTTTATTTGTACCCCAGGCGTGAATGGAAAGCTTTGTTGCTTTCATCTGCTGCATAATGTACAGATCATATATGCAGGCCTTGTGCACATGCCTCCTTTACTATCCACTTCGCTAACTTTAGCGTGAACTTAACCCTTTTGATGAAGTGCAAGAGCACACAAAACAAACAAACTTTCAGGCTGCTTTCATCTCAATGAGCGTCTATTCTAATTATTTAAAATGAGTACTATGTGTTTTCACTGCACTGAATGCAACTTTAGTGAAATCCCCTGAACTTATTTTACTTTTTTGCAATAAGTACATACACAAGACATAGAGCACCCAGCACCATTACACAAAATAACAGAAAGACAAGGGGATACATCTCAAAAACCAACGAGAAGCTGCCAAACGACAGCAATACACAAAGAATAAATAACAAGAAAAACAAAAATGTGGGGGACTCCCAGAATAATAGGCAGCATACAGAACAAGGCCAACTTTGCAGATTAAGGATACAACATAGCAGCAAAGCTAATGAACTTTACAGTTGGGTCTCATCAAGCAATGTCAAAAATGGCTTCCACACCTTCAAGAAGTGTTTTTTGTGAATTACGTTTGCTAAAACGACACTTCCATCTTAGAAAAGAAAGGATTTAGTTGGGCCACCTCCTGAAACATGGGGATGATGGACACTTCAAATTTAGTAATATACATTTTTTCGCTGCAACCATGCCTGCCTTGAGAGCCTGTTTTTGATGGGAGGGAAGGGCCCTTGTACTGTCAGAGTGTCCAAATATTGCCAAATTACTGTCTTGCCAAACCAATTAAACATCACACCAGAATTTACCCAGTACTGGACAGTGCCAGAATAAGTACCACATACATTTTGTGAACTCTGGGACACACTCCCATTAGTAATGCCTGGCTTGAAACGGTAAAGATGTGATTGAGGAAAGTGATATTTAGTTTGGAGCTGAAAGAATGAGGCAAATCTCTTAACTACATAAAGATCTCCAATACAGCACAGTCCCCTCTCCCTCCAGTTCAAAAACACTCAGTGCTGGTTTCAACAAGTGATTGTATGCTATAGGGGTGTGTACAGAGACAATAGGCAGTCCAAGGGATTTTTTTGATTTGATTCAAAATCTCCAGGGAAATTCTGAGAATAAGGTTATGACCCAGTAATTTGTAGGAAGGTTGTGCTTGGGAAAAGAGCAGCACTGGAAGCGAGGTTCCTGAGACTGATATGGATTTGATTTTTAACCAGAGTGGGGACACAGCAGACCAGTCGTCACCAGGGGAACCCTATTGCCAGAAAGTGAGAGCCCTCGCATTTTCAGCCCAGTAATAATGCCTAAATACATGAAGGTCGAGGCCACCCCTTTTTACACTCTTCTGTAAGTGTGCTATAGAGATGCAAGGGGCTTCTGTGCCCAGACAAATGAGAGGATAGTTGAATCTAGTTGTTTGAAGAAAGACAGCGGTAAATGGTACAGGAACCTTGGGAGTGCAACCATTTTTATTGCATTGATGCGGCCAATCATGGAGAGGGGAAGCAACTTCCAACTCTTGATGTTAGCTTTTAGTTTGTCTGCCATGTCCAAGAAATTCAATTTCAGTAAAAGTTTGGGGGTTTTGGAAATCTTAAGGACAAGGGAGGTGAAGTGTGTGTTAACCAATTTAAATGGCAGAGATTTCAAGAATGCAAGGCTGAGATTATTCATCAAAGGCATACATTCACTTTTATCCAAGTTAATTGTATATCCTGACAGTCTACTAAATTATTCAATGTAGTTCAGCAGGTTGGGAAGTGAAAAGACTAAGTCAGATAAACAAATCAATAAATTGTCAGCATATAACTTTACGAGGCTTTCAACACTGTTCAATTTTATACCATGGATTCCCGTGTGACTCCTAATTCCTATTGCAAGAGGTTCTAAAGCAATATCAAAAAAAGGGGAGAAAGATGGTCGCCCTGCCTTTTGCCACGTTACAAATCAAAAGGTTGGGATTTGTCTGTATTAGTGAGAATAAAAGATACTGAACTGGAATACATTATTTTTATCCACTCTAAAAGTTCTCCCCAAACCCAAATCGTTTCATTGTCTCAAATATATAAGGCCATTTAAGGGCGTTAGGGATAAGATTGCAGTTTGTGTGTCCTTTGCATGAACTGATTATAGTGTATTTAAAAGCAGACAATTATTACTAAATGAGAACCTACCAGGAATAAATCCGGTCTGATCAGGATGTACAATTGTTAAGATATGATTAACCAATTTTGTGGCTATGTGTATGTAATGAGGAAGTGAATCAGCAGATTGATCTCCGAGGCAACGTTACTTGCAGAAACAGTGTAGCGCCTATTCAATTTAAAGATGGCGTAATGTTATCACTCATTTCGACAAATGGTGAACTTTCATCACTCAGCAATTGTATCACTCAGTGATGCATTTCTAGGGCTGGCCCCCGATATGCTGCGGTCGAACCAAAAAGAGCGTTGGGGCCGGGCTTGCGCACATACACAGAGTGGGAGAGTGGGGGAATGGTTTGTGGGGATAGTGTGAGAGACACAAACACTGGTACGGAGATGAAACTGGTCATATACCACTTAGCCCTTGTGAGCAGTGGAAATTACCCAAGGGAGATGGAACTCAAGTTAAATATTTATTCACAAATTAAACAATAACACATACATATAAATACTTTGGAGGCATTAAGGACTTCTAAAACTATCAGCATAAAATAAGGCCTTGTGCAAAAATGATTAAAGCAAGGTTAATAAGGAGCCAAACTATAATAGATAACAAATGATCCCTTTGCAAGACAGCAGTAATGCAAATAAGAAGACAAGGAGACACTTTGATTTATTTGTATTCCCTACACTTTTTCTGACCCCGTCTTTCCAAATTGTCAAATTTTTAACACATATTCCCTCTCTTTCTCTGCTCCCAGTGCTCACTTTTTTTTCTTTTTACTAATCCCTTCTCACTTTCCTTGCTTTCGTTCCTGTTCCCCTGTTTGATTCCCATGATCTCTGCGTCTCTCTCCATCCCTCAGGCGTATTGCAGAGCTGCTGTCAGATATTATCCTTGAATGCCTGGCTGCTTTGTCATCCCTCTGTATGTTTAATCACAAATGCTCTGTCGCTTTCTCTTCGTTTACCTTTCTCTGTCCTTTTCTGTTATGCTTTTATCAGTTTGCTCTACATTTCTGTCAATCTTTCTTCATCCCTCCCCAGCTCTACTCGCATTTCAGATTTTCTTTTTCACTCCATCTTTCTTATTCTCTGACTTTTGTTGCATATTGATGAAAAGAGGACATTTTTATCTCTTTGTTTTCTTTGCCGACCCTCTCTAAGGTGCTGTCCTATGTATGTTTTTTTTTTTTGCTTTCGTGTGTCTTAGTTCCTTTCAGTTAAGATGCGAGGAAGAGATGTGAAAACAGGATAATCTAAAATAATATATGTTTCAATCATCTTCCAAAGAAATTGCTGGAGGGGGCTGCACAGCTGGACCAGCTGTCCATGCGCTTCAACAGCTCTGGAGTATCTTTTGCAGTCTTGGATACTTTCTCGTATTGTCTAAACAAAAAAGAGTTTAACAATGGTTGCCTAATTTCCCATCAACGTGACAAAACAGAAGGATTATTTTCGGTGACAACCTTTCACAAACTCTTTACAGCTCAGTCAAACAAAAAATAAACTTGTACATGTGTTGTGTTGCTCAGCTCAGACACTTAATCCGTCTTGCAACAGGTGCCCAGCAAACATTTCCAATAGTTTGTATTATTGAAATGTCAGCCATTTTTGCCCATATAGTTCAATGTGACAACAGGCTCAAAATATACAATATTGATAAAAGAAAGTGAGGCATTATTGTGAGGATTTTAAACCATGAAAGCCATAGTGGCCTCTGTTCAGTTTTCCTATACCTCTGCCAGGTTCCTGACCATTTGTGGCTTCCTGCAGAGCAGTTTAGTCATCAGCTTCCCACTATAAATAGAAGGCTATTGCCCCACCTTTTGTCTGATTGTTACTGTTGCTATGTAGCCGTTGCGGTCCTGCCATCTCTGCCTGCTTGTCTCTTTCAGTTTGTAAACGCCCCATCCGTTCTCAGTAGGCTGCTTCAGAAATGTTCCTTCTCTGCCTTTATGTCTGACAGGAGCATAACACGGTGGCTGCATTCCATTAAGTATCAGCCATGTCGCCAAACGGTCGATTACTTTTATTGTGTGTCTCTGAATAACATCATCATTCACAAATGCAATACTTTTGCACCCATTGACTCAACGCTTTGTTCGACCTTCCTTTCCCATAGACATCTGAGCTTCTTTTTGCTCTTAGAAACTGTTTCAACACTTAGCAATCAAAGTTTCCTGCAGGATACTGGATATACTACTGATTTACCGAACTATTCCTCAGTTCCCTGGAATCAACGAGCAATGAGCGATTCTCAAGAACGCTGAAAGCAGCACTTCTCTTGGACAAGTAATCGGCGTGCTCTGAACGGGCAAGCGTTCGGAAAGGGCAGCTCCTCAACAACACTGCAATCTGCAATACCGGCAGCCAAGTAATAAGCCAATTCAGCCAACTGGCATGCTCTCTGAATGGCCACGCCATGAACGGGCACTGCACTAGCTAATATAAAGTGAGATGAAAGAGAGAATTAGGCAAACAGGATTTAAAAAGTCCAGGTTTAGGGTTGGCCGACTCGCTAAGAAAGTTTCATAACTTTGTGAGTGTAAATTTGTGGCGGCTCCAATGTCCCACTTTTGTCATTTACATTGTTTTCCCTTTATTGTGATGATTTCTTATCTCTTTTTCTTTGTTTTTTTACTTTAATCTTGGCATGACACTGAAACATGGAAAACACAATAAATCACTAATTTTATAAAAAGGTAAGAAGGTCACATTTATTTATTTTGTCTTTACCTACATTGTTCTCACAAATGCCTCAAGCATTTTCTTTTCAATTTCAGGTATGAAATGCAAATTCAAATATCCCCATTTAGAGTATTCTGCACAATAAAAGTGTTGAAGACTTGACTCCAGTCTTCCTCAACACATCTCTACTTTTAAGAATATATCTACTCAGACTTAACAGTGAGGATGAACAGACAGAATGGAGAATGAGAAATTCTGTGGACAAACAAAATGGAATGTAAAAACAGGAAGTCAAGTCTTAAAAACTATATTTTTGGACTTTGTTTTTAATGTGTGTTGTAAATGACCTTCACATTTTGCAGAAAAGACAGAGTATACATTATTATGGCCATGGTAGAAGGCAAAAAATGAGTAGACCATCTGGTTCTCCTGCTTTAAAATAAAAATGTGCATTTAAGAACAGATGATATATTTTATAGAACACATGAACATATTTTTAAAAATGGGGAGCTAGTCCTCAGGCTTGTGTGCGTGTGTGCGTGTATTCATGTTCCACCACATTAGATCACCAGCAGAAAAGAACAAACAGACTACCTGTTGAGTCCCACACCTGTGCACCTGTAGGTTTGGACTTGGAGGAGGCCTGCAGGATTTGTTGAAACCCATTTGGGACCAGAGCTGTAGAGACAGATCAGGAGGGTTAAACCTAAAGGGCTGTGACATTCTGTGAGCCAACAAATCCCCACAAATTAGGGTCACCTTTGGTAAGTCCTTCCAAAAAGATACAAAATATAGTATTACGTCAGCTTTATACCATACCAAGTTTATTCAGGTCTGATTGGCTGGCTGGCTGGCTGGCTGGCTGGCAGCCAGCTTTACACCAGCCATAACTATGGCAACTTAGAGCATAATAGTTTGACCCATAGGGCCACTGACCAAGCTGCAGTATTTGACGAGTTGGGGGTGAGAACGGGCTGTAATTACATGGTCAGCATCTTAAACCCCCTGTCGTGAGGATATTTCATTCTAATTGACTGCAGAATGTGCTTTCAGATCACTGTAAGGCTCTGTCTGAAACTTACTATGCTTGAAGTCCCTTAATTATCCAACAGAATCCTTTTACGTATTCACTTCACTTGGGGGTCTGACCTTCACTTTGCAGAATGGTGACTGTGCAGGATCAAACAAACACAGGACTCTCACCCAGGAGACCACAGTTAATGTCCTGGGTGAAACCAAAAGTCAACAGTGACTTTTAATATACATCCATAATTTAAATAACATAACACACACTTATTTTAAGCCAAACCTTGACATTTTTAATAAAGCTAACCAAGCATTTTTGTTGCCTTAACATGACAAAGTAATTTTTTGTTTTGTTTTGTTTCAATTTACAACGTTAGCTTAGTGCTTGGTGGACACAGGGTTGCTATATCTGCTTGTCCATGAATGGACATTTGGCAACACTTTTCCCTTGAACAAGATCACTTTAGTCAGTTACATCCAACATTATTCATACTATTACCAGGTATCATTTGTTACCATGTATTATTTGTGCAGATAAGCCAAATTAGGTTCACAAAAAGTTGCAACACTTCTTTTACCATGTAAAGTGTCTTTGAGTACCTTTTAAAGCGCTATACACATATAACGCATTATTTATTATATTTCGAAGACATACACTAATGTCTTCCTTTCACAGATCACCTGAAGCACACATACATGTACACACAAACACACAGAGCATCACTCATGGGAAACTGCCTTTCTTCTAAAAAAAGTGTGCAAATGTGAAGGGTGCTTGGTAATAAGGCGCTGGGAACGGATGTTGAATCATCATTAGGGAAAATGAAACTGGGGTTGTCATGGGAGCCAAGACATCGTCGTTGTAAAGCTTTGGTCTTTTGTAATTTCATAGATAAAATTATACGATTCCACTGAAATAGTGGCACATTAGGTATATTTCTTCCTTCATATGGTGGTTTTATGTCTGTCATTTTATTTTTTTTAAAATAACCTCTATTTTATTTTACAACATTTTAACACCTTTTCCTTTCCTCTTTCATTCTTTTACTCTTATTCTTTCACTCTTTCATTATTTTACACTGTACAGCTTTTGTCACACTATATGGCCAAAACATATGTGCAAATCTCTGTGGACCAGCATTTGAAATAACACAATATCAGAGCAAAATGATGGCATTATAACAGAATTGACTTCATGACTTCATAGAGTAGCAAAGTGGAAAGGAGCTATTTCGAGCACCCCTGGTTCCTGAGGTAAAAGTCCCATTACTTTTTCCCATAGACAATGTTATGTGACTGACTGACTTGGAACATTTCTTCAGCTTGGATCTGGCTGAAACTGTCCCGGTAAAGTATGATTCATTTATTTTTTTAAGTCGAAGGTACAAGCCTGTGGACATAATCACTATGGAGGTAAACTTAACTACAATTCACAGGATTTATATATCAATACAATCTGCAACTTAAATCCGTTTAGGGATCAGAACAGAAACAAAGTTGAAATAATCAAAGCTGGTGGTGGCAGTAACATAAACCTAATCTACTCTTAATCTACTATCGAGCAAATCAGTTTTCTATGTAACGTAACACTGAGGATATAGCAACAATTTTAGATAGTAATACAGAATGGGGAAAACACCATGTGGTCTTTGCCTGCTCCTGTTTAAACCTTCCACACCAATACAGAAGTATTTTAATTCATTAGTGTGGTGACTTAATGCATTTCAGGACTTATTCAAGTTGTGACTAACACCATCTCAAATTTAAAAGTTGTCTCCATAGTTGCAGGGTTTCAGTTAAACCTGGAGGTGTATGAATCCAGAGTCCTTTAAAAGAAACTTCAGATGAACATTTCAGCATGGCCCTAATACATCACGACTTCATATTCAAAACATGAAAGGGTCTGACCATAAAAGGGCCACGCGCAACCTAACTGCCAGACTCCCATTTTCCAAACAATGGCAAGCAATTTGGTCTGCACTCGAGGAGAGTGAACAAGCAACAAATGGAGAGAAGCATTCTCCGCTCCTCAGCACGGCAATATTACTCCCTCTTGACCTAGTTTTGACTGGAGACACTGAGGCCATCTGCTTAACACACACACATGCAAAACCACATATACTAAGTTAAAGACACAAGCCTTCAAACATGCAGTTTTAATTCAGTGTTCGCAGACACTGACTACGTTTACATGCACACTAATATTCCAGTGTAATCAAGAATATGACAATATTTTTTATTTGATACCAGTCATGTAAACAGCATATTCCGTTTGGATGTTGCAAATTGGGCCTTATTCTGAATGTAACATTTTCCGTTAGTCTCTGAGGTCAAATCTGAAATGCCTCCATGTCTGAAAATAGACTTGTTTATAAAAACACTGGAGAAAGTTTCATGGTTTAGTCAGAAAATACAAATTACAAGCTTATCTGCTCAACTATGTTGTTCAGGACAAAAGAAGACATTTAAGGACGTCATCTTGGGCTTACAGCCTCTTGCCTGTTTACGGCAAGCACTATGCTTTGTACGCAAACCAACTAACAGTTTACTCTAGCAGCTGACACCATCATGGCCAAAGGTGCATGCCAGTGTGTTTTGAACATGTAGAACAAATGGATTCTTTGTAAATCCTGTTTACTGTTTCACCTTGTAACTCATATCTGTTTGACCAGGCACATATACACCTCATCTCAACCTTTTAGCTTTTGAATTACAATCTGTTTTTAGCAACATGCTTTACAGGGAAAAATAACGTCACTTCTTAAAACAAGGACTGTTCTTTTCAACAGTGTTGTGAATCTGTGCAGGCTGAACACACTCCCTTGTCATTTCTGCATTTTAATGTTATGCTGTTTTCTCTTTTGCTGTGTTTGGTTCTAATTAACTTCACCAACAGAGCTGAACAAGTTTGGTTTTCACACTAAACTACTTTGTGTGTCTCTGCTAATTGAAAGTCTACAGAAGTTGTGGGAGGAAAGGTTAGCCATAATTGGTCAAAGTGCTTTTTTACCCACAAAGCACTTATTTTGTTCTCACTATAGTTTTGTAGGAAGATCATGTCTGTGCAGGGATTTAAAAAATCGCTCGAATTTTGTACAAGCATATGTGATGTGTCATTTGGATGTAGTGTATTAGTATCTGAAAATACTGTCAAATATTGCTTAGCATTCTACTTAATCTTAAGATTTATGCTTGGCCTTAGTTTTATGATTGTTAATTCCAAGTCAAGTTTATTTCTATGTCATTCATTTATGGCATGGACAACAAGGCTCCTTAACTCATACAAGAAAATAATGAACTAAAAATCAAAGAAATGACATGTTGTAATTTACTTGTAAAATAGCATATGATTGCATTCAAATACACTCATAGCTGCGGTTAGTAACTTTTACAAATATAACTTTGTCATATTTGATAAAACTGGTGCTATCCTGCCAGAATAGTACATTGTTAAAATAATCTGTTAAAAAAAAAAAATCAGGTTCCTTTGCCTCCTTTTGATGCCGCTAATGGTATTTGAAAAATTCCTTCACGCATGAAGGAAAACAACAATCACAGCCGAGGAGTCTTTAATGCAGCTGTCAATCACTGTTCGTGAATTCCAATCAAACCAGGCAGCACTGATCAAATATGAATCCAGATTATGTTACTGCATTTATCGCCTGAAATGTTTTTGGAAAATATTTGAGTGTACTGTTTAGCTGTAAAGTGAGAAAGTTTGTGACCCTCACCATGTTAAAAATAGTCAAGCCAAAACTAAGCACCGCCCACTGGCTGGAGCACATTTTCCAGCTAAAATGTATTTAAAAATATGTTTCTGAAATAATTTGAGGCAAGAAATAGGCAATGCAGTAAAATAATCTTGATTCATATTTGCTCAGCGCTGCCTAGTTTGATAGTTCATCTTCATCTTCATCATTCTAGTTCATCTTCATAATAATTTGGCCTGCTATCGTTTATTTTAGCCCCTTGACTGACCCATCCGCCCTGGTAATGCTCTTCTATTTCAGTCATCTCAGAGGCTGTTGATAGCCTTTAGCATCTGACTTTCCAAGAATATCATTATCTTTAATGTCAATTGCAAATAAACTTTAATAAATCCTCTTGGAAATCCTAGAAAAAAGATATCTCAGAATCTGCCTGAGAATCATCACATTTTTAGGTTTTCGTCAACATTTTAAAGTAATCCAGTGATAGTTGTCTGTACACCCATGGGTACCGTGCAAACATTTAGCTAATTCTGCATATTTGTAATGGTGCTAACAATCAAATGAATACAGGCTAAACATCTGTAGCTGACATTATTGCAGCCAAGGCCTATTGGATGAGCTTTTACAGGGGTCTTTAACGTTTTTCACACAGAAGACTTAACGCTGACATGATGAAAAAAGGAAAACAGAAGAGAAAGTTGATGGACAAGCAGCTCTTTTTGCAGAAAAAAACTCAGAGATCCACTTAAAAATACATTGCTGTATGATGTTGATCTGGACAGGATATAGATTACAGGAGGAACAGTGAGTTTGCCAAAACATCTGTAGGTAATTGCAGCTGTATTTATTCCATTTAACAGTTGAACCCCTTGAAGATAGTCTTTTTCATCTTTGATAATCAATTTAATTTACATTGCATATATTTGTCCCAGATAAAATAACGATTCTACACTCTATATTTTAGGAGATAAGGAACAAACTGTGACATTACTTGTTAAAAAGCCACCATCTGTTCAGCTGACGAAGGGCCCAGCCCTGTAGCTCGACGTGCTAATAAACATTTGCGTACAACCTCAACAAAGGGAGTTAGTTATCAGTGGTATTGAGCCTTTTCAGTTTCCTATTATATGACACAAAAGAATAGAGGGTCACTATGAACCTGGAGGAAGAATATGAGGGGAAAAAAGTGTTTTTTCAGCCGCAGTCCCTGTCAGGGAGTGAAAAACAGAATAACATATTGTTTTTTTTCTACCACGGTTCACATCACCTGTGAACAAGATAAAAATAATAACTCTTTACCTAATGATTTCTGTCAGTGTAAAAATCAATAATCGGCAGAAATGGGAAATGAAGTGAGTCCCAGAGCCTATACATTCAGCATTAGACGTACATCATTATTCATCTCTCCTCCAGAATATGAGTAAGGAATAGATAAATCGCTGATAGCGATTCTGTAGGAAAATGTTCCAACATTTCTTGGATTTAGTTTTTTTTAAATTTGCCAATTTAAAAAAAACAATTGGTCCTATTTGCATTTATGTTACAGTAATACAGATTTCATACCAAAGTACCAAGTTTATTTTATACATTTAAACGGGCTTTACACAATGGGTCTGGCACTCTGCCTGAGGTAAATTGCTTTATAGCCTAAGCTACTGTAAGCAATTACATTTTGGATATGTTCATTCCACACAATGTGATTTGTTGATGCCTTCTTGGGGGGGTACAAATCTCAGAAAAATCTACTTTGTTCTGAAAAAAGATCACTTTTCTATTTTGCAGCATCATTTTTGCATTCTGTGTGAAAGCATCCACGACAAAAACAGCTGTTAGAAAAAAATATATATTGACGTTCCACTAATTCACATTAAAAATATGCCCGTGTGTGTAAAGGCCTTAAGGTTTGAACATTTCAATGACTACAAGAAATAGTTTCTAACTACACATTGAAATGTAGTCATTGAAGTGTTGTTGAATGTTGAAGCAGCATTATAAAGTCTTTTGGGAAATTGTTCTCATCAGAAAAACAAAAGCATTAGTAATTTTGGTCAAACATCTATTAGCATCGCTTGTCCTCAACAGTCAAACAATGAACACAATCATTCTCTAACCTTCACCACATAGATGCATTTACAACATTTCAACATCTGTCTGTTTCTCCAAAACTTATAATCTTTGCGAAACTTTGCCAGTAAGAGTACGTTACTGTGGAAATGAGCTCTTCCAGGTTCAGTCATTTGGAATAATGGGATCTAAAACTAACTGTCATTTTCTCCTTTACGTGTCAGGATGTTTTCAAGTGTAAATGAGGCCTCTGTTGCTTAAACCAAACGTACATTATTTTAGTAATGATCATGTTCACACACAATGTCATCTTACTGATGGGGGCACCAGATCAGAAAGCACTATGTTGGACATATTGGTTTTTGAGCTGCAAATCACCAAAATGATTAGCCACTGAGTACCTCCTACTAGATTTATATTTCAGTTACATTTTTATGGTTTGGAGATCCTTGGGCTACTCCAAGCAACTCTATCCGGACCAGCTAAGCCTTTTGAAATCCAATACATTTGGAAAAAAATGGCAGTGAGCTGCAAAGCATCCTCCAACAGTCTGTTCACACTGCAGGTTAGTCGAACCAGCCTGTTGGGCCTTATTGACTTCTTGCCGAATGTACCTGTATGTACATCCTTATTCCAAAGAGTCTAATATCTGCATCTTATGTCACATCCTCGTTTGTCCTCCTTTTACAGTTTCCTTTCATGTTGCACCTTTTCCTCCATCCCAATTGGAAAGCCCCACCCTGTGACCAAACTACAAAAGTGGAACCATCGTTACAAACGTCCCCACAATGCATCAAGCTATGTGTTTTCTGTGCATTTCATTTTTTTCTTTGGCCAACAATACATTCCAAAAAATCCCATCAGAATGTAACTATTGGGCAGATATGGATTTGTTCTGTTGGTTTGCTTTTTTAATATTTTCATGGCAGATTTGAATTTCCTCAAAGTGCATTTCCCATAATGGTGCATTTTACCAGGACCTGCAGAGATGAAACCGATAAGAGCAAAATGGCCTCTAAAAGCAATCCTATAAATGTTGTCCTGGTTTCCAAAAGAGCCAGTGTTGACGACTTGAGCTCTGGATGTATTTATTTGTATGTTGCAGAAGATGGGAATGATAAAGTGTATAAGCCTCTGTCCCTGAGCGAAGGACACAAGCTTTAATTAAGATAAAAAAATGCTCAGTAACATTTGTATAGAGGAAAAGCCTTGAAGGAAGATAATACAAACATTGACAACCTTGTTGGTTTGAAACTTAAAATAAAGTGATGAGTTGCAGCAGAGAGCAAAACACATATAGAACTTCAAAACCTGGAAAAGATAAATTATTGGATTAAAAATGATATCAATATAGAGTGGTGAAGCGATAGGATGCAGGTACAATTCATTTCCCTTTCCTGAAGACACATACATGAGTCAGGGCTTTAGAAAGCATTCCGTTTTATTGCCCTGATCGATCCAAATGTAATTGCTGCCCGAACAAAACTACTGTGTTTTAACTTGCTCCTCTCCTACTGATCTAAATCAAATCATAGGCTACCTAAAACCCTTACTTGTTTCATATGACGAAGGCAAACAATCAGGTTAGGGGACTGACTGCGGCTCTAAGTCCTACAAAGCTACAAGGCTGCAGTGTGCAGAAATGTCAAAGTCTGAAAGGCAGACAGTTAGAAAGGTGGATAGTCTACAAATGTATAAGCTAGAAGGGGGGCTTTCTGGATACAGAATCAAATAACTCAAATACAATTCCTACTCCTGGGGCCATTTTCCAAGGCCTGAGATTCAGATTGATCGTTTTGTTTCCACTCCGTTATTAAGTTTGACAGTGCTCTTTTTTTGATTGATGTCTACGTTGAGAAGCCATGAGCAGTTAGCATGACTTTTGCTGAGATGTTTCTTCAATTTATGTGTCTTCATAGACTTCATGTGGTTCTGTTGCCTCTGCCTCGATCCAGTTTAGCACAAGAGGCGTATGCTGACCATCCCCTTCCCTAAAACAGATGTTTGAGGAAATGCACCGACTTCACCATTACTGTTGGGGTCAGAAAATCTAAATGAATATCATATGTGTGTTTTGGTGTCCTCATGAGAAAGTTCACGACCTGCATATGTGTGAACTTGCTCTGACATTTCCTGCCTATGGTGAACTCGCTTTGACATTAGACTCAGCGGCTGCTAAAGTCTATCAAAGTGTCGAAGGCCTGCTGAGGGAGGGATTTCCCTCGGCACCAGGTCCTAAATCGGAATGACAACAAGGATTGTGGAGGCGCTGAAGATGTTGTGAGAACGTCCTGATTGCGAGGAGACGACCTTAGTGCCAGGGCAGACGCTTAAGTGAAGTAACTGATACACTTCACTGAAGCGGGGCGTGAACGCAATTTATGTGCGTCACCTCGGGTGACGAAGATCTCAACTTGAAACAACCCATGTACCAATCATTGTGACTGTTTTACAATCCATGACCAATCATATGCAGTTGTTTTGCAGTATATATGCAAGTGGCTCAGAGTTAGACCTCTGAGCAATCCTGACATATTGTATGTATGTGATCAGCCTTACTCCTTGTGCGCAAAGAATAAATGTCCTGTGATTAATGATTTTCAACCGGTCTTGAGTGAATTTTTCTATCAATTACCAAAACCAAGTCAATCCCCACAACCCCCATGTTAAAATGCCCAACTTTTCAACAGAACTAAAGATGTTAACGGTCGGTAGAAAAAACGGTTTTGGTCTCTACAGCTAATATCCCCAATCATATCAACTGTGTGGGGGGTGAATATTTATATAACTCACCCGTGTAAAGGGTTGTGTGTGATTAAGGGCAAGGCCGCTTTGAATGACAGGTGGGTGTCGTCACATCCACTAGCTGTCTGCTAGGTGTCCCCCTCAGCTAATTAAAGTCAATGAACCTAATCCCGAGGCCATATTTGTGGTGTTAGTGCCTTTTGGAGAATTTTTCATGGAAATATCAAACAAATAATATGGCTTGCTGTGCGCTTGATTGAATGTTGGGCATCCTGCTGGACCATTCAGGGGCGTTGGATAAAGGGATGCTGCTGTGCCAGCAACAATATCAGGAACTCTAACGTCTCAGAAACTAAATCCTAGCAGTACAACAAGAGGAAAATAGAAATAAATAAATGAGAAGATGGACAGCATATCAGGATGAAGGGCTAAAGCAATGAAGACAGAGATTAAACAGGCACAGACTAAAGAATGAGGAGAAAATCCAATTAAATTTATGAAGTAGTTGCTCAGAGAGACAGGAACAAAACAAGGAGAAGACGAAACAGCTAAACAACTGAATCTCCTTGTTTTATCTCCTGCACCCTCATTACTGGTTTGTAGCCAGCAGCACTTTGACCCGTCAGTGCTCTGAATAAAAGTCTTTTCACTCCTTGATGATGACTTTAGAAGATTTTACGGCATAATAAATAAAAAAATCATACATCTTGAAAAATTTGCTGAGGGCAAAGCACTTGATGGATTAAAAAGAGAGAAGGTGCAAGAGTTATGTCTGCCAGCTCTGGAACGCTTCAATCTTAAATATTTAATTGAGAATAAATCCTCGGGCACAAAATACTCACACATTTAAGGTAAGCCTCTCATCAAAGAACACAACAAATACGGTGGTTTGAACCACAAAGGGTTCAGCAAGACGTATTGGAACAGCCCAATCCCTACAACAATAACTGAAAGCCCAGCATATCACTTAGTACTTAGTTCATTTGAATAATTTTATCATCATATTCATTCAAATCTTAAAATGTTCAAGTGCAGCCTCGTCTCCTTCCCATACAACAAAACTGCAATTTCAAATATGTTTTAAGGGAAACATATTTTCTGGAGTTTGTTTTTGACTAATCACAAATATGTGAACAGTCTCTGGAGGTCTGGGTGGACGAGTGGGTCAATGCCGGACTTTCCCTCCGCAGACTGCTGTTTGTGTCCCGTCTGAAACCAAAGTCAACATTCCCTTATTTTGATTTACATCCAGAACTTAAATAACATAACAAGTGTATTGATTTTAAGCCAAACCATGATGTTTTACGAAACATGTGATTTTGTTGCATTTTTGTTTGGTTTCAATTTACAACGTTAACCACATGTTGTTTAAAACTGCAACCGTAATCCGAGCCTGTTTTCCTTGAAAGGTAAATGAGAATGCAATTTTGTTGTCTCGGAACTTATTTTGCAGCAGTGAGCATTGTCCAGTGTCAAAGATTTCAGCTCACTTAAGTTCTGTTTGAAGATGAAAAGATATTTATATTTTAACTAAAAGTAGCAAAGAACATTGTTTGGGAATTTCAGAAGCTTCCTCGTTGGCCCTCTGTATTTCTATACTGTAGTCAGCAGGCTAAAGGCAGTGCTCAATCATGGATCAAAGCTGTGCTGAGAGAGAATATGGGAGTAACAGAGATGGGATTTGGAAAGGAGTAAGGAAAAAGTGAGAAGGGGTAAATAAATATTTCAGAACTGGTATCAAATGAAAGGACAGCCATCCATCAAACATGACCACGGGAGTCAAGCAATGTTTGTATTGAAGTCTGGAAAGGGAGATTCTCACCAAAATCCATGTTTAGTGTTAAGCTGTATGTTCAAACTTGCTGAAGACTTTGTCAAATTTGCGGAAGCAAGGTGAGACATTCAAAGAAGAGTGACCTTTATTTACCTAATCTGCTATATACGACACAGCTTTAAACTAACTCTGACTTTGAACTGCAGCACAACAGTTTCACGTGAGATAAATAAAGTTGTATTCATTGTAAATGTATCTTACCTTAAAATGAGTGACAAATGATATCTAACGTTGAGTCAATGAGAAAAGTCCTGTATGACTTGAGTTGTCTTCTTTTTTGATCAGTTGTTACTGTTGAGATTCAAATCAAGATCCTAAACTTTATTGGCATATCAACATGATTGATTGGAATTTGTCTTAGTGAGGTCACTTAAACAAAGATAGAGAAAGACACAAAGTAAAGCCACTCACTCTTCAAGCACAACAGATTAAACAAAGTACAAAACAAATAGGTATAGGCTAATATCCATGCACATAACAATCATAAAAGCATACAACTAATTGGAAACATTAAATCTACCACGGGGCACACCATAGACACAATATTAACACCTGTAGGGAAATAAGCAGCAACATCAAACGACCCACGACAAAAAGTGCATCATGTGCATGAAATATATCTGCCCTGTTGTACAAGTATTTAACCTGCTGATAATAGCAGTGTTTCCATTTACATATGTTTATGTGCGTTTTGAAGTATTGCATTATAAAATCTCTATGGAAACAGTGACATTCTATAAAACTTCCTCAGTTGCAAAAGAACGTTTTTCGCTTGCATGAGCCGTTATCTTGTCTTTGTTAAAAAAACAGAAGATGCGTTAAATGGATTATGGAAAAACCTTCTCAGAATAACTTCTGACATATAGGATTTAATTCACATGATCGATCAGTTTTTTCTGCTGTCGAAGTCTCCCTGGATAGTCCCCTAATCTGACAATGCTTGTTTTATTCTCCACACAGAATTAAACATGGCCAATACTAGCTGACATTAAAGAACAATTCAAACCTGCCCAATTGAAACAAATTCCTGAGGAACTCTCTCCACTTTTCTTACAAAGGTTAGATGGCCAAGGCGACACTTGTTTTTCACACACTGTTGTATTCTACACTGTTTACTGGCAGATTACAGCTCTGCTTAGCCATAAGTACGAATTTCTCATTAAACTAGCTGTAGCTTACCGGTAGTATATTTGTCTCAAACTAGCTGATGGAAATGTCCCTAATTCGCATTTCTTAATTGGCCACTTCGGGCTCTGCTATCTCTGTCTAACCCTCTCATTCACACACATACCCCATACTAATCTCTTCTAGATGCTGAGGGTATACTTGACATGCATAAACATAGGCCCACAGTAATATATAAACATATACAGGCATTGGTCTTTCAAGCTGGTTTTTACACTATGTGTCACAGCACATGCATTAAACTTGGATTCATCCTTAAAGGACGGGCTTCTAATAGTAATCTTCGTAACGTGCAGACTCTTTTCAAAGACTCTGTTTGAAAGAAAGCAGTACATACCAGTCACTAACAAGAGCAGTTCAAAAATATGTGTTTGTTCATTTCCACTAATTGATTGCCTCTTAAAAAGAAAAAAGGGATGGGATGCTAATTAGCTACGAAGCCTGCAGAGGATAGGGACAATAGAGGTTAATGACTTTTAGCCCGGTACCCATGCCACAGCATTCTTTACTGCCCCACTTGCATTTTGCTACTTAATGCTCACATTTCACATTGCTCATGGTGGAAGGACATCAAGTGGAGATGTCAACAAGGCATGCAGAAATGCATTTATAATGAACAAACTTGTGTTTTGGGATCAATGTGATCCAAGAATCCAGACCAAGAGTAGGCGTAATTGCATTATATAGCTTCTGGTATGGAAGCACAAAACCTAAATAAGATGAATATTCTTTAAATAGTATGTGAGAAGTCATGCAGATTTTTCATCATTAAGTTTGTTTCTGCAAACAGCAAAGCAGATCGACTGCTGACACATAACAAGGGCATGCCGCAAGCCTAAATGAGATGAGTTTCAATTAAGGAATAATTAACATTAATGCACCACAATGGAATTGCAAGAGAGAAACAAACAACAGAAAACATTCAGAGAAACAACAGTAAAATAAAGTGTTTGTTAAGTAATTATGATGCATTAGAAAGCCGGGTTCAAGTGCAATGAAGCTGAGGTGCATGAATGCATGACGAAAGACAGCGATGTCGGCAAGACAGGGAAAGTAATTGGGCCAGTGAAAAGACAACACTGAAACTGAGTTTGTGTGTGTGTATGTTTGTGTGTTATGCTTGCTGTCAGCAGGCAGTAGCGTCAATGAATTCCCTCGACAGCCACCAGAGAGTTGGGAAGAAATAATGAATCACTTCGAAACATCACAAGATTATATGATCAGATTCAAGTTATCAAGTTATTGTGGGAATTCTCTCTTAAGCTCTTGGCGGAATGCAGTTGGAAACTTAAATTACAGACATAGGCTGGGAGCTGGCAGTCCGTAGCCCTCGGGTGGATTTCAATCCCAACTTGTAGTTGTATGGTACAATAAACTGGTTAGACTGACTTGCCACAAGGTCAGCCAGGAGCTTGGCTTCAAGCAAAACAATGTTTAAAAGAAGTTGAATACTTCAGCCCTTCCAGTGTTAACCAGGATTTCCTAATATGTCCTTTCACAAATTTTCACAAGTGATTTTTTTGTTAAGGTAGAAAAGCGCTATAGTGTGCAGTATTCACTATTCTACTACCAACCAAGTCTGTAAAAGATGAATGGCATATTTCAATCGGCCCAGGTCAGTCTGCTTTAGCTGTGCAGTGCCAAGCCAAGCTGTGATGACTGTGCTTCTTCCACTGCCTCACAGTGAGTGATAGAAATGCTGCAAAAAGCCCTCCCCACAACGTGTCATAGTCAACAATATAACAGTGTTAAAGTGATACAATTTGTTTAATCCTCTAGTCCAATTTAAGCCTCCTTATTTTAATGGAACTTGTAATGTGCGCACCAATGTACACCTGATTAAAAACCCTGCTACACAGACAGAACGATTGGCCTCTGCATATGCCTACCTTGTCACAGCTCTGCCACTACTACTCTGTCCTTTCCACCTCTCACTCACCTAATCAGTTCATTCAGCGCACCTGGCTGCCACTCTCACCTCATCAAGCTCACTACTCTCACCTGCTCACCCTGCTTCTGCCACTATTTAAGCCCCAGCCTTACACACACTCACTGCCAGATCGTTCTCCGCTTCCATGCAAGACTTTCCCACACACCCCCTTGGACTGATTCCCTGTTACCGACCCTGCCTGTTTTGGACTACCCCGCCTTGCCTCTGCCCCGGTAATTCACCCAGCCTTCCGTTCCTGACCACGAGATCCTGCCGTCTGTTGTCTGTGATTCTGCTTCCTGTGAGAAATAAAACTCTGGTTAAAATTACCTCTGGTGTCCGTCGTACTGCGCCTGGGTCCTACGTTACCCGTTACAGTACGATCTGGCCATAACATGGCCTGATGCCCTTTCCCGTCAGTTCCAGGGGGAGGAGGAACCTACCTCTAGCTCCCCGCCCATCCTTCCTGCCTCCTGCCAAGTAGCCGTCCTCACCTGGGAGATTGAGGAAACAGTGAGAGCCGCTACTAGGGGTCAAGCCGGTCCCAGCGCATGCCCCCCTAACCGCCTGTTCGTCCCTCAAGGCCTTCGGTCCGACGTTCTCCAGTGGGCACATTCCTCCAGACTTACCTGCCATCCGGGCATTCAGAGGACCCAGGACGTCCTGCGGCAGCGCTTCTGGTGGGTCTCGCTGAACAAAGACACCAGGGAGTTCATCAACGCCTGCCCAGTGTGCAACCAACATAAGCCTTCTCACCAGGCTCCTGCGGCCTCTCCCAGTGCCTCATCGTCCGTGGTCCCACATCTCCCTGGACTTTGTCACTGGACTACCTCCATCTGAGGGCCACACCGCCATTCTGACAGTGGTCGACAGATTCAGTAAGCTGGCCCATTTCATTCCCCTACCCAAACTCCCATCTGCTAAGGAGACAGCAGAACTCATCTCCCTGCATGTCTTCCGCCTGCATGGAATTCCAGTCGACGTTGTCTCCGACCAAGGACCTCAGTTCACCTCCATCTTCTGGAGGGAATTCTGCGCTCTGCTGGGGGCCACAGTCAGTCTGTCCTCTGGGTTTCACCCCCAGTCCAATGGGCAGACTGAGAGGAAGAATCAGGAGATGGAGACAGCCCTCCGCTGCATGGTCTCCCAGAACCCGGCCTCCTGGTCCCGCCAGTTGATGTGGGTGGAGTACGCGCATAGCACCCTGACCAGCTCCGCCACCGGCATGTCACCTTTCCAGTGTGCCTATGGGTTCCAGCCACCTCTGTTCCCCGCATTGGAGAAGGAGGTGTCCTGCCCTTCCGTCCAGACATTCATCCGCCGCTGCCGCCAGACCTGGGCAAGGGCACGAGCTACCCTGCTCCGGTCTGCGGACCGCTATGCAACAGCGGCTAACCGACACCGCACTCCAGCCCCCATCTACCAGGTGGGTCAGAGGGTGTGGTTGTCAACCCGGGACCTACCCTTGCGGGTGGAGTCCAAGAAGCTGGGGCCAAGATTCATCGGGCCTTTTGAGATCGAGAGAATCATCAACCCGGCGGCAGTAAGGCTCAAGCTCCCCAGGGCCATGCGCATACATCCCACGTTTCCAAGGTCAGACCTGTCCGGGAGAGTCCCTTGGTGCCGGCTGCTCCGCCTCCCTCGCCTCATAGAAGGAGGTCCGGTCTACACCATTCATCGTCTGCTGCGTTCCCGCCGCTGGGGGCGAGGGCTTCAATACCTGGTCGACTGGGAAGGATATGGTCCGGAGGAGAGGCAATGGGTGCCGACTCGGAACATCTGCGACCCCCGACTCATCGCAAGGTTTCATCAGCAGCACCCAGAACAACCGTCTAGGACCAAGACGACACCCAGCAGGTTCCCGGTGCGGACTATGAGGGCCCGTCCTCTAGGGCCAAGGAACCCTGCCACCGGAACCCCTCCACCCACCCGGCGGTGGACTCTGACTCGGCGGTCTTGGCAGACGTTTTTGGGACTTCCGGAGCCGTCCCTTGAGGGGGGGGTTCTGTCACAGCTCTGCCACTACTACTCTGTCCTTTCCACCTCTCACTCACCTAATCAGTTCATTCAGCGCACCTGGCTGTCACTCTCACCTCATCAAGCTCACTACTCTCACCTGCTCACCCTGCTTCTGCCACTATTTAAGCCCCAGCCTTACTCACACTCACTGCCAGATCGTTCTCCGCTTCCATGCAAGACTTTCCCGCACACCCCCTTGGACTGATTCCCTGTTACCGACCCTGCCTGTTTTGGACTACCCCGCCTTGCCTCTGCCCCGGTAATTCACATAAGCTAAAAAATACAAGAATGAAAGTTACAGTGCAGTGTAAGAAATACATAATTATTTGATTTAATGAAAGGCATTAGCAAACAGGTCGTCAGCTTTGATTGAAGAATCCAGTGCAAATACCCAAGTACTGGAATGATGTGATCCACATTCTTGGGAGCGATCTGAATCAGCTGCCTAATAATATTTTTAGGGAGACCTGTAAAGACACTGTTACAATAGTCCATTTTTTTTTAAAACCTGCTGAGACATAATTCTTTAATCCTTGATATTTTCTTCAGGTTGCACTTGGTTGACTTTGTAACTGTCTTAATGTGGCTGTTGAATTCAGGTCCGAGTCCATGACTTCACAAAGATTTCTGGCTCGGTCTATCAATTTAAACATTGCCGATTGTATTGGACCATATTCCCTGGTGATATAGTTAGCCAGTGGAAGCATGTAGATGTTAAACAGAATAGACCCCAGAATGGAGCCTTGGGGAACTCCACAAGTCATATTTGCCAATTCAGATGTATAGATATAGACACAAAGTAGTTCCTGTGTTACGGTCGGTTATCCTGGACCCATAAGCAGACACAGAGATGGCAGAGTAGGTGAAGGAAATGGGTTTTAATGAGTACTCGTAGAGCAGGTGGAGAATGCAGGTAGGGAGGTGAGGCGGCTGGGCTGCGACGTTGGCACAGGGATCTTGAGACACAAGGAAAAACAGGTTAGTCGTAATCTCAAAAATAGAAGTACAAAATCTCTAGTCGAGGAAAAGACTCAGAGCAGCCAAGGTTCTGGCTACCACTGAGCTGACGAAACAATCTGGCTGCATGCACTTGATGGTCTGATTGCCGGCAGGTGCGGAGATGAGCCCAGGTGCCGGGTGATGGAACACACACACACACACACCGAGAGTGAGAGAGAACAGAGGGGAGACACCAGGAAAAGGACTGGAGTCACAGCGGAGCCTTGACATCCTGTTCTTTAAGTATAATTGAAACCAGTGTAGTACTGTGCCATACAGTCTCCCCCATTTTTTAGTCAGTAACATGTTGTGGTCGACCATGTTGAATGCAACACTGAGAGCCAGAAATAATCAGATTGAAATACTTATATTTTTTTAAAGACACATTTACATACTATTTCAGCTGGTTAGACTCTGTAGTTAAGAATGGGTATGCCAGTTACCTAGCAACATCCATGAGAAATTGTCACAGGAAAATGAGTGTGTATGACACTGATGCAGCTGTACAAGTTGATGCAAGTCAACTTACAGAAGTAAAGACTCTTAAATTTGATTGTTAACTCTTTCAATAAACCAGAAAAAGGATACATCAGTCACTGGTGATTATTTAGGGCAAAACAAAAGGTCAGCTGCTGCAGTGAATTAGAAGTAGAATGGGATTATCTGTGTTCTGTTCATGTTTGCAAAGCTGAAGGACAGTGTTTTTATTTGTAACTCTGGGTCAAACAAATACAATGATGCCAGATCTTACCTTTGATTACAACTTCTCTAGTATTATTTTCTTTGGACACAAAGATACTATGAGTTGCAGCTAAATGCCTTAAATTTCATCTAAAGTTACAATAAATGTGACAAATTGATTTACCTAACCTAACAACAATTGTGCACACACAAACTCTTCTCTTTTCCTTGTTGACAGGTGGATCAGAGTAGCAAAGTTGGCCCACTGTCATTGTCCGGTTGCCAGGCAATGGGAGAGACAGGGAGGGTGTGGAAGGGGGGTTGGAGGAAAGAACAATAATAAGCATTAGAGATCGTCATACGAGGGTAAAAGATGGGATGAGAGAGGTGATGTTGGTGTGGACAAAATAAGACAAAGATGGGACATGGGAGGAAATGAGTCAGAGACGGAGTGGAGTTCTTGGAAAGAAGAGTGATGAGGACAAAAAACAGGAGAGGACATCAAATTTGGCAAGGATGAACTAATTGGAATTTGGTGGTCAAAAGGTGAAGGTGTGACTATTGTGCTTTTAATGGATTTTTTGATAAAATAAAATACAGTAGAGATCTGAAACAGGGGATCACAAATAAAAACACATGCACACAGAAAGAGAGACAAGCCATTAGTGTTGTTAACTGTCTGCTTACCTCGAGGAGAGGCGTGAAACAGGAACACAGTTACATTTGAAGTTGATTAACAGCACCACCTCTGTCTTAATCTGTACATTGTTTACAGTTGTATTTATGTACACAAGTCACATAAAGCACCGCTTTTCAACACAGTCTGGGTGATGACAGACAGATTTGTTGACAGCCCTGTCTGCAAATCTAAAGTTTGTAATTAAATCAACTGGCATCAATGTGCATATGAGGAGATTCAATATGACACATCTATTATATTCATATAGAGCTTTTCCAAACCAATGTTACAACATGCTTTAAGGTGATTTAAATGATATGAATGATTTGGTTTATCTGTGTTCCATCATTTAAGAGCTGAGGTGACAGCAAAGGCACAGTCAGCTCCAGTCTTGGATCTAGACACAAGAACAGCCAGAAGGTTCTTGTCTGAGGTGGTAAAGGAGAAACAACTCTGAAATAGATTCTGGAGACTCGCCATTAATAGCAGTCAATAAAATCTTAAAATGAATCCTAAAACACGTGGCGCAGTGTACTGTAATGCTCAAATTGAAGTAATATGTTCTTGTTTCCTGGTTTGAGTTAAAAGTCCAACCTTTTCTGGTTTACACCGGTCATGATCGGCCATGGCAAATAAGGGGAGATATAACAAAATGCACTTAAATTAATTAATTAACAAAAAATGATGTGGATGGCAGTAACAATCAGTGGTGCAAGTGAGTGGATGTGTGGGGGAGGAAACTATGATGGAACTATGTAAATGAATAGACTTATTACTGTCCCATCTAGAGCACGAGTAAATCTGACTATAATAACATTTGTGTATTCCGTTAAGTTCATGTGTTGCTTGGATGTGTCTTATAGAATAAAAGATCCTTTAGACATCCCATTGGAGAAATGTTGACATGTTTGAAAATATTTTAGCCTTATTCTTTCAGCTGAAGTCCCAGCACTTGGGATGGGTATGACTCCAACGTGTTGCAATGCAAGATATGGCAGAAGAAGCCGAAACACTTATGTGAATATATGATATGATAATATATTCTGATTGTGTGGTTATATAAATGTAATTCATGTTACCATTAGATTTCTGTTAGACCGCCCCATTAATGCAGGTGCCTTTTGCATGCATGAGAACAAGCATATGTTGTTTTTCAATTATTACATTCACACAGTCAGCAATTTTTTGCCAGCTGTCCTTTCAACATTTAGCATGTTAAACTGTGTTGCTTTTAGCCTTGATTATGACTTTAACTACTTTGTTTTTGTGTAATATTATCTTACGATCCACACACCAAGCGATGTTTTTCTATAAGTTGATCTCTTTTCACAAACATAACCTGCTAGGTTAGGTTAGGTGAATAACATACCATGAGGATCTACCCTGGTTCGAAGTTAACCACTGAAAACCCATGGTTAACTCCGAAGTAACCTCGCTAACAACACCTGCTTCGTCACAACATAAAACTTATCAAATATTGGATTTGTTTTTCGGATAATAAAAACTTGATTGGACAAGACTGCTGACATAATATCTAAAAATGAGGTTATGTTAAACTTGCTCAGCCTGATCTTAATTGCAGTTCTATCCTTTGCCAAATGGTAAATATAAGTTATTGTTTCAACTCTCAATTTGTGGCTTGAGATTTGGGGAAAGTACCTTCCTCTCATGTCAGAATTCCCTCTTATATCTGTAATATATTGCTGTGAACACATCTCCAAAAAGACTATTCAAGTTTCTCGCCAAAAACTAAATTTAAAATAATGCATTTGAGCACATCATGATAGCAATACAATCCTAGACTGTATACAGGAAGTGAACGTTGCCTTTGTGACGTCACCCATTGGTTTGTGAACTACAGTTTTGAAGCCTCAAGGTTTGGCATTTTGGCCATCGCCATCTAGGAACTTGTTCGTCGCCATCTTGATTTTCGCAACCAGTAAACGGAAGTGATCATAATTGGACGGCGGAGGAGTGACGGCATGGTGGAGATGCAGTATACAGCTATGGTAGCGATATGTCAATTATGTCATACTACATATGATATACATCAAGCTGTATTGATAAAACTTGCAATTTGGTCTTGCAGTTGTGACAAGTTGCTAGCTTTATTACATTAATAAGATTTATGACTTCTTCACTCACGACATGTTGTGTATGTCTGTTATGTTACTCTCTGTGCCGCAACGGAAATATGAGACTCATCAGCCGGTCACCAATCATGGCAGATCAGCTGAATTGATGCATACCTAATTGCCAAGCTCATCATCGGCAGTTAAATAAAAAGATAAATTATATAAGAATAAATAACACTAGACTATCCACCACAAACCCTATAATATTCAAATGCAGACACCTTCTACATACAACAATAGCTGTGGACAATAGTTGACCATTGTCATTGTTTAGTAAAATAATTTCCTTCAGCTAATGTAAAACTGAGGGGAGGTGGTTACAGCCTGGAGTAAAACACTACTCTTGGCAAGAGCTGAGAGGAGGGGAGAGTAATATTCATTTCTTTCAAATTGTTGTTATTTTCAGTCTTCTTTTCTCCCTCAATCATCTCTTCATCACCTCAATTTCTCTCAGCCTTTCATCTCACCGTCATTATCTTTCCATCTTTCTCTTTCTTCAGCTGCAGTACAGATTATTTTCTTTTTAACCCCTTGATCCCCATCCCTCTATCAAACTCTTTAACCAGCTCACCTCTTATTGTTTGATTTGTTCTCTTAATGCCTCAATGTTTCATCTTCATCCACATTTCCAATTGTATTTGATTTAGTGTGCTGTATTGACAGTTTTCCCAGTACGTACGTCTAATGCCAAATGAAAATTGAAAAGTCCACATATTTAAAAAAAAACCTAACCCCCTTCTCACTCGATCCCTCCTTTAACCTCTGCCCCTCTCAGCAGAAAATTAATTAATTTTAGGCTAAATTGAGTTTGAACACAAATTACTGTAACAACTGACACTTACCCTGGCAGCTTAAAAGTGTGTGTGGGCGTGTGTTTTTGTGTGTGTGTGTGTGTTAGAAAAATTCACTCGAGACCGATAGAAAATCATTAATCACAGGACATTTATTCTTGCAAGAAGGAGACAGAGTTGATTCACATCAGGATATGCATCAAGGCCGCTCGGAGTTCTAACTCTGAGCTTCTGGGGCACTTATTGCCTGAAACCTGCCACCGCTCCCATGTGAAATATAACTATTTGATATGCACTCCCACCCACATGCATTACACAACATTCTTACAGCCATGTACATAGCGTCCAAAAGGACTAAATATGTGTATCCAAGCTTAATTACATAAACAAATACAGTATGTAATGCTGATGATCTCATAGTGTAATCACAAACAAATGTGCATTTTCTTTGGATTAAGCTAGGGTAAAATTTTAACTGAATCCTTAACTCTAATTAGACTAACCTAAATGACTGTCTATATCAGTGTCTTATGCAGGATCTTCTCATATTTCATACGGTATAATTATGTATTGCATTTCAGATTACCTGGAAATATAAAGAACCTGTATGCGGGAGTGTGAATGTTTCCGTCTATAGCTTTGTGACTGGTGACCTGATACTCCATGCCTCCTGTCGAATGCATGCGGGGATGGGCATCTACCGCCCAAAAACCCCAAACAGAACAATTGGATTAGACTGTGAACAAATGTACGAATGAGGTTCTACCCTGCAATCAAGATGCAATGCCGCTCCTTTATTTCCAAGTTCTTCTACGTGGATTGTTGACTGGTACGAATGCTGACCAGTCACATGGGACCTGCAAGCTTTAGCCTTCAGTGCTTCTTTGCATATCAAGACTGAGTCGACACATCATCAATGTAGGGCAGCTGGAGATGTTGCTTCCAACCATATCACACAGTTAATATTGATCACTAAGCAACAAACCAACACAACACCAAATACCAATTTTCATTATCGACAGGTCAGAATTCAGTGCAGCTATTTATCAAATATTTAGGAGAAGATAATCAATCTAAACTGGACACAAAATCAATCTCAGACTGATGCTTTTTTGGTTCTTTGAAAACTAGAGGTAAAATCATTTTATCAACTTACCTAAATTACTAATTTCTCAATCAATATTTGGGAGAGTGCCAGAGGTGCCACACACTGTCCCTTTAAGGAACGCCACTTCCGTAGTTATTTTAACCCAAAACACCATCTCTTCCTAAAACTTACCAAGTAGATTTGTTGCCTACACTTATTTACTTGTTGTAAATATAGTTATGCTAACCCAAACCGTGATCTTTTTTTTAAACTTAACCAAGTCGTTTTCTGTGATGTTGATTTTGAAAAGGCCGTATGCATGTAAACAAGCCAAAATTGACGCTGGACATTTGTAGGAGAATGCACAAAAAATGAGAATACGTTTTTGTAAGATAACATACGACCCATTGTATGAGGATACGTTATAGCAAGGTGGGGCTTAGTGAATCCTATATCATTTGGAAAACACTCACACTGGACTTTGTGGACAACATGTACAAGTTTGGGAATTTCTTGTCCTGCAAGGCTAGAAATGTTGACATAACTACAGTCTCTGTAACTTGCTGTACTCTTCTTCTCTGGTGTTCATGATCATGTAAACACTGTCCAGATTACATTCTGTTATTGCTAAGCTTTTCAAAACACTGATGTTTCAGGACTATTAACAGTGGGTTGTTTGGAAGGATCTCTGTGACTGTTTAGCAACCGTTTTCTTGTCTGGGTTTTTGTTGATTTAGTTTTTATCAAATAATCAGCAGCTGCTTTATTGGGGTTTTACAAGGAATGAATTGTTTTATTGGGCTTTTAGCTACCATTTATTGGCGTGTTGGGCTTTTACTGCTCATCATGTTGAATGTTTTTCTTTCTGGAGGGGGCCAAAGCTGTGACTGTGTCCATGGTTGCCAACGTAAGCATAATGGAGCCTATTATATCATAACTAGCCCGCTTCTAGGTCTGCGTCAGGACATTTATATTCTCTGGAAGTCTCCCTGTGTGCTCATGGATTAAAGAGAGGAGATATTATCAACAGTGCTGCATCATGCTGTAACTGCGCACTAATTCACCAACGTGAATCACCTCCCTATATAACTTTTCCAAGTTCACACATTTTTATTTCGATATTACTTTGATAGACAGCTGACCTGTCCAGGGCAGTGTCGGGTAACAATGGCCCTATTCAGACTGCCGGCTCAAATCCGTTTTTTTGGCATAACCAGATTGTGTCCAGATTGACTTTTAAAGTCTGGACAGCATGAAATGCAATTTTTGCAAATCGGACCCAAAAATTTGATCTGATCGTGGACAGTCTGTCTTAACGATCCGATTTAAGAATCAAATCAAATTTGCCTGCAGTCTGAACTCAGCCTGACCCAAGTACTGTATTTTGAGGTACTTTTACTTGACAATAGTATGTCTATTTAATGCATCTATTCCACTACATCAGGGATTTTCAAATTGTGTACACAGAGGGAGAGACGTGAGGTGAAGATACTATGTGAGGTGAAAGATACAGTGTGGTGTTCTGAAAACAATGGGAAGTTTGGCTTGTGGATTTGGCCTGCATATTAAGCAGTTAAGCAGCTAGAGCTGCAGCAGTGGATGTGGCACACAGCTTCATAACTTTTAGTGCCCTCGATTGCAGCAGTTAGCATAAAAAATGTAACGCCTTCTCAGAATGATGCCGAAGTCAAATCTGAACCCACAGATAGGATGCATTTTAAATTCAGTAACCTGCACTTTCTGAGGATAATTATGTCAACGCAAATAAGAAGTGAGTTTCTGACAATGGGGATTGATTTTTCTGAGTAACTGGGCTGCTGTTTGCAGGTGTCGATTTTCTGGATATTTTTTTTCATCAAACCGGCCACAAAAAGGATGAACATTTGTTTTATCCCTACTGCAGACGGTATACAAAACACTGGCCTTCCTCCATTTTCCTAGAGTGAAAAAACATAATCAGTTTGCTGTCTTCCAAAACGTTTCATTCCATTTCACTTGCTGTCTGCGGCCAATCAGGGAGGATCTCTCAAATTAGTGCTACTTTGATCCAGGTGGCATTAATCTACCCTCATTTGAAGCTAAATTGTACTTAATTGTTCTCCGACAAAACAATATTATTCAAATGTATCTCTCAAGAAGCATACTCAGAACATGCATATTGTTAGTGAAGTTGATGAATAAGTAACACCACTTCTGTGGTTACACCCTTACTCACCTTGTTCACCACGCACACACACACACACACAGCAGGACAGTGTATTAGATGACCGTTGAAGTGAAGTCCATCCATCAGCTGTTGTTGACAGGGCTTTTAAGACATACCAATACCGGTCAGTGTTTGAACTGTCAACACCTTCAGCACATAAAATATATTTCATTTAGGCAGAGCACTTTGTAGCTTTTCTTCAACAATCATAAATGTTCTGCCATAAATATTATCTGATCTACAGAACTGTGGTCACCACTTAGTCATCATACATTTTTGAAGGTATGCAATCTAATTAAGGCAAACGCATTCTGTGAACCAGATTCAGCAGGATGGGTTCTTTCTGGGCAACATTTGCAGATTATCCTTGTGTATGTGTGCTGTGCTTCCAGGTGCTCTGGTTTTTTCTCAATCGAAGACATTCAGGTTCGATGAACTGTAAAGTCTAAATTAAAGTCTAAAGTCGGTGTGAAAGTGCGCTGCCTGCTGCCGTAGGCTCCAGCTCCTCCAAGGGATATAAAATGGATGAATGGCTAATATTTGAGGCCAACCATAACATGAACTGTCTACCAACAACAAAGCACTACAAGGCAGAAACAGTAATATTAAATGTTTGGAAAAAAGATATTATGAAGACATACACGTATGCATATTGTTCATCATTAATTACATAACTGAAACCACAGACAGTAATAATGGATTGCCATAGACGTTCATGGACCTGTTTCCTCTACCTGTGTATGTGTCACTACTGCATGTATGTGAATATAGTGTTTAATGATTTATAAACCCATAGGTTTCTGTGACGTTTCTTTGTTTTGGACTGTTTGAGTTAATGATCAATAACTGCATTAATGTTGCCCATAGATTCTCGCCCAGACGTTTCTTCTGCACAAAAGCAATTGTATTGATTCTGACTAGGTATGGTGGTTTGTATACATAATTACAGCACTTCAGTCTGAGCTGAAGGAATTTCTGGAGAACCTGCAAGATTTCATCTGATTTTACATGGAATCCAGCCGCGTGGCACTGATGACGAGCATTAAGAATAACGATATCGAAATAGACAATCTTCCTGCTAATGGTCCTGTTTACTTATGAAGGCCATATTAAAGGCATTAGGTATTCAAGACTGTTTTACAACCAGTTAAAAGTCCCTCTCAGTAACTTGAATTTTAAATCGAGAATGTATTTAAAAATGTTCCACAACAAAGGTCTGTTTCCAGGTCTTGGTTAGTACTGCTGCACTTGTGAAAAGAGTTGTTTAGAGCCTTTTGTAGCTCATTAGGGAGCTGCTTATAATCTGACAAATTGTGACATCACAGCCTTTCAGTGATGTCGTTGAAGGCTAGTGGGCGGTGGCTACATTAGCGGCTACTAGCATACCAGAATCTACCAACAAACTCACAGTGGTCGAGTTGCATTGTGGGTAATGTAGGCACCAGGTTTTGATTTGTGGAATAAAAAGATGATATCTCGTTCTGCTGCATCAATCTTAATCGATTTTTAAAACTGTCTCTCGTGAGTCTGATGATGCCAAATTGGTCCTCAAGGATTTAATCAATGCCTTTCTCAGACCACCACCAAGCAAACTAACAATTAAAAAATGTATTCAACTCACATATGAAGCCTTTTTATTAATCCATCAATCGATGACATCTGACAAAAATGGTCTTGTTCCACTAGCAAAGGTCCAGCCAATCGAATCCAGTAAAATATTTCGTCCAAAACACATTATTATATCAATAAATACCCACAGACTGCAGTTGCATTATTTGCCGGCAGATGTGCTAATCTTCCACATGTTTAAAAAAGTTATAAAAAAGTAATAATGTAAACATTGCCAATATCTTGGTATCAAATGGTGGCTCTACTGACTCTTGACATCTCACCTGAGCCAGTAGGAGTTTTTATGTTCCGTCAATAGCCGGTGAGAGTCTGCATTGAAAGGTAATGCCTGCCCCTCTTCTTTTGTGAAAAGACCGAGCCAATTTTGCTGATGACTGACGCTTCATATAGCAAATTAAATGTCGAACACAGCGATATGCTACTTCAGTGGGTAGATTTCAAGACAAAACTAGGAACATGGGACCGTGTCCATGGTTGCCAAGGGTCCTTTTGGTGTCTCTAAATAGCTTTTTTTGGAAAAAACATGGAAAATATAAATTGTATGTGTTATTGTTATCAAACTTGGACTAGGCATGCCTTCATGCTGTGGTCCCCTTGTATTGTCCAGCTAATAAGTCCCAGTTAGTCATTTACAGGAATTTGAACTCAAGAAAATATCCAGGTGGGAATAAAAATCCTCTCTTTTGGTGTTCAAACTTGTATTAGTCAATGCCAGTAGCATTTACAGCAATTCTAACTATTGGAACAGAAACTTCAGTGTTTCCTTTCAAAGGAGACCGAAACCATGCATGTACTACAAATGGTTTAGGCATGCCTTGGATAGGCGTTTTAGGCTAATTTCCCTGGAATGGTAAGATGTTAAGGAAATTCCTCTAGAACTCGACAACTGATGATAAACACAACACAACTGACAAAACCCTAAAAACTGCCCTTAAAGTTGTTTACATTTTTTCCTAGAATTAGTACCAAATTACAGAGTTCTTTCCAAGAATTCTTCAAAAACTAAAACTACTTGGTCAAAGTAAGAGAATGATTGTGTTTATTTTGTAGAGGATGAGATGGGGCTGCTTGACTCTGAATGCAAAGTATAGTTGTAGTTTAGTCAAGGATTGTTTCCATAGGCAGGAGTGACAGGTCAAAGCAAAGAAAAATAACAATTGCTAAGCTTAAAACAGAGGTGTTGTTGAAAGAAAAGTGTCAATTTCAAATATTGTGCTGAGGTGAGGAATCAAAGTGTGCATGACTGACGGCTTACAGGAGGTGAAGAAGGGGAGGAGATTAAGGAGGATTAAGAAAGAAGTGTTTAATGTACACCAAGCGTGTGACATGTGGGGGCCGACTTCCCTCTCCATGAATCCAGATTAAAGCGATGACCCCTTGTTGATTTCAACCCATTCAATCCACTTTAGTGGTTAAGAGGAAAACAAGATTAAAAAGAGGAGGAAGTTTACAGGAGGATTCTCAGATCTGAAGGCAACAGGGCCCAGAGTTGGGGAGTAAAATGGTTTTGTTAAAAGGTTGGTTTTTTTTTGCAAATCATTGGATCCATAATGATTTTACTATTGAAGCTCGATCATAAGTTCAGTCAGGAAGACTATACTAAAAACTATACTTAATTAAGACTATACTTCAAATTCTTAAGCTTCTGCCTTACCGGCGTCACTTGTCGCCAGCTCCTCATTGCAGCGGCTTGAATGAATGCAAATCGCATTAGGCCTCAAACATCAATCAAGGTTAAGACATAAATTAGCGTGTCCAACCTGGACCGTCTTCTCAATTGGATAAATATGGTCAGTCAGTAGTTTTAGGCTTTTTTCTGAAGTTGTGACGATATGTCCAATCCGTGGGCTTTTGAAGGATATCACGGTCAGTGGTTCTCAGACTCCGGCCTCCCTCTACTCCAGATTTGATCAAATCTGCATCCACTGAAGTTTTTATGTCCGGGGCCAGCAACGGACACAAAGGCCTCACTCTCATACCTAAATAAGTCATCAGCATTCCTCACACGAGTCATCATCGCAACCTTTCACGTGAATGACAATGACAGTGCTTGCTCTGTAAATGTGCCTTGCTCAGATTCTATATACATATGCATATAACTGGTGGTGGAGTTTTTGCTTCACAGTTACTTCACGCTCACTGTCCTCTCCGATAACCAGTTTTTCTGGTCATAGCTGACCTCGACATTACATTCACGTCTTTCTGGTCACAATCTCTCAGATCATCGAAAGCTTTTTTAAAAAGTGTTATATTCTATTATATACACACATTACTAGCCGCCTTAGTGTGTGGCTGGTATTGTTTTCACGTGTTTTCACATCATGGAAAAAACGTTGTCGTGGAGGCAATTTATGTAGCAGAACTTACCACAGAAGTGGTTTCGAGTACTTTTCGTGTTGCTTGTCTGCCTGTTTGGCTGTCTGTGGTCAAATCTGTCACAGTAATAGAGTCACAAATCTTTTCAGGTGTATAGTAGGATCACAAAAAAAAAGATGACTGCTGGGGCGCCCAGATGGCTCACATGGTAGAGCAACCCGCGAACCAAGGCTGAGTCTTACCACAGCGTCCCAGGTTCAAATCCAATCAGGGCCCTTCACTGCATTTCATCCCCTCTTTCTCTCCCCTTTCCTCTCCAGTATATCACTCTCCGCTCTCATCTTAATGACAAAAAAAGAAAAAGAAAAAAAGGCAGTTCAAAGATGTGTGCAGTCCGAGCAAGGCCGTCAGAAGTAGGTGGGTAAGAAGAAGAACCTCAATGGGAATGGGCCATTAGCCCAACCCACTTTACACCCCGGCCTGATTTAGCACGGCAGCGGTGTGGTTCCATTGTATGTTTACCTCCTGTTGATGTATTCTTCTTATTCATTGATTCGTTATTCATTGCGTTCTTCTATTACTACTATTCATAGCTTTCTGCCAATTTCTCCTATCTGTTGTACTCTGATAAGTGGGTCACTATCATTGCATCATGGTCCAATGTGTCCTCACACTGTTGTCCTGTCATGTGTTGGATGCTGATTTTTGATCCTGTCTTGGCTAGGTCTCACCGTAAAATAGGTTTTAATCTCAGTGTGTGTCTTCCTAGTTGAATAAAGGTTATTTACATATATTGCATTGCAACCTTTCGTACCCCCAGTCATTGCATCATAGTCCTCGTGACCTCACATGCTGGTAACTTTATTATTCTGTCATGTGGTATCGCATCCATTGAAGCAGCAACCTTGGGGATCTGTTAGTGGAATCTCATTCATTGCAGCAGCAGCATTGGGTGGTCTGTTAAGTGGAATCACATTCATTGCAGCAGCAGCATTGCGGGGGAATCTCATGTTGGGTCCATTTAGAGTTCCACCTTGGCCTGGTCTATACAATAAGTATAGATAAAATGATTGTTCAGGCTCTTCCTATAACTCTTTATGTTCACCCTAAATCCCTCGTAAGTCATGTTATAACTGGTGTTGGAGTTTTTGTTACTGCTCCTGCTTTCATTTGGTTGCCTTGTCACAGTTTAGGCTTTGCCCCTGTGTTCCTGTGTCTGTGTGTGTGTTTCCCCTGATTGCACTCATCCTACTAACCTGCCCAGTCCACCCAGCTGCCTTCAATCTCCTAATCACCCCACACATATATATACTCTCCTGCTTTCCCTGTGCTGGTTGTGAGATCGTCCTTAATTCGTCCCCCTGTCTGCTCCATGTTCCAGCATTTGCGCCTGGTTTGTCACTTTGCCTTTTTGTTAGTTTTTGCTCGCTCCCGGTTGGAGTTGTTTTAAGTTCCTGTTTTTTGACTGCTTGGTGCTCATTAAATAACCCGGCATTCTACTGAACCTCGTCTCCCGTGTCTGTCTGCGCTTGAGTCTCCGATCTGCCCCTCGGACGTGACATGCCTGCTCTTATTGCATCGCTAAGCATTTAAATTGCTCCGTAATCATGCCTGCCCACATACTCGATATATGCATATAACTGGTGTTGGCGTGTTGTCTCAATGGCTATTTTGCGGCTCAATGTTTCCTTTTTATCTGTTGTTTCCAGTCATAGATAACTCATCAGATCTGATAAATATATAATTCAGCTAATTTCTAATATTCATCTATTCAACTAATTATTCACATCCAGGTATTCTACTATTACTACATATTAATTTATTTGCCAATTACTTAAATTAATTGTTTTTAACTAATAACCACTTGTGTATTCTGCAATTGTTCCATTTTCATCATATTCTACTAATTGCCCATATTAATTGTTTTCTGATATGTGGTGTCATATAAATCATTTCGGTAAGTGGTGTTATATCATCATATTCGGTAAGTAGCATCTTATCCATTCTATTTTTTTAAGTGGTTCATATTCTTGTATTCATAGGCCATCTGCTTCATTTGAATTGCTTCTGTTATTGCTCACAATCATCGTATTCTGTTAAGTGGCGTCATGTACATCGTATGGTGTTAATGGATCTGATTGTGTCAGATCCATTAACCATTAACCCATCATCTGTTTTCAATGAAAAATTATCTTTACTTCATCTGACTTCCTCACGTCTCTCCTGATTGAAATGATTCTCTAGCGAAAGTCAGGAAGACTATACACTTGCATGCCAAGGCCTGCAGTTTATTTTTCATACATCTGCCATTCACTCCTCACACATGCATAATGTCCTTGCTGTTATTGTTTCCGGGCTGTCAATTATGATATCAGCTGTTCTGATCAGCTGGTCTCTTCTATCCAGTAGCACAGCGACAGAATTACATCGTTAGTCTATCATCTTGCTACCGTCTCTTTTTAAATATGATTGTCTACTTTCAGTACGTTCATGTTGCTGTTACGCGCCCCTCCACCTCCCCATCTCCGTCCAGTCTTTGTAGATTTATCAGCTTTATCAACTCATCATTCTATCAGCCTCATCAGCCACCACCACCACCAGTGTCTGGACTCCACGGGGGATTTATCTTGCTGCTGCTCAGGGCAAACGCCCCTCTATTACAAATCTCCAAGCACCCAAGACTCTGTCAAGACTTTATAATCACACATCATCTGTTTATAATTAACAATTATCTTCAACTGACTTTTCTCTCCTGATTGAAATTTAATTGGTAAGCTTTAATAACAGAGCATGGAAGGTCAAGCAAGCAAACATGAACACGACCAGTCCGACATACAGACATTACCACCATGGCTGTAGTCCATTGCACTGTAAAATGCATGACTAAAGCTGGTGTAGAGGGGAGGAGTTTTGGAAGTTGCTGAGCAGTTTTAATGGGCATTTACAGTACCAATGAAAGTTAGGATGATACAAATAATGTAATTTATTTAAAACTACCAAAAAAAAAAGGTTTTTAATATGGTTCGAGCAGCCCACTACCCCAGGAATTACATTGATATTGATCCCCCCCTTCACGTTTATGTTCAGTGCCAGTGTGATGAGTTGGGATGAGAACATGTTGAAACTACTATTGCGGACCATCTGCTACAGCATCATAAATGAAAGGAGCCCTTACCAGAAAGAACTGGCTATTCAATGGCAATGACATAGGAAACACCACAACACTATTTTTCTGTATTTATAATTGTTAATATCTGTTTTTAATTTTAAATAATGGATGCTGCTGGAGATATTAAGATTTTTAACAATTGCAATGTGACAATAACATTTTTTCAATATTTTCTTTTCTTCCAGAAAAGTGTCAATCAAGATCTGTTCAACCACGCAGCACCATCCACACGGGCCACATGATTGACATGGGGATCTCTGACCCACGTCAGTGGAGGCGCTGCCTCCCGGGAGAGAGAGAGAGAGAGAGACTGAGGGAGAGAGAGAGAGAGAGAACCAGGGCTGGAGAGCAGCGCTTCTCCCACAGAGGTAAAACCGGAGGAGAGTGACTTTACCAGAGACAGAGAGGTAAACCCAACTCACTTTATGTACTTAAATATGTATGCCTGATTACAAATTGAGTCATATTAGTTTACATCATTTAATTGTAGATCATTAATGAATATGATTACACAAGTGTTTTTATATAGGATTGTTTATGACCTGTATACGTGTTTTCTAACTTCAAAACGTTATTGTACATGGATTTGGAAATAATCGCGAGTAAACTGACTTTGACACCAGGAAATCAAGCTAAATCTTTCTAATCTGTGTAAATAGGCTTAAATTGTATTTGTGATTTGCATTCATGATACATGTAATTTCGCTTTGGGGGCGTTAGCCGTTCAGTTCTGCCTGTCAAACCTTAGAAACCTGGACTTGGTGTCTTTAAACCGATTTTACGCCGTTAACAGTCAAATATTCACCTGTGGTATATTGAAGTATTCTGTCTATCACCAGCGATGTCTAAAACGTGTTCAAGGCAACTGATTGATTTCGTCTCTCTGTCGTCCAGATTTTAGGATGCGCCACTCGTGCGAAAAACCCTGCCACTGTCTCCAGCGCGCACATGAAGAACCGAGAGTAAACGCCACTACCCGAAACCATCGTTAACCTTATGGTGGACACTTTCAACTTTCAGATTCTCATTTTAAATCTCCGGCAACCGGGGAGGAGAGATTCAAAGGAGGAGGGGAAGGATATCTTGTGTGAAGACGCACCATCGGCAGACTGAATGTGATGTTCGCGTCTACTCCAGAAAGAAAAAGTGAAGGACTGAACCCAAGTGGAGTTAAACAAAGTGCCAAATGTTTTTAAAGAACTGGATATGGAAATTCAACACTGACATAAAACTAATAGTGGACCATTGATTTAGTGAGCTTGAAGCGTTTTCACATCAAGAAAATCAAACAAATGCACATTTTACCGCGGACGAATATTCTCCGGAGAAAATCCATCTGACAGGACTATTGTTTAAGCATATATGTGCAGTAAATGGGTAAGTTAGATTGCATGGAACAGTTTGCATAATTATTACATGTTCTCTTTTTGTACCAGTCACTAACAGTGAAACTACTGATCCTTAATTTATTTGTGGACCTGCTTTTACCTTCTCAGTGACTTGTTGTTGGTCCCTGGACGTCAGATTGGAAACTGTTACTCTAAAGACTTTTCTCTTCTCTGTTGTCTGCAAGTGGTCAGAAGCTAGGCTCCTCTCTTTTGATGTAACGGAGGGTAATCACACTTTGACTTAACCTTTTTGTTTGTTGAACTGTGCATAACTAACTTTTTAGGCTTAATGATAAATAATGAATGCATCCTGTGAGAGAATATGTCCAAAAAGGAAGACAAAGACACTAAAGACTCTCTAAAAAAATAATTTATAACTTATTTAAAATCGGTGGATATTTGTCTTACAATGCTCAGAGACTCTTAGTTCCTTCTCAAACATGGAGAATGTGTCCATCCCTGGCGTTGCACCGCCAGTCTGCAATGATTCTGTGGACTTCTACTCCCTCACGTCAGAGAACGGCACTGACCTGAACTGCACTCCTCCCTCTGAGTTTTACTTCTACGCAGACCTGTACGTCATTTTACCGGTCATCTATTCTGTAATCTGCGCCGTTGGACTGACAGGCAACACGGCTGTCATCTATGTGATCCTCAAAGCCCCCAAGATGAAAACGGTAACCAATATGTTCATCCTGAACTTGGCCATCGCCGATGATTTGTTCACTTTGGTGCTACCGATCAACATAGCCGAACACTTGCTGCACTACTGGCCTTTTGGTGAGGTTTTGTGCAAAGTCATCCTTAGCATAGACCATTACAACATCTTCTCCAGTATCTATTTCCTGACAGTTATGAGCATTGACCGCTACCTGGTCGTTTTGGCCACGGTGAGGTCCAAGCGCATGCCTTACCGCACCTACCGAGCAGCCAAAATCATCTCATTATGTGTCTGGATACTTGTTATCCTCATCGTCATGCCTTTCACTGTTTTTGCTGGCGTGTACATGAACCCAAATGATGGGAGGAAGAGCTGTGTGCTGAGCTTCCCAAGCCCAGAGAGTTTGTGGTTCAAAGCGAGCCGGATCTACACGCTCTTCCTGGGCTTTGCCATTCCTGTCTCAACCATCTGTATCTTATATACCATGATGCTCTACAAGCTGAGGAACATGCGGCTCAACAGCAATGCCAAGGCGCTGGACAAGGCCAAGAAGAAAGTCACCATCATGGTGTTTATCGTCTTGGCCGTCTGTTTGTTCTGCTGGACGCCATTCCACCTCAGTACCATTGTGGCTCTGACGACGGACCTGAGGACCACACCGCTCCTGATCGGGATCTCCTATTTCATAACCAGCCTGAGCTATGCCAACTCCTGCCTCAACCCTTTCCTCTATGCCTTCCTGGACGACAGCTTCAGGAAAGCCTTCAAGAAAATGTTGGAATGTAGACCGGCCTGAATGTACGATAGTACGACACATGAAACCAGTCACAGAGGTCTAGAGAGACTTACTGAGGGAGGACAGACTGTGGTGGTAAAATTGGATGGTTAAGATTTAGGTTCAAATCTGAATTGTTAATGTATGTGATAAAGATTTGATTTGTTTGTTAAAGCTGCACTGCAACTTTACACATTGTTTGCACATGCTAGCAATAGGTAGCTATCTTTCATTTATCTGTGATATATCGAAAAAAAACGTATAGAATAATACCTGTAAATTGCACAAATCTCATCTATAAATGATTTATATTACAGTAAACCAAAGGGATAAGAGAGAAAAAACATAACATTTGAGTCAATCTTCGTCAAGACAGAAGGCTGTTAAAATTCATCACATCCTGTGGGCAAAGATCCCATTCCTCTGATGAAGGACAGGACGCTTTTCTTTGTCACAGCTGGACTGTTCTATATTGTTAGAGAATTTGCCTAGTGCAGCCTCTTGGCTCCGAGAGCACAAAAAAAAAGAAACAACAGCTTGTTGTACAGTAACTATCAGCAGAATTTCCCATCATTGTGTCTGAAGAACTGGCCATTAAATCGGATTGTTTTCCAGTTTGCAGACTGCAATTCAAATGTCAGACCTTTTCCACAACAGTAAAAAAAAAGACGAGATGGGTCACTGCCAACAGTCGTAACCTTGGTCAAAACTGAAGGCCGAGGAGTGCCTCTGAGCGGTGGAACATCTGCTGTGTGGAGAAAGTACAGTTCAACACACCATCGTTGATTTGCATGCTGTCAATCAAATTTACCTTATGAGAATGGTCAGGGTTGGAGTGTGACAGGATGCATGCATGAGGATTACAGGTGTTTATCATGACACAAACGGGAGGGGAAAACAATCCCTTTTAAAAATCAAAACAAGTGGGATGACTTGATGAAAGCAACTTGATCTGCCTTTAAATTATTCTACATTATAAACAAAATCATCTCAAAGAAACCAAATGATACACTTTGTGGATTACTTTTAGAGTTCTGTTTTTTGGGTAAGGCTACAGATTTTCATTTGCAAAGTATGACCTGAACAATTAAAAGGTTCACACATGGTATGTTTTTCCAGAATGTATATGTACCACTTGAGGAATGAAAAAGGAACCTTACCAACCCTGACAACAGTACTGTATGCGTGATATCAGACATGGGACAGGAGGGCTATGTAAAATGAAATCTGTGGTTCTCTTCACGTTGTAATTTTTTGTGACCTTTGGTCGCCCCCTGTTGTCAACATGGCGAGGTTACCTGAAAATGCAGCCAGAGCCATTTACGGAGTGTGCATAGACGCTGCTGAGGGAAGTTACAGTTTCACACTGCTTATGACAGTTTCTGCATAAATATCATAATTTTCACTTCATGGACATTTGTGAATAGAAACTTTTGGTATCTGACTGATGCTGAAGTTAATTCTCAGTTGTATATTTTTTTAGGAATATATGCAATCCAATGAGATTCACAGTCATACCGTGCAAACTTAGCAACTATATCCATTTAGCGTTCTTAAATTACAATTCAGAGTTTGTCTTGCACTGCTAAAATCATGAAAACAGAGAGGAATAGAAACAGGTTGGGCTTATTTTAGATTTCACTGTGTTAAAATATCACTCAAAGGAAATACATGAAGGTAAAATGGAAAAGAAAAAAACTTTTGTTTTTGAGATTTGCAACTGTTTGTCATCATGCTATGTAATGTGTTTTGAGCCTTCTACAGGTGCCATTCCATCTAAGATAAATACACAGATATGTGTGAATGTGAGAAATAAGCCTATACATTTGGTTTCTTTGGTCATTTTAGATCTCTACTAGATTTAAAGAAGCATTCTGAAGCTTTACCATACAGTGTTGCATGACTTAACAGTGCAGAGTATTACAGTGTGACAACAGAGAGTTTACTTCTTCAAATGTTTTTGAATTTTACCACTAAGCTCTATTTATGTTGTAAATCATGACACACAATGCCCATGTAACTCTTTTCTCCCTCTGGTGGCTATAAAATGAGCAAACGGCACTTCCAGCAGCTTAACAAGTGCGTGATAAAAATCAGCTTCTAAAAAGGCTTCGTCTGTAATGGCTCTGACTGCAAAGACAGAAACTATTCTGTCCTGTTGTAAATAGGTCACTCTTTTTTGCCATTTAACTGTACAGTCATAGCAGTGTGTAGTCAAACATTCTTCATGATAACAATTGTGTGACACAATTGAAAAACAATATAAAATTGAAATTGATTCGGAATCATTGTCTTTTATGCAGCCTGTAATTTAGAAGTATGACATTGCCTTTCATTTGTTTGTGTATCTTACAAATCTTTCCTGTCATTCTGGTAATGAATAAATAAATAAATATAGAATATAATGTTTACATGTATTTGGTGGAGGAACCTAGCGTGTATCTTATCTGTGATCATGTACAGAAGGTCAAATACCATGTTATAGACTCTGAGTTTTGAGTTTATAGTTTTATAATTGGCCACTACGAATACAAGCATTTAATAGCATTACGTTACCACACACAACCACAGAGGTATTCAGCTGAAATTTACCAGTTAACAGTCACTCGTTAAACTAACACATTCAGACACTTGTAATTCGTGTTTTGAGCTTGCTAACTTGTCTGGATGGCGAGGGGAAAACACTACTTCTGTTACCAACATGAGCAAGCATATTTTGGATGACATCATCTGTAAAAGGATGAGTACGTTTTATTTCCCACTGGTACTTATGTATTTCTTTACATTTTAGAGTCAAAGTTGCTTTTTTTGACAGATACAATAAATGGGTAGAAATTAGTTTTCTTGATATCTTTGCTCACACATTTGTACAGTGCTGATGTACATTAAAAAGAGGAAAAATACAGATGAAGACATATAATTGTTATTGTCAGTGTCACTAGTTACACCAGCTACTGCATCAGCTGACGAGCAGTAGGATGGATAAGTGGTTGGAGCTTCATGACAGCGAAAGGTCACAGATTCTATCTCAACAGCAGCCTGCTGTGTCCGTGATGTACTGCTGAGCCTTTACTGTACTGCTGACACTGAGCAGTTCACAGTAAGATGGTAGTATAATATTAATAAACCTAACAGCACCATTGATTATTTATTTTCTCATGTGAATTATTGTCTGACCTTTCCTTTAAAAGACTGCCAATAAAACATGAACCTACATGCTGAGTACAACACGCCAGACAGTTTGCTGGTGGCTGGTGAGGAAAGTGGAATGTCTGGCACTTAGAGATATTTCTCTCAGCAGTTGGTGGAGATCACACGCAGAGATAAAAGGAAAGTCAACGTTTCTTATTGTAAAAATAAAACGCTTGAAAAAATGGGATTAACAACGAACTGATTACGTTAGTTACGTGTTGTAACTTAAGTGTAACGTGTAAAGATGCTATGAGTATAGGCATAATTCTGCTCTCAATTTAAAACAGCATTTTAGTTTAGTTGGAGAAGGTGGAGCCAAAGGTGCCAAAGCTTAGAGAGCTACACCTATAGTCATGGAATCTGGAGTTATGTAACACACATTCTATTTTGTATCAGAATATATGTCACAAAAAATGTAACAGCAAATGAAAACTGTACTGTACACATCCAGAAGGCTAACTTAGCCCATTTGTTATCATGTGTATTGTTTCTAGTTTCATCTGGTATAAAATAACTTACTTATTTACTTAACCATTAAAAAAAAACATCTGTGTTTTTTAGGGGTTGGGTGAGTGTGGTGTATGTCCTTCTCATTCAGGTCAGCCAGGTCTTTGTTTGCCTCAACCAACAGTAAAAGTACTTCACTAAATGTTACTAAAAGTTACTGTGAGCAACTTTTAACTGGTTAGGACTCGGTCTCAATGTATTACCGATGCCTCTATATGACCTTCATAAGTAAACGAGACCTTCAGCTAGAAGATTGGCTATTTCTATATACTTATTCTTAATGCCTCTCATCGGTGCCACCGTGTCAGATTCTGCGCAAAATCAGAAAAAAAATCATCACCAGAAACTCATCAGCTCAGACTCCAGCGGGGCCTCCAGCAACCAGCCCGCCACAGACGGACACAGCTCCGCACCCAGCTGCAGCATCTCCTCCTCCTGCTGGGAGCAGATCTCAGCCTCTCTGCTCTGTCGGTTCCCGCTGGTTGCAATCACTCCATGATGCTGGAGACCCAGGCCATATAGCTTGGCCCGCTGGAGGGAAGGCAGGCACGGGAGAACCAGAACCAGGACTGAGCGGACTGTCAGACCCCTGCTGCAGTAAACAGGTTGAGAGGTTTGTCAAAGACACTCTTGCGCTCATAAACACTACCCCTTTGCCACACAGGGCCCGCCAAAATTGAAAAAGCATGTGGTAGCCTGATTTATGTTATGGTCATACTGTACCCTGCAATATTAACATAGGAACCCGAAAATAATGATGGTTTCCATCTGGTTATCCCATTATCTCACATCTGTTGTCACACACACACACACACACACACACACACACACACACACACACACACACACACACACACACACACACACACACACACACAATAATTATAGCAGAGTTTCTGTCAGGTTTTTATTTCCTGGAATTGTCTTTAGCACCATAACATTGTTATATTTAGCAGCTTCAGTCTCTTTTTTTTAAGGAGACAGGGTTGCCTCCATGTTGAGTTCCAATCTGTTACATTAAAATACCAGTTTCCGTGTTGTAGGCTACTGTTTGAGGAGCACAAATGCAAGGCTCGGCTTTCTGTCACAGCTGCTGTGTTCACTCACTGAACTGTTGCAGTCTGGACGGCTCACATGTGCTATCTGGTGGTTGTTGGTGCGCACTGCTTGGACTGAGGGCAGTCTGGAAGCTACAGTAAGTCACTATCATCTCTCGATGTATAAGTGGTGTTACAAGACAGGACGGACAGGGGCTAGCTGGTTAGCACACTCATTTCAGTAGACATCTCTACAACGAAACACATAGATGTCTTCGACATAACGTCAACTCTGTACCCTCTTAAAATAATGTTGATAATAAATGTCTTAAACCTAAATTCAACTAATTAAAAATGCCATTTCATGAGCAGTACAATTTGTATTAATTCGTTCACATCTGCTAAAATGTTCTGATTTGTGAAAAATGGACTAAAGAGTTATACTGTGTACAGTGGAGCAGTATATGTTCAGTATGACAGTATAGTACTGAGAGGATAGTACAAATTAAGATCTTTTTTTTTCTCCTTCAGAAAATACTGACAGAAAAAATAGCTCTCTCTTTCCTTCTGTGTAACTCATTTATTGCGTCAACTTGTTTACTTATTCACTTCATATTATTTTACTGTCTCATTATCTACCCCACCTTCTTTGTTTAAATATCTCACTGTCTCCCTTTCTTTCTGTCAGTGTCGTGTAAACAGCAACACAACTCTTTTCCACTTCTATGTGGTGTGTGTGTGTGTATTTGTCTTAAACATACAGATGAGCGCCTCCATGCGGCCAATTTGACAAGGAGATACGCTCATTTCAGTGTTTGTGATAAGCCATTATTAGCACTAGAGGGCAGTGTTGGTCCATGTAGATTAGCCTATTTGTGTGTGCGTGTGTGTGACATAATTAAATTCACTTGTTTCTACTTCCTAAATGATTTAAGAAAGTTGTAGAAAATGTATATAACTAGCGTAACGTTTAGGTTCAGTGACTCCATACGAGTGTTTCAATGATACCACGTGTTCCATCCTTTAAAACATCCAGATGTAGTTAAGTGGAGAACAACAACTGTAGATGGCAGTGTGTAGCTGTACATGGGATGTCCATGTGGAAGTGCTCTTTCTCACTTTCTCAGGAACACTATTCATATAAAAACTGCAACTATAAATCACATGTTGGGGGGAAACATGTCACCCTAAACATTTGCTGCCATTTTTCAAAAGGTTACTACCCAGTATCCTTCCAGGTATGCTTAAAGCCAAGGAAAGATGGAGGCAAAGGTTAAATGATGAGAATAAATGTCTGAGTATGCCAGAGAAGATTTAGTGTCCCAATACATAGTATGTCAAATGCATCTGATCGCAGTTTGCAGTGTGAAAGTCAACATTATTTTCAGGCTATTCTGACCCACAATCCTCTGCACAGCTAAAATTGCGTCACATCAACTTAGCCACCCACCGAGAGAGTACAGACAGATGGCTGCCTGATGACAACTCATTGAGAGTCTGTGACAGATATTGGCATTAAAAAAATATCGTCTGCACAACAGACGATGCAAATAAATGATAAATGGGTACACAGACGGACCGGCAGACACACACACACCTCAGAAATGTTTAACTAAAGGTAACATTAACACACATACATATTCTCACTTCACAACACACACTGATATCTAACCTGTCAATCTCTACCTTCTCTGAGCTATTGGGAATCAGTACAGCATTGATTGAGCTGTTATTTTCCTTTCTGTTTGAACATCCAAAGACACTCTTGCATATAGACACACGATAATTACAGAAAGCGCTGCCAGACATTGGCTTTAAAAGCACTTATGTAAAATTATCACAAAGCATCTCTTGCCTGCAAAGATTTGTTTTTCCTTTCGAAAGAACCCGTCATTAAACAAGTGAAATGTCATAACAGAAACTATACTTGCTACTCACTTGCAACTGCTGCAGCTGGTGTTTGCATCTCATAAGCTCGCCTGCCAACAGTTGATCATCTTACTTTAGGAGGTCTATTTGGAAAGAATAACAAACTTCAAGTGGAAGTCAATGTTTTATTTATTGTCTTCCATTTGCCTAAGTTTTGTCTCTTTTCTGGTTAATTCTAGTATGGCTACACTGAGGAAGGTGGTTGGAAATTTATGAATGCAGCCTTTGGGTGCATACTGCTGATCATCGACGTGCCCGTCTACAGAGAGAGAATTTATAGTTGGCTTGGTGGTGCGGTTTCTCAATCGGTAACAGCTTTTACGATGTTCCTCTAGTATATACTTTGATAATTTAACAGTCATACCATTTAACATTCTCATCACCATTATTTTCTTTATAATGATCAATTATACTCAGAGTACATTTTAAATTAGTTACTTTTGTCTGAGTAGATTTTTACACAAGTAATCTTACTTTTACTTCCGTACAATTTCCAATGTTCTTTCCCAACCCTGATTGTAACCCCACTTTACTCGTCGTCTTGAATCCACAAATATTTCTTCATTAAATTGTCTTGGATCCTATTAATCTTGGGTGACCCGATCACAAGTACGTCAGGTCACACATGGCATTAGAATGCATCACCACATGCGTCTCGAGTGACCACTGATCAGATCTCACATCCCTGCTCTATATTCAGATAAACACTTACTGTGCCTAGTCTGTCAGAAACTACAAGAAGAAGAAATCCAAATTGCCCAAGATGTTTGACTCACGAGTAATATAACTCAATGGGCTTTTCTGAATTTTTCAGACGTGAGCTATTCGGCTTAGGTAGTTGCTATCAGTGAATTTAAGCAGGAATGTAGTGTAGCTTTTATTCTGAAAGGTAAGACTGAAAGAGTGAAGCTGTGATGTGCTGCAAATGACAATGTGGGAGCAATAACAAGTTATCCGTCTTGGTTCACACCATGGAGCCTACGTTTATTACCTTCAAAAGGATACTCATAACCCTCTGCTACAAGAGCTGTAGCAATTTAATAACCAACTGGAGATGAGAAAGGGAGAAAAGGGAGAAAAGAGGGCAGTGGTTTTGTTTTACCTGTTAAGTCCTTGTCAGGGACGCATCAAGAAACATTAGCGTTCACACTACAAAAGATTAAGTGGAGAAATCAAGTGATATGACACTAAATGCACTTCGGTGGACATTTACACTTGTATTTAGCGCTGTCTACTGGCCACGCTACAAGCTGCTGTACTCTACTGTATTCCAATAGGCACAACTGTGCTCTGAGAATGTGTGTACTTAATTGCACATGAGTTGAGCTTGTTGTAGAAGGCCTTCTTCCTCCCCCACTCCAGAGACTTGACAAGCAAGAACAAAGCCTTGAGCATAATGGACAGGAAAAAAATTATTTTGAGCTGGTACTCTGCCACTATTCTTAATTTATTTTCTTCCTGCAAATGACCAGTTCCGGTTTGATTTTCATAAGTGGAAATGCAACGTACCTGGACTGCAGCCTAGGAAATGAAACTGTTGAGTTCAGGTACCCCTCGGAACTGTGTGAGAGCCACACGTCTCCCGGCCGTGCCAAACACTCAGTCGGTTCAAATTATGATCAATGGTATTTTAATTGTACAGAAGCTAAAGCAATTGCAAAGTGAATTACACTATTTACACTATCGATAGAAATATGATCCGCGGAAAAGATTTCACCCACGCTCCAATCAGGAAGCTTGATACCTACAGGATGAAATGTGATGAACTGAAAGAATTCTTCCTTTGAATCTCCTTTCATAGTCCGTAAAACATCCACAAAATGTCCGTCTCAAATACAATTGGCTTAAGTCCAGCTGACTCCTCCTGGCCTCAGTCAGCTGACCGCCCTCGTTGTGACCTATTGGCCTTGGTCTGTTGCTCCTGCTGCGCGTGCGTCCCTCTGTTAGGCCCAGCTCTCACTTCCTGCTCTGGTCCTGGTGTTCCCTGTAATGCCTGTCTTAAAATCCCTGTCTGTCCCTATTGACTATTCTTTACAGTTTAATACATTCAATGATTGTCTCTTATGGTTCAACACTTCTATAGTAAACATACTGTAAACATATTATACACTTGATAAGTATTCTGGTGACATTTCACATACTTTGACAGTTTTTACAAGCATAATGTGGCATTCCACATGCTTCCTATTCACCACTAGGGGTGCTATAAATCCTAATAAAAAACACTTCTAACTCTAATTCCTCACAAAACACAACTATTGTCTGGTGTGGTGCCAATATGTGGACGTAATTTTTGGCCAACAGAGTGATACAAGTTCACATAACATAAACATTGGGGCCTAATCGACCTTAGGGGTTTTTGATAAACTTGCTCTATTTTGATGCTTTTTGATGCACTCTGACACCTTATTGTCATGCAAAGCAGCCTACATGTCTTTAACCACAAAAAATTGAAATGTGTAGGCCTATCTCAAAAACTGTTGTTTACTTTACAGATTAAATATGAATTGTGGTGTGTTGGAAAAATTCACTCGCGACTGGTTGAAAATCATTAATCACAGGACATTTAATTTATTCCTTGCAAAGAAGGAGACAGAGTTGATCCACATACAGGATATGTACACCAAGGCCGCTCGGAGTTCTAACTCTGAGCTTCTGATATTTATACTGAGTAAACAACATGCAATGGCTGGCACAGGATTGGTTTACAATGAGGTCTTCGTCACAAAAGGTGACACACACACAAAATGGCGTCCATTCAGCTACATATCTGGACACTGTAACAATTGGTTCTCGTACAAAGGTCACTTTTATCGAAATCAGGAAGTCATGGTAGTATTGACGCCTCCACAGGTTTATTATGGCTTATTTAGGGTAAACAGTGTTGAAGTGTTCTTTCTGCAGCCAGCTCATATCTAATAGACGAAACAAGTGTGGTGCTTAGTGTCAGACTGTTCACACACACACATTCACTTGACTTTGTGAGCACACATATTATAGTCATTTAAATTTTCTGACCCCAACATGGTGTAAAGGTCGCTGAATGATAAGTCCTGCACGAACATCTCCTCTGTGTGTGTGTGTGTGTGTGTGTATGTGCCTGTCCCACAATAAAAAGAAACATGATATTCCATACACACTAATGTTGCAATATATTTGAATTCAACATTTTTTGGATAAAACACATCCAACAATAATAATAATAAATCGCAACCAAAAATATACATATATGATAATAACAATATATACTATATATATACATAATGCAGTGACTGCAACTCACTATGTCAAATCCAAAAGGCCTTTGGAGACAACATTTGAGGAGACAATTCACCCCGCATTCATCTGTCACCTTTGTGAAGTTAGCATATCACTAAACCTATGTTCAGATGAGAAATAATGTTGTAAAGGTAGTAGTAAAGTAGTGAGTACAAATCACAGCATATTTCGCTCTCCAGTTCAAATGAAAATAGCTCTTTACAAGACTTAATCCATTTAATGGTTTGAGTTCTTTTTTCTCTTGGCAGCAGTGACAATTATGTTACAGAAACAAGGCTTCTGCCAGGACAGTTGTGTAAGCATTTACAGTAAAAGCCATATTATTATTATCTTTTCCATTGATGTTGATGAAAAAAAATCAGATTCTGACTTTAAATGTACCTTCCTGAGGCCCTGAAACATAAGAGGGTAAAGCCGGCACCATACTTGGTGATCAGTAGGAGGGGATTATGTCTTTGTTTCAATATGGTGTCATAATAATGTAGGTGCTGCCTCTGACATATGTTCGTTTCTTCTCATGGATATGTTTCTGTCAAACTGTGTTTTGTGTTCGTGTCTGTGGGATTGTGTAGGGGGAGTATTCCCTCTAGAGTGACACAGCTAGTCTAAACAGCTTTGGAAATTATTGTGAAGGTAATCTCAAAATCTCCGCTGCCTAAAAAACACCTTATGTTGCTTGTCAGTGCGCTCCAAAACTACTTATATGACTGATTCAAAAGCAACTCAACCAGCATTGGTTACACCAAACTATACACAGTAACTTCCCTCCGGGAAATGGTGCTTTGATAGTTTTCTAAAGTGCCTCCTCTTTTTCTTCTTGTCTTTGTAAGTTCTTTAATTAGAAACCTATAACATTTGCTCTGATATGATGCAGTTTGCAGAGGAACTACTGTGTCAAGAATTTACTTTCTCACACAAATCAATGCTGAAGACTTTCTGCAGACAGCAGCTTGATGTCTATTAGCATTATTTTAACTTTCAGATTCATGTAGGCTTGCAATTATACTGCATTTCATTGTTTTAAGCTTTTTAGAGAAGGGGGGAAATAGGGAGGAAGAATCAGAGGAGAGAGAGGGAACACGCCATCATCATTTTGCATTCTGTGCTGAAGCGTCCTCTGCTTCAGACGCCCCCTTCATAAACTAGAGGTGAAGCTATTTGCCATTCCCCTCCTCTGTCTGGCTGTTTGGGACACCAAAAAAACCCGACAGAGTATCTGTCTGAGCGATGCCGAGATCAAACTGATGATTTCAGGTAAATGACTTTGACCGAGGACTCTTCATCATCTGGAGAAGAATTGGCATCCATCTGTTCGTCTGGAGGGGTTGCTTTCTTTCCAACAGGCTGCCTCTTCACCATTACAGACTTTCACAGAATATGAATTGTTGACCAAAATTCTATTTTCACAGAACACTCTCCTGATGTTCTTACCTTTCCTCATTTACAGTTTTAATGGCGTTATTATTTATGGCTATCTAATAAGCAGTACATATGACAGTAGTCAGCGTTTGGAAATTGATTCAGCACTGGCCCCATAATTCTAAACTAATGCAAAAATCTGCTTCCGTATGCTGTGAAGAGCAGCCAAGATGTCCTCAGAAGGGTAAAATGATGGACCAACACACACATCTGGTACACCTACACAAAAATGACGAAAAGAAAACATGTGATTGTCAAAGCACCTACAATAATGCACCCGTAATTGCGCTGGCAAGAAAATAGCATCTAAGTGCTTCTGTGCTATTTGCATGTAATTCAATTTGGTAGTATGCAGTGATTTGGCACACTGTTACAGAACCATCTTAGAAGCCGTCGTTGGAAACTTTGAGCGGTGTGAACTGAAATAGATGCTTTATCCCGTTGTGTACCTGAATCAACACAGGCTTTATTAGCCAACTGGTGTAATCCTTATTACAGAAAGGGTAGCTCAATTTGATCACATTATTGTAGAAGCCTGTAGATTGTATAGAATGAAGGGTTGGTAGGTTGCTTAACATAGCAATCTGAACGAATAAGATGTTTAGTAAGCTGCTTATGCAAGCAATTTGTTACCACCAATCTCACAAAAGTTTTCAACCATGACAACTAGGGCTGGGTATTGTTTGAAAAAGTAGACAATGTTAATACAAATACCAGTAGCCTTAGAGTGATACCGAAAACAAACTTCAATTCGCTTCATACCTGAGAGTTCAAGCAAGCAGAGTAGCCGTCACAATTAAAAATTACAACGTTGATAGTCAATTAATCATTTGGTCATCCATGGTTTTTAATTTTTCTTTCAATTGTCAACTTATTGAATATGTGATACTGAAAGTTTCTGGCATGCAGGCTCACAGCTCCCGTGTGAACAACAGCAGGCCATGGGAATTCTGTCTGCCAAGAACCTGAGCTCTTTCTTTTACAATTTGTGATAATGCCATATTCCGTTATTCACTCCAGTCATCAGTGATTTTGTCCGTGTTGCAACTGTCATTGTAAAATGAGGGTGGGGAAGCAAGTGACACCCACGTTTACAGAATGGATGGATGTTTTTCTTAAGTACTTTATTATGTTCGTTGTTGTTCGTCTCTAGTCTGGTTTGAATGCTGAGCAGGGGAGCTGCAGGAAGCTTTCAATCATTAGTCAGTTCATAAAGCCTGATCCTTTTTTTTTTTTTACCTCTCTCGCTCTCTCAATCGACCTCTCAAGTAGCTGTTATCTTCGTGCAACTTATAATTCATTTATTCTTTTCGCACTGTGTCTGATTCAAGTCTGTGGTCATTTTTGACGTATTAAAGTTGGAAGGGTTGTTTTGCATTGGGGTGTGTACAAAAAGGGGTTTGTCTATTCATTATTGGAGGATGTATAGATACATATGAGAGGATTCTCACAATAAAGGGCAATGTCATCTAATAAAAAGCACTTTGAGAACATGAACCTGGATGTGCACACTGTCTGTCTTCATTTAGATTCTCATGTGCATCACCAACAAGGAGTAAAGGGGACAAAGAGTCTCTCTTTCCCAAGTGGGACACTAAGGATTTGTGGTGTTTGCCCAGATAAAATTCAAGCTTTGTATAACAACTTTTCTTTTGCAAAAATGCCAACAGGATGTAATGACTGAAATACAAACTGTTCTGAACAGAGTGAGTGTGCCTTTTAAAGGTGGACATTTTGTCAACAATAAAGCCTAAATTGACGTGTTTATGCATGCAATATAGCCCATATGTGGGCTGCGATTTCCCAGTTTAATACCAAAGGTGGTAAGTGTTGCAGATTTAGGATGAATCACAATGAAATGCTCTCTTAATTGTCTCAGCTTCTGTTTTATTTTTCCTGGGGTTTGTAATTCTTTCCACAGTGAGAACGTAGTATGTGCCATTGGAAACTACGACCCTGATGCAACAGCATTGCCTAAGTATTGCAACACCTTAAAGAAACTCTATTTTCTATGGTAACAACACAGGCTAATATTGATTTTCGCTCCCAGTGCAGACTCAAAACATCAAAGTAAAAATACTCATTGGAAATTCACTGACAAACCCACGGCATGTGTACAATTTAAAAGTATTTTTATGTGGAATGACTAGACAATTTGGGAAAGATTTGGTAAGGGTTGTGTTCAGAAGGATGAAAAGGGTGGCAGGGGTAGGGGAAAGCATTCGGATTTAGGCCACAAAACTTACTTTGGTTTTGGAAAAACATGGTTGGGCTTAAAATAATTACTACATACATAAGTACGCAATATATGTTGGAGACATCACTAGACTAACTTCAACATAACTCAAAACACATCAGTCTTGAACACCGGTAAATAACAAATATTTGACTCAAAAAGACATTCGATTCATTTTCTTATGTAAAGGAAATGAGAATTTGCCGATTTGCAGAATTCACACTCAAAATTTGCTTCTTTGGAAGTTGTTTGTTGTCATATGCCGCAGAATCCTTTTTCCACAAAATGGACTGTTGCTGTTTGTGGTGGGCAAAACCTAGAAATCAAAGGAATACAAACAAGTTAAAAGAAAAAAATATATATATATTGCCTCTGTCTCTTTTAGCATGCAAGTTACAGCTTCGTCCTCGTCTCTCATAATTGAAACCCCCAGAGTAATTCAGCTCGGATGAATACCTGCATGAAAACAATATACAGGCTGAATTGAAAGCTCAGTGGTGAAAAGGCATCATTGGTTGTTCTGATTATAACCTGCATGGAGTACAGCACGTTTCATCGAGCTGATCAAAAGAAGTCCCACATGTAACCCCTGTCTGACAAAAAGTGTCCTGAAGGTCAGGTTCATGCACGGCAACATGACCATAGAGACACACGGTCAATCAGCTGGTCCCGGTCGTTTAAAGGTTGGAAAACTTAATAATTATGATGTATCAGGAAAATGTTTTTATGTTTCAGTCTGAAGGTTTTGATTTAATTTAGAAGATCCAAAGGGCTTAAAATAATGAAATGGAAAGCAACAAAATGAAACGGTGCAGTGAGGACTACTGAAAGGGCTTAAAATAAGACAAATTAAATGTTCTTCAGAAACCTGGTTCATGGACCTCATCTATTCATAACGCAAAATGGTCCCTTTCAGAGTGTCAAAAGTATCAATACATTGACAAGATAAACAAGATATGAGTTTTATAGGTGCTGGCAGGCAAATTTTGATGCCTTCAGAAAACAAAACCTAACTCTGCAAGACAACAAATGAGCTTATTTTGCACAAGCACACTCTTTTCCCGTTCCTACTATTTTTAGGAGATGCAAGGTACAGTTTCTGGGATGTGCTGATCCACAGAGCAAATATGAGTGTTGCTTTTCAGAGAGATGATATCTGTTGATGCTGTCTGTATCCGCGACACTTGATTGTGAATTTTATTTTTCTTAAGTCTGCTTTTGCTTGTGAGGAAGAGAGGCTGAGGTAACCTGATGACCCACATACAGTATGCACACACATTGGAAGTCCTTTTGTTGGTCTTATTACTTCCAATTGCAACTGTCCGGGCATCAGTCTGTGATGTCATCTCTCTCTGGCTCCCTAAAAGTCAACCGTGATAGGTTTAAAGTATGTGATGTGTTGGTGCATTAGTAACCCACATAAGGACATTTAAACATTTAACCTTTTGATGTGTTGTTAGAATCTACTTTACACTCAAATATTATCAATGATTATTATCTTAAATGTAAATTAAAACTAATATAAAGGTGCTTCACAATCTTCCCTGGTGCTCCTAAAACGCTTAACGGTGCTGAACTATTTTTCCAAAATTGTGTTGGGCCCTTAAATTGAATCGTATGTTAAATTCTATTAATTATACTAATGATGTTTTATTGCATAAGCTCAGTACCATCATTATTTTATACTGGTTCATAGATCATAGTTGAATTAGTAATAATTGTTACATTTGTTGATATTTATTAATTTTAATTTATTACATTTGCTACAAGCAATAACGCTACGCTATGAGACATTCACTTATTTGTCATCTTGCCGAGAAAACAAGTATTTCCCAAAATGTTGAACATTGTCATCGTTGTGTTTTGTGTTCACTATTTTAAAAAATATTTTTGTTTCTCGTAATAACTGTGGAGAGATTAAACAGCAATTCAGGGAAACCAAGAGTCGTGAAGGCTCAGATGTGTGAAACACCTTTAAAAGCAGAGGTTGATGTTGAAGAAGAGAAGCACTATTTCTCTGCCTCTCTTTAATGTTATTCAGACCTCCTTGGAGATTCATCATCACTTACAACCTCAGGAATAGAGAGAATTCCTTGATTTCATTAAACACAGGAACAAGGAGTAAGTGGGAGCAAAGATCAGGCGCTTTTTTTTCCCTCCTTGTTACCGCCAGCCATTCTGACTCAGGTCTTTCAGGAGGACAACTCCTTTCATTTTCTTTCACTAAATCAATACAGGAAGAAGAGGGAATATAGGAGAGCTGAGTGAAGGAGGAATGAATTGTACTTGTCTTCTAATTTATTCTCAATAATTTAAAATATTTTTTCTTGAGTAGCCTGTAGTAACATTAAATCCAATCTTACAATATGCAGAAATCAAATGCTCTCTCTCTCTCTCTCTCTCTCTCTCTCTCTCTCTCTCTCTCTCTCTCTCTCTCTCTCTCTCTCTCTCTCTCTCTCTCTCTCTCTCTCTCTCTCTCTCTCTCTCTCTCATCTCTCTCTCTCTCTCTCTCTCTCTCTCTCTCTCTCTCTCTCTCTCTCCTCTCTCTCTCTCTCTCTCTCTCTCTCTCTCTCTCTCTCTCTCTCTCTCTCTCTCTCTCTCTCTCTCTCTCTCTCTCTCTCTCTCTCTCTCTCTCTCTCTCTCTCTCTCTCTCTCTCTCTCTCTCATATATATTGACTCAACCTCTTTTTGTTCCTCTCTTCAATCTTTCTAGCTATCTTGCTGTAACTCTATGTTAAGGCTATGGCCTAATTAAGACAGAGGCATTATCAATAGACAACAATGTGTTAACAAGACTGAAGGCCTTTGCTTGCTAAGTTTGTATTTTTTGTCTGAAATTGACGCACGTTTAAAAATAAATATGATCTCACGTCAATCACCCACTCAAATTGAAATTGATCAGGGCAAGGGTTCAATGCTAACATTCTGATGTTAAGCAGGTGATATTAACCATGTTCACGTCACAAAGTACAGCTGAGGCTGATGGGATTTTCATTAGTTTTGCAAGTATTCGGTCATTAAAATAAAGTTTTGGACAAATTATATTTTTGACCATGATGATTACTAGATTAAAATGGTGTTGAGATATTTCACTGAACAAGTCAAGACTCTTAAAAAGATGCTGAAGTGAAAAATACATGTTTTAATGAACTATAAATCCTGTCACTCTATTGTTACAGAGATTTTCAAAGAAAGCAACTTCTTGTTCAGTCTCAAATTGTGTCAAAGTTGAAGTCCTTTCAATAATTTCTCCGCTAAAATTTAGCTTGTGTGGTTGGGTACTATTATCTAAGAAAACTGAAGTGTTCCCCACTCTTAACTATTCATTAGTATGACTGCAAAAAACATCCACCTCAACTTATTAGGTCTTATATTCAGCTCAAGACTTACCTTAAAACAAGAAAATACACCTTGATTCTCCTCTTTTTTAAATTAGAACTTTTTAAAGATTTTACAATGCATTTGCTCAGAAATATATCGAGAAATATTTTTAATTAAAGTTTCTTATGACTTAGTTACTCAGATGCAGCAGAAAGGCATCTTTTACCAATGTAAAATAAGCTTAAAGATCAAATGAGGAATTAGTTTTCACAATGAGGATTTCAATTTGTGAGCAGCAGCAGGCTACTATTACAGGAGACACTGATGCACAGTGATAACAGTTGATAATATTATTGAACAAATGAAATTCAATGAAACAGCAGTAGTGAAGGTCAGGGTAGTGAAAGACAATGTGTCCCAGGAGATAAAGGGCTCTGAACTCTGGTCAATCCTGACTGCATGTTGTGTTGTTGTTGTGCTCCTCTCTGCTGTGTGCCCTCTCTAATAAATATGAAATCCCATTTTACTAATCTCATAAACTAATGAATTCTCAGCGCTCAAAGTGTGGGTGACTTTGTAATCAAATCACACAGCTATAAAAACATTATTGGTGTTTGCAGAAATTGCTGAAAATGACGTGTAACATCACAAGTATAAAACAAACAAGTGACACTACTGTGTGGAAAAATCGGATCCAAATCGACAGCAGCCGTCTGACAAATTATGGTAATATTTTAATCAATTTAATGTCAGACTGGCTGCGAGTCTCTGACTCACCCTGGACAAGAAAATCACTTTCCAGAAATGCACTATTGACTTCCATCATTTGCTGCTGCTCTGAAAAAGGATAATTCAGCACATGTCCTTCCTCTGTTTTCGAAACTGTTGCTGGCATGAACAAATTAAATCATAGCACTTCCAAAAATAACATGGCTTCCCCCTGCTTACCTCTCAACAACAACAACAACAGAGCAATCAGAGCTAGACTGAGTGCATTCAGTACACACTTAACAGCACAGTGCTTCCACCCATTTACACTATTCCTTCTATGTTCCCTAATTGTCTCTACAAGACAGGTTAACCCCTACATTTACATGAGTAAATGCTCTTCTCTTTGAAGGAGCTTTCAGAGAATCTAAGCAGCAAAAATAATTTGCATGAAGACCAAATCCCAACACAAAATCCCAATTACTCATCAGGGTTTGCTCAGCTTAAAGGTAATTATCTAAACTAGAGTGCATTACAAACGTCACGTTTGGCTGCAGAATGTGCCAGTCAATTTAGGGTTGTTTGGGATTTTTTACAGGAACTAATGTCTTAATAGCGACTTATAAATGCTGACTGAGACACACATCACATCACTTGCACATCGGTTGCTAGAATAGAACATGATTGTATTAGCTTTTATGAGAGGCTGTACACTGTTATTGAATTTTGGTTATTATGAGGGAACACTGCAGGCTGCCATGTACCCGAAATCAATAGACATTATATTCACAAACAATACAAATCCACACGCACAACATTACTGCATACAATGACTCAAAACACATTAAAAAAATTCAGTTCAACTTCAATAACTCACCAACTCTCCTCAGGCACGAACACGTTCTGTTTGTACAAATACAGTGTTTGAACTGGAAAGTGTGTGTGTGTGTTAGACAGAGCTATCACTAACTCCTACTCTCCTTGTGTTGGTAAGGAGATGTGCTTTAATCTTTTCCAGCTCAATAAATTTGACCCAGAACAGGTATGTCAGCTGGCACCGGCATGGCGGGAGGGCATCACAGTCCCTTCTCTGCCTCCTCAAAAACACCCACCGATGCCACATGCACACAGCAAGCCACAGCACTGCTGATTAAGTTGTGCTGGTCAGGGGTACGTATACAAATGAATCCTCTTTTGCTTTGAATTCAACATGAATATTAGTATAGCCCTTACATGATAAAAGTAAGGTCTTACAATAGTCTTGAGAAACTAGCAAGAGAACGCTCAATTAAAAAAAGAATAGGAATAAGAATAGAATAGGCCTATAGGTAGAATAGGACTATACCTGGGAAGAAACAGGCCAGATCTGTTTTTGTTTAGAATCAGAATAGATCCTGGTAGAATAGGAGCAAATCTAAATAGAAGGATACCAGCTCTGACTAGAATAGGACCAGATCTGTTTTTTTTTTTTTTTACATCTGCGCTTGCGACATGTAAGAGTTCTGCTCCTATGTTTTTTTCAATGACAAGCAGTCAACAATTGAAGAAGTTAAGAAGATGTCCAGCAGTGTCTGTTAAGTGTAGACAGGCAGTAAAGCTGCCTCGGCGCTGTCCATGCCGAGTTAGCTAGCAGCTACCCCGCAGGCTGCTTGGCCAACTGTGCTACCTTGCCTTCATGGAGGACTTTGCGGGGGAAGTGTGGAAAGTGACGGGACAGCAGTTGGGCAAACCGGCGACTTGTCGATGGATGAGCTGGACGTGTCCACCAGTGACTATCCCGGACATCCGGGATGAGAATTGCTGTTCGTATCGCTGCTCCCTCCATGACAGGCTCTTTTTCTGACTCTCCCCTCTTCCCTATTGGGAGCACTGGAGGCTGATGATGACGGATACAGCACCCCGCAAGTCCATCCCCACTGGAGTCTTTCTCCTTCTGCAGATCAGGGCATCATAACAACAGCAGCAGATCTGAAAAGGCATTGCGATGCCGACAGAACAACCTGCACCTGCTCATGGCCTCTTAGACGTCTACCAACAAGAGCTGCTGGCAAGAATTCCTCTTCTGTGGCCTTGCCTCAACTTCAGAACTTAATGGAGGCTGACACTGTCATGCCTTTTCAACACCACAGCCAGAACCTGCCCTTTCCAGACAGCCTTCCCATGATCTGTGGGGAGCACTTGCTCCACACAGCGGTGGAGTGGGCCGTAAGCTAGCTGCAAACAATGTCTACAGATGCTCATCAGATGTGGCAAGCCCGATTATGAAGCCTAGCTTAGTGCGATTCAGCCTGCTAGCCATGAATACATGGATGTCAAGGCTGATTTCAAGGGGCAACACGCTCAGGGCAGAAGGGAACGAAAAAAAACTTCAGGACTCCGCATCTATGTGTGGATAAACCCAGTAGCATGGTCTATGTTTATACTCATAGAATACATAACTAACATTTTGATAATACACTGACTTATGGATAAGTACCTCATACAACCACTTCAAAAGATGTGAACTGTTGCATTAATGACACTGATTCCATGGAATTTTAATTATTGCATAAATATTAATACTAATTAATTATTAATCTAAACATTTAACCAACGGGGACAGTTTTTTCTTTACTATGGAGATATAACTATGTGACTTACCACTGGCGAATTTAAGGTCTTATTCTGCTTTCTGAAAGGTGGGAGGTAGATGAAAACTGAAAAGGTCAATGAAGGAGAAATATTGGAGGATGCAATTACAGTCTGTCATTTGCAAAGTAAACAGACAAAAGGGAAACCAGGGACAAAATGGCAGCATTTTTAAGATTTAAAATAAAGCCTTGTTTTGTTTTCTGTCCCGGCTGCATTGGCATGGTTCACAGATGGATGTCGTTACAGAGCAAAGGGATTAATGCTATCAGGAAAGGAGTAAAAGGGACTGACCAGAGGTAACTGTTACTGACCGACTAACTCTCAAAATAACATTCAAGAATTCTGGAGAATTACCAGAAATCATTACAGTCATTACCTTTTAGCGCATTGCATGACATGCATCCACGGACATCGATTTACTGTACATGTCTATTTTCTCCAAAATATTCAAAGCCATGGCAATTTTATTTAATGTGCTCTTATGTAGAGATGGGTACAAAAACCAGGTAGTAAACGGACCCTGGGGCTTAATTACTTAAGGCTGCAGTATAAAAAACAACTAACAAAAATAAGCGTTGGTATTGGAAAAAATCCTGGGTTTGCAAAATCATCCAATACTAGTTTTTCCTCCTGGATACTTGGTTGCTGATTCCGTTTCTGTCATTTAAATTAAGAGCATATTCTAAACAACTTACATTTTTATGGCCATTTGAATGTGTGAGAGTGTAATCATAATTTATGATCATAATGCTTTGTCTGATACTTATGACAGTCCTAGATCAGAGTGAAATATATTTCATAATCCCCTTACTTTGCTATTCAACAGTCAGGTCTTTGTCGCTTTAAGCGGTCCCTTTAGGGTTTATGGCAGTAAACTAAATCTTAACTGGGAAACAAGGTATTCTCAAGCCAAATTTATATCCTTTCGTCAACCTGCTTTAGCATGAGGCAGGCTGACTTGAATCACTTTAGTTCCTGAAGATTTTCAAACTCATAACATCCAATCTGTTGGGATTTTCTTGTTGACACCCCGAGTCCACAATGATTTCCTGGGTCAGCCATCCAATCCCACCAGACTTCTATGTTTACCCTCCTATTCATCCGGGATTTACACACAAACAAGGCATAACTCTTCCAAAGCAAATAAGGTGGCTATTCCCTATAAATGTGCTTTATGACCAGGATATATTTTAGTGTTTGTCAGAAGAAGATGAGTGAATGTGAACACCCAATTGTGTGCGTGTGTTTTTCTAAACTACAAGTGTCTTTTGTCTTTTTGTCATGCATGTGTTAGTCGCTTTAACACTAACCTTCCATTTAGGAAAAAAAACATGTAGCCAACAATATCTAGCATTATTAGGCACGTTGCCTGTTTGGACTCAAAGGGTTTGCAGGCTTTGGCAATTAAAAAGGTCAAAAAGGCTTTTGCAGGGGACTTGTGATCAACAATGCCTTGTAACAAACATTAGGCAAAGGGGCCTGTTTGACCATGATTCCCGGATCTTCAGGGTGTCTGCAACAACTTGAGGAAACCAGAGAGCCAGTTGAATCCATTTGAAGTGTGATTCAGAGAACTCAATCGTTTTAAGAATGGACGTGCTTGTCGTTCAATGCCATTCATCCCCAGACAGACATCATCTGACAATGGCTCCTGCGCAGTCACAATATGTTAAACAGCAGCCAGTGATGTCAGCTAGTTCACCCCTGTATAGTCTATATGTGATTAATTTCTTCACTGAGAGGGTCAATCAAAGCTCAGCTTTGGGAGAGGGAAATATATGGGATAAGATGGGGAGACTGAGAAAAAAAGAAAGAGAGAAGATGATGGATGGCAACTCAATTCAATTCAATTATTTTGTACAGCCCAAAATCACAAGTCACAAATTTGCCTCAGAGGGCTTTACAATCTGTACACATACGACATCCTCTGTCCCGGAACCCTCACATCAGAACAGGAAAAACCTTGAACAGGGAGAAGGAAGAAACCTTAGGGAGAGCTACTGAGGAGGGATCCCTCTCCCAAGATGGACAGATGTGAGATAAATATCTTTTGTTCTTTCTCTTTGGTTAATGAGTGTTGATTTGTTGTGGTGTTTTGTGATTTTGCCAATGTGTTTTAGGATTTGTTGTTGTGTTTTGTGAGTTGCTGTAGGGTTTTCTTAGTTGTTCTACGGTCAGGGGACGAGCAGGAGGGAGTTTTTTGATCTGCAATGACAGGAGAGTTAAGGTGACAATCCTATGCGATCTACCGAAGATGTATAAAGTGATTCAATGTAAATGGGGTCTTTGTGTATCTGCAGTTGGGTTCTCTTCTTCACCAGTTACAGATTCCATCAGCTCCGACTGGTTCTCATCCTGTGAAGACTTACAGAAATAATATACCACTGTGAGTTTTTTCAGTATTGAGTATTTCATAAAGTGGGGGAGCTGCTGCTGTTCAATCAGAATCCACCACTGGAGGCATTGGGAAAACGTTATTCGATTCACTTCAATTCAACATCTGACTTTCTTAATTTACTGGCCAAAACATGATTCTGCTCCTGAGCCAGAGTATAACTGTGTTGTAACTAAGCTTTTTTATTTTAGTTGGAAGAATTGTATTTGAAAATTTCAGACATTGAAAGAGACTTTCATCAGCCACTAATTGTCCCAATTATCTCCAGCTTCCATCAGACTAAATGCTTGTGATAGAAAAATCTACTGCTACAGATCTTGGTCTAGACATCCATGGTTATTAGTCTAATAACACTTTTCTTTATTCTCTCCAATACACTCTATTAGATTGACTCAAGTTATAGCACTTATACTTTCTGACACATAACATCTACACACATGCATTCATGCACACAGATAAATGTTTCATATATTTGTTCTGTTTCTGTGTTTTTTAAATATATTTTTAAGCAGCTCTATATCTCCATCTCTGTCTTTCACACACTCTCTCTCTCTCACACACCCGGGCAGTGTGAAACGGGGTCTTAATCCATCACTAAAGGATTAGTTATGGACTGATATATCACATGGGAGAGCAGAAGCAGGGATAGAGGGAGTGAGGAAGACCGAAAGAAGAAGAAGAGGTGCAGAAGCAGTGTAGGGTTAAAGAAGAGATAAGAATATTTGGATTATGCACATGAAACGGAGAGATGGATGGAAGAAAAACAAGGAAAAAAGAAAAGCAGGGGGAGGAGGGGACAGATAGAAGCGACATGGAGACAAAGAATAGGAAAATGAAGAGATAGATGAAGATGAGTAAAAAGAGAGTTTGTAAAAGTTTGGAAGAAGGGGAATAGAATAGAAGAGTTTAATATAAAGAAAAGAGAATGGGGGAAAGGTTAGTCCGGGCAAATGGAGAGATGTGTCGAAATGAGAGAGGAAACATGTGGGTGGAAGAAAAAAATGCTGAAAAAGGGGAAAGAGGATTTAGGGAACGAAGGAGTTGAAAGTGAAAAGGCAAGGAATTTGACATTATAATAAGTAAATGACAATATATTAAAACCCTTTTATCAAGAAGGAATGCCAGCTCTAGTCAGTAGAAAGGGGTAGGGAGAAAGACAGCAAATGTGGAATACAAAGAAGCACAGATGAAAGAGGTAAAGATGGGGAGGAACAAATGATGGAGGAAGGGGATGGAGGGAAAACAGCAATGTCCACAACAATGCTACCCTTCCGCATTATGTCTCACCACAAATTTAATTGACATAATTAATCAGTCAAAATTCTGGTGAGGAAGAGCAGGAGGTACAGGGATGAGTGCAGGAGGAGGAAAGTCGGAGAAAGACAAATCATTATGAAACGGTAATTTATTCTGTTCCACAAATAGGTTCGACCTTGGCTGTACTTCACACTGGATTAATCGTCGCCTGTTGAAACAGTGGGCCTGTGTGTGTGCTTCCATGCATGTATAAGTCAGCAAATGTGTGCCTCCAAGCATGTATGGATGCTGACATGTGGACAAAACTGTCAGTTTGTGGGTGGAAATGTAAATGATGTGAATACAGTTGTGCCTTTGAGCAAACAGGGTGTGTGTGTGTGTGTGTGAATGCGTGTCCCCATTCATTCACGTCGAGAGAGTGCCGTATTTCGGCAGGCGTAATCAGCCAGCGGATTGGTGTGAGCCGTCACTCTGTTTTGACAGATTTGAATGCCAATCACAAGCTCAGGAGCCTGAGAATAGATTCATCAGCAGCCCTCACTAAGTTCAACTCTTTTCCTTCTGCTAAATCTATTGCTTCTCCTTTCAATCAATGTCTCTTTCCAGCGTTTTCAATCTGTCTCTAGTATTGCTATTTCGAAACACAGTTACAACACATTCAATGCATATGACAGAACCACGGCAGGAGGCAAGACCATGGTCCAGGTATAACCAGGATCCACGGAAACCTGCGAGGGGAGAAAGCACAAAGACTCCAGGGAAGAAGCAGAGTTAATAATGAGCATTAATGGGACATGAATTCATACAGAATTATGTATCAAATTACAATATGCAAACAATTTGACAATGTGAAAGGGGTCGCTCGTAGCGATGAAGCTATAGAGACTCAGCTGAATCTGCAGCTTCCCTACACTGTAAAAAAGAATTTGAGGATTTAGTGTATTCAGCTCATTTCTCTAAGTCAGTTCAACTAAAGTGTAGGGTGTACTTGAAATATAAAGTTCAACTGTGCCCAACTAATCACTACAGTGTAGGCAACACAGATTTCCCTGCTGACTCAACTGTGTGTGTGGCCCCTGCAAAAGCATGTCGGTAACCCCACACAGTAAACAACGGCTGCCCATCTACAAAGTGACATGCCCTAAAGAAAACTCCATTTTGGATGAGGAGTTGCCAAGGTAAGAACACCTGCTTGTATTCATCAAAATACTTGTTAAATTAAGTGTTGAATAGGAAAACTTGATAAATCTTACTCACGGTTTGCAAAGTATACCTTGTAGCAGTAGTTTTTAGTGACTTAAAAATACATTGTGTATGGCCAAGTTTAGCTAGCAGTAGTAGGCTAACGCTAGTTAGCTATTGTAGTTAAGAAAGCTAAACTATAGATTTTGCGTTTTATTCCCTATTGCTGCGTGTGTGATTTTCAGCTCATAAATCGTTGAATAAATAAAGTTATTTATCATCTTTTTGGCTTTGTTCTGTAGTACAGAGGGGGGGCTCATTCGCGGGCAAAGCTTTGTCACGTGAGCTCCGAGCATGCATTATTCTCCGATACACCAGAGGGCGTTCAAACAAAATGTCCTGTGAAGTAGCAAGAAGACAATTGTAACCGGCAAAACCAACCTGGGGCCAACCTGTTTCTAAATCTTCTAACAAATAATTTGCCTTCTTTGTATAATCCCAAAACATGTTAATAGTACTTTTATTAGTGGACTATGGCAGTCACGTCTAAAAAAGTATTTTTCTACCCGCCCTCACGTCCTTTTCTGGCGCTATCGCCGGTTTCACTACGGTGACCATAAACCACTGATGCAACGCTTTTGCTGAGCTTTCGGTCCGATACGATAACCTTACATAAGTAACGTTAGTTAAGATAGCTTAATGTGTATTTATGTAGCTGTTATACCACTCCAAAAAGCGGAACAGAATTGCATAAGTGCGAGTTTTACACGGAACGTTTTGGCAGCACACAAGTCATTGTCTTAGCACGGCTAACGGTTAGTTAACACTCAGTTTACCACGATCTGTTTCTAAATGTATGCCGAAATGGTTCAACTGGAGTCTGGTTTGTATGTGGATAACGTTACACTTCAAACTTTAATTTACTTCGGTATTACCCGAACGTGTCAGTTAGCGAGCGGTTCAAAACCAAAATATAGCCGGTCTCCTCTCAGCTTTCAAACCGCCTCCCACTGCAGAATGCCGGTGTTTAACGCTGCAGATATGCATCCGTCCGTTATCCTCGTGACAATACCGACGTGCTTGAGCGCCGCTAAAGTGTGCCTTCACGTGTGCTTTTCACTCAGTTGTGCCTTTCCTGTAAAATGACTGTTCACTGTGAAATAAAATGACTGTTCACTGTGAAATAAGTTTTAAGTTATTACCGTTTCCAAATACTTGGTGTATAGATAAATCGAAACACAGCTTTATAGGTAAATGTATTGCTGTGGCTGTTCATAGTTTTGGTCCATGAATGACTGATACAGACACACAGAAAGCCTTTTGTAGTCGTGTATAGCTTTAAGTATGGAGATCTCATTCTGACTTGACTTTCTTTTTCTTCAGAGCTGGAGGCTGCACAGAGGTTTTTGGAACAACCGGTCCTGTGAGTCACATGAATTGGTTCTGCAAGTTCTGTACATTTTTTTCAGCTAACCAACGCAGCATAATAAGGCATTACAAGCTAAAACACGGACACTATAATAGGTCTTGCCCCTTGCCTTGCATCTACAATGACTGTGTGTGCTCTTTTAAGACACAGGTTGCTCTTAGAAATCATTTGTTGAAACATGAATCAGTGGGTAATCAGTCTCAGCCAGCTGTTGCCCGTGAATCTCAGTCCAATGTTTTAACTCATCGACTGCAGTGTGAATTGTGCAATTTTTCTGAGCCATGTACTCTTAAGCAATACTTTCTTCATTTGGGAACTCATTTGAAAAGTAAGGAAACTGTCAGCTGTCCTTTTGAGCACTGTCAATTTAAGTCTGGTGTGTATTCCACCTTTACTGGGCACAAAAGTCGATATCACTGTGAATCTGGAATTAAAAAAATAAGACCTGAACTAATTAATGATCACAGTCCAGCAGAAACCAGTACTGACCAAGTAGGGGATGTGGGTTCGGTAGATTTTGATAACCCTCCAAATGATGACAGTGACAATGAAGAAAGTGGAGAATCTGTTAGGCATCGACTTGCATCTTTATTCCTACGTATGCAAACAATTCTGCATGTATCCAAGTCAGCTACACAGGAAATAGTTAATGAACTGTATGATATAGGTGTTTTAGCAGGAGAATTTAGCAATAGTTTAATTGAAAAAGTGCTACGAGAACATAATTGCAACACTGACAACACTGTTCTAACTGTGGTAAGGGAAACACTTAAGGAAACCAATCCTCTTTGTTTACTTTCAAAGACAGGACCTTTTGGCACTGATTACAAGAGGTCATTGTTTTTCAAAAACAATTTTCCTGTCATTGAGCCAGTGGAATATATTTTAGACAATACTGCCAGGAAGAAGACATTTGTATATGTCCCCATTTTAAGTGTTTTAACAGAGTTACTCAATAGAAATGATATTTTAGAAAAAGTATTAATTGAAGAATCAATTACAACGCAGTCTGGTAATTTTAAAAGCTTTCGTGACGGCTTATTCTTCAAAGACAATCCATTGCTATCCAGAGAGGAGCTATCGATTGCTATTGGCCTGTACTCCGATGACTTTGAAATATGCAATCCTTTAGGTACATCTAGAAAAAAACACAAGGTGTGTGCTGTGTATTGGGTTATAGCCAATTTGCCTATCAAATATCGGTCATCTCTACAATCTATATATGTTGCAGTGCTGTGTAACAGTAATGATGTTAAAACATTTGGCTATGGGAAAATTCTTGAGCCACTTTTAAAAGACATACAGGTACTTGAGAATCAAGGTCTGTTCATCCAGAGGTTAGGAGCAAGCGTCAAAGGAACAGTGCTGTTTGTTTCTGCTGATAACTTAGCAGCTCATTCACTTGCAGGCTTTCAAGAATCATTCACTGTTGATAAATTTTGCAGATTTTGTTCAGCCAGTCGTAGCAACATTCAGACAACTGAAGTAAGGAGTGGGTTATTTCCCCTCAGGACAAAAGTGACTTATGAGGCAAATGCTTTGGAGGTTGAACAAAATCAAAATGTACAGAATGTAAATGGTGTTAAAAGGGATTCTGTTTTGAACAAGTTGACTTACTTTCACACAGTTACGGGGTTCCCACCCGACTTTCTGCATGACCTCTTAGAGGGAATAGTGCCGGTTGAACTAAGCTTGTGCCTGAGCAAGTTGATCTCAAATAAGTACTTCACATTTGATGAATTAAATTCTGCTATTCAGAATTTCCCATACTTATTCTCTGATAAGACCAACAGGCTCTACAGAATACCCCCAAGTTTCAAAAAAAATGGAACAATTGGTGGAAATGGACATGAGAACTGGACTTTGTTAAGATTGCTGCCATTGATCATAGGTGAACGAATCCCAGAGAATGACAAAACATGGGGTGTGCTTCTTGAGTTGAAGGACTTAGTAGAACTCTTGGCATCATCCTCTTTCACAAATCAATCACTCTGCTATTTGGAAGAGAAAATCTCAGTCCATAGGCAATTGCTCCTTGAGGCCTTCCCTGACTATAAACTAAGGCCAAAACACCATTTCATAGAACACTATCCTTACCTCATCAGTTGCTTTGGACCTTTGCTGGACTGTTGGACAATTCGCTTCGAAGCAAAGCACAGCTTTTTCAAAAAAGTTGTGCGTGATGTGAACAATTTTAAAAACATTCTGCTAACATTAGCCACAAGACACCAGCATATGTTGGCCTACTTCCTTGACATGCCCAGCCTTTTTAAGCCACCAGTGGAGGTTGGCAGTGCATCTCTGGTTTCTCTGGACATTCTGGATAACTCTGTCAAACAGGCCATCAGACTTAAATACAAGGATGTTAAGACTGTGTCTCTTGCATCTAGTGTCATTCTACATGGCACTAAATACTCTGAAGGGATGTTTGTTTCTCTTGGGAGCACAAGCGGACTGCCTGATTTTGCTAAACTTCTCAAAGTACTGATTGTGGGCAACAAGGCATTATTCATCGTTGAACGCTTTTCAGCCTGGTACATGGATCACTTCAGATGCTATGAACTCACTAGGAAGCTTTCCACAGACCTTGAGGTTGCAGACCCAGAAGAACTGAACAACTTCAACCCACTGGCCCCTTACATGGTGCAAGGAAGACTGATGGTCTCACCCAAGGTGTTTTTACTTCACTGAGGTAAAATTTTATTGTGAAAATGTTTGTTGTGTTAAATCCTCGTTAATACGAAATTGAAAACTAATTTTTTGTTCTAATAATATTCCTCTTCTGTTTAGCCAGCATGTTGCTTCACGTCATTCTTGCGGTTGATGACATCCGGAGGGTCCAGATCGAAACTCTTCCAGAGACAGTGGATGAATTAAAGACTATACTGAAGAGCAAGCTCAATCTAGAGGATGATATTATTATCCAGTTTCAAGATCCGGAGTTCAACAATGAGCTCTGCAACTTGACTGAGATGTCTGAGTTACCCAAAGAGAGACCAAGGCTTAAGGTAATACTAAAGGAACCACCCAATGCACCCCCCTCTGTATCCTCATCAGAAGCTGGTTGTTCTGACACAGCCAGTTGGTCCTCAGCATCATCGGGAAGTTCTCAAACATCCATTCGTTCCAAGCACTGGCCCTACCGTTTTATCATACCCACTTTCCCTTATGATGTTGAACTTAAGCTCAGAAAAGGAAATGAGGCTTGTGAAAAAGATGGTTCCCTACTTACTGTGAATGCTGCAATGAAGAGAGACATACTTGACAGAGTAGGACATGCTATGTATGAGTACAATGCATATCCAACATCAAAACAAATTGAGGATGTTGCCAAAGCCCTTGTTGAAAAGCATCCCTGTTTGAAAGAGCCAGGGTCTTCACATGGCTGGTACTGTTGGAAGTTTAGCCTCACTTTTAAGATGGGAAACCTCCGTCAGAAGTACCGTATCGCTGGATGCCCAGAGCTTACTGTCAATCAAAAGAGGTCAACAGACACATCAACTGGTAACAGGAAAATTAAGAAAGCCAAACGGTCCGAAATCAACTTCTTGCCAGACATTCCCGAAGGGAGGTCTCCAGACTCCCTTGAAACTGAGAGATTAACTCTGATAGAGGAGATGAAGAAAAAGAAGAGAGACAGGAAAATGATGGATGCTCTGATGGAGAGCACCTTTGCATTGCGAAGGAAGGAGATTGTTGATGGAGAGCCTCCTGTCTCTGAAATCGAAGATCGATGGCCAGCACTGTTTTCAGAAAGACAGGTAATTATTTTGTACATAATAATTTATTTATTTATATATATATATATGTCAGCATTTTATGTTTATTGACTTAGGAATTTGTTATTTTTTGCATTTTTACTTTTAGTCATTATTCCCAAATGCAGAATTTTATATTTAAATGGCTTGTAAGAGCCAAAGCCAACCAAATATTTACCTCTTTCCTCAACCTAATATACTAAGCTACCTACCTGCACTATTTACCTTTTCTTTAAATCATCCAACCCTCTTTATACTTACTGTCATACTGACCTACAGAGAATAATCCAAGCAAATCTTAACTAATTTACATAATTAACTTTCATCACACTACCCAATCGCTGACCTTGCTTTCTTTGGTCCTAAGGGACAATGTTGATGAAGTGATAGAGCTCCGTTTCATAATGTAGTTCTAGGCTGCTCTGTATGTAGACTATAATAATATATCACAAGGCTCTGCGTTTGTATGTATGTATTTTAGCCATGTATGTGTGTTTTATGTTTGGAAACCACTGACTAATCATTTGTTTTACTCCTCAGATAAGTGCAGAATTTATGCGCTTGGTTTCCTCTGATCTCCACCAGTCTTTCTTTGATGGACTAGACAAATATGTCCCAAAACTGCTGGAGATGTACAGAAAACGAAGTCAAAGCTGTCCTGACCTGCGCAGTCTGCTTCATCCCCTTGATGAACAAGTAAGGATAGCCTGATTTTACCTAATCCTTTGATCACATCCCTAAACCATCAGCAAAAAGTAACATTGTGTCACCTGTATATAAAGTGTCAGTCATTGTCAAATCTAATGTGATGGAAAGCTGTTACTGCCATTGGCCTATATGCAGTCTCAGGTTTACTGGGTCGGATACAAATCATGTTGTCTCTTTAATTTCATGGAAAACATCTTGAGACAACATGGATAATGGGTATGAAACAATGCACTACTTACTATACATGTAGGTCTATACAGATGACTGCTGTGTTTGCTGTCAAAATCAAAAATCACCTCTATACACTACTCAGGTTGTTTTATTCATCTGGCATGTAATATTGTAATATGACTATAATAAACTGTGTAGACAAAATACAGACAAAAGGACGAAAACGTCCCCATTGAAACCCATTAAATTATTGATCCCACGGCCATTACAGCATATAGTCACGCGTTCTATGATATATGGCTATCAAAAAATACATGCACTGAGCATGCAGAATATATATATATATATTTTTTTTTAATAAAAACAGTGGCATTATGTAAACAAACATAAGGTTAGAATTCTGAATATGAATGAATATTTGGTAGTCCTGATCAGGACTAGTTAAAAAGAGATTTAACTCTGTGAAAGTAGAAAATAATATTAAGATAAGATTTTATGGCAGTTTTGTGACGCAGACATGTTTGTCCTTAGAAGAGCAGAAGTGAGGCTCAAGGGTTAAATAATACTGTTAAGATTTACCATAAACTATATTGTGTCATTTTCCCCCTTGATCATGTTGGGGCATATGAATATATCGTCAAGCTACAGGAGCCCAGCAAATGGCCTGGTTCTCTATTTACTTCTTACTGCGCATGTGCACCAAATAAGTTCGCTGAATTCAGGTTTCAAAATAAAACATGTATTTAATAACAAATGCAATCTGAATTAACTATCGATAGTAAAATGCTCTCGAGAACAGCTTTCACACACACTCCAAACAGGAAGCTTGTTACCTGAAGGACGAAATGTGATGAAGAGACTGAAATAATCATTTGAATCTCCTTTCATAGTCCGTAAAATATCTGTCTCAAATACTATTGGCTAAATCCAGCTGACTCCTCCTAGCCTTAGTCAGCTGACTCCCTCAAACAAAGCTCTTTATACTGCAGAAAAGACAGGGGGGTCAAATCGTCATAAAAACTGCAGGTGAGCCAATCGGTGTTACTCAAACATTTGATCATCTTGGCCACTGTCCTGAACCAATCGATGCCTTGCTTTTATTTACAACCATTTGGCTGTACTCCGATTCCTCTCTCTCCAACAGCCCTTCCGGTGCCTTCACAGCTGGAGACGTCCTTTGAAGCTCATCTCTGCATTGTCCTCTCCGCATTCCTGCTGCCTTTTATGACTCTCTGTCTTCCTGTCTCCAATGCTCCTCACTTCATGTCGAATGAAGATATCCCTAGATATTCTCTAAATCTGACCCTATCTGACCTTTTATACTTCCTTTCTTACAGTGTTCAATACTTCAGTGTTTAATACTTTTATGGCTTATACATATAGCTTAATACATTCAATGTGTCAATATACTGTAATATAATATCCTCTATCTGTAAACCTCCTGTAAACATACTACATTTCATAGATAAATATATTGCAACTCTTTAACCCATGGTAACATTCTTATTATTTTGACACTTCTATTCACCATAAGAGGTGCTAATAATCATACTAAACTACTTCTAATACTAAAATCCTACTAATTCTATACTTAAATACTGAAATCCTCCACAAATCCCCCCTAACACACTCTTCAGAGTGTGTTACCTTTATGGTCTAAGAGTGAGTTTCCCCAACTAAACAGTCATATCATCAGTCTTTAAAATTCATCCTCATCATCTATACCTAACCAATTTCCCTACATCTTTGTCTCACTAAGCACAGTATCAATTAACCCCTGTAAAAGTCTACGAATGCAACGGCATCAACAGAGGACAAGGATTGTAGCTGATGTGAGCGGCTCTTTTCGGGATGCTGGTTGGTCCAGGTAGAGGACATCTTCAGGATTCATCCTGTACAATGAGGAATAGAAAGAACAATTTCTGAGAAGCTTGTCTGCTCACTTAACAAAAATTATACTTAATTCAATGTATCTTTAAATCCCAATTTTACCCTATAAAACAAAAAATCCCAAAACAAACTGACAAAACAATATACAGTCAATTTTTAAAATTTCAATATCTCACCGGATGTTTTCAGAAGTCCATCTGGACTCAATCAGGTCCTTCAGAATCCCAGTGAAGATGATCAGGAACTGTGTTGTTCAGAATGAAAGTACTACAAGCAAATCCAAACATTTTGCACACCTGCTAAAATCATATTTAATGCCATTCTGTTCTACAAGGCCATTAAACTAGTCTTATCTACCAGCTCATGAAGTCCCACTATGGCATCACGAGTGAAGTTTATAAAATACTGCTGGTTACAGTAAATGTAATTAATCCTACTGATATCTTCATGGGTTTGATACCCTTCAAAAGAAAACTGATTCTAAACCTGTTTATATTTAATTTCCTGGCTTTAAATTAAGTAAGCACCCCCCTTGGTACCCTTATGTCATCTATGTAAACTTCTCTAAAATGGATCTCTCATGGTCCAATCCAACTTGTTGGCACCTATGGACCTCATCCACAGCCAGCTACCCGGTAATACAATAGGAGACTGCTTTCTCCTGTCAGCAGCTGCCTCTATGTTCATCACCTGTGAAAATAAAACTTAAAACATGTTAGTTAACGTCTTTGTATCTTATTGGTCAGCACCAAACAATCGAAAGTCTAAATGTTAAATCAAAATTAATTAAAATTGTGAACTAAAGTTAAAATAAAAAAATTACAAATGTCGGATCAGAATCAAAATCAACTATTTCAGTTAAAACACTGAATCACAATAAACAACTGTAGGATACCAATTGAATTACAACTGGAGGTTAAAATATTGGATCAAACTAAACTTACTAAACTAAAGTTGAACTGTTGAATTGAAACTAAAATGAATAATTTAAGTTACAATTAATATTACCAATGGCTATTAAAATACTGAATCAAAACTAAGAGCAACAATCTAAGTAAATGCAAATTAAAATATAGAGTCCAAAACAATGATATCACAAGTTTATCACCAAAAACTCACCTTATTGTAATGTATCTATCAATCTACTGGATGACTAAGTATTTGGTAGTCCTAAAGTAATTACTCCTTCAAATAATAGGTGGTGAAACGTTCTGTAGTTCTATAATTATTTCACCTCTAGGTTTTCTGGGTAGTGGAGTTTACTGTAATTATCATGCAATTACACCTCCAAACCGCTAGATGTCGAAGTTATCTTCTCTTCTTCTATGGTGTTTTCCTCAAAAAACTGGCGCGAAAACGAACAAAGAAGCTAATGCTACTAGCGGCTATTGTTATTAGCTTGAGCTACACGGTCAAAACGTATCTTCAGCACACACAAAGCACCGTAGTCTCAACTCTTACAATATGCCACATTCACACACCTTCTCAAACTAGTCCTGGCCGTGGCTTCTCACCACCATACCGGATATTATAATCAATAGTCTCCTATTTCACGATCTAAGGTAGCACCAGAACTGCAATCAGTCTCCAGCTTACCATATCATTCACACAACACAATGCTATCTTAGCACTGCAACCCAATGCAACGACTAAATACACAGTTTCATGTATTGTTTCCCCTTTAGGTTTTATCATAACGTAGCAGCCAGTCTCTTCGATTTAAGTAGTTTAACGCCTGTTCACTAGACCCAAAAAACGAGCAAAACAGTTCGCAGTTCGCCTAGCTCAACACTAAACCCACGAAGTCTTAACTACGCCTTCCAGTTCGCCATAGCTTACAAACTCTCTGCTACTCTTCTAAGAGCTCAACCCCACGTTAGCCACCCCTAATTGTCTAAGATACACAGTTAGTACCATGCACTATTTCCCATCATTACAATTAACTTAACGCAGCGGCCAGCCTCTGCAGCAGTTTAAGCGCATGTTCACCGGACCCGAACCTCATGCACGTCCATGCGGATAATTCAGTATCGCCCAATTACACACCCTGTTCAACCCGAGATCGTAGCCCCACAAATCTATAATTTATTCCCTCCCACACTTAAGAGTCATCAGTTCCTCAGACCCGAAACTGCCAATGCAAGACCTGAGGGGACCGTCGCCTTGTCCTCACGTAACCCTGCCTCTTAGCTTCAGTTCGCCCGAAAAACCAAAGCCCAGAACTTCGACCGCTTCTCAAGCTTCTTTCTAGCTGCTTAGTTCCAATAGCTAATACTATAGCGTGATCAATGCTACTTCATCAACATCCCCCTCTCCCGGGGTTACCTGCACATCAGGCCTCACCGGTAGGATTTCGCAACAAAGAACAACGTGTAATCAAAGCACACATATGTTCCTAATTCAGCTTGCAGATGCTATTCATACAGAGTTACAACCACTTTAAAGTTAAATCAATACAGTTACCAGTTGTCTGCGGTCTCCTCTCCTCTGTCCAGCTTCCAGTAACGTAAATCATGCAAACACTTCCTCCTAAGATTTCCTATTCTACCTAAACAGATTTCTATTAAAACGGCTCTGCTCACCTTATGTTTGCGAGATCTCCGGAAGTGTCTACCCATCTCACGTCATGTCAGCCTTCTCAGAGTCGAATATTCAAAGCCCCTAATGTCCCTTTGTCCCTTCGTGGTTTCCAAATTGTTGGGGCATATGAATATATCGTCAAGCTACAGGAGCCCAGCAAATGGCCTGGTTCTCTATTTACTTCTTACTGCGCATGTGCACCAAATAAGTTCGCTGAATTCAGGTTTCAAAATAAAACATGTATTTAATAACAAATGCAATCTGAATTAACTATCGATAGTAAAATGCTCTCGAGAACAGCTTTCACACACACTCCAAACAGGAAGCTTGTTACCTGAAGGACGAAATGTGATGAAGAGACTGAAATAATCATTTGAATCTCCTTTCATAGTCCGTAAAATATCTGTCTCAAATACTATTGGCTAAATCCAGCTGACTCCTCCTAGCCTTAGTCAGCTGACTCCCTCAAACAAAGCTCTTTATACTGCAGAAAAGACAGGGGGGTCAAATCGTCATAAAAACTGCAGGTGAGCCAATCGGTGTTACTCAAACATTTGATCATCTTGGCCACTGTCCTGAACCAATCGATGCCTTGCTTTTATTTACAACCATTTGGCTGTACTCCGATTCCTCTCTCTCCAACAGCCCTTCCGGTGCCTTCACAGCTGGAGACGTCCTTTGAAGCTCATCTCTGCATTGTCCTCTCCGCATTCCTGCTGCCTTTTATGACTCTCTGTCTTCCTGTCTCCAATGCTCCTCACTTCATGTCGAATGAAGATATCCCTAGATATTCTCTAAATCTGACCCTATCTGACCTTTTATACTTCCTTTCTTACAGTGTTCAATACTTCAGTGTTTAATACTTTTATGGCTTATACATATAGCTTAATACATTCAATGTGTCAATATACTGTAATATAATATCCTCTATCTGTAAACCTCCTGTAAACATACTACATTTCATAGATAAATATATTGCAACTCTTTAACCCATGGTAACATTCTTATTATTTTGACACTTCTATTCACCATAAGAGGTGCTAATAATCATACTAAACTACTTCTAATACTAAAATCCTACTAATTCTATACTTAAATACTGAAATCCTCCACAATCACCTTTTTTCATTTTGAGAGAGCAGCCATGTCCCATCTAGCATGTACCTGATTGTGATGTATCTAAATCTGTTTCAAACCACAGTTAGCTTGTCAAATGCAAAGTGACACAGGAGCAGCCCCAAGTGTTGTCAGAAATAAGTAACATAGGTGTGCTTCATTGCTTAAGTACAGTAGTCACAGTTTGTCTTCTGTTGTTGTGTGTTGAGACTTCAAACCAGAAGAGAAGAGCAGCTGCTTTACTTGGACTGCCATATCATCTGAGGGAGGACTCCAACAGATTCATCTCTGTCTGTGAGGTGTGTGGCATGTGAAACTCTACTACAAATATAAGACAGAAAGCTAAAGAACTGTCATTTTAACATTTTGTTCATCAAACTATGACATAATAATTTACTTACTAACCACTGAACATATTGTGTAATAGATGTAAAAGAAAGCTTGAGTCACAGATGAAAAAGTGCAATTTTAAACCTTTTTTCCTATCATGATGTGATGTTTCCCTTGTCTTAACAAAGTTTTATTAAACTTTTAAAAGCATTCGAGCCAATATCAAATTAATGTCTAGTGTTATTCCAGCTATTGAATGTGCTATCATTCAGTTTTATTCTGATGGCAGGTCCAAATTTGTGTTTTGATTACCCATTTGGTTTATGTTTCACACTAAGAAAGATATTCAAACCCAAGACCCCATGTTTTTGTATCTATTCTAATTGCCTTATGCTTTATTTATTACACATTTACTACAAATTAAGTCTTTAATGTTTGGCATTTTCAGAACTTTTAAGATTTCTAAGATGTTGAAATGTGCAAATGACCATGACCAGTTATTCTTATTTCTCTCATCCTGACAAACGAGAAGTAGTATAAATACAGAACAGTGTCCTGAGCATGCGCTGCCCCAAACAAAGCTTTTCTCCAGAGATCACTGAGATACCCTATTATTAGTAAAAGGAAAAAACATCTCTGGCCATGGTCACTGCAACGACGGACAATGTCATCCAGAACAATTATTAAACAATACATAGTAGAATAAGCTAGGCCTAAGCTACACAAATACTTAAATGTATTGTTGTAGTTATTTTTATGGAATTTGTCAAAACAAAAATGGGAACAGGAGAATACCACCTACTACTAGACTTACAATAAATTACATAGACATATCTATATCCTAGTAACTAATATCTAGCTGTCTCAAAGTAGGACTTTGCTGTTAAGGTTAAGTGGCACTATGTAATTTGGTGTTATGCAGAATGTCTCATAATGCTGCCTTTGTTGTCTTGTTTTTCCCAAAACCAAAGTAGTAAATGAGGTTTAGTTTAGTGATGGTACATGGTTAGCTACTAAATATTTCATTGTGATTTTCAGACTACCAGTTCAGAAGTGGAAGCAACCAAAGGAATGGACATTGGCCTTCTCATTCTCACAGAGGACGGTGGAAGTCAGAAACAGTTGCTGGAAAAGAACATTGTTGATGTCGCTGTTGTGCTGGAGGAACGCATCATTCTGCACGAGCAAAAGGATGTTGCCAGAGCCTTTGCAACACTGATGGGACTCCTTTACAGCCTAAACATTGACTATCCCAAAGGACTGAAGTATACTTTTGAAGTTATACAAAAGGTTTTCATGGGCATCGGCAGTGGCAATTGTTCAGCCAAAGTGAATGGACTCCGAAACAGGATGCTTCAAGCATAAGGAAAGTGGCTAAGTTGGCCAAGTTAATGGCAGCTATCACTGTGGTAGATGGTCTGCTACATATGTCATACACTAAAACACACTCAATCTCACACATCATAAACACCACAATGCCCACATACACATCACATAGTTAGAACACTCAACACCTGATTAAGAAAACTAAGAAAAAAACAAAAACAAAGGCCTGTTTCAGTTCCTATAGTTAAAAGTTATTGTTATTGTTATTGCTAAAAGATTAGCCAGAGCTCCTAATAAAACGTTGTGCTCCATCGTTAATAGTGCCATCATTAATGGCTTACCTAATCATTTCTAACAATGGTGTGTAAGTAAAACCAACAAAACATGTAAATCATCACAAACACGCTGATTTAAGGAACTATGATGCTGGTATGCATCTGTAAAGCTTTATATTCAAACATTGTGATATTTTTATTTCAATAGATTTTTTTTGTTGCTACAACTGGCTGATGTCTTTAATTGTAACTTCATAGATGCTTCTCCATTTAAGTTACAGAAATAAGCAACCTTTAATCTGAAGCTAATTCCCTGATGATCTTTTAGAAAAACCCTAAAGGTCATATAATAAAAGCTCCAAACACTCTTGTAAAATAAATATTCAATTTACTGCAAAGAACAAAAAATATTTCTAACCTGTTCCCATCACAAAGCCAAACACAATTGGTAAGAGCCATATCTTCTTGCTTTTTTTATGACCCCAACTGGACCTTTGCTGTCAGTTACCGTGTATTTCTCTTTATTAATGTTATCTTCCATTATTGTATTTGCGTGCACAAGGCATTTCTATTTTCTTGTATCATTCAAATCAAGAAAGAACATACATTATTATTGGTTACAGTTCTATTGTGTCTGCTTGAATGACAAAATAGAGTTGCAACTTGGGAAAGAAGTTGAAAATATATATTTTTTGAATGAAATAAAATAGCCATTTGAATGCTCTTTAATGTCTGTGAATTATTTTTATTTGTACTGTTAGAAAAAAGAGGGTTAACATGTCTGGGAAAATTAAGCAGTTTAATTTTGTTGAATGAACTTAACATTGAAATTAAGATGAACTATACCTTTAAAAAGTAACCTGGCTGCCTTAAAATGATAAGTTCATTTAACAAGATGCTGAGTGAGGTCAACTTGTATTACTATATTTGCCCTACTAAAATTTATAAATTGATCCAACAAGAAGATTAGTTCAAACAACTATTATTTTCATGTTTGTACAGCTCAGGATAACGGTAATAGTTTGTTGGTTATACTAGTCATTCTTTGTTGTCTCAACTAGGATTTAGGCTTGTACAACCTAAAATGTCTTGTTGGTAGTACTAAAAAACTTGTTGGTTAAACTTTAAGTTTAAAGTTGATGGGACTATTTTTTAGCTTCCCCCTTGTCAGCCCAACTATTTATTCTTAGTTTAATGAACTCAGATTTGAAGTGCAAACAATTGAAGTTTCTTAGCTTGCCTAACTCAACATTTTAAGGCAGCCAGGTTACTAATTATTTTAAGTTGAACAAGCTTGTTTTTTTTTACAGTGTAGGCTTTAGTGAGTTTCAGCTCATTGTTAAGCTGCCCCGCCCCCAACTTTTTGGTTTTGGTTCACTCTGACTGCTCTCATAGAATCATTTCATCCGCAGCAGGCAGCAGTTTTCAGCAAAAAGCTCCTAAAACCCACTGTTTGTTAACTGCTCAGCACCAAACACCAAACTGTCGCTTTGATGCAGAGCTCTTTCCCCCTGCTCCCACTGTTGCTCCATGTTACACCACATATGGTGGCACATTTCCAGTAGGAGTGAATGTATTCACACATAACGTGTACTAGGCACAGGCTTTTGGGGGAAAAAAAGCATCAATGAAAAAAAACACTTTTTTTAAAAATATAATAAACAATATTTGTATCATAATCAGACAAAAGCAATCTCACTACCTTGATGGGAGTAAACCAGTTTTCTGCTGGCCAGTAAATTGTGTCATAATGACCAAGTGGCGGCTATACCTTAATTTAAAGCAGATGATGGTTTCCTACTGCATGATGCTTTATTAATAAGCAATTCAACAGATTTCTTCAAAACATTTTTTTAAATGTTTCATACAGCTCTTTAAGGATTCGTTAATATAGATGTTAATACAGCTATCATATCATTTCTGTGTAAATCTGGCTAAGACCCCAAACTCTGCATAAACTATGGAACAATATCATTGTTAAATTAAAATACAAAATTGTTCGACAAAACTTTAGCCCATAGATTAGACCCATCCAGACAAAACTGGGTTTCGTAAAAAGAAAAAATTAGCAGCAGAAAATGTCAGAAGATTGCTACATACAGTATTTTCTGTTTCCAATTCAATTTGATCGTCTGCTGTAATATGTATCGATGCAAAAAATGCATTTGATCAATTGGAATGGAATTTTCTTTGGTTGACATTTAAACGGGATTTGGAAAACAATTTGTAAATGTGTTAAATAACTATATCACTAGCCTTAAGCTCAAGTAATAACTGGAAACTATTTATCATATATATATATATATATATATTGGGTAGATTTAATTATTTTTGTTGTGTTATTTTTTTGTTATTCTTATATTCCAATTTTCCAACACTTCAATCTCTCAATCAATGTTTTCCTTAAGAGTTCTTATAAATGTTTTCGGTTTCAATTAGTGCTTTTTAGAAGCATTCCGTCAGTCATTTTGAGGAGACAAACAGAGTCATAATTTAAACTTTACATTTTTATTTTGACGGGAGGCTTTAATGAGACTAAGATCTCTATGTACTTTTAATTGAAAGACGTACAAACTTAAAAAGTGTTGAAGTTTCAGTGACTGATGAAAATCACAGAGGAAGTGGCAGTGGTCTCAGTTTCTGTTCTGATGGGAGCCTAGTAGACCAGCAGTCACTGCAGTTACAAGATGCCGTTTTGAGTTTAAAAAGGCCATCTCATTTAAGAGAAAGTCTCTCTCTGCTTAACTTTATTTTATCTGTAACACTTTGCTGTCTACCTTCATGTTCACCCAGCAGCTGAATGATGCATCAAGCATCAGCTTGTTAAAAAGGCACTCTGGGAAATGTACTGTTGGAAATAACACAAGAGGCAAAAGAAGGAAGCACTGTTAAACAGAAACCCATTACAGCAGTACACACCAAAATAACTCCTGGGTTCTAGATTGTATTAGTGATTACAGATATGAAAGTGATGATAGTTAACAAAGTAAGAATATCTGATGGTGGAATTTTCTTCTCAAATCGTTGGAAGAAGTGACAAAAGATTAACTTTTCAAATGGATTTCCGCCAGAGAAGCCGATAAAATTTAGCTTGTCTGCTGCTCTGCTGTTTGCCCCTAATCCTACTGGGGGAGATGTGTGTGTGTGTGTGTGTGTGTGTGTCTGTGCACACTTCTGAACAACAAGCTCAAGATCTTACAGCAATACTGTCAAGCAGTCTCTCCTCTCATGAGAGCAGTTTGTGAGTGTCTGCCTGTGTGTGTGTGTGTGTGTGCACACAGTGCAGACACATTTTTTTCTGTACCATGTATTTGTGTGTTGGAGTGAATGTGTGTTTGAATGTTTATGGTCAAGCAGATTGAAGACTATTGATCCAGTGCTGTTCTGCTCTGTTGAAACAAAACTGATCCAAACTTCTGAAATCGAAATTCCACTCAACCCGATTGTGTTGTTATCTCTGGGGACAATCCAATATGTTGACGTAATCGACTGGAAACATTTGTTAACAGCCATATATCCATAATGTGAACAAGACTTGAAGACTAAAGACAATTTAGGGACCACTTATGCCTCATTTCCACTGTACGATAGGGCACGGCTCGACTTGCTATACGGCATCAGAATCACAATCATTGGGATGATTGAAATGCATGAATAAGCCTGCAATGCAAAGCATGAGTTTATCTCATTTTGTGTTTGATATCAATCAACCCCATTCAGTATTTTTTTTTATAACATAGAGATAATAAAGCCTCTATTTGGTTTAAAAAAAAGTTTATTTTATTGTTGTGGTTCGCAGAAAGCAAAGATACCTCAAATGAACCCCATCAGAGCAACAGTGACCGCTCGGATAGTTGTTTGTGTTAATTGGAGATAAATATAAATTAGCTGAATTTCAGGAGCAGGACCACGCCTCAACCACTCCCCCACTTCCGGCCACACTCCTATAAATATCTACCCACTCTAAGCCTCGACTTGTTGCGCTTTCTGCATTCGAAACCAGAACGCCACGCAGAAAGAAAGAACCCTTCCCCCCAAAAAAACTATCTTATCTTGCCTCAAACATGGAACTGCTGATCCTCAGCCCATCCGACGAAGACGATTCTTTTGCCTTCACAGAGGCCACCAATACATTCCAGGGAGGCCCTCGATCTGCTGCCCTCTCCAAAAACCCCAGGGATACCCACGAGACACCGCCAACCGCCACCGGGAGTACCCAGGCAGCTTAACGCAGCCAAACCCGCCGATCAGCCGCATCCACCCGCCAGAATCCCTCTCTCAATTCAATCCTACTATCATACCTGCAAACACATGAGGTGAAAAATGTGACAAGCCCGAAACCCTGTCGGGGGGGGTGCATGCTGCGAGAATTTTATTTTAAATATGAGCTTTAAAATGTAGCATTCTGGTGTACTCTGACAATAAAATTATGTGATAGACAATATTTACTTTAAGCAAAAAACGAATTTATTATTCAGTGATTAATCAGTATTTCAGCTCGAGTTGAACAGCTGGCTAGTTAGCTTTTTTTTTTTCAATCATTATTATTAACCTTTATTTAGACAAAATCCATTGAGACCGAGGTCTCATTTTCAAAAGTTTTAGTCATATAACAACAAAGATAGCAAGAGTAGCGAGAACCATCGCCTATACAAAATAAAGTGATTTGTTTTCATTGAACCCTGTTACTGTATGGCTTAATATTAACTTCCACTGTTACTGTAAAGCTGTTAGAATTGTGGCCTATCTTCTATTTGCAATTAATATGCATTCAATCCAGTTCAATTAAAATGATAATCTACTCTGGCTAAGGTAGCTTATCAAGAGTAAAATAATAGCTGTGATCTATACACACCTCTGCATTAGCAACCCGCTGAAATGAAGGTACAGGCTCCATAACACTCTCTCTCATTACTTCAGGGTTCTTGGGAGCAACTACACATGGGACTGTTGGGACTGGAAGTAATCTGGCTGTGGTCATTACAGTGAACAGTGTCTGGCAGTGTGATGAGAGGGCACGTGAGCCCTTGTTGCTGTAGTTTATCTCCTTGGAGCAGAGGCTGCATTTAGCATACCCTGCCTTTATCAATGTATTTAAAACACTGTGACAGCGGGAAGCTGTACTCACGTCTGTTTAGACCTCCACCTTTATCCAGGCCCAGCTCCACTCACATCTCAGCCCTGCATCAAGCTGCGCTACACAAACAGCCTCCTCTTCCTGAAGCTCTTTGATCTTATCAGTATCTGGGCCTCACTTTTCGTTATCTTAAAAGTTATGACCACGAAATCGCCTCATTCTATTTTGAGTTGAAAAAAACAACCTGCAACCAGATCCGCCGGTGTTCCGGTTTAATGTTAATGAGTGACCACGTGAACTGAACCAGAACACGGGGGGGGGGGGCTGCATGTTTCATCACGTTACGGTTTTTCCTCCTAAATCGCGATAATGACAAACGTTAACAGTCGATAAAGTTTTGCATGCAGTGGACGTTAACTTAACCCAGCAAGTCTGAACGGTAACGGGACATAACGGAACTTAAACTTTAACGGAGTGAAATGAAGACGCTGTAGACATCTTAACGCTGATTGGCCAAGAATCGACACGTCACATCAAAGATGTTTTATTGCGAAGATCACGACATCACATTTTCTCCTCGTCTGACTCCAATCTGAGAAACGCTGGCTGGCCAGTTGACCCCCCCCTCGCCGAAAAGTGACAAGTTTGCAGGTATGTACTATACGAAGATTCAGATCCACGGCCGTCCTCCAATAACTCACATCTCGGCGGCAGAGAGAGACCCAACAGCTAAGATCTCCGACTGGACCGTAGTCCGCCTGCTAAGAGCATTAAAAGAGAAAGGGATTCCTCACCACCGCTCCAACAACAAAGCAAAACTGTTCCAACTCCTCACAACTTTCCAAAAGTCACGTCAGGAAAAACACAAATGTACCTCCATCCAAAACACACCAGCGTAACGCCAACGACCGTAACGCCAACGACCGTAACGCCAACGACCGTCACGCCTCCACGCAATTTCCACAGCATTCCACCCCACCTTTTGGCCTGGATTCACCAGTCTGTAATGTTGCTGTTCCTTCACATCACCCTTCTTCTGCCCTCTACCCTGGCATCGGGTTGCCAGGTCTTCTTTCCTCTGTCCCCCTCTCTAGGCTCACGCCAAACTCCGTGACATCGGCACCCCTGTTAAGGGACAATTCAACTGAAATCCTCAGCCCAAAGACAGTTGTGATGGGCCGACCGATTCTTTCACAAAATACATTCCTTTGAGTTGATACGTGTTAGCCAGGCAGCAACCTCCGGTTCTGAAAATGAAGCCATTACAGAAGTGCCTTAAACTCACATTACCTATACTGGCCATCAAATTTTCTCTCCAAGACCTTTAAAGAGACATTGCAGTCATTTGGCATTTCCCACTCGGTGTCTAGCGCTTACCATACAGAGTCACAAGGTGCACTTGAACAATGGCACCAGACTCTGAAGTCTATGCTAAGAAAGTATTGTTATGACACCGGGAAAGACTGGGATGAGGGTGTGCCTTATGTTCTCTTTGCCGTTCGCGATGCGAAGCAAGAATCCCTCGGGTTCAGTCCTTCTGAACTTTAGTTTGGTCACGAAGTGCGTGGCCCGTTAAAAATGTTGAAAGAGAAGTTTCTGTCTGGGTCTACGCCCAAGACTGATGTGGTAAAGTTTGTTTCCTTGTGTAGGGAGCGTTTGCAGCGTGCGTCCGTGTTGGCGAGAGAAGCCCTTTCTTCCTCCCAGGACAGCATGAAGAGGAGGTTTGATAAGACAGCTGTTGAGCGACAGTTTAAGCCTGGTGATAGAGTGCTAGTTCTGTCTGCCCTCTCTGCCCGTTTCTCAGGTCCGTATGTGGTGGAAAGGAAAGTGTCTGACACCAACTATATAATTCGCACACCTGAGCACAGAAGAAAGACAAGGTTGTGCCACATTAACATGCTCAAACCTTATCTTTCCAGAGAAGTTGGGGGAGCAGGAAAACAATTGTGGAGACTGCTGCCCCCGAACTGGTATCGTCTTCCATGATTTGTGTAGAAACCATGTCTGACGATGGTCTGGCAGTGCCCTCTGATGGTCATCAGTGTGGTAGGTTGTCCAACTCTGAGTTTCTGTCCAGCGTAAATTTGCATTTGTCATACCTGACTGAAAGTCAGCAAGTTGATGTGCTTGAGCTGTTCCACTCTTTCCCTACTCTGTTTGGAGATGTGCCAACACGTACTAGTGTGTTACAACATGACATTGATGTGGGTAATGCTACTCCAATCAAGCAGCATGCCTATCGTTGTCCTGTGGAGAAAAGGGAGAAGATGAGGAAAGAAGTGAACTATCTGCTAGAAAATGGTTTAGCAAAGCCTAGTCACAGCCCATGGAGCTCTCCGTGTTTATTGGCTCCTAAATCTGACGGTACCCCACGTTTCTGCACAGATTTCCGAAAAGTTAACGCACTGACAGAGTCGTTCCCTTTGCCTCGCATGGATGACTGTATTGACAACATTGGTCCTGCTGTGTTTATCACCAAGCTAGATCTGCTTAAAAGGATACTGGCAAGTTCTTTTAACCTCTAGCACAGGGGTCTTCAATTAAAATTCCAAAAGGTCCAGATTGAGAAAATCTCCTCGGGCAAAGGTCCGGGACATTACAATGATATCTAACTCGCGCCACTTAGTGCCATATATATATATATATATATATATATATATATATATATATATATATATATATATATATATATAAATAAATATATATATATACATATACACACACACACACAGGCATGAGACTGACAAATGCTGAAAAGGGAGGAACATTATCAACACAACATTTCTAGGGGGGGGGGGGGGGGGTGCTGGTGGCATGAATTTTCATTTTTAAATATGATCTTTAAAATGTAGCACTCTGGTGTACTCTGAGAATAACATTTAGTGATAAGACCATATTTACTCTTTAAGCAAAAGAATCATTTATTATTCAGTTATTTATCACTATTTCAGCTCCAGTTGAACAGCTGGCTAGTTAGCTTGTGATTAGTTTTCATTGAACCCTGTTACTGTATGTCTTCATATTAACTTCTACTGTTACTGTATGTCTTCATATTAACTTCTACTGTTACTGTATGTCTTCATATTAACTTCTACTGTTACTGTACGTCTTCATATTAACTTCTACTGTTACTGTATGTCTTCATATTAACTTCTACTGTTACTGTATGTCTTCATATTAACTTCTACTGTTACTGTATAGCTGTTAGAATAGTGGCCTATCTTCTATTTGCAATTAATATGCATTCAATCCAGTTCTATTATTTAAATTAAAATGATAATCTACTCTGGCTGTGGTCATTACAGTGAACAGTGTCTGGTAGTGTGATAAGAGGGCACGCCCTTGTTGCTGTACTTTATCTCCTTGGAGCAGAGGCTGCATTCAGCAGACCTGCCTTATCAATGTATTTAAAACACTGACAGCAGGAAGCTGTACTCACGTCTGTTTAGACCTCCACCTTTATCCAGGCCCAGCTCCACTCACAGCTCAGCCCTGCGTCAAGCTGCACTACACAAACAGCCTCCTCTTTGACCTCATCATCTCGTCAGTATCTGGGCCTTTGATTCTACTTTGAGTTAAAAAAAAACAACCTGCCAGCAGATCCGCCGGTGTTCTGGTTTAATGTTAACGAGTGACCGCGTGAACTGAACCGGAACACGGGGGGGGGGGGGGGGGGCTTCATGTTTCATCACGTTACGTTTTTTCCTCCAAATTCGCGATAATGACGAACGTTAACAGTCGACAGAGTTCCGCATGCAGTGGACGTTAACTTAACCAGCAAGTCTGAACAATAACGGAACTTAAACTGTAACGGAGGGAAATGAAGACGCTGTAGACATCTGAACGCTGATTGGCCAAGACTCGACACGTCACATCAAAGATGTTTTATTGTGAAGATCACGAAATCACCTTTTCTCCTCGTCTCACTCCAATCGGAGAAACGCTGGCTGGCCAGTTCGACGTACTCTGCTTTTTATCGTTATGTTAGCGAGCACATACATTAAGACAATGATACGAGTAGAAGCGCTCCGGATAGTTACGGAGTCACAGTGTGTTCACATGTTCACACGCGATCGTCTGAGCCCACGGAGGTATTCTTAACACCCCCCCCCCCCCCCCCCAAAAAAAAAAAATTTGGATTTACACTGATCTCAGAAATGGTCTCTGGAGTTCTAAAAACGGCGGAAATCCGCCGAACGGCGGAAAAGTCTCATGCCTGACACACACACATATACATACATACATACATACATATATATATATACATACATACATACATACATACATATATATATATTCAAGAAGCTTAGTAGTAACAATGTATCTGTGTAGTCAACAACTGTCAAATCAAATAAAGAAAGTACACATCAATTATATTTTAACAATTATTATTCTCAGTTTTAAAATGTAACTGGATAGATTATAAATAATACATAGAAATACATAAATAAATGTTCTCTCATTTCAAGTAAAATAAGGGCTCCATCTAAAAATAAAATACACAAAAAAGAACTTTTGAAAAACTTACATCTTAAAAGAAAGTGCTTGATTTTAGAAAGATGAGCCTTGTGGCCGAGGCTGCTGACAGGTATTTGCTTGATTTTTTCACATAACTCTTCTTTTTGTTTCCCCTCAAGTTCCAGCTACTGCACTCATGCACTCCTTGACAACCTCTCCATCAGTGAATGGCTTTTTATGTTGACCCAAAATCCAAGCAACTTTCAGGGAACATTCGAAAGCACGTCGTTGGGCAGTGAATGAATTTGTTAATATTCTGGTGGAACGTTCATATTGGGCTCTTAAATCGTTTATTTTCTGTTCCCTCAGTTCGGATTGGAGTGGGTATGTTTCGTCTCGTTTCACATTGGCGCTTTGAATAATGGCCACGGTATCTGAACATATGAGACAGAGTGGTTTAGTAGCGCCAGCAGGAAGAATGAACAAATACGAGTCCGTCCATTCTTTGTTAAAGCTCTGTTTTCGAGGTCCACCTTTCTCTTTTTAGAGCACGCCATGTTAACTTGCTTCTCCGACTTACTCACTTCTCTCACTGCTTCCGTCTCCCGCCTGTCTGCGTGATCTCACTCGACTCACGATGCATTTCAGAATACACATTCGATTGGCTGAGTAGCGTCACGTGAGATTATTTACAATGTATGTAATTGGTCGGTGTGTTTCCTGAACTGCTGAATGAGTGCCGTAAAGGCCAGAAAAGCTGCGCAGGTTAAAACAGAAGCGCTCCGCCAAAATGTATAATTCTCAATTATCCATCAATTATACGTCCGGGTCCGGATAGGACAGCGTCTGGGTCCGGATCCGGACCGCGGTCCGACTATTGGCGACCCCTGCTCTAGCATCTGACATCTCGGCATTCGTAATACCAGACCATTTTATGCATTATACTTGTATGGCATTTGGCATGAGAAATGCGCCTGCGACTTTCCAGCGTCTAATGCAACTGGTGCTAGGTTTTCCTGCAGATGTCCAGCAGCTGTTGGTGGTTCAAGAAGAGGTTCCCCCTGAGCAGCAGGAGGACCCAGAGCCGACTGATGAGAAGACTGAAGACTCTTCTGAACCTGATGACAGTGATGATTTGAAGGAGACCAGAGAACCTCCGTCAGGTTTAAACTCTGTGAAACCTGATGAAGTCCATGTAAATGATTCAAGATGTAGTGCTGGTGAGAAACTATTTAGATGCTCGGAGTGTGAGAAAACATTTGGCAAGAGTGGAGATCTGAAGACACACATGATAACCCACACAAGAGAGAAACCTTAAAGCTGCTCATTGTATGATCTATGATCTTTGATCTACACTATTTAGGCCTAATAAAGATTTGTCTTTTAATAGCATATCAAATTTCCATCCATTTGGATTACGTAGTTTTAACATAAATAAACTAATAAACTTAATGTGATGTATATTTGTCAAACATAAGAGCAACCGATGACTTAACTACATTATTTAATAACAATAAATGCTGCTACACAAAAACACACAGCTTGTGGGCTGCAACACGGAGCACTGGCAGCGGGGGCCTGTCGGTCTGGATCTCCCAGCCTCTTATCCACCCTGTCACTAATCTGCAATTGAGAACAGCCGTGTTCACTCACACGCTGCAGCTGGCAGGCTGGAAAAAGGGCTGCACCTGAATAGACACCGGTGGTGGGACAGAGAGAGGGCACAAAGAAAACACGGCACGTAACACCCCCTCCCATAAGTCCAACCCCCATAATACATTATTATATGAAAAAAAAAACTCACCCACAGGACAGAGCATCAGCCACCACATTGTCTGTCCCCTTCTTGTGCTTTCTCTTGATATTATACCCTTGTACCAGCAGGGCCCAACGCATCAACCGCTGGTTATGGTTGTACATCTGGGCCAAGAAGACAAGAGGGTCGTGATCCGTGTATACCGTCACTGGCGATGAACTGGACCCCACATACACTTCAAAATGCTGAAGGGATAGAAGCATGGCCAGCGTGGCTCCCAGTTCATTCTGACAGACTTCTATGTCGACGACGGTGTCACAAGTATAGAAAATGTGAATGAAGCTATTCAGCTTGCAAGGGAAGCCCAGAAACTCTGTGCTATGGGTGGGCTGAGACTGCATAAGTTTGTGAGTAACAACAGATCAGTGCTAGAGAGTATACCACCATCTGAGCGCGCCAGTGAAATAAACACTCTTGACCTCGCCCTCAGTGATTCAACAACGGAGAGAGCACTCTGCATCCTCTGGCACATTGAAACTGACAGCTTCAGATTCCGTATCTGTCTGAAGGATCAGCCAGCAACACGGCGTGGCATACTATCCACAGTTGCCTCCCTTTACGACCCACTGGGGGTTTGTTGCTCCCTTTCTGCTCACTGGAAAAAGAGTGCTTCAGGAAACATGCAGAAATGGCACTGGCTGGGATGACTCGCTCATCAGTGAGCTGCAACCAGTGTGGAAACACTGGAAGGATGATCTGGCAAATCTGGAGAAAATCAACATACCACGTTGCTATGTGCCAGCTGACTTTGGAAGGGTCCTGAAAAGAGAGCTACACCACTTCTCTGATGCAAGCACATACGGGTATGGCCACTGTTCTTATTTGAGACAATATGAAGATGAATATGAATTAAGATGGAAGTGTTCATTGCACTCCAGAGTAGCTCCCATTAAGGTCCTAACCATCCCCAGGTTAGAGCTGACTGCTGCTGTCATCTCAGTTACAGCAAGCAACATCCTGAAGGAGGAACTTGGCTTTGAAGAGATTGAGGAATATGTTTGGACTGACTCCAAAGTGGTTTTAGGATACATCTACAATGAGGCACGTTGTTTTCACACATTTGTGTCAAATAGGATACAGAAGATACATCTCAGCACAACTCCACAACAATGGCAATTCGTTCCCACTGACAAGAACCCAGCAGACCTGGCCTCAAGAGGTTCAAGTGTAAGCCAGCTTCTCACATCAAACTGGTTTACAGGACCTCAGTTTCTGTGGGAGAAGGGAATACCTCCAGAGGTTTTCACAGAAATCGCGATTGGAGACCCTGAAGTCAAAAGGATTCGAACACTGAATGTGCAAACAACAGAGCAAGTAAGTCTCTCAGACCGCCTGTCAAAGTTTTCGTCATGGTATAAAGTCACACAAGCTGTTGCACGTCTCCTCCGTCGTGTAAAGAAGGATAAGTCAGCAGGTCACAGCACGGTGCAGGAGCGAGAAGATGCACAGCAGACCTGTGGGAGGTGCTGCAGTAGTGTTCGCAGACAGGCCTGTTACCCAAAAAAGGAGATTTGTCCTCACTGGAGACCGGTGGCGTTGTTGTGCAAAGACTATAAACTTCTTTCCAAGGTGCTCGCCAATCGGCTTAAAAACTTTCTAGAGTCTATAATCCACAGAGACCAGTCTTACTGCGTACCGGACAGGATAACATTTTTCTCATGAGAGACTTGTTGGATCTTTGTAAACTGTACAATATTGATGTTGGTGTTATAACATTAGATCAGGAGAAGGCTTTTGATAGGGTTGATCATGGTTTTCTTTTTTCCACTTTAAGAGCATTTGGTTTTGGTGAAGGGTTTGTGTCACTGTTGGGTTTGTTGTACAAGGAAGCTACTTGTCTGGTGAAGTTGGGGGGCGCGCTGAGCTGTTCAGTTCAGGTCCAAAGAGGCATCAGACAGGGATGTCCTATCTCTGGACAGCTATATTCCATTGCCATTGAGCCTCTCCTGAACAGGTTAAGATCCCATCTATCAGGACTCATGTTACCTGGGCTGCCTCAGCGCCCCTCATTGGTGGTGTCAGCATATGCTGATGACATTTATGTGTTCATCAAAGACCAGAGGGATATCAACTTCCTAGGTAGCAGTTTAGATTTGTTTGAGAGGGCATCTTCAGCAAAGGTAAACTGGGAGAAAAGCTTTGCAGGTTGGGCAGACAAAGAAACACCAAAGCTACCAACATCAGATGGGGAAGGCAAGGCTTGAAGGTTTTGTGAACAGAGGTGTTTCAAAGACAGAACTGGGAGGGTGCTATGTAGAGAGTGTGTACCAGACTGTCTAAATGGAAATGGCTGTTACCTCAGCTCTCTTACAGGGGGAGGGTCCTAATTGTCAATAACTTGGTTGCCTCGACCCTTTGGCACAGACTGGTAGTCCTACCTCCACCACAGGGCCTGATTGAAGAAATCCAGAGGGCAGTTGTGGACTTCTTCTGGTCAGGGCTTCACTGGCTGAGATCTGCGGTGCTGTACCTGCCGGTCCAGGAGGAAGGACAGGGCCTGGTGCACATCGCATCACAGCCTTCAGACTGCAGACAGCTCAGAGACTGCTCTCCAGCTTCGGCCTGCTGGACGCTTAGGTTATGACAAACACCTGTTCCTACTTCAGCCCCTGTCAGTGGATTTAACTGGTATGACACCGTTCTACCAGTCCGTCTTACAGGCATGGCAGGTTTTTACATTCCATCGGAGAGCTGTGGCTCTTTGAGGAGCCGCTGTTTGGAAGCGGCTACATCACATCCCAGGTCCTGACGTCCAAACTCCCTGTGGACAAACGGACAGGAGACCTCCAGTGGAGGATTGTACATGGGGCCATAGCTACAAACAGGTATCTGGTGCACCTCGATCCTGGCTCAGGAGACGGCTGTCCTTTCTGATCGCAGACAGAAAGCATCCACCATCTGTTCCTTGAGTGCTCCAGACTGGTGAGACTCTTCAGACGGCTGCAGGCGTGGTTTCAGGGTTTTCTTTCTATCTATGGTCCAAACTACTCTGCTAAGAAAAACATGTACACACACTAATGAACTTCCTTTCAGGACTGGCCAAACTATCAATTTGGAAAACGAGGAAAAAACGTGTGAGGGGTGAAGGGTCAGAGGACGTGAGTTTGATGCTGACGGGGCTGCTGGTTGTTCAGCGCAGAGTGGAGTTTGGATTCTACAGACTGACAAAGAACACTGAACTCTTTGTGAACATTTGGGGTCTGAAAGACATTCTGTGTTCAGTCAGAGAGAATGCTCTGGTTCTGAACTTATTTGTGTTTTTTCTTTAGTATTTATATTTGTTTTTTTGCATGAATTAGTTTTGTTGTAATTTTTGATAAACTGTAAATGGAATTTAATTAGAAATAAAGATACAATAAAAGATTATCTCTCTCTCTCTGGCCACAAACTTGTTCTCAGGCTCATTCACATGAACGAAAGAAGGAACATCACTCTGGATTCTGCCATTAGTGCTTTAAACATCTTTTGGGATCAAATGATTTATATAAGGGCTACCCATGTGTTTCTATTGGGAAGTTGATTTACCTCAAAAAATATCATCCATTGAGTTAGACATCTCTTTCCAAATGTAAGTCTATGGGAAAAGTATTTTTGAGTCCCAAAGCATCAAGTGACTGACCCAAGAATTATACTCCCACGGATTGGTCACTATGCAAAATCAACTTCAAAGCCTGGTGCTCTTCCTGGGGGCTTTCATACCATAGAGCTGTGGCTTAAACTTCACTGATCACCTACATAGGTTATTACTGTTTTGCAAGTTGTCACTGTGCAATTTAATATAAGGTAAGGTTATTCTATAGTTTTTTTTATTGAACAATAGTAGTGAGATTGCAAAGGTTAAAACAGCTCAAAAGCAATAGAAATGGATCATACAAACCTGCTACTGTATGAAATGCTAATGCAGGACTTACAGTCTGACAACAGCTCCCTACTAGACTATGATTCTATCCGTATATCCTTGTACATGGTTAAACCAGTTTATGGCCTTTTGGTACACAGACTGGCGTAATTGGAGCCAGTGGTGAGGACATTTCTGTTGACATTAGTCATCATCTACCACACTGATCACTCTGGCTGTTACCTCTAAACACACATGTAGCGGTAGCGTGTTACCACCGTGGGCTCTCCCAGCACAATGACACGAGTAGACGCCGTTCGCACTTCTTAATTATCTTTATTTAGGACTTTATCGTTCAGGCTGGCCACGGCCGTGCGCTCTCCTGCATCGCCTCCGAGCGCACTCGCCAGGTAGGACTCGTCGGGGGGGATCTGTCGTCCTCTCAGTCCCTTTCCAGCCTGTGTCTCCTGTCCGCACTCGTCTCGCTGCTCCAACCTTACTAGTGTTTATATGGGCAGAAACACACAATCCCCCGATTGATCTCAGCTGCGGCTCATTAAGCCTCTTCTCGGCACCCTTCCCTGAACCACTCCCCCCCCTGCAGTGAGCCCACACACGCCCCGCCGCCACAACACAGTTTGAACATCTGTTGTTTATGGACACATGGGCAGCTCTGTCTAGTCCAAAAGTGGTAGGTGGTTACAAGCAACACCTCCGATTGATTTGTTGATGTTCTGTACATAGTCTCAAACTCCTGTACACGCAATTTGTAGGTACAGGAGGTTTTTTGCTCAAGTATAATTTCAAATATTTAACACCTCATTGTTACTTTCACCATGGCCATTTGGACAGGTACACTTGCTCGTTGTATGAAAAATATTCTATATCAAATCATGTTAAAGTTAATCAATTAAACTTTCAAAGTATACCTCTAGCATAGACCTAGATGTGATTAGTCAATCTTATACATCTCATGCATCAAAAGATCAGTCAACAAACAAATTTGTCCTTCAATAAAAGCAAAGTAAGAAGTTATGTGACCAAATACATTGTATCCATTGTTGATGGCAAGGAAGAGTGTACAATAACGTTCAGGCAATGAAAAAGTATACAATAAAGATCATGTAAGTCTAAAAGAGCATGGCCTGTGCCTGCTAAAAGTGGTAGTAGTAGTTCCAAGTAGAACTGTATTGAAAGTGGTCTTCAGCACTGTAGCATCCCCGGCTGAATAATGGTCTGGAGTCTTTAACTGATGGTCCATAAATCTTTATTGAACACACCTTAAGAACTATGAGGAAAATAAATAAAGACAAACGTTATTGAACACTGTTTAGCATCTTCCCTCTAACATGCTACATTTAACCACACGGTGGTGCCTTCGAGCGGAAACAGCAGTTTCTCTGCTAAAGTTAGCTCCACAGAATTTTTCATAGCAATGTAACGTTCTCCAACGAATCTCCTTCCAATCTCTCCAGGTAAAGAGAATCAATATTACACAAAGTTTAACCATGGCAGCTTGAAATTTACAAAACCAGCCTGAAAATGGAGAAAATCTTGAAGTTAACTCTCGGGGGTCTATGAGCGCAGTGATGCGTTAGCGGCGCTCACAGCGGTGCGTAAGCGGCGCTCACTCTATGTTTCTTTTAATATCTCCGTCGAAAAACGGCACAGAAAAATGTTTCGAAAATCTGTAGAAATCTGTAGATTCTCCACTTCCGTGTCCGTATTCTCACGAGATAGTACGAGACTCACACAGCGAGATGTGATGCTTATGACGAGCTTATGACGAGCTTACAGTTCATCATGTGACGATCTGGGGGACGGACTGTTTACATCGTGTAGTGTAGCTTGTTAGCTCGTTAGTTAGCACGTCTGCTAACGGCAGCGTTCTGAGACAGCTGTAGCTTTATGATTACAGACATGTAAACACACAGTTAGTGGAGTCTGCGTGACACACAGCGAGCTATGATGCTTATGACGAGCTTATGGACTGGGTGAGTTGTTTACATCGTGTAAGCTTGTTAGCTCGTCCGTTAGCTCGAGCGTGTAGCGTGTAGCTTGTTAGCTCGTCCGTTAGCTCGAGCGTGTAGCTTGTTAGCTCGTCCCCCTGGGGATGAATAAAGTATCTATCTATCTATATTGTGTGTGTGTGTGGAGGAAGAAAGGACAAAGGGAGTGAGAACTTTACTTAGTAATGACTGTTCAATATTACAGAGAGGATTCACAGCTGCCAGGGTGCAGTGCACTACCAGGGTGCAGTGCACTACCAGCCCAGACAACAAAGTAAAGTGACAGTCCCTCTACAGGTGAGAGTAAATTACACTTACTCAAAAAACGATATTACAAAATTTGGTTTGAGACATTTATTATACATCTATCTACTATTTTATTCATATATTTCACTACTTGTGTGAACCTAAGACTTTAAAAAAAAAATTTCAAACACCAAAACAGTTTGTCCACATGAGTAAAGTAGAGATTTGAAGAATTTCAAAAAATTTGACTTCCAACTGTTCAGCTTTAGGGCCAAATTGCACAGTGCACAGTGCCTTAGGACAATTGGTGCCTCATTATATAGATAGCTGAGATTGTTCTGCACATTTTGATATAAGACATGTCTATGTAGCATATATGAAAGTGCCTTAAAAGGTGAGTTTAAGAAAACATAAAAAAATCCAAAAAATGGCCTAGTTCCCAGAGGGTTAAAACAATTGCATGAGAGTCTATGTAGCAGAGTTGGTCAGTTGTCAGACCCTGTTCGGAGCTGGCCGAAGCTACACAATGATTGCTACACAGTGATTGGCTAGTCTCTGTCTGACTAAGCCAAGGGTCATATTGCGGAACATAAGCTTCCATTTGTCTCTCACTCCATTTAATTCCCCAATTGACTTTATGTCTCTAACCCCCCCCCCTCCCTCCCTTAAACTCTTTGACTTTGATTCTCTCTCTCCTTGTCTCACGTTTCAAGCTAAGCAGAGAGACAGATATGTGTGTGTGTGTGTGTGTGTGGACTTAGTTTAGGCAGCCATGGCTTTTATTGCTAATTTAGGTGAGAGGTGATCCATCAGATGAAGAAGCATGTAGTAAATCGCATTTGTGTGAGCGCGTGTTTGTGTCTGTAGGTGTATTTTTTTTATTGCCAGCCTTGTGATGTCAACAAACTCAATATTGTATGAGGGGAATTACAACTGAAACACACTCCCACAAACACAGAGACACAGGTTGAATGATGAGCGGAGCAAATGCATGTTTATCCTTTGGCTTCTGCTGTTCTGTAATTTATGTTGATGGATGAGTATTCAGCGAGAGAGAGCGAGAGACAGGAAGAGGAAGAGAGAGCGAGGAAGAGAGAGAGCGAAAGGAAGAGAATATATGATGGGAAGAAAGGACAAGAGGGACAGAGACACAACCAGGCTGACAGTGATGTATCGATCCGACAGATATCAGCAGACACTGAATTTATTTAACAGAAGTCATGACTTATCAAGGTTGAGCATTGTTTCTTCTAGTTGCAATATTGTAATTTCACAACTTATATAAACCTTAAATATCAATACTTATTTAACAGCCTCATGTTACTTTCCCTCTTTGAACTCTTGTATTTTTCTGTTTGATTTGAACATTATTTTCAGGCTTATGGCAAAGTAAATGAATGTGTTGGCTAGGCATGCCATAAATGTAGTGTGCTATACATATTCTGTTTTTTGTTATGGTTTTGAAAACGTTTTAAACACATAATTATTAGGGGTGTAACGGTTCACAAAATCCACGGTTCGGTTCGGTACGGTACAGTGGTGTCACGGTTCGGTACGTTTTCAATACAGTAGAAAACTATAAATGCCAGAGAAACGTACTTGATTTTAAAATATATTTATTCATTAAAACTAACATCATAAAGCTATTCTTTGACTTTGAACAATGATGGAACTATACCTGAGTGAACATAGCTCTTCATCTCATTCAGTGATGAGGTAATGTGTGTTACAGTCAGGTAGCTTTGTGTAGCCCTCGACGTCCAGGCATCCGTTGTCAGAGCAGCAGCGGGTGCCTCGGACATGTGATTCTCTACTTGTGTTTTTGTTTTCTTGTACAAAACTCCCTCATCGGCAGGGAACAGCTGCTTAAATACTTCGGGAGAGTTTGAAGCGTGTGTGCTGCTACAGGTTTTCGTTTAGTTTCACCCACTGCCACACTGGGGTGATGTCGGCGTAAATGTGTTAACATGTTTGAGGTATTCCCACTGATGTTGCCGACACTCGTGTAGCAAATGCGACATAGCGTTGTTTTTTTATCCACCACTCTCTCGCCATCGCTCTCATAGTTCACATAGAAACCAAAGTGGCTCCAAACACCAGACCTGTAGGCCGTTGGAGGATCTTTTATTCCTGGTCTATTACTAGCCATGTTGCACCGAGCTAACGTTAGCTTTGTGTAGCGTGTCTCACAGCGCAAAGTGCCCGACTGGAGTAGGAAGTGTTTCTTTGTTGGTGGGCGTGTCAGAGAGCACGCTGTCCGTTACGTCATGTGTGTTGCCAGTTTGAGAACAGTGGCTCCACCGAAAACATAATATATCCCACAATTTAAGCTTCTGCATTTCCAAATGCACTAGTATTAACGTATTGTTCGGTTCGTCATGCGCACCGAACCGTGAGCCTCGTACCGAACGGTTCAATACGAATACGCGTATCGTTACACCCCTAATAATTATGTTGGTTTGGTTTATACAACCCACTAAAGCTAGATGAATGCTCACCGTAATGTCCCCAGCATGAGAACACGTGAACCAACAATGACATGTGTTTTGCATAAAGTGGAAGGCTCCGCAAGTTGTTGAGGCACTTGATCGAACACCTCCACATTTTGTAACCTGGCACCCTCTACGGTTAGGGGGCTTTTCAGACATGTCTGCGACAAATACTGATAAAAGCAAATTACAAATTAAGAAGTAAAACACTTTTGGGGCTGGTAACAATGCTGCTGAAACTGGCTGGAGTAGTTAAGAGAGAAAATGTGTATGGAGCTTGACACTGTTTTTTAAAGGCTAACCAACAGGTGGCAGGAAATCAGGGGATGGTGTAGGTAGCAGTTCCAGGTTACCTGCATAACATGACATAGTGAATAGCAAAGCAGCTTTGACACAACAACAAGGCATAACATTCTTTAAATGGATTTTGTCATTTCATCAACATCGGAAAAGGAAGTGTGGGGATTAAATTAAGTGCAGCGTACTTTGAGACAATCACGGCCGACCGATGGACCAAACGCCACCAAACTGCCCCAGGTAGAAGAAGGAGTAGAGCCAAGATGGAAGCTGAGCTAAGCCAGCAAGGACATTGTTGCATCCCAGATAAAGCTGCACTTGACGGGCGGGACTGCAGGACAGGGTGGGACGAGAGGTGGACTCTGTTTACCTCATGATGCTTGGTGCTCAAACATAGTCAGAGTTGATATGTCAGTCATGTCGGCCCAGAGAATTGTTGTTGTTGCTGCTGTTTGCATTCCATATGATGCAAATTAATAAAACTCCAGAAATGCACTATTTTTTGTTATGTTTGTCATGTTTTTATTGTGTTGCAAATGAGCTACAACTGCATTTCGTTGTGCATCCCCCTCGTTGCATAATGACAATAAATTATCCTTGGATCCTTGAATCCTTTTTGTGTGTGGTGTTGATGGGCAGTATTCTCCCACAACGCAATGCACAAAGAAAATGTGTCTCACAGCAGGGGAAAAAAATGAAATAAATTGTGGGTGGTGAAAGATTTGGAAAACAAGCAGGCACTATTTTTCAGAAGTTTTACATCTTAAGTCAGATACATTGCTTTTTCTTTGGAAAGTTTAATTGGCTAAACTGCTCAAACAGTATACTGTTGCAATACTAAAAGTTCTTGTTTACCATGAATATGCAAACAATACCTGGAATAACTTTTGATGCTGAAGACGTCATCTAAATGTGATTAATTTTGCGACTAATGTGAAGCACTTATATTTTTTCTGTGAAGATTAATCAAACTTTCTTGCTTCCACTGGAAAGTTATAGTGCTGATTCCAGCACTATGCACATGGCGTCTGTGTTCGGATTTGCCTGCAAAATGACCCTGAGAACAAGGGTTGTGGTCTACGATGCAAAATGTGTCATACATGTTTTTTTATGTTTAACCAGGATACCCAATACAATTTTAATTTGGAAAAGAGATTAGTGTTCTACGATTAGCACCTGGTATTGGAATCTGTACCAGGAAATTAAAACAGTGCCTTCCTGACAGACCGTGGGCTTTAAAGAGTCATGTCTATACACAAAAATAAACTTGATTCTGAATTTGACAGATGTCAGTCCCTCTGCCTGCCTGTTGACCCGTTTGTTTGGATCTTAGCGGCTTCTTTGCATGCGTCTGTTTTGTCTTTGTCGACCTTCTGTGTCCTTCTCTCTTTCATACGTCATGGTCTATGCATCATATGAATGATGCATAGACCACCACTGGATAGACCAAGCACACATTGAAAATCAGTCGTGACCTTTGCTGATAAGCTAAAAGCCAAATCTTGCCGCTATGTCACTCTGCTGCAAGTCAGGGACTCAGAACCCCTTCTCCTTTACAATTATGGAAATTGCTGCTGCCAGGATGTAGAGCTGACCGTAAGAAAGGCAGAGCAGCTGGAAAGTAGCAGGTCCACTTGGATTAATTCGCAGCAAATGCTTTTGCATGATAGATTTGACCTGCTGCCAGCAACACCAGGGCTTCTTGAACAAAGAAAAAGTTCTACCTGAGGCAAATGTGTACACAGCATGGCTTTCCTCTCATTAATGGCCAAATGGAAAAGAAATTCTCGCAGATTCAGGAAAGATATTAAAAAGTCCTCTAAAATTTGCAAGCAATCACATCAATGCTAAGATGAGTGTAATTGTTTTCACTTTGCTTCAAAACACTGCCAATTAGTCATATCTTATGCATATTCATTTTATGTTCTCTGTAATATTGTCAAATTTTAATATTATTATATTTGGCAATATATTGGAAAGTATGATACAATATATGAAATACTACATTTCCATATGTGGCTATATATTGATCCATATGAAACATATATTGCAATGAAGTCTAAATTACATATATACAGTATATTTAGAGAGCGAGAGAGAGAGAAACAGGGAGAGACATACACCATGGTTGGAAATTAGCACCAGCCAAATACTGGTAAATTATACAAGTGTCCGCTTTGATTTGTGATTTACTTCACTCAACAGCCAAAATGTCCAACCCTAGTACACAAACAGACGTAAAACATGCTAGTTGCTGATTAGATTTAGTGATATCACTTGTGAAGTGTGACATTTGGAAACAACATCAGGTCACTTAAATTGAGAGGGTTCATTCTCTGATTTACATGAATGTGCGCACCTAATGACATGGAAATCTGCCGAATATCTGGTCTGGCCCAGATGGCCTATTTAAAATACAAGCCATTACAGCTTTTGACACTTGGTCCAAATTTGTTTAGTAGTCACAACTATGTTTGAAAGTTAAAAGGAGATACGCCCATTGTAAGTGCATAATATGCATTTTGTTTCCATGTACATATGAATATATGGCACATACATGTTTCCATGTACATGTGAATATATAGTACATGTCCCCTTATGGTAAATGGACTTGTACTTGTGTAGTGCACTATGCTCAAAAACACATGGTTCATACATGTCCCCACACAGCAAAAATTGTGTTGAAATTTCAGGTTTGAACTTTTCCGAATTGATTTCCTCTTCCAAAGTGTAATTTTATGACAGATTTGATCACAGAAGTGTTAGCCCAACTCTGCAGAGATCTAATTAAGTTCCGCCCAGTGCACTCACGCATCTCACTTCTTCGGATGGACACACGGGAGCCATGTTGACACCATTTTTACTCCTGAATGCAGTTGTAGTTGTATATGGTAAGTGCAACTTGTTGAAACAATTACAAGTTGATGATGTGAACTGTAGTTTTTACAATGAAACATTGACAGACAATATATGCTATACAAAACCTTGTTTGTTGGACTGAACTTTTCCAGGTAATTAACGGTAGCTAGCTAAAGTTAACAGCCTGGTAGCTAGTTAGCCAAACCGTAAATGTTACTAAAACCGTCTCACTTTATCGAGGATGATTTAAAACAATTTGCATGCTCAAAAAAATCGGTTTGAGGACGGAGCTAATGGTTGCTTTTACTGTGGTTGATTATCTAAGGGACCGCAAAAAAACGTGTGTCCCGAAACAAAGACATGCATGTTTCACGTGTCTAGTTGTCTGTGTGACCATGACTTTTCTTGAAAGGTTAATGTAAAAAAAAACCTGTGCTAAATATTTGTTGTTTGTACTTTTTTTTATGAAATTATCCTTAAATGCAATTTGTCTTTGCTAAAATTTCACTAAAATGCTAAAAAAAATTAACAATTACATAAAATTCAACTGACATTTATTAAAATCATTAAAACATTTGACAAATACAGATGTAATCATTAGGGGTGTAACGGTTCACAAAAGTCACGGTTCGGTTCGGTACGGTACAGTGGTGCCACGGTTCGGTACGTTTCGGTACGTTTTCAATACAGTAGAAAACTATAAATGCCAGAGAAACGTACTTGATTTTAAAATATATTTATTCATTAAAACTAACATCATAAAGCTATTCTTTGACTTTGAACAATGATGGAACTATACCTGAGTGACCCATCTTCTGGGGTGTCTTCTTAGCAACACAAGCATAAAAAACAAAAACTGCTCCTTAAAAAATGTAACGTTAATGTAGTATTGTTACTTACGTCTTCTCCATCATAATTTTAGTATGAACAATGATGGAACTACACCTAGTGAACGTGGCTCTTCATCTTACAGTTACTACTTAGAAAGTCCCTCAATTTACTACCAAGTTTTCCTTTTGTTCATTGGGATTTTATTATATATTTTCCATGACAGACAAAGACAGTACAAGGACCAACCAGTGGGAGGAGGGAGGGCAGGGTTATACTGTTACATTATTTAATGTATGCATTTCTATTTGGACTATTACGTTCAACCGTAGCTTCCATAGTGTTTTTAATGTTAATTCATTGTGGCAGACACGTCTCACCCGGCTCTTAATACGTTCTCTCTCCTTCTCTTCTCATTGCTCCGTTACGGAGGCAGCATGTCCCTGCAGAGCGCCATTAGCGTCCGCTTCAACAGCACCGGCACGCAGCTGCTGGCGTGTAACGGGCTCAATAACATTCAGCAGGTTCATAAAGCGTTTTACACTACAGAGTCGGGTCTCATGTCCGCGGCTATAAATGTACCAACCGCCGTGGTGATCGCTTGTTGATCGCGTTGTTTTTTTATCCACCACTCTCTCACCATCGCCCTCATAGTTCACAGAGAAACCAAAGTGTCTCCAAACACCAGACCTGTAGGCCGTTGGAGGGTCTTTTATTCCTGGTCTATTACTAGCCATGTTGCACCGAGCTAACGTTAGCTTCATGTAGTGTTGGGGCAAAGTATAAACAAACAGGAGCCACTAACGCTGGACTGGTTTGTTGACTAGTTACTGCGCATGTGCGCCAAAAATAAGTTCGCTGAATTCAGGTTTCAAAATAAAACATGTATTTAATAACAAATGCAATCTGAATTAACTATCGATAGTAAAATGCTCTCGAGAACAGCTTTCACACACACTCCAAACAGGAAGCTTGTTACCTGAAGGACGAAATGTGATGAAGAGACTGAAATAAACATTTGAATCTCCTTTCATAGTCCGTAAAATATCTGTCTCAAATACTATTGGCTAAATCCAGCTGACTCCTCCTAGCCTTAGTCAGCTGACTCCCTCAAACAAAGCTCTTTATACTGCAGAAAAGACAGGGGGGTCAAATCGTCATAAAAACTGCAGGTGAGCCAATCGGTGTTACTCAAACATTTGATCATCTTGGCCACTGTCCTGAACCAATCGATGCCTTGCTTTTATTTACAACCATTTGGCTGTACTCCGATTCCTCTCTCTCCAACAGCCCTTCCGGTGCCTTCACAGCTGGAGACGTCCTTTGAAGCTCATCTCTGCATTGTCCTCTCCGCATTCCTGCTGCCTTTTATGACTCTCTGTCTTCCTGTCTCCTATGCTCCTCACTTCATGTTGAATGAAGATATCCCTAGATATTCTCTAAATCTGACCCTATCTGACCTTTTATACTTCCTTTCTTACAGTGTTCAATACTTCAGTGTTTAATACTTTTATGGCTTATACATATGGCTTAATACATTCAATGTGTCAATATACTGTAATATATAATATCCTCTATCTGTAAACCTCCTGTAAACATAATACATCTCATAGATAAATATATTGCAACTCTTTAACCCATGGTAACATTCTTATTATTTTGACACTTCTATTCACCATAAGAGGTGCTAATAATCATACTAAACTAATTCTAATACTAAAATCCCACTAATTCTATACTTAATACTGAAATCCTCCACAAATCCCCCCTAACACACTCTTCAGAGTGTGTTACCTTTATGGTCTAAGAGTGAGTTTCCCCAACTAAACAGTAATCATCAGTCTTTAAAATTCATCCTCATCATCTATACCTAACCAATTTCCCTACATCTTTGTCTCACTAAGCACAGTATCAATTAACCCCTATGTAAAAGTCTACGAATACAACGGCATCAACAGAGGACAAGGACTGTAGCTGATGTGAGCGGCTCTTGTCGTGATGCTGGTTGGTCCAGGTAGAGGACATCTTCAGGATTCATCCTGTACAATGAGGAATAGAAAGAACAATTTCTGAGAAGCTTGTCTGCTCACTTAACAAAAATTATACTTAATTCAATGTATCTTTAAATCCCAATTTTACCCTATAAAACAAAAAAAATCCCAAAACAAACTGACAAAACAATATACAGTCAATTTTTCAAAATTTCAATATCTCACCGGATGTTTTCAGAAGTCCATCTGGACTCAATCAGGTCTTCCAGAATCCCAGTGAAGATGATCAGGAACTGTGTTGTTCGGAATGAAAGTACTACAAGCAAATCCAAACATTTTGCACACTCTGCTAAAATCATATTTAATGCCATTCTGTTCTACAAGGCCATTAAACTAGTCTTATCTACCAGCTCATGAAGTCCCACTATGGCATCACGAGTGACATTTATAAAATACTGCTGGTTATAATATATGTAATTAATCCTACTGATATCTTCATGGGTTTGATACCCTTCAAAAGAAAACTGATTCTAAACCTGTATATATTTAATTTCCTGGCTTTAAATTAAGTAAGCACCCCCCTTGGTACCCTTATGTCATCTATGTAAACTTCTCTAAAATGGATCTCTCATGGTCCAATCCAACTTGTTGGCACCTATGGACCTCATCCACAGCCAGCTACCTGGTAATACAACAGGAGACTGCTTTCTCCTGTCAGCAGCTGCCTCTATGTTCATCACCTGTGAAAATAAAACTTAGAACATGTTAGTTAACGTCTTTGTATCTCTTATTGGTCAGCACCAAACAATTGAAAGTCTAAATGTTAAATCAAAATTGTGAACTAAAATTAAAATAAAAAATTACAAATGTCGGATCAAAATCAAAATCAACTATTTCAGTTAAAACACTGAATCAAAATAAACAACTGTAGGATACCAATTGAATCAAAACTGGAGGTTAAAATATTGGATCAAACTAAACTTACTAAACTAAAGTTGAACTGTTGAATTGAAACTAAAATGAATAATTTAAGTTACAATTAATATTATCAATGACTATTAAAATACTGAATCAAAACTAAGAGCAACAATCTACGTAAATGCAAATTAAAATATAGAGTCCAAAACAATGATATCACAAGTTTATCACCAAAAACTCACCTTATTGTAATTTATCTATCAATCTACTAGATGACTAAGTATTTGGTAGTCCTAAAGTAATTACTCCTACAAAAGATAGGTGGTGAAACGTTCTGTAGTTCTCTAATTATTTCACCTCTAGGTTTTCTGGGTAGTGGAGTTTACTGTAATTATCATGCAATTACACCTCCAAACCGCTAGATGTCGAAGTTATCTTCTCTTCTTCTATGGTGTTTTCCTCAAAAAACTGGCGCGAAAACGAACAAAGAAGCTAATGCTATTAGCGGCTATTGTTATTAGCTTGAGCTACACGGTCAAAACGTATCTTCAGCACACACAAAGCACCGTAGTCTCAACTCTTACAATATGCCACATTCACACACCTTCTCAAACTAGTCCTGGCCGTGGCTTCTCACCACCATACCGGATATTATAATCAATAGTCTCCTCTTTCACGATCTAAGGTAGCACCAGAACTGCAATCAGTCTCCAGCTTACCATATCATTCACACAACACAATGCTATCTTAGCACTGCAACACAATGCTATCTTAGCACTGCACAATGCAACGACTAAATACACAGTTTCATGTATTGTTTCCCCTTTAGGTTTTATCATAACGTAGCAGCCAGTCTCTTCGATTTAAGTAGTTTAACGCCTGTTCACTAGACCCAAAAAACGAGCAAAACAGTTCGCAGTTCGCCTAGCTCAACACTAAACCCACGAAGTCTTAACTACGCCTTCCAGTTCGCCATAGCTTACAAACTCTCTGCTACTCTTCTAAGAGATCAACCCCACGTTAGCCACCCCTAATTGTCTAAGATACACAGTTAGTACCATGCACTATTTCCCATCATTACAATTAACTTAACGTAGCGGCCAGCCTCTGCAGCAGTTTAAGCGCATGTTCACTGGACCTGAACCACGTGCACGTCCATGCATCATAAATTCAGTATCGTCCAATTACACACCCTGTACAACCCGAGATCTTAGCCCCACAAATCTATAATTTATTCCCTCCCACTTAAGAGTCATCAGTTCTTTAAGCCTAAACCTGCCCAGCAAATCACGAGGGGACCGTCGCCTTGTCCTCATGTACCTCTGAAACACAAATTTAGTCTGCCTAAAGAACCAAAGCCCAGAACTTCGACCGCTTCTCAAGCTTCTTTCTAGCTGCTTAGTTCCAATAGCTAATACTATAGCGTGATCAATGCTACTTCATCAACATCCCCCTCTCTCGGGGTTACCTGCAAATCAGGCCTCACCGGTAGGATTTCGCAACAAAGAACAACGTGTAATCACAGCACACATATGTTCCTAATTCAGCTTGCAGATGCTATTCATACAGAGTTACAACCACTTTAAAGTTAAATCAATACAGTTACCAGTTGTCTGCGATCTCCTCTCCTCTGTCCAGCTTCCAGAAACGTAAATCATGCAAACACTTCCGCCTAAGGTTTCCTATTCTACCTAACAGATTTCTATTAAAACGGCTCTGCTCACCTTATGTTTGCGAGATCTCCGGAAGTGTCTACCCATCTCACGTCATGTCAGCCTTCTCAGAGTCGAATATTCAAAGCCCCTAATGTCCCTTTGTCCCTTCGTGGTTTCCAAATTGTTGGGGCAAAGTATAAACAAACAGGAGCCACTAACGCTGGACTGGTTTGTTGACTAGTTACTGCGCATGTGCGCCAAAAATAAGTTCGCTGAATTCAGGTTTCAAAATAAAACATGTATTTAATAACAAATGCAATCTGAATTAACTATCGATAGTAAAATGCTCTCGAGAACAGCTTTCACACACACTCCAAACAGGAAGCTTGTTACCTGAAGGACGAAATGTGATGAAGAGACTGAAATAAACATTTGAATCTCCTTTCATAGTCCGTAAAATATCTGTCTCAAATACTATTGGCTAAATCCAGCTGACTCCTCCTAGCCTTAGTCAGCTGACTCCCTCAAACAAAGCTCTTTATACTGCAGAAAAGACAGGGGGGTCAAATCGTCATAAAAACTGCAGGTGAGCCAATCGGTGTTACTCAAACATTTGATCATCTTGGCCACTGTCCTGAACCAATCGATGCCTTGCTTTTATTTACAACCATTTGGCTGTACTCCGATTCCTCTCTCTCCAACAGCCCTTCCGGTGCCTTCACAGCTGGAGACGTCCTTTGAAGCTCATCTCTGCATTGTCCTCTCCGCATTCCTGCTGCCTTTTATGACTCTCTGTCTTCCTGTCTCCTATGCTCCTCACTTCATGTTGAATGAAGATATCCCTAGATATTCTCTAAATCTGACCCTATCTGACCTTTTATACTTCCTTTCTTACAGTGTTCAATACTTCAGTGTTTAATACTTTTATGGCTTATACATATGGCTTAATACATTCAATGTGTCAATATACTGTAATATATAATATCCTCTATCTGTAAACCTCCTGTAAACATAATACATCTCATAGATAAATATATTGCAACTCTTTAACCCATGGTAACATTCTTATTATTTTGACACTTCTATTCACCATAAGAGGTGCTAATAATCATACTAAACTAATTCTAATACTAAAATCCCACTAATTCTATACTTAATACTGAAATCCTCCACAGTAGCGTGTCTCACAGCGCAAAGTGCCGACTGGAGTAGGAAGTGTTTCTTTGGTGGTGGGCGTGTCAGAGAGCACGCTGTCCGTTACGTCATGTGTGTTGCCAGTTTGAGAACAGTGGCTCCACCGAAAACATAATATTTCCCACAATTTAAGCTTCTGCATTTCCAAATGCACTAGTATTAACGTATTGTTCGGTTCGTCATGCGTACCGAACCGTGAGCCTCGTACCGAACGGTTCAATACGAATACGCGTATCGTTACACCCCTAGTAATCATACAATATTAACACAATGTGCAAGCTAAATAATTAGAATTTTCTCTCCGAGAACTAACCAAATACGCTTTTCGGAAAACATTACCAATTAGAATGTACATCTGTTTTCCAAAAATGACCACTGTAAACAAATATTTTATACACAAAATACAGTACATACGTTAAAAATACAACTAATTTCCCGGCTGGCTAGTGATATTTGAAGACCTAGTTAAAAATCACTAAAGAATTGAGGTAATTCAAGAACAATTCGCTAAGGACCGCTGCAGGGGAGATCAGGCCACACCGTCATAAATCTGCAGGACCACAAGACAGGTAGCAAAAATGTGCTAGCTGCCTCTCCTAATTGTTACAAGTAATTTTTTGGGTATGTCCTCGAAGGTAAACAACTGAAAGTAATGCAAATTTAAACAATCAATTTGTATCTTGGATTTACATGCAGTTGGTTTCCACTGAAAGATGACAGCAAGTCTGGTGGTCTGATATCTGCTACATCTTTTACATTGAACATTTTATACTCATCATTCCAATGAGTACCTCTTCCTTTTCTCAATTGGGAACCAGGTGTACAATCTCTCCAAAGAGACACTCTCCTCTTCAGTCACAGTTTAAAGCAAGTACACTATCTGTATATCTGATCAAGCACACAGACTGAGTGAACCACATGCCGATATCATATCCAAGTTACTTTTTTCCAAAGACCTAACCATGACTGGAAAGGCGTTTGGGACGGTAATTTTTTTCGTCAGTGGATTACTAACTTTCCAATTAAACATACTTTGATCTTGATTCTTACAAACCAAAGTCTTAGAAATATTTATGAAATTACACACAACATGAGCATGCCTTTTCAGGGGACCATGCTTACTTTCAAATCTCATGCACCATAACTTCAAAAGTGGGCCAGACTTCATCATCATTCACCAATAGTGAGTCATAAAATGACTCTGACTGTTGGGTCTGTCTCCCCGTCTGTGTCTAGTCGAGGACAATATTTGATTGCCGAGTAGCATCACCTGATATGGTTTACAACACATGTAATTGGTCGGTATGTTTCCTGGACCGCTGAACAAGTGCCGTAAAGGCTAGAAAAGCTGCGCCGGTTAAAATGGAAGTGCTCCGTCAAAATTAAATAATTCTCAATTATAGGCCCAGGTCCAGATGCAATGGCGTCGGGACCCGGACCGCCTATTATTGACCCCTGCTGTATATCATTTCAACTAGGGCTTGATTAAACAGTTTGTACTATAAAAAAATCATTAACTGCTAGATGAGAGGAAAAACTATAATTTTGTGACAAAGCTGGCAGTAAAACATAATGCATCTCCAGCTGTGATACGTCTTCAGTTGGGGAGTGACACACAAGCTTTGATGCTTTAATTACATGGTTGTCTGTGAACTGGGACTTCAGATAGTGCTCTGCACATACCATTGTCTTTTCTTCCCTTCCCTTGTGTAATTTTCGCAAATTAATATGTATTTCACAGCTTCTGTCAGCTGGAATTTGTACTTCTCTCTCTTGCTTGTTCTGTTCTTTTCTTCTGGCAGGCTGAGGTCACTGTGGAGGATTTCAGTATTAAAGATAGAATTAGTGGGATTTTAGTATTGGAATTAGTTTAGTATGATGATTAGCACCTCTTATGGTGAATAGAAGTGTCAAAATAATAAGAATGTTACCATGGGTTAAAGAGTTGCAATATATTTATCTATGAGATGTAATATGTTTAGAATGAATATAGGAAGCATCGTGGAAATGCCGCACATATGCTTGTAAAAAGTGTCAAAGTATCAGGAAGTACCAGAATACTTATCTAGTGTAGAGTGTTTACAATATGTTTACTATAGGAGTGTTGAACCATAAGAGACAATTATTGGATGTATTATTAATAAATGTATTAATCTGTAAGAATAGTCGATAGGGATAGACAGGATTTTAAGTTGGGCTTTAACAGAGGACACCAGGATTAGAGCGAGGACCCAAGAGGGAACCCAAGAAGGAGGAGCTACAGACGGAGACCAATAGGAGACGACGAGGGAGTCAGCTGACTAAGGCTAGGAGGAGTCAGCTGGATTTAGACCAATAGAATTTGAGACAGATATTTTACGGACTATGAAAGGAGATTCAAATGATTATTTCAGTCTCTTCCTTACATTTCGTCCTTCAGGTAACAAGCTTCCTGTTTGGAGTGTGTGTGAAAGCTGTTCTCGAGAGCATTTTACTATCGATAGTTAATTCAGATTGCATTTGTTATTAAATACATGTTTTATTTTGAAACCTGAATTCAGCGAACTTATTTTTGGCGCACATGCGCAGTAACTAGTCAACAAACCAGTCCAGCGTTAGCGGCTCCTGTTTATACTTTGCCCCAACAATTTGGCGACCACGAAGGGACAAAGGGACATTAGGGGCTTTGAATATTCGACTCTGAGAAGACTGACATGACGTGAGATCAGTAGACACTTTCGGAGTGTACACGACTATAAGGTGAGCAGAGCCGTTTTAATAGAAATCTGTTTAGGTAGACTATAGGAAACCTTAGGCGGAAGTGTCTGCATGATTGATGTTTCTGGAAGCTGGACAGAGGAGAGGAGACCGCAGCCAACTGGTAACTGTATTGATTTAACTTTAAAGTGGTTGTAACTCTGTATGAATAGCATCTGCAAGCTGAATTAGGAACATATGTGTGCTTTGATTACACGTTGTTCTTTGTTGTGAAATCCTACCGGTGAGGCCTGATTTGCAGGTAACCCCGAGAGAGGGGGATGTTGAATTATATGTAGTAGCATTGATCACGCTATAGTATTAGCTATTGGAACTAAGCAGCTAGAAAGAAGCGTGAGAGCGGTCGAAGTTCTGGGCTTTGGTTCTTCAGGCAGACTAAATTTGTGTTTCAGAGGTACGTGAGGTTAAGGCGACGGTCCCCTCGCGATTTGCTGGGCAGGTTTGGGCTTAAAGAACTGATGACTCTAGTGCGGGAGGGAATAAATTATAGATTTGTGGGGCCAAGATCTCGGGTTGAACAGGGTGTGTAATTGGGCGATACTGAATTATCCGCATGGACGTGCATGAGGTTCGGGTCCGGTGAACATACGTTTAGACTACTGCAGAGGCTGGCCGCTACGTTAAGTTAATTGTAATGATGGGAAATAGTGCATGGTACTAACTGTGTATCTTAGACAATTAGGGGTGGCTAACGTGGGGTTGATCTCTTAGAAGAGTAGCAGAGAGTTTGTAAGCTATGGCGAACTGGAAGGCGTAGTTAAGGCTTCGTGGGCCCTGTGTGAGCTGTGGCGAACTGCGAAGTTTTGCTCGTTTTTTGGGTCTAGTGAACAGGCGTTAAACTACTTAAATCGAAGAGACTGGCTGCTACGTTATGATAAAACCTAAAGGGGAAACAATACATGAAACTGTGTATTTAGTCGTTGCGTTGTGTTGCAGTGCTAAGATAGCATTGTGCAGTGCTAAGATAGCATTGTGTTGAGTGCTAAGATAGCATTGTGTTGTGTGAATGATATGGTAAGCTGGAGACTGATTGCAGTTCTGGTGCTACCTTAGATCGTGAAAGAGGAGACTATTGATTATAATATCCGGTATGGTGGTGAGAAGCCACGGCCAGGACTAGTTTGAGAAGGTGTGTGAATGTGGCATATTGTAAGAGTTGAGACTACGGTGCTTTGTGTGTGCTGAAGATACGTTTTGACCGTGTAGCTCAAGCTAATAACAATAGCCGCTAATAGCATTAGCTTCTTTGTCCGTTTTCGCGCCAGTTTTTTGAGGAAAACACCATAGAAGAAGGAGAAGATAACTTCGACATCTAGCGGTTTGGAGGTGTAATTGCATGATAATTACAGTAAACTCCACTACCCAGAAAACCTAGAGGTGAAATAATTATAGAACTACAGAACGTTTCACCACCTATTATTTGAAGGAGTAATTACTTTAGGACTACCAAATACTTAGTCATCTAGTAGATTGATAGATAAATTACAATAAAGTGAGTTTTTGGTGATAAACTTGTGATATCATTGTTTTGGACTCTATATTTTAATTTGCATTTACTTAGATTGTTGCTCTTAGTTTTGATTCAGTATTTTAATAGCCATTGATAATATTAATTGTAACTTAAATTATTCATTTAGTTCCAATTCAACAGTTCAACTTTAGTTTAGTAAGTTTAGTTTGATCCAATATTTTAACCTCCAGTTGTAATTCAATTGGTATCCTACAGTTGTTTATTTAACTGGCATAGTTGATTTTGATACTTTCAATTGTTTGGTGCTGACCAATAAGAGATACAAAGACGTTAACTAACATGTTTTAAGTTTTATTTTCACAGGTGATGAACATAGAGGCAGCTGCTGACAGGAGAAAGCAGTCTCCTATTGTATTACCAGGTAGCTGGCTGTGGATGAGGTCCATAGGTGCCAACAAGTTGGATTGGACCATGAGAGATCCATTTTAGAGAAGTTTACATAGATGACATAAGGGTACCAAGGGGGGTGCTTACTTAATTTAAAGCAGGAAATTAAATATATACAGGTTTAGAATCAGTTTTCTTTTGAAGGGTATCAAACCCATGAAGATATCAGTAGGATTAATTACATATATTATAACCAGCAGTATTTTATAAACTTCACTCGTGATGCCATAGTGGGACTTCATGAGCCGGTAGATAACAGAATGGCATTAAATATGATTTTAGCAGAGTGTGCAAAATGTTTGGATTTGCTTGTAGTACTTTCATTCCGAACAACACAGTTCCTGATCATCTTCACTGGGATCCTAAAGGACCTGATTGAGTCCAGATAGACTTCTAAACATCCGGTGAGATACTGAGGTTTGGAAAATTGACTCTGAGAGATTGTTTTGTTTGTTTTGTTTGTTTTTGGGGTTTTTGTTTTTTGTTTAAAGTCAAATTGGCATTTAAAGTGCACTGAATTGGGAAATAGAATGTTTTTGTCAATATTCATATTGGCATTTAACAGGCATGTGTGGATATTTGTTGACCTCGTCTCATATAAATGCTGTTGTTCGTGAAAAGTTGGGTAGATATGGTAATATAGGATACTACTTTTAGGAGTGTTCGAGGTATTAACTGTGTAAAAGAGGACGGGAAAACAAGGGTGAGTGTTTGATAGTCACGTTAATACCGTAAAGGTTGAAGATCTTACAGGTAGACGTTAAACATTGAAGTCCTTTAACCTAAGAAGATAGGCTTAGACTATAAATCTGTCTAAAGTAACGGCTTAACTTTAATTGTGCCATAACAAATCTAAAGACTCACGGTGACGACTGTGTTTATAAGTAAATGAATAAGTGTACACTTTCTGTGGCTCAAAATGGGTGCACAGGGAAGCAACCAGGTTCCTCCACCTGAAGGACCTAATGTAATTTTCATGAAGAATAAGTATGGGGAGGTGAGTTGTCAACATTTGAATAAATGGGTTAATGAATGTGGGTTTCCTCAAGGAGGATCATTTAGCATAGATCAGATTCACAATAGAAGTTTGAAAATGTGGAAGGATGAATATGAAAGAAGGGAAAGAAAGAAAGTGTGCGAAATGATGCCTAAAGTAGATAAACCAAGTGAAAAAGGAGCAGACAAAGCTTCTCAGAAATCTTCTTTCTATTCCTCATTGTACAGGATGAAACCTGAAGATGTCCTCTACCTGGACCAACCAGCATCACGACAAGAGCCGCTCACATCAGCTACAGTCCTTGTCCTCTGTTGATGCCGTTGTATTCGTAGACTTTTACAGGGGTTAATTGATACTGTGCTTAGTGAGACAAAGATGTAGGGAAATTGGTTAGGTATAGATGATGAGGATGAATTTTAAAGACTGATGATTACTGTTTAGTTGGGGAAACTCACCCTTGGACCATAAAGGTCCGATAGTGAGGGATTGTTTTTCTGTAGGTTGATTAACACACTCTGAAGAGTGTGTTAGGGGGGATTTGTGGAGGATTTCAGTATTAAAGATAGAATTAGTGGGATTTTAGTATTGGAATTAGTTTAGTATGATGATTAGCACCTCTTATGGTGAATAGAAGTGTCAAAATAATAAGAATGTTACCATGGGTTAAAGAGTTGCAATATATTTATCTATGAGATGTAATATGTTTAGAATGAATATAGGAAGCATCGTGGAAATGCCGCACATATGCTTGTAAAAAGTGTCAAAGTATCAGGAAGTACCAGAATACTTATCTAGTGTAGAGTGTTTACAATATGTTTACTATAGGAGTGTTGAACCATAAGAGACAATTATTGGATGTATTATTAATAAATGTATTAATCTGTAAGAATAGTCGATAGGGATAGACAGGATTTTAAGTTGGGCTTTAACAGAGGACACCAGGATTAGAGCGAGGACCCAAGAGGGAACCCAAGAAGGAGGAGCTACAGACGGAGACCAATAGGAGACGACGAGGGAGTCAGCTGACTAAGGCTAGGAGGAGTCAGCTGGATTTAGACCAATAGAATTTGAGACAGATATTTTACGGACTATGAAAGGAGATTCAAATGATTATTTCAGTCTCTTCCTTACATTTCGTCCTTCAGGTAACAAGCTTCCTGTTTGGAGTGTGTGTGAAAGCTGTTCTCGAGAGCATTTTACTATCGATAGTTAATTCAGATTGCATTTGTTATTAAATACATGTTTTATTTTGAAACCTGAATTCAGCGAACTTATTTTTGGCGCACATGCGCAGTAACTAGTCAACAAACCAGTCCAGCGTTAGCGGCTCCTGTTTATACTTTGCCCCAACATCACCCAGTCATACTGTCTGTTTGATTTAGCCCAGTCTCTTTAGGAATAATCTTCATATAGATTCTACAATAAAAAATACATCAAATATCACACCAACTAGTAATCTTGTCTTCAAAAAAGAGAAAGAAAAAAATCTTTATTATATTTACCCACGGTACACTTTTCACTTATTTTGACCTGATTAGATCTCGTATGAAGGACTGTGTTTACATGTGCAGACTGTGCTTGATTAAAATGTGTCTCGGTCACCACATTCTCATTCCCAACTCATCACATATGGACACAAGCTCGCAGTTTTAAACAAATGGTTAACCTTGTGAATTCAAACTTCTTGGTTAGGATGTTTTTCCCATAAATTAAGCTGCATATGCAAGTTAAGTAGTCGATATAAATAGGTCAACAGTTGACTTTTGGGTTGACACAGACACAAACAGCTGTCTCCTCGGTTATAGTTTTGTTATCTTGACCTAAGCGTCCACCCCAACCTCCCCCCTAAGTTTCTTTATTATACAACATCCCCTGACTTCCGGAGCAACTGTTGTGAGTGTCTATGGTCGCTGCATGACATGACATGTAAAAAGACCTTTCAAAACAAACTTGTTAATTTTTGCTTTCAGAAATATCACAAATTCCAAAAGTGAGTGTTACGTTCCCCTTTTTGGCATCTAGGGGATGCGGGGAGTAACGATGTGAATTTCCCGGGGAAAGAGAGAATGAGCACTGAAGAGGGTTTAACAAAGGAATATTTATTGTAAAGTGGCTAGCTGCTCACACGGCAGCAAAAGAAAACAACTCCTCTATAAGAAGAGAGCGACACTAGTTGCACAAACACAACGATGACAACAGCCCACACGGCTGTAGCTGGGGTGATCCACGGATCCACAGCACACGCGTCCTCACAGCTTCACTGCTGCGGGTTTGGCCCAAGGGGTTGTCCTTCTGGAGCTCCTCACGTTTTATCCACCGCTAATCGCGATTGAACGCAGCCGTGTCCAATCAGCCGCTGCAGCTGGCATCCGGGACAGAGGGTGGCACCCGAGAGGACACTGAGGGTAAGTAGAGGGAGAGCCCAAACACAAGACCCGTAACACTGAGGTGTACAGCCTGTTGTGAAGAATTTAAGTATTAAGAATTAGTTTTGTATGATTATTAGCACCTCTTTTGGTGAATAGAAGTGTCACAATAATAAGAATGTTACCATGGGTTAAAGAGTTGCAATATATTTATCTATGAAATGTATTCTATGATTACAGGAGGTTTACAGATAGAGGATATTATATGTTACAGTATATTGACAGATTGAATGTATAAAGCCATAAAAGTATTAAACACTGAAGAGAAGAAGAATTAAAGGGCAGATAGGGTCAGATGTGACAATGGAGGGTGATGACTACAAAGGATGTCTCCAGCTGTGATAACTCCAGGAGCACAATGCAGCAGGAAGGATGACTCCAGGATGACAAAAAGGAGGTGCTTGGGATACTGGAAAAGTTGTGAAATTTGGCACGCAAGCCAGAATTTGCGAAAATTGCATTCTGATTGGGGTGTCCAATTGGGGTATGAAATATTGGCTCCATAGCGCCCCCTATTGAGTAGCCTCAACATTGGGTTTCACCTAGCTGTATGAAACTTGGTAGGTATGTGGGACATAAAAAAAATCCTCTTGGAATTTTTCATTAAACCAAACAGGAAGTCGGCCATTTTGAATTTGTTGACGTTTTTGGACCGTTTCAAGGAGTCATACTTTAACGAACTCCTCCTAGAGATTTAACCCGATCAACTGCAGATTTGGTCAGTATGCTCTTGAGACGTTGGCAGTGAAAAGTTACTCAAAGATCAAAAAGTTATCGAACTATGTATCCGTGGCGTCAAAAAAAAACACCATTCGCCGCAAAACAGGAAGTTGTTGTAACTTGGCCATACATTGTCTAATCTGCTCCAAATTTCTCATATGTCATAACATCCTGACCCGTAACACATCTATATGAGAATTTGGAATCATAGTAATAGCACCACTTAGTGGCAACCGGAAGTTGTATGTTGTGTACTTTGACATCCTGCTCCTCACAGATTAATCAGATCCCTCTAAAGTTTTGTCAGAAAAGCCTTAAGACCTTGATAATGCTTCATTGTGAAGATTGTAAGAAGTTGTCGAAGGGCGGCTATGTGGCAGCTCGGCGAATTTCGATCCTTCGCCATGTAGAAATGAACTGATGTAACTCGACTCCACATCATCAGATCTTTACCAGATTTCACATGTTTGATTAGAGTCCAGTCCTGAAGACATCTGCAGGCCAATTTTAAATACATTTATTGATTTGATAAACAATAAAACAGGTTTCAGTTTGATGATATTTGTTCTGTTTCTCCTTTTAGGATCCAGATCAGATGAGTCTGTGATGAACTCTTTATACACAAACATCCTTTTGTTTTGAAAGGTTTGTTCATTTTAAATCCAAATAGAGTTTGTATTTAATCATCATCGCTCACTGTGGGAGAGAAACAAGACTTTATATCTATATGATATGAGACTAGATATCAAAGATTTAATATCTCATAAGTGATCCAGACTTGTAGTAGATTCTATTATTTATATTTACTCACTTAGTCAATAGATCCACATTACTTTAATCCACCTGTTAAACTGTGATGAGAATGAAGATGATGATGATGTCTCTTCTCTTTCAGGTTCCTTCACTGGATGGATTGGTATCGTTGTTGCTGCAGTTCTCGTCACTCTTTTAGTTGTTGGTGTTCTTCTAGCTGTTAAAATACAAGTTTTACTTTTGAAACCGGATTCAGTAACTTATTGGGTGCACATGCGCAGTAAGTAGTGAACAAAGAACCAGTCCAACACTGTGGTCTCGGAGCTTCAAGAGAATATTCAAGCCTTAACACTGTCATGTCAGTTAATAGACACCATTACGTAGAAAAGGTGCACAGTGCACATTTACAGTATGATTGCTTTCAGTCAGAGGTGTTACTCATTTTGTTTCACACAAACACACTCATACAAACAGACAAGCGATTACATGCCCATGTGTCAGTTCAACTTCCTTTGACACCTCTTTGCATTTGTCTAATGATGCTTTTAACCTGGGGGATGAGAGAGCAAAAACCCTTCTTGGAATTGCGAACGTTACAAACAACCACTCTTTAAAATGTCACGTGTCAGAGCTTTAGTGCTCTGATCATTTTCTCATCACCAGAGAAAATGGCCTGACAAAGAGTGCTGAAAATACAAAGATAATGATCCTTAAGAAAAGGTTAAGATGCTTAAGTTAGATTTGTCACTGTTCTTGCTTGACTGCAACAAGCACTTTTCTTTAGTCATTGTCAGAAAAGCAATGATGCACTTGGGTTTCCCATGAGATCCAACTATTTTACTAGTTGGAAGGCGCTTAACTAGGGTCACTTAACCCAGTTTAATTTTTTTCTTAAGATCTTCCATACTGATTTATATCGGAAATAGCTTACGTGAGCGACACTGGATTTATCATGTCACTGAGTTGGTCAACATTGGATCTCATTTCTTGACTGGTCATTTCATTCTGGGCTTCTGCTCACTGTGACCGGACATACAAATCTTTGTCCTTGATTTCTTTGCTCTTACTTCAGTCCATTCTTCTTCGCATTCACTTGCCATATATTCACTGTTTCCAGAAAGACATACCTTTAGACCCCTAAGAAGATGTCCAATTGATGTCTAAATTTGACGTACAGACAACACCCCTATAAAATATAAAAACATACATTTTGTTCCGTTTTATTTACTCAGAGAAAGAGGAAGTGCAGCAGAGAAAATAAATCAGTGCACCCAAACAACACAGACATACCCCCCCCTCTGTCCATTTTGGAAGTGTTTAAATAAACATGTGATGCCAAAGTGTGTTTGCATTGTTTAATGGAAGAGAGACAGAAAGAGGGATGTATAAGACCTTGAGCTGACACATACTGTGTCTGCAGTCTCTCACACACACAGCCCACCCTGTCAGAAAGGTGTGACGGATGAAACTTGCTGTTATCTTCACTTCTCTCCTCGTCCTTTTTCCCACCTGCTACACCCACCCCTCTCTCCTCTGTCTCTCCTTTTTTCCTTTGAAAGAGACACGATATTGGTTACTTTGAGGCGCATGACACCTCCCATCTCGTTCTCCCCCTGGTGGTTGGCTGACTGTTAGTTGAGGAAGTGCTTGATTTGATATGTAGCAGAGCACGCATTTTAAACGTCAATATCGCTGACGATCATGCTCATTTAATTGTGGCAGCCAAAATCTTGATCGCGATTAAAATTCGATTAATTGTGCAGCCCTAATTTAATCCTCTCCTTTTAGCAGAACAATCTGAAAAAAACGTAAACCAATAGGGTTATTGTATAGGTTATACCAATACAATAACCGTTGACATTAAAAATGCACCCAGAGAAATGCCACATTTTGAGTGTAATGGTGAACTCAAAATGTAAAAGAAATGAAAATTGTACTGGTTTGTAAATGCGCCTTTGGCAGCCAATACAATAACCAGACATTAAAAATGCACTGGTGAGAAATGCCACATTTTGAGTGTAATGGTATACTACATTTTGAAAGCTGCTTAATGTCCCGCTGTAGCCAAGCTTTCCATAGAGCAGAAGAGGAGAAGGTGTGGTGACGCATGGAAGAACGAGCATCTGACTGCCTACGTGTTGTTGCTGACTTCAAGTGAGGGTTCACTACTGAAGGAGCCATGTTTGTTGGTTGGGGCTGCTTCAATGAGACAAACACGGTCCTCTGTGACAGTGAGAAAGGCTTGCCAACTGCAGCTGCCTGGACGACCCCAGTAATTTCATTGTGGGATGAAAATGATTGGACTTGAGAAGTCCATTCTACAATCACGGAGTTTGGAGCAACAAACTTCTTGGGTGAATCTAGGGCTGCACGATTATGGCCAAAATCATAATCACGATTATTCATTAATTTTAACATTAACATTTCCCCCAGTGCTAAAGACCCTCTCTAAGGGGGAACTTGTGGCCGGAATGCACAAGTACTTTTTTGCCAGCTTTGAGAGTCGTGGGTAGAGTCTCTGGTGTTCCCTCCACCAGTCCAGCGGGTCCTCCTCACTGTCAAGGTTGGCACACTGTATGTAAGACTGTAGCTCAGAGTGCAGGTAATGCCTGTTTGGAGAAATAATTGCGCGAGGGGATCACGTATCTCTTGTCTTGACCATTTTTCTGAAGCCTTCATTGCTCACAGTATTTATTGGACACATGTCTTTGGCCAAATGAAATGCGATTGCATCCGTTATTTCAGTGTGTCTTTGGGAGGTGGATCTGTTATGGTTTTCTGGGTTGACGTTGGACATGGACGGAGATTCAGTGAGGTAACGTTAGCTTTGGCCTTAATGCATTCGTCGTACTGTGGTTTGTGGTGATTTTTCAGGTGGTTGAACAAGTTAGTTGTATTGCTATGCGGCGCAGACACAACTCTAACGCACTCTGTGCATATGATTTGTTCTTGGTTAACATCACTTGCCCTAAATCCCCAAAACTTCCAGACAACGGATGATGATCCTTTGAGGGGCTAGCTCCTCGCCTTCTGCTCCTGACATTTTATTTACCTTTCACAAGACACCCGTGACCGTCTGCTCTCTGTTCTGTTGTCTCTCTTACTCTTCTACTAATACCGGAGTCGACTGCAGACAGAACTTTTTTTGAGGCTGCCGCTGCAGGGTGCGCGCACGACACCTCCCATCTCGTTCTCCCCCTGGTGGTTGGCTGACTGTTAGTTGAGGAAGCGCTTGATTTGATATGTAGCAGAGCACGCATTTTAAACTCATTTAATTGTGGCAGCCAAAATCGTGATCGCGATTAAAATTTGATTAATTGTGCAGCCCTAATTTATATTGTTCATTAATAAATCAAAATGTATGGAAGTACCTAGAAGTACTGTAAGCATTTTGGCGTTGAAAATACGGTTAAAACACGGTGACGTTGAAAACAGTTAAATTAAAACTATTCATAGACGTTGATTAAACGTTCACGGTTAGACCAGATTTCAACAGGATTTCCAATACTGGCTTTCAACTGATAAATGTGGATGTGGTTTCTTAGTAAGCCTCTAAAATGATGATATACTATTATTAGCACAATGTAGGGCTGCACGATTATGGCCAAAATCATAATCGCGATTATTTTGATCAATATTGAGATCACGATTATTTATCACGATTATTCATTAATTTTAGGGACAACATCTTTTTATTGCACTCACGTTTATTGTGAGTGTTGATGGAGCTGCTACCATGTTAGCATAGCCTAGCACCGATCGATCCGAGCTCCATTGAGAAAACAAGTATTTTAAAAGTTATTTGCTTGTCGTCTTGCGGAGAGAACTAACTAAACATGAATTCAGACAAATCGGCATCATTAGGTAGTTATTTCGGAGTCCCTTTTTGTCGGTTTATTGCAGTTAAATCACAGCCAAATCAGTTTATTTGGGGCTCATACAGCCGTAGTAAACAGCGGACGTGTGGCTTGCTAGACACAATGAATACATCTCGATAAAATACACGGAGCTCCTCTGGACAATGTTATTAACCCAGACATGACGGCGTTTAGTTTCCCGTGATATCTGGGACTTCCACAACACGTACTAAGCAGAAATAGAGGTTATTTTTTCCATGGTTGATGGCGGACAGTTGAACGGCTTTCAGGGCGATAAGCCCCGCCCCCTCTCCAGCGCGATTCGCGCGAATGAACACAAATGGTCCCCGGCGAGACCGGCGGCGCGATGGACGCGAATTTGTGGCGCGATGAATTCGCACCGCGTTTGGTGTGAACGCAGCATAACGCACTCTGTGCATATGATTTTTTTCTTGTTTAACATCACTTGCCCTAAATCCCAAAAACTTTCAGATAACTGATGATGATCCTTTTCGAGGGACTCGCTCCTCGCCTTCTGCTCCTGACATTTTATTTACCTTTCACACGACACCCGTGACCGTCTGCTCTCTGTTCTGTTGTCTGTCTCTCTACTCTTCTACTAATACCGGAGTCGACTGCAGACAGAACTTCTTTTGAGGCTGCCGCTGCAGGGCGTGCATGACACCTCCCATCTCGTTCTCCCCCTGGTGGTTGGCTGACTCTTAGTTGAGGAAGCGCTTGATTTGATATGTAGCAGAGCACGCATTTTAAACGTCAATATCGCCGACGATCATGCTCATTTAATCGTGGCAGCCAAAATCGTGATCGCGATTAAAATTCGATTAATTGTGCAGCCCTAGCACAATTAATCGAATTTTAGACGACGAACAATTTTAGTATTGCAAATCCCGTTGAAATCTGGTCTAAACGTGATCATTCAATCAACGTGTATAAATAGTCGGCGAAAAAACTTTCACTTTTGAAACAATTCTGAACGTCTTTTCAACGGTGGGTGTAGACGTCTTTTAAATGCCTTTTCAACAGAAAAATGGTCACTGGGATGAATTAATTTTGAGTACATTGAAGACTACTTTAAACAGATGAAATACTTAAATTGCTTGCTGTTTCACGTGGGATTGTACTTAGCAAACGCACCCTTGAGAGGATTTTAAGCAAGAAGCAGCTCTGGCGTAGAAAAGTGGCTGAGGTGGCAACCTTCATTGAACAGCAACTGGAAACATCTGGTCAGTGTCATGGTTACAGATGGATGCAGCAAAAGCGTTGGTGCATTTAAAAAAAAAAAAAGTTTACTTTTGTCCGCCAGCAAAAAAAATGCTCAAATGTAAGGATTTTTCTTTCTTTCCTTCGTTAATATTATAAATGTTTTCAGTTACAGTTTACTCACCATTCTGGACAAGTATGTGATGAGCATGTTCACTCTGACATTTTATAGGCCTTTATTTTCTAAAATATTGACCGTATACAAAATAAAATGTCAAAATATGAAAACCCTACAACTAAGGGCCACAATCTTGTTTTCACTGCAAAGAAGCTGGAAGAAGAAATAGATGGAGAGCCACCATGCAGCCTTAATCCTGGTACTCTCCTCTTCTCCGTCTTATCACTCCCACCCTGATCTTTGTCTCCAATTGTTGCCATAGTGACACACAAGTCCCACGAGACGGTGCCAGTTAGCAGCAAATTGACTCTCCACACACGCACACACACTATATCACACACAGACAGCTCTGAGCCTACACACAGCAAAGCACCAGCTTGCTCACATGACCAGAAAAAAAAATCTGTTACGTGTATAATGGCCTTAATCTTTAAAATGCTTTGATTCGTAAAATAAATCCTGCTCCGAACTGTTTTTCTCAATCTTTGATACAAAGTGCTTGTTGTAGCAATATTTTTTGCATTATGAGATCCAATGTCAGTCGATGTTATGGGTCCTGTGATGTTTTCTTCAGAGTGTCTGCTGGTGACTCTCTTGTCCGTGTTTCTTCATGCCTTGTTAGACAGAGGAATATTCCCAGAGGAGCTACCAAAGTGTTTGAGTTGCTTTTCCGTTAACTGGTAACAAGGCACAGTCACTACAGTCCCAATATATGCCTATGTAAAATACTGACTTTTTCTTAGATTGTTTTGGGATTTTACAATGGGTAGACAGATTATAGAAAGGAAAAGTTGATATTTTGGGGAAAATGCTTTTTTATTTTCTTGCTCAGAGTTATGATACATTTATATTACTCTCAGCCTCCAGTGAGCTTAGCTTTGAGAAAAGACTGGATGCAGGGGAAACAGCTACATGTCATATCCAAAAGGTAAAAAAAAATGTTTTATGGGGGTTATGTGCTGGAATAGAAAAACAGTGTGGCACATAATGTCCACGAAACCATTGGTTCACTGTTGTGTTTTTGACCATTAAACCATGTTTCATTCATTTTTGTATTCATTTGTTGTATTGTTTTTCTTCTTATGAACTGGCTAGTTGTTCAACCCGTTTTCAGTCATTAAAGAGCAGCGGCCCCAGGACGGACCCATGTGGAACTCCAGAGAAAAGGTTTGTTTCTTCAAAAACACAGTTAAATCATACATGCAACAAAGGACCACAGGTTGGATACGAACCCTCAGCAGTACGGGTAAATAAACAAACACACCAACTTAACCCTATTATGCTTCAGTTGAAATATGAATGGAGTATTATAGGCCTACTATAGAAGATGCATTGCCTGAGTATAATAATATAACAATAAAATCACAACTGACAGTATACCATGCCGAAATAAATAAATAAATAAAAACAAGTAGCATTAGATTGCTGATACACACAACATGTGAATAAGGGGAGTACAAGCACATTTTTTTCCACTTCAAACACTGGATCAAGTAATATTAGAACTGAAGTTTGCTGTGAATCAATGTTGATCTTAAAGTCATTGATTGCTCTTATGAGAGCTGTTTCAGTGCTCTGATAGCTCTGAACCTGACTGCTATGTATCATATATATTTAGTTGTCAAGTATTTTGCTCAGAAAATGAATTTGGTCTGTAATTATGAATTTCAGATTAATCTAGATTGGTTTTCTTCAGCAGGTGAGATTACAGCAAGCTTAAAAGAGGCAGGGAAAATGCCACTCTGCCCGAACCTATCATATTTTCAAAGTTATTTATATAGAAATGAAAGATTTGAACAGTTTGGTAGGGATCGAATCAAGCAAACAGGTGCCAGACTTTAGGCGCTGTACAGCTGATTATTTTTCACTGTTCTTCCAAGTTGCTTTTTGTCAAGTATGTCAGATCAAAGGAGGAGAAGAGGGGCTCTGGGCAGGCAGACAGTGAGCTTTAAAATCACAAAAGCTGCTACAAAAGGCAAAATCAACAAGAAACAAAAACTGAGGGAGCAGGCAACAGCAAATAAAAGTACACAGCTAAAGACAAATCAGTAAGACGGGCAGAAACTACCAACTAGGACCATGAGGGATCAACATGGGAAATCAGCAAACAAAAGGCAGTCAACAAAGACACAGGGAAACACGTACACACGTACTAAATAAACAAGACGCTAATCAAACAAGGACCCAATCAGGTGAACTAAAAAAAAACACAGGACACAAAACAAAGGAGAAAATAAACTAAACCAAACCTAAGACAATGACACTTTTAGTGATCCACATATCTCAGCATTATCAATAAATTGTTTACCATGGTATTACAAGATGGCAAGGCGGAAAAGGTATACTTTGAAAATTAATTAATACATTTAACAGCTGTATTGGCATTATTTTAATGTTTATTAATTAATCTATTAATATTCATACGTTCAAAGTAGCATATTATATAAAAAAACACTAATGGTTGGAAATTGCAACATCTAGAGCAGCTGTTATTGTGACATAGTACGAAATCAAATGATTCTAGGAAGCTAATTCACTGTTTTTTATTTGATTGTTGAAATCAACAAAGGATACTGAGGAAAAAATCAATTATGATTTCGGATAAAAGCTCACAATATTCTTCCAGAAACCCCTCTATTAGTTTAGGTAGCATGATAGACAGTATGGAGATCAACCGAAATGAATAACTATACCTAAGCATTCAAAACAGAAATAATTACCAAAAGACACAGATTTGCAGCTAATATTATAATAATACTAAACGGCAACCGCCTGGTTTCTGTGAGTATGATACAGTCCAGTTCATGAGCAGTAATGATGTCCTTAACAATTTAACTTTAGCTAGAGACCCAACATTTAGCAGTGCAAGTTCAGGAGTGCAAGAGAAGTATTAGTTGGGACAGACAGAGAAGGCTTGATGTACAAGACGGCGAGTGAATATTTCGGAATTTTCTACTTGCTTGATGCTGGACTTTGGTCGATTGTAAACTGCTACCTCAATAGTGGATGATGTCACTGGTTGAAGGTTTTGCAGGAAGTTTGATGCTCTTAGATAAAAGACATGCACATGCATGATTTTCACCATTTATGATATTTTATTGAGAAAAAGGAGTCAACACATCCATTGTTATTAATGAAAACACATAAAACAAATGTGTGTCTTTAAAAAGGCTGTTCAGTTGTCTAATCTTAATCGATCTCTAGGTGTGACGTGAGAGTGAATATGTAGTGTGTGTGTGTGTGAATCTGTAGGTGTGAGCTGAGACGGCAAGTGTGTGGGGGGGGGGTTGTTTATGAGTGTGTCAGTGTGTGTACCTGTGGTAACTGGGAAATCAATGCAGCTTTATGTGATCTGTAGGGGGGAAATGAGCTAAGAGAGACAATTTAGTAGCCCACGGTTAATAATGCCTGTGTTAGCGCTCATTTATGTGTTTGTTACTGCCTGGGTGTGTGTTTGTATGTTAACTTTTCATTTTTAATTATACGCTAAAATCTTTTCACCCCCTGGTCTTAAAAAGAGAACTTCCGACACCTAGCATCACTGTTTTGTTATTTATTTGAACATCAACCATGTTTCTGTTTATATACGAGCTTTACACCATTGTTCACTGCTGTCTTCTTCAATTAAGCTAATTTCAATGGCCTGATTTCCTCAAATGTCCGAGCTATATTATGCAATACAAGAGCCAGTGCTATTCTGTGTGACTGACATTTCATTTTAAAAGAGTGTTTTTGTTTGTTTGGTTTTTGAAATGTATACTAGATGTAGTTTAAGGTCTGTTTGTTGTCACCAAACATTCATGTCGTCCAACCTTCTGTTGACTAAAAGACGCATTTTAACATTAATAATTTGCCACAAATCTAGAGTTGTCCCAAATCATTGCTGAATCGGAGAAACCCCGTCAAAACTAACTTTGACCTTCGCGTCACAATTTTTTTCAGCTGCGTCATAACAGCATGACATTTCTCCTCTCAAAATGACCTCAAGTGACATACAATTAACTGCAACAGATGTAGAGAAGGATGATGGAAATGGAAGGCGGGCGTTGCTCCAACACTCAGTGTTAGCGAAGTCTTACGTTATTACTTTACCAGATGCTGCAACCTGATTACCTCAGTAACACTCGCCCGTCAATCAATCGCGAGTTTAAAGTCTTGTTCAATCACCCCGTGATTGGTACATTCCCCAAAGCTTCATGAAGGACTAGTAAAGATTGCTCAGGACTAGTAGTTTTATGAACCTACTAGTCCTTGGGACTAGTACTGATTTTGAGTTAGTTTCATACCCTGGTGGCACAATCCCTCGGAGCAGCCTCATGGCCGAATGCCCAACCCTCTCTTCCGGGCCTATCTCGGCCTGTCCTTTGATGTGGTCACCTCTGCTGGACTCCTTGGATCCTCCTGGATCTCCTTATATGGTCTCACTGGCTCCTCGCCTGTAAAGCCTCACTCAAGATGTCCCTATATCTGACCCTTTAAGACTTATTCTTTACAGCGTTTATACCTACAGTGACTATGCTTTTATGGCTTAATACATTCAATGTGTCAATATACTGTAACATATAATATCCTCTATCAGTTAACCTCCTGTAAACATAGAATACATTCCATAAGTAACTATATTGTGACTCTTTAACCTATTTTGTGATCCTTTAATATGTTGTGACGTCTGGCTGGTAGTGGGTGCGGCTTTAAAATGTACTCCGGGTACTTTCACACTTAACCCGTTTGGTTAAAACAAACTCAGGTTTGTTTGGACTGGTGTGAAAGCAGTCAATCGAATATTGGTGCGAACCAAACATCCGAACCGAGGCCGAGGTGAATCTCGGTCCACTTCCAAGTGGAATGCGGTTTGTGTTGTGAAAGCAAAGTAACCAACCACAGGATTCTATGACAGCAGATATGCGATTTTCACATGATTCCAAGAGCTAAACTACTAATAAATCCCATCTGCTAATTATAACATTTGTCCAATATAATAATGTATCTGTTTAAGTCCATGTATGCAACTGTGAAGAATTTAAGTATTAAAAATAGTATTAGTATGATCATTAGCACCTCTAGTGGTGAATATTAGTGTCACAATAATAAGAATGTCACAATATGTTAAAGGGTCACAAAATAGGTTAAAGATTCACAATATAGTTATTTATGGAATGTATTCTATGTTTACAGGAGGTTTACTGATAGAGGATATTATATGTTACAGTATATTGACACATTGAATGTATTAAGCCATAAAAGTATAGTCACTGTAGAGTATAAGTATTAAAAGGGTCAGATTTAGGGACAACTGAGTGAGGCATGGAGTAGGAGAGTTGGAGCCAGTGAGAGCAGCAGGAATGCAGAGTGACTACATCAAAGGGAGATGACTACAGGAGGACCATAAAGTGGGGGATGGACATGCCGAGCCAGGTCCGGTAGAGGGGGATGAGAATTCGGCCATGTGGGCTGCTTCGAGGGACTGCCAGAAACCATTGATTAGAGGAGGAACCGAGTTGATCAATAAGCCAAGCACTGATTGGCTTAAATCAGAGTTTTCAGCAGTTTTTATGACAGTCCGAACACTTTGTCTTTTCTGCAGTATAAGGCTTCGTTTGAGAGGGCAGAAGCCAGATCATGTCATGCCTTGCTTTTTTCAGATAATTTCCTTAAATGGAGAGCTGCGAGGGTGAGTGCGTGTGTGATCTCTGTTCTCGAGAGCATTTACTATCGATAGTTAATTTAGTTTGCATTTGTTATTAAATAGTTTTATTTTTAAATCGGATTCTGTAACTTTTTGGTTGCGCCTGCGCAGTAAGTAGTAAACAAAGAACCAGTCCAGCCCTGCGGCCTTGCAGTTTCATCAGAAAATTCTGCCCTCAACATAACCTATTTATACAAATCGGTATTTTCACTGATTAATAGGTCAAAAGCTGTTAAAACTGCTGTGCTTTAATCAGACTCTGTGTACTTTTAGTTCATTAAATCCATTTAAAAGTGTGTGACAGTAATCACACAGTAATAAGCTCCAAATCCTTGTATAAGATGGCTCATGCCTGTCTACGGCTCCAATGTTTACACCAGTCATCTGGACGCTTTTGTGCAGTCCCGTCTCTACCATCATTCATAACATGCAGTCAACCTGCAGCCTAATTATACCAATAATGCTTCTAATCAGTTCATAAATATACATTGACGTGTTGCATAACCCTCTGTCAGTCACCAGAATTTGATTTCCCCACATGGGTCCTGATGATGCAGGAGGACAGTCTCCAAAACTGTCCACTCAACAAGTAACCTGTCAGTCTGTTTACTTCATGTTTACTCCACTTGGTTCCTTTGTAAAAAGTGAGCGTTAACAGGAACCGGACCAGAGTTAAATTAACATACTGTTTATTTGTCCCTTAGTCAGGACCTGAAGGTGTGAAAGCAACCTCAGAGATCCAGGTGTACCTAGTGCCAATGCAAGGCCCAAACTGGAGACTCGGAGTCAATAAACAATTCTGATTAAGCTACAGCCCTGCCCAAATCTTGGTCAAAAGTGAATCCGTATTAGTATTGGAATCCCATTCTAGTAACATTCTCAAGAATAGCTTGTAAAAAAAATTTCGATTTAGAAATAATGCATTTCATCTTTTATTAGATAAGCAGTAGAATTATATTGCCTGTTTACACTCCGACTGTGTCCAAACATTGTAAAAAAGTATCTAACTGATAGAATAGCTTTTCACCACATGCTGTCAGTAAAACTTCAAGCAGTTGGCATGTATGACATGCATTACATAACATGGAACTTTCCTCAATTTTTTAATTATTGTTAATCTCTAACTTCTAGGTTATCCCCTCAGTGTACATCACCAATTGTTGCCAGCAAATGCTCATCTAAAAACAGGGCGTATATTGAAATAACAGCAGATTAGATTGACTGGGCTGTTATGGTGGACTGAATCTGATTAGGCTAATAGGTTCTGTTTTAAAAAAAAAAAGGCCTCGGAACTAAACTAGACTTACTGCAGCTCAGTGTTCTCCAAAATAGTATTGTTTTAAACCTGTAATGTGTTTATACAACTAATGTATTAATCATAGTTTTGCCCAGGCTCTTCAAGATGATGGTTTCACTAATATTCAACAGAAATCAATATGGCCTCCAATGTGTCCTAATTGCATCCAGGTGCCAGTTTGTGACAACAGGGAAATAATTATTCAGACAGTTGGGTGTACTTGATAGCAGTGGCGGGCCGTGCATTTTATACCCAGGCCTTCGCTGCTGTCATGTAGCTGAAATACCACCGTATAACCACATGATGGCGCCACAGCTATTATTCGTTTCTAACGCTGTAACTATGTACGTACTCTTATTAAACCGTTCGGTACGAGGCTTACAATACGTTTGAATAATGCTAGAGCATTTGGAAAATGCAGAAGCTTAAATTCAGGAAAATATAATGTTTTCTGTGCTCATGTAGGACAGTGGTTCTCAGCTGGTCTGGCTGTGGGACCCACCATCATCCCTTAAAATTGAACTGCTCAGCAATCAGTTTGCAGTTGACGTGGAAAGAGCACCTGTGGAGCTGATAGACCTCCAGTGTAATGACACTCAAGGCAAAGTATGACTCTGAGGGCACTGCACAGTTTCAAAGCGTCACCCCCGAAACGATGCCTTAACTCCGCCTACATGCTGCTCAAATGCTCTGCATGTTTGGAAGCACATACCTGTGTGAGCAGCTTTTCTCTGTGATGAAGATGAACAAAAACCCACATAGGAGTCGTCTCACTGATGCACACCTTTACTCCATCTTGAGGGTTTCCACAGAACCTAACCCCAGATATTAATGAACTGGCAGCCAAGAAAAGATGCTAAACATCTGGCTCTGGCACATATGCATAACATAATGTAGCCTACCTAAACATGTATTCTTTTTGCACTTTGTCCAATATCTCTTCTATCCTGTTTATTAAATGGTGACTATTTGGCCCTCAACGTAGTCCCAATTTTTTATTTTGTCCTTCCCTGGGATTGAGTTTGACACTCCTGGCATATATGCTGTATTATGCTAAAATGTGTCATTTTGTAACATTTTTGGTTGTTGGTGTGCCGCGGGATCTTTTTAATGTAAAAAATGTGCCGCGGCTCAGAGAAGGTTGAAAAACACTGCACTAGTTAACAGTGAATAATGTGGATCATTTAGCTTAAGAGACATATTTCTCTTATTCGTTGGTGGAGATCAAACAACAACTTAAGAGAGTGATTGTTGTACTCCCATTTATCAGGCAGTGAAAAAGTTGCTATGTTGCTATCTGAAGGGCAGTTGATTTTCACACAGCCATAAGCAGTTATCAAATCAAGGTTCTGTTGATGCAGTGAGTTTGTTTTGGAGCCTTTCTTTCCCCTTGTAGCCGAAAATCAATTAATGCTGCTTTAGGAATTAGGACCACTCTTGCTTTGGCTACGGCAGCAACGTTTCCACAATCGATCAAAACTTGGCTTGAAAGGGACATCCTGTTCCTGGAGTAAATATTAGCAGCCTCAACAGATGAAACGCTGGTAAAGGGTCCCTTGGTTTAATCAATCATTCAAAAGACGATCACAAATTCTTTAGAATGTCTTTCTGTTCAGCCAATCATAACCCAGAGATGCCAGCACATGCCTGTAATAGTCTGATTTCCAACATAAAAATAATAATTGAGGTCAATAAGTTCTAGTTGTTAAACTTTATTTTTGTTCACTCTGGTTATTGCAATCATTTGAGATTAAGAGGGGTATATCAATCCAAATAAAACGAGGTGTTATTGTAGGGACCACAATGCGACCCTAAATATTGCCAGGCTCCTGCAGTAGATGGATTTGCTCTCATCAGTTTATACCAGACAACTTCAGCAGCCAACTTTGTGAGCAAGTACTGTTTATGCTGTTAAACACCAGGACCACCTGCTTCCAGAAACATCCACAAACTCTGTTAGGCTGCCAAAAGCTCATATACACTTGCACATAGTGACTCACACAGTAAAACAATAACTCATCTGAGAAGTAAACATCTTAAATAAAGCATAGTTGTATTATAAGTTTATTTTCCCTTTATAATTGAATATATTGTCATAAATGTAAACTCTCGTTCTCTCAGTCTTTAGACACACACGCACAAATATACACAGGGTACTTGCAGAGTTATGAAATGTGTGCGTCTTCCTAACATGCTGTTTAAATACCATGAAGTGTCAAAGCATTCAGCACACTTTGTACATACAGTATATTGTCAGTGTGAACATGCATTTTGTAAAAACATTCAACATTAGTATGTAGTGCACTGGGGTTTGTTTTCAATTATTCACTTGCCTGACCGCCCCCACCACCATCATGAATGCTCAATGTTCCATTCAAACTCGTGACTCATCTGTGAATATTCATCAGGGTCAGCCTGGACTGTGTGTACAGCCCAAAATGAATGACTGTGCATATTGTATGTGTGGTTACTAATATCTTGCCTTTAACCTGTCTTTTGTTGGGCTCATCCCCATGTAGTGTATATTCCTGGATATGTGAAAATGCATTACATGCATGCGTTTAGGGGAGCAGCCCATCGGAGAACAATTGCAGTATTTGCTCAAAGGACTGAAAGATTGCAAGATAAATGAACACCGAGGCATACAGTTTTCTAAAAAGATATACTGACACACACACACACACACACACACACACACTCGTTTCCTCCCTTGAGGGTTCTGCTTATTTCCTTGCACAATTGTGGGTCCACCTATTAGTGCTTATTCACGTCTGTAAAAATAAAATAAAAAATCAGGCACGGTAAAGAGCAGTTCTTAATGACAAATATATTATAACGACACAGACTGACCAAGCTTTAGAAAATAGCTGGGGAAAATGAGGACAGCCACAGTGCAAACCTGTCTTAGGGCTGTTAGGCAACTTTAACAAAACTGATACCGTGCGATTTCCACTGGTCAAAGTATTTTGCAGAATTTTGTGAAGCGCTTTCTAATGCTTTTGGTGCGTGTTCAGCCATTGAAAGCAATAGATGTACTTCTAAAAGGCACTCATCTTTCACTGTGTTTGGGCCTTGACCCCTTATTGCCACTATTGTGCTACAGAACCCCGCTGTAAAACCCTACCATGTGTCAAAACACTCACATATCTGCTAAAAATGACCCTGAAGACCCTATGTTGTCTGTAGAAATTTCTAAGCATCTGCAGAGATGTCCATACTGTAGGCATAAGAGAGGCTGCCCTCATGAAAACATGATTTTCTTTCCCACTATAGTGAAAAGGCAGGCAATACACATAAATTGTGTGAAATGAAATAATGGTTTTCTGGTACTTAGTGTTATGGGCAGAAAATTACTAAAAACAGCTTCTGTAATTTCTGCTCCTCTGCTGCCATTTTCATCTCTGTATTTGAGCCTTCATTCACAGAAAGAAAAGCCTGCTGAGCATGTCTCTTTTTCAGCAGCACTTCACAATCTTACTGGTCCTCGCATTCAGCTCTTTAACCCATCTTCTGTGTTTTGCTTAAGGCAGCCAGGCTGAGTGATGAGTCTCCATCAGTATTGCCAAATTGGCGACTTTCTCGCTAAATCTGGCGACTTTCCAAATCTTCTTGGCGACTTTTTTTGTCAAAAGCGACTAGCGACAAATCTAGCGACTTTCTGGTGTTTTGGAGACTGACGTGAAAGCACGTATCGTTCTGCAGTTACTGTCCTCAACGAGCAGCGGGTGCTGCCGTGAGCCCCTCCGCCGTCCAGACTGCAAATGAATCGCGCGCGCAAAGCCGCCGCTGATCCCGCCATGGCTTAAAGAGCGGGATGTAAATGTTTCTTCAGTGTCACACTAAAATAAATCACAGCATTTGACTCACACAGCCTCAGTCACTTACTCACCTGTGTGTGTGCGCGCCTCTCTGTGACATCAGCTAAACATCTAGCTAGCTAGCTAGCTCATCATGTCTGTCTAAACTGTATGCTCAAAAATACAGAAAGGAGTGGGAATCAAACCTTGAATTCAAAGGCTGGTTGAAGACGTTTATTGGAGATGATACACGGGCATACTGCCTGTATTGTAAGGCTGATTTCTACGCCAAACTTTGTGATATAAAAAAAAAAAAAAACACGACAACTCAAAAACACTCAAAGGCAAAGCCTTATAACAAACAGTTCCTCCCAAAGCAAGCTGTCATTAATGAATACAAATATTGACTCTGCAAAAAAAGGCTGAAGCCACCATGGCATTAGCTATTGCTGAACACTGTTTCATGCTAGCATGTGATCACATTGGGGAAGCATGCAACGCTGCTTTCTCAGACTCCACTGCTGCTACTCACTTCAAAATGCACAGGACAAAGTGCACGGAAATGATTAATAGGGTTCTAGCACCATACTTTCTAAAAAAAGTTGGTCATTACA